>JAOWBP010002978.1:23878541-24007858 GCA_028571105.1 Tragopan temminckii
GCCCCGGCGCGGACTCCCCCCGCCCTTCCCGACGCCGGCTCGGCCGCGGAGTGACTGTGCAGCTGCCGGCTGCGGGGCACGGCGGTACGGGGTGGGCTGCGGGCCCGCCTCTCTCCGGGCGCCCCGGGGGTTCCTCGGGATTTATTTTATTTTTCTTGGATTTCTTGTGCAAATAAAGCTAAATCGCGGTCCCCTCGCGGCTGGCGGGCGGAGCGCGGAGGTGGGAGCAGGGAGCGGCGGCTCGAGGCGGCTGACCTAGATCGGGAGGCACCTGAGGTGACAGCTCCCGGCGCGGGCGGCGCGGCCCCGCTCAGGTGGCGGCGTGTCGGCTCGGGGCTGTCCTCGGTCCGCTGGGCCGGCTGCAGCCCCCGCTGCTGCGTCAGGTGGTGGCGGTTGTTCCAGTGCGGGTGCTGCGGATCGCTCCAAGGAGGCAAAAAAACAAGCGTCTGTCGTGGTATTTTAAACTTGGGCTGCAGCTTAGTGCCCTAGTGCTTTCGCGTTTTGCACCTGCGGTAGGTTTGAGCTTTGCGGGCTGCTCATCTCATGAGAGTGATTTTCAGGACAGCGAAGTTTAACCCACGCTTTTGACTAGAAGTCAATATCAGTTACAAGCAGTAGTGAAGCTGAACTTCGGCGCTGCTAGCGAAATTACATGTGATGGAAAGCTCAACAAATCCCACTGTATTACCAAGTACTCTTGTAGTAGTACAATAATCACCTAAACTCCAAAAGCATTAAAGAGAATGACGAATATTTAATAAAATCCCAGGGTAAGTGTATATTCTAAGATTGATAGCAGACAACTGTGGCGGAGTGAAGTCAGCCTGGGTGCTCACTTCTGTACAGTTGGAGCTATGAGAATGAGTGCATGCACACGGCCAGTCTACAAATTAATGCAGAATTCTAAACATACCCTTTTTTAAAAAAAAGTTCTGGCTAGAAGATAGAGTCATTACGAGAAGAGCGGTGTTTGCTTTTTTTGATTACTCATTTCCAAACAATAATGTAGAAGCAGTGAATCGGTCTTCTCTACAGGTCTGGATTTTAACAATGAAATTAGTGTTGTCTTCTTGTGAAGTAGAAATGCACTGGTAGTATTTGTCAACTGTTGGTTGCTGAGGGCAAGTAATTCTTGTAATTGCATAAGGATGAGCTGTTCTGCCTTTTTGGTCGCATCGCTTAATGTCTGGCTGGCTATTACATTCTTGGTCTTGATTAGAGGATGTGAAACTTTCCTTTTTGTGTTACTGTTGTATCTATGTCACTAATCTCTTTCCGTTATCTATTTTCTTATATTTGGTGGCTATGCTTGTCATATGAGTTGAACTTGGAGCCTATTTTTATTACTAATGGAAACTATATCTATTTGGGATTTTGCCCTTTGATACCGAAGGGACAGATAAATGTCTCCTCTTCGCACAGAACTATTTGCATTTGCTTGCTCACCTGTAATTATAAGAGGAGGCATGACTATTAGCCAGTTTTGTTGGAGTTACCAGAAATTATTCTGAATTTATCTTGCGTGTATTGCTTTTTCTTCTCCTAGTGGTTATGACTTCTGGTTGCTCGTGCTGTTGTACCAACCTTGCAGAGCATTGCAGGTGGTGGGAAGGCTCTGATTTCTCACACAGCTAATTACAGAGCATTCACTGGGCTAAAAAGTAGGGAGAGAGGCCATAAGCTCCTGTAACTGACTGGGGGGAAGGAGGGAAGAACAGTTCCAGCGCTGCTCCTTGCCCCACAGTTTGGCACTGCTGTGATTTGAGTCAGTTTGAAGTTGGTATTTTGTGCTCCAAGTAGAATTCAGAGCTCTTCAAAGAGACTTTTAAAATGTAAGAAGTGATGCATTGCTGGAAGTAGCACCTTTTGTGAAGAGGTTGCTTGTTTTTGGTGTTTCATTTGTCATCGATGTAGCTGTGAAGGGAGCCTGGTCGTTGTTAGTCTGTAGCAGTGCTCATGCAATGCCGTACTGCTCATGGGTTAAAACGAATCAAGAACTACTTCCTGCTTCAGGTGCAAATAACTTTAAGTCATGGCAGTAACTCAGAGCCAATATAGGAAGCTTCCCCCTGCAGCCGCCCTATCTTTATGGGCTGTGTAAAGAACTGGACTTGACAGGGAATTGCCTGACAGAATGTGTTTTTTTTGATCCAGCAGGGAGTCACCATATCACAGCTGAAAAGAAAACGCAATAATGAGAAAACTTAAGCGGCAACTGTTCCTGCATTTCATCTTGTTATCTTGTCATCTGGAGGGGAAATAAAACAACAGCCTAATACACAATGTGCATTCCAGTGAAATGTAGCTTTCTTAGAACCTCGGAGCCTTCCGCAGATTGCTTCCCACGGGTGGTGGAGCTGTGCGGGTCCCCCTGGTGGCCGCTCTGCATGGCCCCTGCTTTGAATTTTTCTTCGACTGTTCTATTTCTATTTTGTTTTTAAGGTCTTGTATGCCTTTTCTCTACTGATTATTAACTGAACTGCTGATTTTGCATGCTAGTAAGATAAAATGCGTTGTTTTATTGAAGTGAAGTTTACTGGAGATAGATCCTAACATTAAGTGAAGGATGTTATATAAGTGTTGTTTCACCTTGCTGTCTTTAGATTCCTATGCTTTTCTGCCTGCTAGCTCGGTCCTGCTGTGATTTGCTTTGTTGTTCTCTTTTTCAGTGTTTGGGTAGGAATTGTTTTGCATAACGGAATGAATGTAATAGACAAGGAATGGGGTGGAGGGATTTAAATGTTTCATACTGTGCAGACACACAAAGCGTAACAGCATGTTTCTTGAAAAAGCAGACTAAATAAGAAATGATACACTTTTGTTCCATGTTAGCATGAATGCGTTCATGATACTAAATATTCCAGAGAAAAATGTTTGGCTGGTTGATCCTTAATTAAGGGTACATATTAAGGCATAGTGATTTCAGAAAGCAGTGCAAATATACTTTTAACTTAAAAAAAAAAAAAAACAACAACAACAAAAACAAAAAAAAAAACAAACAAAAAAGCCACCAAACCAACAGCAACAAAAAAACCCATAACTATTTATTTATTCTTTCAAGACAAACAAACAAGAAGTGCCAAGAAGTGCAAGTTTATCAGTAAAGAAAAAAAATCATTAAGAGCTTGCTTTATTTAAAGCGCTGTCACACATAGAGCAGCTTGCACCTTGCGTTTGAAATGGAAGCACTACAAAACTTTTGGCATAAGTAGAATAAACTTATTAGATTAGATGGTAACTGGTACACTTGTTGGTGTACCTGTATGGTACGTGTACACTGCAAACTGCTATGTAAGATTCATTGCGTTTAAGGTTTCATTTTGTTTGGTTGATGGCTTTTTTTTTTTTCTGTTTTGTTTTTGTTTTTGTTGTTTTTTTTTTTTTTGGTAGTACTTCTTGCAAAAGTATTCAGTTTGCAAGGAATAGCTGCAGCAACCAAAGATAATTAAATGTAGATGCTATGGTCAGCAGCTAGGAACATGCTTTTTTCTTTTTCTGGATAGTCCTGGCTTGTGATCTTAGACAGTATTGAAGGGTGTTAAAACTGAGTGTAAAGATTTTGCTCTTGCCCTGTGTTCTGGCTATCCCCATCGCTCTGTCAGAGTCATTTGGACACTAAGCCAACCTGAGCAACTGAGTGACAGACTCAGTCTGGAGGACAAACAGTTGCACAGCATCAGATGAGCAGCACATGAGATTTTTAGTGAAAACATCTTTATCCCTTTGCTGCCTAAAACTTCACTGGTTTCAGTGTCTGCTGAAGGAACCACTGGAGAGTGCCTCTTGCCCTTCCAAGATAGGTTGACAAAAGCTTTTGAGCAGAGGGATTGTTAGTCTGCATTGTATCTGTTCCTTCCAAAGGAATCAGCAGCTGAACATTCCTAAATGGTGAATTCAGTGTGGCAGATAAGACTATTCATAGGAGTCGTTTTCAGTTGTTAAAGTAAATAAAGAATTTTGGAGGGTGTCACCTATGCAGCACTTGCTCAGTAGTAACTGATGAGTTTCATATACCTGACCTATGTTTAATTGAATAGACATAAGAATAACGTGCTAACACATGCTGCACTGAAGATGAAATGAAAAATACACACAGCTGAAAAGATTAAATCTGTCAGTGAGGTGACAGGCATGTTCTTCCTTATGCCCTTTTTTTCTAAGCAATAAAGTCATTCTGATGAACTCCTAATATTTTTCTAACACAGAGGTTTTCTTGTATGTTATGAACAAAATAAATCTGTGCTGTATTTCATTTTCTCAAGGAACTGCTTCAATTTTTCTTTAAAATGCAAATTAGCCTATAAATACTGAAACTTATTTTGGCCTTTTAATAATAAGATCCAGATACTCGTGCACTTGTAGTGTTATTAATATCAATGAAGACATGCATGGTAAGCATGTGCAGTTGAAATTTCTGTTGTCTGTAGCAGACCTCTGAAAATAGTAGTCAGCTAATGTTGTGGTAGCACATCTTTTACAGTGGTAAAACTAGAATTAGCAGTCCTTGCTTGTTTTGCAGCTGTTGGATGATAAGGACTGTAGTTTACTTGAGAGATACTGAGTGTGTAGCAATCTCTTGCCTTTGATTGATTAGAGAGTTTGAATTTCCTGTAAGTAAGGTAAAAGATGGTGCCCAGAAGGTCAGCGTAAAGCCTGTTTTCCTCTTTAGTGTTTTTCTTTGTTTGTTTGTTTGTTTTTACCTTTTCTCCTTTTTTAATAATAAAAATAATCTTGTCATAGCATTTAATTGTACTTGAAGGGACTTTTCTGCAACGCAGCCAGGGCAGCCCTGAGCATCAACAGTTTATGTAAGAGAATGGAAAATGGTTCAAGTTACTACTTATTTCCCCTTCGTTTCCATCCTTATTTCTTTTGTCGCTGACAGTTCCATTTAAATCACGGATTTTTGTTGGGTCATAGTAGATAAAATTAGATAAAATCCTGGTATGCTGAAAATACTGCCAACTTCATGTTTAGTAATGTTCTATGCTGCATTTGGGGATTCCTTATGCATTGGGCTACTTGGAAGTAAAAACTTACATGAAAGTAAGCGAAAACAATTACATCTAATGAGTAATTTGTCAAGGTAATTGCCCAGTTCCATATGGTTTCAACATAACTTGTCTAATTGCTAATAGAAATTTTCAGCAAAGGGGAGGGCAGTTGTGAGAATAGGAGTCTGGTATTCAGTGCTGCTCTAATTGGTATGTCATGAGCTGTTTTCACGGGACCTCTGCTTTTTGGAAACATGCTTTGATTTGGTAATAGTGAGCTGTTCAGTGACAGTTAAGCTTTTACTTACTTAAAGTTTGGAATTTATTGTTTTCTGCCTGCATTGAAGGCTGTTCTACACACAAAAGTATTTGAGGCAACTTTAAATGTTACTGGTGACATTTGGTGATCTTGAGCTTTATTTATTTTGTTAGAGTTATATTTAAATTGTGTTAATCATATACAAATGATTATCTTGCCTGGATGATATTTCAGAAGTGATGCACCTTGCAGAGCCACCACCCTTGTGAAAGCAGCCTGAATTGTAACAGATCTGTATGTGACTGTGTGTATGGTAGGGATGAGTATTCAGGTATCTAGGAGCCCAGGAAAACAGCAAGTTGGCAACATTTACCACATAATTCATAACAGAAAGCTTTTTGAATTGTAGTTTGTAACATACAAAGGCATGCCTTTGTCATATCATACTCAAGTGAAATGTCATTAGCTAAGAGTTGGTTTATAGAATGAGTTCAGTGATATTAGCAAGCAAGATTTTACGTGCTGACTGAGCTGTATCTTTTCTTGTGCAGTTCTGAGTGCCTTGTTGTCTAGTAAGTTACTTCACCTTTTATTATTTCTAATTTACAATAACCTCTTCCGAATCTTGATGAAGAATTAAAGATATTTGTGAAAAAATGTAATTCAAGTAAAAAAAAAAACAACAACAACCTGAGTGCTGTCAAATAATTTGTACATTAATAAGTTGAATTATTCATAATTTGAAAGAAATCAAGGCATTTGAATGTGCGTGTCGGAAGGTTTTTACAAATGCTATATCTGAGTTTGCAAACGTTCATTATGTGTTCAGATAGCCATGGTAGGTCTTACTGCTTTGTTTAGCAGTGAATGTGTTGGGGAGAAAAATGAAATGATCTTAGATAGAATTCTACTTTTTTTTCCATGAGGAACAGAAGTCACTTAGGAAAAACATTTTGCATGTTAAAGTTTAGAAGGTTGTAATGTTAGACAAATATTTGCCTTCATTTTGGGAAGGAACTTTTGTTTATTTTTTTGTTTGTTTTTTTTTGCCACAGAGTAAAGCCATCTCCAGCCGAAGGAGCCAAATCCAATCCCTCCAAGAGGCACAGGGACCGTTTGAATGCGGAGTTGGATCGCTTGGCAAGCCTTCTGCCCTTCCCTCAAGATGTTATCGCCAAATTGGATAAGTTGTCTGTGCTTAGGCTCAGCGTCAGTTACTTGCGAGCCAAGAGTTTTTTTGATGGTAAGAGTTGGGAATTTATTTGGTTTAGGACTGACTGCACAATGCTGCTTGTACTGCAGGTTATGTTCGCTATTGAAGTACTTAAAATCATTAATTTTTTCTGTATTTTAGTAGAACATACAATTGTATGGGTGTATACAGTATAACTGTATAAAGTAGGCTTTCTGCTTTCTTGAAAACCAAACGTAAATACTTACATTTCATCAGTCTTTCAAAGGTTTGCATTTGGAGGCAATGTAGCCCTTAATGAATCCTCCAGTCCTTTTTCTTAAACTTTGAAAAATGAGAAGCTGAGATTTATTATTTACCCCTCTGAAAAAGGCCCTTATAAAGCCATTACAGTTGAGTAAATGTCATGAGTTCAAATCAGCTGCATGTGTTGCTTAATGATGCATCAAAAAGATTTCATATTATATGCAATAACAACTAATGCCTCTTCCCATAGTTTATTCTGAAGGTGACTTCTAAAGAAAGTGGCAAAGTCTTTCCTGTGTTCAAGCCCTGATTAAAGCAGAGCATGAGGCATTAAGACGACACCTAAGGTTCTCCAGTTGTGTGGGCAGTGTCTACTGACCACAACCCTGGATAGGGTAGTGCAGCAGTGCTAAGGGCAGTAATCAGGCCATGTGCGTGTTCTCCTGTACTGTCTCAGCAGCAGCAGAGAAGTGCTACCCCTCTCTATCATTATCTGAATTCTTCTGTAAGGTGAAAAGGGGTGGTTGGCTGCATTGGGTGCATGTTAGTTTCTTCGAAGGCAGGATTAGTTTAGTCCTTTTCTTTGCTGGAATAAAGCTGGAAGCTGGTATTTAAATAAAATTTTCCTTTTTGTAATCAGAAGTTTTATGATACTGTATTGAAGATGGAATTACACTGATAGCTGCACATATAGGATACTTTTTTTTTTTTTTTTTTTTTTAAATAACCTCTGCCCTTATTGGTTAAGGATTTGGTAGTGTCAGTGTCTTGGTAGTCATTCCATACCGTGCATGAGAGGACTGAAGAAAGCTAACTTGCCTACCATAGTTTCACTTTTTACTGCAGGACTACAAAATTCTTTTTCTCGTTTATTCTGGCTAATGGCTTCAGTTTGGTAATACTTGTAAATTGATATCCAGTATTTTATTGCTTGACGAATATTGCAAGTGTCTTGATTCCTGGGCACATTCAGGATGGTTCTTAGTATGGGATCTCCTCAAGGCTTGAGTTTGTCAAATATTTTATGGTAGCAAATATCCTTATTTAAAAAAAAAATATTGCTGGAAATAAGTTTTCTGTTCAGTTTCATCGAAGTCTTGGTGAGATGTTATTTCACATTGATTGCAATGGAACAAATTATTCATCTTGTTGTTCTTTTTCTGAATTGAAAAGGAAGCTTCAATCTTAATAACGCACTCGAAGTTTTCTTAAAGAAAAGTTATGTATTCTGAAATGAATAGAAGATTGTAGGCTTTTTGCCTCACTTGGGCTGGATTGATAATCTCACTTTATCATGCAGTGGAAATGCTTGATTTTTGTTTTGTCGTATTCTGTTAATTTGCACTTGAAGGTCCTGGAATAAAGGGGCTAATACTATAATTTCTGTCTAGGAAAATAATAATTGCATTACTAGTTTTGTGCTGTAAAAAAAAACATGCAAAAACCTGTAATCTCATCACAACAAACTTTATATCTGTTGCTTGTTTCTAATTTGAATCTTAAGTCAGCTTTCAGATGCTTAGAACAGTGATGAATTCGATGTGTGTTAGCAGCAGATAAATTGTATGTGCATCTCAAGTTGCAGTTTTAACTACTGTGGATGCAAAGTTGAAGCAAACTAAAACTGTGTTGTGGCTCTTAACAGACTGTTCAGATGGAGATCGCTTCATATAGACACATGCAGTTGCTACGAATATACTGGACCATAGCTGTGCTGTGCAGATTATTTGTGTCATGATGAATCAAACAGCAGAATTTTTTACTTTCCTTGTAGAAAGCATGAAATGAGCGTGTATACTAGGTGCGTTCTAGCACCTAGTATAAAATAAAAAAAACTTCGCTAAGTCTGAAAAGAAAAATAAATTTTATGTTGATTATCTTGTTATGTAGTTCAAAATGTCTGATGCATGAAGCAAATTTATTTTATGCCTTCAAATATAATAGCTTCTGTGATGCTATCTTGTCCTTTTTTCTTTTCTTGGAAAAAGACTTCTTGCTATTTCTTTACAGATAAGATTACATATTAGATCATTAATCAGTATCAGTCTGTAAGTGTTTAAAGGCTAACATTGATTAAAGATAAACATCAGGAAGCAATCTGAAACAATGACTAATTCACTATTGCGAATAGGAGGAAAATCTTTTTTCCTATTTTAAAGTACTTAAGTAGCACAAAATCTATTTCAGTTGAGACTGATGTTCCAGAAGAGAAAGAAGTATTTTAAAGTATGTAGTTAACAACAACAATAAAAAATCCATCCACTTCCCTAGGATAATTGGTTTAATGATCTACCTGTACAGTGCTTCTCACGGAACTGATTTTTGAAGGATTATTTTGTGCTGTTCAAAAATAAGTGGGGAGAGCCCTATAGGATAACTGACGAATGCATGAGTGAGCGTTGATTGTCACCTTGAGTGCCCGATCTGAGCCAGCAGGTCTCCGTTATTAACATAGCATGCTGAAGTGAGGGGAAACGCTAAATGAATAACAGGATGCAAAGGGGGGGGTGTGTAAATTCCTGCGGAAAGTAAAATATAAATGCATAATCATATGATCTTGCTTGAAAGGAAACCCAGGTTTTTGCTGCAACAATAGATATTTTTTCAAAGAAAACACTTGCATTTTTTCCAAGTTTAAATAATCCAGAGTGGATGTCTGTTTTGATAAGGTGGAAGTTTGGGAGGAGATGAAAAAAGGAATTGTTCTATGAAAGACATCTCAAGAAGTTGTGTCAATTTGAATAAACGTGCTTCACTTAGATGTCTACAAAATCCTTAGTTCTTACTTTAAAAGCTAAGTGTAAAAGACAAAAAGTCTTTCCTTCCCAGGTCTTTAAGACAGTTCAAAATAGTCTCCGAAGTTAAAGCCAGATGAGTTTTTCTGTGGTGTCAACATTGAAATGCAGTAAGCTTCAGTGCACTTAACGTATTCCAGATTCTAGGAAATTGATGTACATTTTTTTTTTTTTTCATAACCTTTAAACATCTTCTGTTATAGCTGATGATATTCTGCTAAGCAGTTGCACTTGGTTGTTGTAGTTTGTTGTTCAGTTATTCAATGGCTGCTGTTAAGCTATCCTTGTGTATGCTACCCATCAGCAACACCAGCTCAGTGATGCAGAAGCTGTTTGTGTGATTGGGTCACTCTCAAGTTAATGTAGTGGTAGATGACTTTCCCTGCCCATGTCAGGCACTCTGACTATATGCTGGAATCTGAACATTAAGTTCTGTAGTCAAGAAAGAGGTTTTCATAGGTGCTGAAAGGAACCGTAGAATGACTTGGGTTGGAAGGTAACGTAGTCCCAAGCACCCTGCCGTGGGCAGGGCGGCCAACCATGAGATCAGAATGCCCAGGGCACCATCCAACCTGGCCTAGAACACCTCCAGGGATGGGGCATCCACACCTTCTCTGGACAGCCTGCGCCAGGGCCTCGCCACTCTCTCTGAGCACAGAATTGTCTCCTAACACCTGACCTAACTCTTCTCTCTTCTAGTTTGAAATTGTTTCCCCTTGTCCTGTTGCTATCAGACAGTGTAAAAAGTCAGTCCCCTCCTTCTTAAAAAAACAACTTCGAACACTGGAATGCCATAATGAGGTCTCCCCAGAGCCTTCTCCAGGCTGAACAAGCCTAGCTCCCTCATCCTTTCTTCATAGGAGAGGTGCTCCAGCGCTCTGATCATCTTTGCGGCCTTCTTCTGGACCTCTCCAACAGCCCTAGATATTTTTCTTGGGCTGTGAGTCCCAAGCCTGTACACAGTACTCCAGTGGGACCTCATGAGTGTAGAGAAGAGGAAAACAATCACCTCCCTCTCCATGGTGGCCACTGTTCTTTTGATGCAGCCCAGAATACTGTTGGCCTTCTGGGCTGCAAGAAGCACACTGCTGGCTAATGTCCACCTTTTCATTCACAAGGACATCCAAATCCTCCTCCGCAGAGCTGCTTTCAATGAATTATTTTCCCAGTCTGAATGTATACAAAATAATGACTCTCAAGTCTGCTTCATCATGAAACTGAAGGTCTCACGTGGTCAGTCAGAGCTAAGAAGTTATTTGGGACAGTGTCGCTTTTCAGCTGTGTGATGCTACCTGCATATACTAGATAGATTAGCAGTCCTGAAAGTCAAGCAGGTTAGCTTAAATCACTGCTGGAGTATTTATTTTGTGTGTAAGATACTTTCTGAAAGTGGCTTAAGGCAAGCTTGTTATTTTTAAGAGACTGGGATAAATCAGGCAGGTGTTTGCTGACTGTCAGTAAAGAATGACTTTGTATTTGTCCTTGTATTACTTCAGTCTGTTTTGATGTTAAGTGCCAGTACGTTTGTGCATTCAGCAGTGAAAAATGTATAGAAGTGGAAAATGGGAGAAGTGCAAGTTCAGCATCCAGGGCACAACTGGACAGCCTGTGTTCTTTGTGCCTGCTAAAATGAAAAAAACCTTTTACTTTTAGCTTTGGTCCCTATAATGTTGTCAATTTGTCATATAAGTAGTAAGAAAACACTTAAAGTGAGTCTTCAGTCAAAGAAATAAGGAATAATTAAGAATAAAAGTAGAGTTAGCATATTTGCTTTCTTTTATTTATGTTTTGGGGAATCGATTTTTTTTTTTTTTTTTAAGGTATACTGAGACTCAAGGAGAGAAACTGAAGTGAAGAAGCTGTGCTATGTATGTGTATCAATACATTAGAAACAAAATTTAACATGTTGCTTATTAATTATTCTTTCATCCATTTCAGTAAGAATTCCTGTGGTTTAAAGTATGTGGCTGTTTTCTCTTGCTTACTGGATAGTATTCTGCAATTACAGAAGAAAGTTTCTGTTCAAAATTAGTTCAGGATTGGTTTCTTATGTTGTATGCAAGTGATTCTGGCAAACACAGCAATAACAAAATACTTAAGAACTTCTTCCAGTAAGTTTGCATTGCCTAATTTTCCTTGGTGATATAATTAACACATATTCTTTGGTTTAACATAGCTTAAATTTGCAGTGCACCCATTGTCATCACATAAAATATATTGTTTGATATAATGTATTTTTTTCTGTAATGCCTGCTGGTCTATCACACTGCACTTTCGAGAGAACAGACTGCATGAGGTTTTGAAGAGTATGGCTTGAAATGTACAGTTAAAATGTACAGATGATAAAGACAGATAATATGGGAGACAACTTACGTATTCTTTCTCACTGTGGTATATCTACAACCTTGCAGGTATAGATAACCTATTCACTAGTGCTGTATTATTCTCTGAAACAGAAACCTCAAATTGCAAAACAACTGATTAAAACTCGACCTCTCTAGGCCAGGATACTGCATCAGATTTAACCTGACTTGCTTTCATTTCAGACGATTATATTTACACATTTGTGTATTTCAGCTTTCTTCATGTATTTTTGAAAGGGCAGCTTCCCTTCCATGTTTTGCATCTTATTTGGAAGTTGGAGGAACAAAGAAAAAGGGGGAAAAGAATGTGCTTTTTTTCTTGTACAGTTCTCCTACCCTGCCCGCCTCCAAAATTATTATGTAATGTGTACCTTGAGACTGTGTGGGTATTTCAGGGTGAGACTGCCATACTATTCAAGTTATTGTCTCTACCAAGCTGTTGCACTTGTCTTTTGTATTCCTGTTCTCTGCCCTACCCCAGCCCAGTTGTACTAAGCATTTAGGGCTTGTCTGCTACTGGCTATTTTAGCCTGTATTTTACATAACAGAACATAAGTAGGGATTTAGGCTTTGAAGTCCTAAATTCTGATCCTCACAAACAATGATTAAAGCCATGTAGCTGTGACATCACCTTCAATCTTAATATGTGTATGTTTTCATTGTTACATACTGATTTTTACCTTGATCAGAAATGTTTTAGGAGTGCTGTGTCTCTAGGCAGGGAACGCAGCTGGGCAGCCCTGTTCTGCAATGCACTGATACAGCAGACATTCAGTACACCCCATAAAGAATATATAAAATGGCAAATTCTTCTCGTATCAGACAATAAGATCTTGCCATGTGAGCGTGTCTGTAGGATAAAAGGGAGAAATTGGTTGCAAACAGTGATAGTAAATTTATTCTTCGGCTGTGTTTTTTTTATTTTCTGGAACTGTTGGGACTGAATTATTTGAGTGGTTACTGTTAATCATTGTTAGAATTGCCATTGAAGGGAAGGAAAGTAATAGGTTACCTCTTCATCTCTATGCTATATATATTTCTTAATCAAAACCATATGGGAAATCAGTTTAGGAGCCTCTTGTGTTCCACGAAACTGTTGTAACATTTCTTGAAAACCCAGTCCCAGGATGAGTAGTATTTAGGTTGTCTTTGTAGCCCTTGTTAATAGGGAGATTAGTTTTAAGTATACTGATGTATGCTTTGCTGTGAATGTTGCAGTGAATATTTGTCTTGTTTGCAAGATCAGAACCTTAAATATAAACTATTCAATGCGAACCAGATAAATGTTCTTGAGATTGACATTATTCTGGTTAGAATGATATTCAAAACCAGAGCAAGTAACAAAGTAAAATGTACGTCCTCAGGAAGTACTGCAACTTTTCTGACACTATATATTCCAAATCCTATGTTTTTTTAATTATTTTTTTGCTGATATTTTTATTGTTATACTCTAAAATCTGAAGATGATGAGATTTGGAGCTTTTTTTTTAAAAAAAACAAACTATGGTAACGGATGAACCCTCCTCCATATACAGTTGATCAGAGAAGCATAATTAGAGATAGCATCAGGCTTGCAATATCTGTGTTCTGTGGGCTTCATTAGAATTTGCGCAAGTACAATGTGCTTGACTGTGACTTAAAAAAAAAATAAAAAAAACAACAATATGTCCTGGTAACTTAAAGTTTAGTATCAGTGCTCCTTAAAGTGTACCAATAATCTGTGAACTCTGAAACAGCTTTAATGGGATATGTGCCTTTATAACTCTTCCTCCTGCATATACTTGTTGATAGGAGAAATGCCGTAGCTTCTCCTGTTTCACTTTTATATGTGTTCTGATAAGGAAATAAGACTTGCTTGTTTGAGTGAGCTCTGTAGATGTTAACTGTTCTAGCTAGTTATGAGATTGTTAGCGTAACTAAAAATTTTTTTGCTTATTTTTCTTAAGTATACAAAGTTTGTGCTCCATAAGTGCTTTGATAGAGAAATTAATAGTTAATGATTGCTGTGTGAAGCAAAGCAAAACTAGAGGTTGGTTCTAGTTATCAGAGCTTTGTTGTAATTGATTCATTTATAAATTCTTTTTAAGAGAATATGAAACAAGCAAAATAGCCAATTTCAAGCGCTCTTCAGAGCTTCAGTTAATGTGTTGAACAAAAGTTTTCTGGGGAAAACCTCAGGTACTTCCTATACTTCAGTGTGATGATAACTTGTTAAAGTGTATGTTTTAACAAGACATAACATTAACGATTAAACTGACTGTAGTTACTCTAGAAACTTAAATGAAGTAAACTGTAAGACCCAGAACGTTTATCTGAAAGTACTTTAAGAACTTGTAGTTTTGCTGTTTGCCAGCTGAGAACATTAAAGGAGGGTACACACAAATAGGAATTAGTTGCCTTCGGTGATGCATGCTGAACTCTGCTTTTAATTGTACGATGAGATGCTCATTTTTTTCCTCTGAATAATTGCATCTTAAAATTCAACCCATGTGACATTTGAATTGTTCTGTATTGCACACTTTATGCATGGCAGCATATAATGTCTAATAAGCTAAAAGATGTACATACATGGGCCCTCAAGACAAATTGTAGTTGATTGCATAAAGTAGGAATTTACTGGAGCAAGTCCATAGTCTGCCTAGTCAAATATTTTGACTCTGGCATCAGACTCCATTGTTCTGTATTCAACACACAATTCCTGTGGACCAGCACAAGGTACTGGCTTTTCTACTGAAGCATTCAGTCTTAGTGTGTTCATTTTGATTCTTGATGTCTGCATTTGAGTTGCAATTGAAGGATGATGTCTTTTATTGATTGTGAATATATAATGTAAATATTTGTTTATATTTGGAACAAAAGATAATGGTATCTCCCTATCTTCTTCTTGCTGTGCCATCTGTTGTTCGTGCACTTTTATCAGACAGTGATAAGAAATGTATCCAGACCACTGAGACTGAAGGTTTTTTTTATTTCCTGACCTATTTAGATGGGAAACTTTGTAGGCAGATGGAACCTGTGTGTGTGTGTGTGTGTGTGTGTGTATATATATACACAGTTATATATACATATATGTAGATATATATATATATATATGTATAGCTGCTGATGCTTAAAAAGGAGAACAATGTAAATATTAATTTCTGGTCAGTATTCTAAACAGGTGGCATAAACGTTAATGTGTTAAACCTAGTGGTGTGAAAGGAAAAAATTGCTCCGTTGTGCAACACACTGGAGTTTGCAGGTAGAGTGCAATGATTGTGCCCTTCTGTGGGAAGCCCTTGATCCCCAAGATCTTCAGTATTGTCTCTCGTTGTTTTCTTATTACCAAACTGATGAGTTGTGATTAGGATAAATGGACTTCAGATGGGTAGAAATCTTCTTCAAGGTCTGGGCTTCCAGGGTTGCGCGCAGCAGCATGAAGTCCATTTGTGGTGCTTCTCAGGGTTCACTATTTCACTGTGGGATGGAACAGACGCTAAACAATTCATGTGATGCCAAACTGGGGGCAGTGGTCCACGGGTTAGAGAGCAGAGTTGCTCTTTGGAGCCCTCAGCAAATCAGAGAGGTAGGCTGACAGGAATCTGAGCTTCAACAAAGGCACGCACAGTCCTGCATCTTGAGATTAACCTCGTGCAACAGTATGGGTTTAGGACTGTCTAGCTAGAAAGAAGCTTTGCAGAATATTATCTGGGAGTTCTGGTGGACAACAGTTTGAACAGGTGTTGGCAATGTATATGTTACCTTGCAGTGAAGAAGGCCAACTGTATCCTGAGCTATGTTAGCAAGAAAATGGCCAGCAGCTCCAGCAAAGTGTTTTTTGCCTTTTATTTGCAACTTTAGACAACCCACGATGTACTGGGTACAGTCTTGAACTTCCTAGAACAAGGTGCATTGATTGGAGCAAGCCCAGTGGATTACAGTCTATATAGTTAAGGAGCTGAAATACCTTGTGTATGAGGAGAGGCTGAAAGATCTAGGTTTGTTCAATCTTCAGAAGAGAAAGCTAGTTGGAGATCTTATTGTCATTGTAAGCTAACTACTTAATGGGTGTGTATAGCAGAAGCAGATTCTTATCAGAAATGTACAGTAACAGGACAAAAGGTAACGGTTACAGGTTACAACATGAGAAGTTCACATATGGGAAGCTGCAGCTAGGGATATTAGGGAAATAATGTTCAACATGAGAGTAATTGGACATGGGAATTAATTGTCCTTGGAGACATGAAAATTTCATCTTTAACGGGTCCATTGACCTTGATGGTGAAACAAGCTGAGAATAAGTATTGTGTCACAAGCAGAAGATTGTTTTGAACTGGAAGGGAAGCAAACCTCCAGAAGTTCACTTGATTTCCCTGTCATGCTTCAGGCATTCCGGAAAGTCTTCTGTTAGATTTTGTTAGATTTTGAGTTGGTGTTAAATGATGTCATCTCATTTGGTTGAATGTATGTTTTTGCCTCAATATAAATAAAGAGGTATTTCTGTTAGAAATTGCTTAATTGTTACTGCCCATATAAAGCAAGGGTTGATCTTGGATAATGTAGTAAAGCAACGTTCCAAACTCGACTCCAGACCCTTTTAATACAGTCATTGCAAAACTCAACATCATATTTGCTAGTGGAATACTCGAGCTATCTGGTTACATAGTATGATATGAAATGTAATTGACTGTTTCTTTTTATTCAGTTGAAAGCATACAGGAATTCCCCAGGCAAAGTTCTATGTAATTTCCATTGAGCCGTCAATTGGATCAAGCCAAACCTTAGGCTTCCATATTCACTACTTATTTAAAAAAAAAAAAAAAAAAAAATCTAAGTTAAATGTGTGCCAGGTCCAAGGTCCGAAAATGGAATTAGTGCACAAAACTAAGAAAGCAGATACTTCAAAAAGACTTACTTAGCTGAGTTCAGTCATTTGTTTCAAAATTTGGAATTTAATTAAAAATACATAAATCTGTTTTGCTAATTGTCATTTTCTGCTTAAGTGATAAATCAAAAGTGTAATGAATAATTATTTTTAAACAAAAGAAAATGTCTGATTAGCTCTAGGGATATAAGCTTTTAATTTTTCCAAAGCATGGGGGAAAAGTGAGAGGAGAAATAAACTGTTTTAAGATTTAGAGGTGCAAAAATACAAAGATGTGATAGACAGGTAATTTTGTGCATCTGGGCTCATTTTTCCATTGATCTAATTCCAGAAGGAAGTAAATCACTGATTTGTCTTTGATTCTTTATCTCTCACATCTAATAATTTAGCAAGCTTTTTTTCCTTTCTTTTCCCTTTTTGTGGCAAAAGCAGTGTCATATGAATAAGCCTAAGGTATGTTACAATTTGCAAGCATACATCTCCATTTGTTGTGTGTGTTGTTTTTACTTTTCCTATACAACCAAGGAAGATGTACCCAGACAAGTAATTGAATGGGAAGTATATCAGAGGAAATGTGTCTATCAGGTTATGGTTTGGGTGATTCAGCAGGTGACTCCTCTTTGTGATAGGAACAGAACAAGAGTTCATTGCCTCCAAGTGTTGAAACCACAAGCAGTGCATGGTTTGGTGTGTGGTTGTTAAACTTCAAAGCCCAAGTGAGAGTTGATGTATTTGAACAACTGCTTATTTCCTGCAGTTTACTTTTCTGTTTTAAAGTAATTGATAAAAGCAAAACAAAGTTTTATTCCATATAGATGTTTTTTAATAAATAAATAGAAAATCTGAACGAAATATCTGACATCAGGTCACTAGTTGCAGTTGGCTAGCCATAAAAGCACTGTGTGCTAATTGCTGTTCTGCTACTTTATAGGAATGCTATTTGCAGCCATTTTGAGAGTTGTTTTTTCTCAACTATTTCATTTGCTCAGGCTCTAATTTAAGTTGAGGAAAATGAGCGCTGATGCATTGGAGTATTAGAAATTCCTTGACAGGATTTATCAATGACCACCTTAGACAAGGACTGTAACAACTTAGGCTATGCTATAGGATAAGGAATATCTGCCTTCTCGCTGCTCCTCAGAAATGGCTGCTTGCCTATCCACTCCCAGTAAATCTCATTCTGTCTCCCAGTTTGGGAGTGCAGTGAAAGTATTCTAAACAAGAAACATGCACGTGTTTGTAGGCTTTTTAAGGGGATGAGATTGCACTACGTAGTGTTGAGATGGCTTCAGATTTTATTATTTTTTTTTTCCCTCAAGTCAGGATCTATGGCTACTGATGCCAACTCCACAGATAAAATAACTGTGAAACATCTCACATACCATTGTGGAAACATCTGCTCTAGTTACTGCAAGTGTTTGTGTGAACAAAGACTAAGTGTTCCAAAGGCAATCACTGAATTCTCATTTTTTGAGGTAGATGTTTATTGACATGATGTTTCTAGAGTGATTAATTAGGATGCTGTGAACTAAGTTCAGCATCACTCAGTTAGTCACTTCAGAAAAAATATACTCAGCTTAGTTGTTGATTCTCCTTCTACTTAAGGAAACATAGCAGTGTGCTAAGTACTTTGTGGCAACTGAAGATATGTCCTCCTTTTGTAAGGGAGGTACTGCATAAACACTTAATGTTCCACACTGAATAATATTGTTACTCATTCTTTTAAAAAGTAATATAAGTAAAGCAAGAGAGTTTTTTTTAATAATGAATTTTAGCCATCTCATGTAGCAGAGCTTGACATGGTTGTAGTCTGATCAAATTGTGAGCAATTTGATTGCACATAATAGCTTTTCAGATCTTTGACAAAAGGTGTTTTTAAATTTTATTTTTCATTTCATAACAATCTTAAGAAAAACGTCTGTCTACTTCAACAGTTCAGGGCTTGCTAAGCTGCATTTTGGGAATGATGCAGAAGAAAGTGTACTATGAAAGTTGAGGAAAATTATATACAGGTTATATTTCAAGTTCTTAGGTTTTAAGTTTTTAAAACAATTTTTTATATCTTTATAGCATTAGGAAAATATTCTAGAATCTAGTGTCCTCGTTATGTAGAGGGCTTTTAAAACTTATTTCTTCAGCCCTAAAACTTGAGCCATCTTTAAGAATGCAAAGCTGCTGTTGTAGCTTTTAAAAGAAACATTTACTGTGAGTGTAATATTGTAGGGAGAATAATCCAATTACTCCACCAGTTACATTTTGGAAAGCATTTTGCTCTGTGGACACAGCAGGCATTTTTGTATAAGTCAGCTGGATTGATTAACATCATATGCTCTGTAATATAAGAAAGACTGTCTTGATTCACTGCCCTTCTTTGGATATTTTAAATAGAGAAATAGGATATAATGTAAGGTGTTGAAAACAGAATTAGTTATAAAAATAAGGGGGAAAAGTCATTACTCTTGCTTATAACTTTCCAGTTGCGTTTAGTCTGGCTTGCATACTTTGAAGCTGTTTTAAAACCAGCACTTAAACACTGAACTTGCTTCAGATCTGAAGAGCGAAATATGTATTTGCTTCTCTCAAACCATAGCAGAAGGAAAAAAGGTCAGTAGACAGTTTCATTTGATAAGGTGTTTCCGTTACTATTTTAACCTTTTGTACTAGTGATACAAGAAGAAATGTTGATTGAGAATTGGAAAAAGAAAAAAGCTGTGGCTGACTACTCAGACTTTTGAGTACAATGTTATGCAAGGTGGTTTCCTTCTCAGGCAATTTCTATTTCCCACAGTAGTGGGAGCATGCTAAAGGAAAAAACAACAAACTTCTTGTTTTGCTGTACAGGCCAACTAACGGTTAACTTTCCTAAATAATAAAAAGCCTTTTTTTAAAATTTATTTTTTTAATTGTTTTTTTTTTTCAAAAGCGTAAGAAATACTTGGGAGAACACAAGTGTATTTGTGTGTGTGCAAATAGATTATCCTTCACCAAATAGATTTGTGCTGCCTGTTCATAAAATGTGACCAGGTATGTGTTCAGAATCAAAAGTTGGGGCATGGTTTCAAGAAGTACTGAGTGTGCGATGTGGCAGATGGCAGCGCTGAGGAGTGCCTCACATCATGAAATGTGTTTCTTTTCTGGAGCAGGTGGGCTCAGATGAGTCTGTCATGTTTATATATGAAGGTGTGGTCAAATTTCTAAGACCACCCTGAGTTTGGACTGTATACTGGGATATTGTGCCTGTGCTACAATTATCCATAACCAACTCATCTCTCTTGATCATTTACTCCTCACTTCTGTCCCTAGTAACCCAAACCCTATTTCAGATTTTTCCTTGATGACTCAGGTATAATCCAGAAAATTGGGTTCAATGGCATTGTTTCATAAAATTCATTTACAAAGCATTTTAATTCATTATCATTGTTACTAGCTAGAATCTTCAGTGCTGACAAAGGCATCATTACTGACAAAGACATCTGAAAGGCCGTTACCTTTTAGAGATAGGGTTTTAAAAAATTAAGACAGTGTGAAAACTATCTGGAGTGCAAAAATGGGAATAGATTATCCAGTGTCTGCTGGTTGCCTATTTTTTTGCTGCTTTCTGTCTGAGGTTTGGTACCTGACAGTTAGCAAACAGTCTGGTGAGAAAGGACTGAGACCTTGTGTCTCTTTTAGCCTTTTACTTTATTTACCTTACTTTCCCCACTTAAAATTGTAAGTGTCCCAGGAAGGAATGTAGCCACATCTTATTTTTTCTTCTTCTCTCCCAGCGAACATATAAATAGGATTAAGCGTCATTACTGGAAATGAATGGGGAGGGAAATAAGGTGGAAGAGGGCAGATTCAAATGATATACTAGTTGATATTTGCAATAAAAGTGTAGTTAGGTTGAATTGTTCAGTAATCATTACTACTTTAAACCCATCCAGAACAACAAGGCTTTTGCAGTCTTTCAGTGCTGTTCAAAATCATGTGCTACTGAAAACTGCATGAGGTCTTCTGTATGTGAGATCATTTTGGAGAAAGATCTGTCTCCCTTTAATTTGGTAATGGCCCCCAAGCCTACAGTTGCTGTCTTTCATAAAGTGGGTCACATTTCTTTCAGGATGAAAATAAAACACGAGAATTTACGCTCTATGTAAATATTTCCATACTTGAAGTACATCTCAAGTATTCAGTAGATTCCTTGGCTGCATTAGCCAGCTCCATGCCCACAGCCTTATTAAACTTCATATTAGAGCCATATTGACCTAAACAGAAAGTTCAAGAGAATTTCAGAGGAATTGCCTCAATATTTTTTCTTTTCTCCAAACTATGCCTTCTACCAGTGTGCTTTATGACCTGCCCAGGAGGCATCTGGGTAGGTCTTCATCTTTCCCTAGAGGGAATTCCAGTCTGTACGGTGCTGTTTACTGACTTCATATGTCATGGCCAGAATTTCTCCTTTCTGTTTAGTTCCATCAGAGAAAGGAGTCTGTAGATGGTATGAGGACCTCTCTTAAGGTTCATCAAGAATTTGAACTCCAAGTTTGAGACTTAAAATGGAGACTGTACCACAGGTGCTTTGTAGGCACGCTACAGACCTATTGATATGTAGAAGGTTCTCTGGAAAGATAAACAGTCAAGCTTATCACTTTCAGTGTCACCACTGTGAAACGATCCAGGAGAATTACATCTCCCTTAATTAGAAACTTAATGTGTAACAGAGGGTGTAGCTTATTTGGCAGCATCTGCAAGATGTCTAGGGAATTGCTTGTTCCGTATTCTGATAGCTTTATGTTTTTCTTTGCAATTTCGTCATTGCAATCAGTAGCAACCAAATCACTAAAACTGTAATGGCATTTCACTGAATGCTCCTTTTTTAATAAACAATCAACCAAGAGAATTAAAATTCCTTAAGATGGTATATTTATTATATGGTATATTTATTATATTAAGATGCATATTAAGGCCACAAACTCTTTTCCTCTCAAGACATTTATAATAACTATAGTGGATTTACACTTAAATTGTATTTGCTTGTTTTCCAGTAATTCAAAAACTAATCTCAAAATCTGGTAAATTAGCAGCCAGTGCAGTAAGCTTGTGTAACATTGCTGCCGCATCTCTTTTTCCATATATTTCTCTGAAATTAATTGTTTGTCTCCTTTCTGAAAATGTGATAATGAACCATGAACTTTGGATTTAAATTTGGTTTTAACTGTCATCCCACTTTAACACTTTGTAGAGGTATATTACCTATTTAAGAAAAATGGAGCTAGAGGGTGCAAAAAATAAATGATTTTGTAAAAGAATATTTTTATTATATTTATGTCTTGGAACAATAATAATTGTAATCGAATGCTATACCCAAATTTGATTTTTAGTTTTATGAACAAAATGAGCTGTTTATAATAGTTGAAACATTTTACTGTGATGTTTGCAGGGTAAGTTGCTTCCAGGAAACAGGTCGAATGTCAAGTATTTTGTCATTTGAATTTGTTTTGCAAAATTGGCAGCTTTATATTTATATGTGTATAGTTGGTGTATTACTGCTAAATGTTTGGAATGAAATAGTAGATTTTCTTGGCACTGGAATCTAAGGATGGAAATGCTGTTTGGCACATAAAAGCGAAAAGTTCAGTTACTACAGTACTAACTAGACTAAACACCTGTAGTTCCTCTTATGATTATTAAGAAATGCGTTATTGAACTCTGTCTGGGTTTATTTGTAATTCATCCTTGAATTAAGCCAAGTAAAATTGGCAAATTAAGTTAAGTAGTGTCATGTTCGAGAAGAAAATATTTATAGTTTTCACAGCCTTTCATGCAGAAAAACAAATCTGGTACTACAGACACTACTTTTAATAACTGTTTTTGTTTTTTTTTTTTTGCTAAAGCTAGAAGTAGTCTAAAAAAGTTCATAGCAATGTAATAACTTTTTTTAAAAGCATCACCTAGAACACCAAGCCTTCCTGAAGAAGGAATTCCTGGCAGTTTAATGTCTTTCTTTTATGAGACTGAACAATATTGTATTTCAGATGTTCTGGATATGCTTTGTGCAAATAGACCATGACTTTTCCACTGGTTGTTTTAGCTTTGTACAGGTCAGTACCTTTTTCTGCCTGCATACTAGCATAATCATCATCAGTAATATGTTTTTTTTTAATGTCCTTTTGCACTTGTGCAACATACCTGAGAGAGCAGTCAGAAGTCATGATTTCAACTGACTGTGTAATTTACACATGTATGCACCACATAACTGGAGAATAGTACTCAGTTTCACTCTTTCTAAATTGGTAAATAATATAAATCACTAACCTTTCTCACCCCCTTGCTGTATTTGTGGGGTTGTTTTTTTTTAACTGAATGTGTTTATTTCATAAAGAGTGAAAAATTGAGTTGTTTAGGGAATGTTAACATTTATGGGAAAAAATAGTAGTAATCTTCTTTCTTTGATAGATGATGAGTTCAGGGACTTCTAATTTTTAGCCATCGGATTTGCAGATATCACCCAACATCCATGGAGGGAGCTTGCAAAATCAGGATGCTGCAGTTGATGTTCCTAAGTATGTTCTAATAAACTTGATTCAGGCTTCTGGCTTGCATTAGCATTTGAGCTTTGGAGAAATGGCTGAAGCTTGGGTGGCTTTGAATGTTGAGTTGTGGCATTCTACTGCTGACAATATTAAGGAAGAGCTATTGTTTTTTCTTTACATGAACACCATATGCTGTCAGCTACCATAGCTTAAAGGCAAATACATCCTTCACTAAAGCTCTCCAGGTTGTAGAACGAGTAATACACATTTCCAGGTGGAAAGAAAGCTGAGGGTAGCGTTGGATTTCTTATCTTCACAAGTCAACTTCTTCAGTCCTTGAGACACTGAATTTATTTCTCTAGTATTTCTTGTATTGTTTTACTATGAGAATGAGATTCCCTCAACTTTATATGGATTTGGAAGGCAGATATATCAAACTGAACTACAGTAATTTTTAGTGTTCAATTAGGCTGTATTACAAAGGCTTATTCTTGCTTTCTAATATTGCATTCTATGTTAGCAGTAGAAACTGGCATTATGAAACATTCCATTCCTTTTACATTATACATTTTTTCCCATTTTAGCAAATATAATTTAATGCAAACAGAACAAATGAATTCAAACATATGAAAATGGTTTGTAACAAATCTTAGAGTAAGCTGGGTTAAGGTAATGGAATACAAGATCTGTTTCCTTTAGTACTGTATACCAACGCTATCCCTAATGGCAGACTGTTATACATGGATGCCATGTCACACGCATATGAAGAAAAAAGGTTGTATAGTTTGTGATTTTTAAAGCTGTTGAACATAAATAGAACATTGTTGCAGATTTATAAAACTCAGTCTGAAATGTATTTGTATGTAAACGCTACCAAGCTCTTTTAAGAACTTTTCGTCTCTGTTGGAGAAGTAGAGGCATTCTTCTGTTTCCTTTTATGAATTTATGTAATGAGTTACCTTGTAAAGATCAAGTCACTGAGTTTTGATTGGCAGTTTTAAATTATTTATTTATTTTACAGTATAATGGTGTCAGAGACAACAAGGGAGAGGCATACAGCTCTCAGTAAAAATTCCCACATTGCTGGTCCTGTGAGCTGTACTGTAAGGTCAGGATGATAAAGCTGCAGTATTTGCTGTGCTCAGAATCAACTGGTACTAATTTCTACAAAAAACCTCACAGCAGCAGTATGTTTGGGGGGGAGAAATGTAATATCAGAATATGGTGTAATTTATGAGCGCAAATTAGAAGTCTTGATGAGCTTGTAATCTTCCTGATCAAAGGCCAGGAATGCAGAAAGGAAGCGGTGCTACTGTCATTAATGCTTGCTCTCTGAGCCCTCAAGAGCTCAGTATCTTCTTGTACTCTGTTGCCTGAGCATTTTCCTCACTCCATGTTAAGACTAGTGATAGGTTGTCACTCCATTTTATCAAAACTAATCTTTAATCAGGTAGATACACTTCAGCATACAAACAAGTGTCTAAATTATAATGTTTCTATTAGTGGAACAAAGATGGTGAATACTTCCAACGTTTGCACAAATATATTTTCCCATTAACAACAACACTCAAATGAATATATTTAGAAATGTTAGTAATTCAAAGGCCCTTGTAAACCAGGTGGAGCCAGAAACACAAAATTATGAACAGAATATTTAAATGTATTTTTGCACATTTTATTCCTCATTGTATTTTGAATTGTTTAAGCAAAGTGCATACATTTCTGGAATTGCATTTTTCCTGTCCAATATAGTGGACAGAAATAGTTAATATGAATCTTTTTATGTAAGGAGCAATTGCATTGAGATGGCTTGACAAGAGTTTTGGGGAGGAACTGTTCAACTACTAGAAGTGTTTTTGCTTTTCTTCCTGGCTAATTGCCAAATCTTCCAAACATGTGGAACAATTTAGCAAAAAATACATAATTATCGAACAAATCTGTCTTTGCCACCTTGAACATTATTTCTTGTGGCAGGATAAGTGAAACCGCATGTTTAGATTTTATTTCATTTGATCTTCTGCTGTATTGGCAGGAGATTACAAAAAAAAAAAGGAAAAAAAAGACAGATGGCACTATTAAAATATGAGTTGAATTGAGGTTACTCTAATAAGAAGCCAAGTATTCTTGATAAGACATAGCACAGTTTTCTAACTGAAAATTTACACCAAAGAAACCAAAATACATTTATCTTAGTAAGGCCCTGAACAATCAATGTAAAAACAAATTTAATATCATGCAGGTGTTCACAAGCAAATGTATGCACATTATAGCACTTAAAGCTAAAATGAAATTTTGGCTCTTAGGTTGTTTCTGTTTTTCTTTTCTTTGTGGAGGCCCGATACAGTGAATGCTAATTCTCCATTACAGTTTGCATTATGTGGGCAACTATCCTTACAGATGTTATTGTCTTATCTGTAGAGAACATTTTTTACTGCATAAGAAATATGCTGTCATATTTAATTCAGTATGCTCCTGGTTAAATGACTTTTGATTTCTGTTAATTAAATTAAAGTCTTTTTGAAACTGAGTTTTCTGATTTAGCTTATGCATTTTTCATAAAAACAGCTATAACGTAGCTGGATGGCTCTTCCAGCTGAGACTGGATCTGGGACTAGTCTTGTCTTCTGTGATTAGTGCCCCAGCTGGGAACCTGCCTTCTAATTTCAACTTTCAAATTTAGGAAACCTTTTTTTATTCTTTTGTGTAGATCCAAAATTTTCAACAGGAAGGATGATAGGTATTACTTCAACTTGGACTTATTTCCACTGAAGTGAAAGAAGGGATTGGGATTCCTCTGTAGTAAAGTGGCAGATGTGAAACTTCAGTGTATTATATGCAGATACTGAAAAATGGGATAGACAATTTTCTTCACAGATGTATGTGTATGCATATATATGCATGTTGCTCTGAAATTGATGACACCTATTTATGTCATGAAAAATGAAACAGATACAAAGAGCATAATTATTTGATGGAACAAATTCTCAGGTACAGAACATGTTTTTTCAGTGTGATCATCACCATTAGCTATGCATTTTCACCAGCGATTAACAGCAGCCTGCATGCTGTTCTTATTAAAAATAAAAAAAATTAAAATTAAAATTAAAAAAAACCCAAACCCACCAAAACTGCACCAGTGGAGGTGACCCAGTTTCACAGCTGCTATGATGACATTGTTGATAGGAAAATGTTGACAACACAGTCTATCTTTCATTTTCCTAAACAGATGGAGGTCAGAAGTTATCAAAGGCAGACTATACAATGGATATGGGAGAATTGTTCAGCCAAAATAGGCAGTGTAATCTGTGATCTTCAATCTGGAACGAGGTGTGGTGTAATCACGTTGCAGGAGAAAGGTTGTCGTCTTCTCTGGCCTAACTCTGGAAGTTTGAACCTTCAGCTCAGTCAGCATTGTAATGTAGTGATCAGAGTTGATAGTTAGTCTGGGTTCCAGGAAACCCAGAAGGATCACTGTGCTGGCATCCACTGTTTGATCTTCATAAAAAGTGTCAATGAATGTCAATGGGTGCAATTTTTTCCTCGTGGAGAAATTAAATTTCTCCCCTTTTCACCCCTTTGCTTCATACAAACTGCCATGTCAAGTCATTCCGTCAGGCTGCCCCTCTGCTGCCATCTGTTGCATGGTAACAAAATGTCGCTGAATATAGATGGGAAGGTTCAGCATCTACTGCTATACGACCAACATCTGCCTCAGACGTTGTGGACCAACATAATAAATAGGAAGCATTACTGTCAGAGCAGCCCCTCTGTAAGTATTTGTATATATATGTGTGTATAAAAATATATATAAAACAAAACAAAAATATATATAAAACAAAACAATCCCTGCATGTTGGAGCAGATGTAGAGAAGTCCTGGAGAGCATATTTTTTAGTGAGAACTCTGATTTTGTCACGTTTAGCTTGGTAAAATGAAGGGTAGTGGCTATGATAGCTGTCTGTGAACATACCAGGTAGGATAACACTTAGAAGTGAGCAGAAATATTTAAGTTAATGGAAATGGTTGTCATAGTAAGATGTAGGAATATGTTGGATGTGATAGAATTTGTGCTGGTGTTTTGGAGGTTCCTAAAAGCAAAATGAGTCTTACTGTAATTTCAGAAAAAAAGAAGAGGCACTAGCAGTTCTTAAGGTCCTGCTTGGTATCAGTTATAATTTTGTGGTTAGTAGAAGTTCCCTTGCAGTTTTAAATTTCTTCAGCAGTGACTGAAAATGTTGCTGTCTCCATTGAGGCGTTCTGCATTTCAGCTTAACTTTCTAATGGTACTTAAGCTGCAATGAAGGCTGAATATGTGTCCAGGACCTTTTTTTTTTTTTTTTTTTTTTTTTCCCCAAGAGGAAATGGTAATTACTTACAGCCTTTCAAATGTCTATTAGTTTTCTTAGAAATACAAATATGTGGAGTTCCCAAACAAGAATGGAACATGTGAAATGAACAGACAGTGAAATTGTTTATTTGTTCACCTAACAAATGCTCATATCTTCTGTAAATCTGTGGATTAATGTTCTGTGGAAATGGATGGAAATGCCTTCTAAGTTGAGACATTGTGCATTTGGAGCTGAGAGTTCAATGTACTGCAACAGTATGTGGGTACCTTCTCAGCTCCATAGCAAGGTGCAGTTCTAGAAAGGTCCACTGTGCTGGCAGATTCTCACAGTAAGTTACATTTCTAAATAGTTTTAAATAAATAAATAAAACCCAATACAAGTCCATGCAGGTTGTATAGTTCTTACAAAGAATGAAACTTAGACAAGAAACTGAAATCTTGCGCTAGAAATCTGAGATAGGATCTCATCCTTTGTTCTTGTGTGGTTGGCCTTCAGGGCAATCTACTCGAGGCAGGAGCTTTCTTTGTTTATGTGAATCATTGGGGCAATTAAATGTGATGCTTAACGAATACTGTTCAAGTATCTGTCTTGACTTCACAGGCAGTGTATTAACAATAATTTCTACCTAGATTCATGAGGCCGTTTTATTGATAATTGATGTTTTGACAAAGATGAGTATTGTGTCAATTTGGAATGAAAATGTTGAGATAATTTTATGTTGTCACTGGTATAATGTATGCTATGAAAGGGTGTGGAATTAGTGGGGAGAGTGTCTTAAGTAAAACTCTAGATCAAGTTTTAAATCTTATAAGTATAAAAGGTTTTGAATATTTTTAAGGCAAAAAGGAGTTCTGTGTATCGGAACTGGTGAAGGGTCCGGTACATTGCTGAACAAATTGAACTTTTGTGTTATCTTTGCTAAGGCTGTCTTCACATGCTTCCTGCTCAATTCTTCATGCAATTCCTGCTCAAAATGTTGCTTTTCTGAAAGGCCAGTATATAAGTTGTCTGGCAGCAAAGTGTGTGTTAAAACTCAAAGTATAATTTTTATTATATATTTATTTAATTAATTAATTTTATCCCTCTAATGTTAGCACATGTGAAAAAACTTTACAAAACTGTGTTTTTATTTTTATCATTCCACTTCTGTCTGGGAAGGGAGGTCTTTCCAGATCTGCTCTAAGACAGCCTTGACAGGCCTCACATTCCTGTTGGGAAGAGCAGGTGACTTGAGGCAAAGGGCCTGTTTGCCTCAGTTCCTCCTCATGGAATTCAGCTGCTCTGTTGCAGGTCTCCTTTGCTCAGGGCTCCTCATTTCCTTCTTCTTCCCTCTTCCTTAGGACCATGATTAATAGGACATGGTTTTCTGCTGATGTGTCAGCCTAACCCTTAATAACAACAGGGTATACAGCACTTGCTGATGATAATTCCACTTTCTAAAATTTGGTCAAAAAAATCACAGCTTTCTGTCCTGTGAATACAGAAATACCATTCAACCACATGGTGTTATCTCATGTAACTTTCATATGAGGCACTATAATCTCTCTCCAAGGTTTACAATTTTAGAATCTGTCTGACCTTCTGGATCTTTCCTGTATTTATCCTTGCAGCATTGCTGTAGTCAGAGGTACTCTGATTCTTGTTTTCTAGTTAAGGAAATGAAGCATGTAGTGCCTGTATAACTTCCACCACATCGCACAGGAAGGCTCTGTCGGAACCACAAACCCATCCAGCCTCTCAACTTCTTATCATATTTTTTGATAAATTCCTCTTTTTCATCAACCCATCTTCTCTCATTTATGCATGAGCATACGCACGCATGTCCAGAGTATATGATACGGTTTAACTTATAGTCCTGTACTGACTTTAACAGCAGCACAACAGCATCTGTAATCATGTGAAAAATGCACGGAAGATAAATACACTGAAAACCTGTACAAACCAGAAGATTTTCTACTTTTCATTACCTTTCTCATTTTTTGAAACTTACTTAAACTGCCTTAAAATGCTGTCTTAATGTTGGAAAGGGTGAGCTTTGGATGCCACACCTTTTTGTTGCAGGTAAAACATCACCATGTAAGGATACTTAACTATTTAGTCTGTGATGTTTCTCCAGCACAACAGTGGAAATCCAGCATCTTATCAGCATTTTGGTTTAGGAAGCTGCTGTATGTGGAACTCTTCTCAAATACACTGGGAAGGTAAGGTGTGCTCCTGCCCAGCTGCCTGCTGGTACTTGTTCAGCTTTCCATCGGGAAGAGAGCTTAAGGTTCACTCCTAATAGGCTTCTTGCAGGTTAGAAAAGAACATGAGGGAGAGCAGAAGCTTTTTAATAGAGGCTTTCCCATATTTCAGGTATTAGAAAGCAGGAGTTTATGGCTTTATTCTTCCTGCTGTTTGGTATTTACCTATGTAGTTACGCATTTGACAGAACAATGGCTTCTCAGTACAACCAACTATTAAAATATATCTCTTATTTTAAATGAGTTTTATAGTAGCTCAGTAAACATGTAACTGCTTATAGTAAAACAGCAAATAAGTTACAAACTTGGTTCACCTAATGCGACTTTAAGACCTTTCAAAATGTTGTTCTGCATTTATATGAACTCCTTCTGCAGATATGCCATTCAATTAAATTATTTAAGTGATACAGCATTTGGAGGAAAATCTTGCGTTATAGATACAGTATGCACATTAATATGTGTTCAAATACAGCATATGAAAACTAGACTGGACTAGAAAATGGAAATTAAAATATTAATGTAACAGTATTCCTGGATAAGAAGATTTACAAGCAGAGGGTATACAGAAGGGTTTTGAAACCTTGTGAAAGGTTTTTCTGCTTCTGTTTGTTGTTTATGTTGGTAAATTTTATCAAGCGTCAATATATTTTTATATATAAAACAGTTAGCTCACTGTCTCATGAATAATCTTGTGATCCCAAACTGTAATTTCTGAGAATTTCACAACTCCCTTTGAGTTTGGCCAGTGAAATTTGATATAAGTTTAGACAAGGAAAAAAAGGTGACAGTCTTGCCAACTTTTTGTCTCTCATGATTTATAACTCGAAGCATTAGAAATGTATTCTTGTCATAGATCTGGAAATCAAGTAGCACTGTTCTGAACTCACATAGGTGTCAGTTTTGAAAGAGCAAGCAACAGACTTCCTTATGTTAAAAATAGCTTTTGTGATAAATTATTTAAGCCTAGTGTTTGATCACAGATAACTGAAAATAGTATATTGCTCGCTGGACTTTTTTTCTTTTTCTTTTTTTTTTTTTTCCCTCTAATGAGGGAAACCTGAGGTCATTTTAAAATTACATTAGTTTTGTTAGTTTAATCTGAAATATGACAAACTTGAAAACCATTACACTTTATGTTGAAGAAAATGTCATGTGCTGTCTTTATTCTTCATGTGTATTGATTAGATATTGATTACAATGACGAGAGTATTTTAGACTCCTGCAGCGATTCAAGTAATGCGTGTTGCTTTTTCGCTTTTCTGTTGTTGAGTGTAAAATATGTATGAAGACTTGTCTGAAGGGTAAGTACAGAGACCCCTTGGGAATTTCTGTAGCTGTACCTTTAGAAATTTCAGTGCAACACTGGCAAAATATTTACTGGTTCTTTTGTTGTTTCCTATGTTTGTTTTCATCGATGTTTTACAGAACATTTGAAGGCAATTCTTAGTTGAACCTTAGTGTTGGAATCTTTATTCTGATAGTTCTGAAAGTATAAATCATTCTGTTTAGTGTAGCAAACAAATATAGCTTTATTTTAATAGTTGCTTTGATTGCAACCCTTAAATGTTCCTCCTGTTCAGGCGCTTTTAGTGCTACTTTCAGAGAGAGATACATATTAACCTTCGTAGCATAAGCGGTTTGGAGTAAACGCTGCATTTCTTCCTCCCTTAAAGAAAATTTGTTGTTGCTTCAGATGTCCTCACAGATGGCTAGACTTGTGCTCTGTCTGCTGTATGTGATTGTACAACTGATGAGTATGCATTTTACTTGGGTTGAGCAGTGGCTAAACTGGAAAGTTCTGGATGATTGAAAATTCAGAAGTGCACATGCGTAGGACTGTCATCATTTAAACAGTTGGTTTGTGATACCAAGTAACTCTGATTTGTAACACTGGCACAAAATCTGAATTGCAGGCTGGAAATGTGTGATTTCTAGAAATTTGTACACATCAGTAGACAGTCTGTATCTGTACCTCAGTTGGTGTAAACACTGGGAAATTCCCAGACTCTAGACTTTTTGTCCTCTTGCTTTTTACCCTTTTCTGTTTCTTTTTTTCCTTCCCCACCCTCTTCATCTCTCTTGTTAAAACTTTAGTACACGTGCTTTTCTCCCTCAGCCTCCTTCACCAGCCATAACCTAATAATGCTTGTTTGAAAGTGTTCACAGTGACATGGTTTATCCTCTTGTGACAGTTGCCTCTTGGTATTGCCTCTCTCTTGAGCCAGGAGTGATTTCCTGGAGACCAGATGAAGAAATATATGTCTCCCATGGCTCATAGGTTCTTTCAGTTGCGTATGCTAAATTTGTGGACGTCTTTATATGTCTTAAAATTAGCTTAAGATAAGCTCAGGAATCAAATCATGATGTCCTCTGAGTTTGAGAATTTTCTGTCACCATTTTAATTTTTTTTTTTTTTTAACTTGAGTTTGAACTTTGTTATGGAAATATCAAAACATATGCAGCTCCTGAATATACTTTATTGGTGTTCTCCTGTTCTAAGATGTATCCTTTGAAAATTGAGCCTATTATTGTCTTAATCATAGAATCGCAGAGTCACCAAGGTTGGAAAAGATCTCCAAGATTCACACCAGTCACTCCCAGATGTGTCAACCTCAATTTGCTTATGTTTGTAAAATTTAGCTTTCATGAAATCATTTAGCTTTCATGGCTACTTTTGTAATTTGTTCTTTGCATATACTGGTCTTGTTTATGTCGGAACTATTATTTTTTTAGTGATGTATTTGTTTTATTGTTTTGATACTAATGGAAAATACACATTATTGTCCATCAGGTTTTCTATAATTAATAAGCTATACTGTATATTGTAATGCAATTTACCAGGAAGACATCAATTTCATCTTTAGACTTGTTAAGAAATGAAAATGCTGACGCACATAAGAACTTTCAGATTTAATTGCTAGTAGATGGAAGAATAATTGGAGGTCAAGATAACAGAAATTAGGCAGGATTTCTGCAAGATTCAACATCTGTAAATATTCTAAATGAGGATGCTGCTTCAAAAACCTGATTGTGTAAAAACTCTCATGGCAGAAGAGCAAGAGCCATCCAACCAAATAAATGACATAATGTTATTGTATTTATAGAATAATTATAAATTTAAGTGACTTTTAGTTACTGGAATTTTTGTGAACGAAACAAGATAAATTGTCTACCATACATTGCTTTGTATTTTTTCCTCCCCTGTTCTGTGGAGTATATGGTTGATCAGCTGTTAGCAGGATATAAATAAACAATGTAAAGCTAGCTCGAAAAATTTGCATTTCCTATTCCATCAATTACAAATTCTAAATAATTTAAGTATGTGACATTTAAGTAATGGAGATGACGTTGCAAAGGCTGCGCATAGGTACATGGTTAGAGAATATTTTCTGTCTCTTAAAATGGATCTTCAGTAAGCAGTTTAGCATATGTTAATGATTTAGGCAGAAGTTTAATATTAAACTCACTTTTCTCAGTAGTGCTCTCCTGGCCTTTAGAAATGGCTTGTTTTGGTTGGTGAACTTTGTGCGGGAGGTTAGTATTTGTTACTGAAGCGAGTAAGACCACCCCCCGCATGAGAACTGTTGTTTGTTAAAGTAATCTGGAGCAGGCTAGCTGAATTTATAATTCTACTGGAGAGGTTGTGAAACAGTCTAAATGGGCTCTGACCGCAAACTTTGACCTGTTTGGCCTAATTGTGGGAACTATGCCAGAATTTGATACAAAGCAGTTCTGGGAAGCTCTTTAAGATTAAATTCCAGAACTGCATGACTGATGTGCTAATGATATGCTTGTGATATTAGGCAAGCGTTACTTCCATACAGTTATAGACTTGAGCAGATCATTCACCTAAACAGTAAAATGATCTCCATTCAGATTTGAGTGATCATTTGCGTCTCGATGTGATTTTAAAAGACCCAGTTACAATGTTGTCTCCACATTCCTTTCTTTGCACAGCACTGCATTAAACTAGCCTGATTCCTCGAAATTTTTTTGCCAAGCCTTTTCTTTGAGAGAGAAATGGTAGCAAAGAGAAAAGATCCTAAATACAGAGTAGCTTTCCATGTTTTCCTGAAGCTTCTCAGCCAACAACGGTTGAATCAGTGTGTAGTCAGGTGAGTTTTGAAATGGAAAGTCTGTTAAAGTATACATTTTTCTTCACTGGTTTAAGAATAATAAGAGATGTTTGGTATGGAAATGCTCAGGTTTCAGTTGAGAATGATCTCTGCAGACTCCACTGCTGAGCACTATTAAGTGCCGTACACTTTATTCATTTATGTCAGGAAAACTTTATTCACTCAACACGAAAATAAGAATAATTTTTTAAATCTATTATGGTTTATTATGCTTTCTGATGCTTTGAAAAAAATGCTTTTTTTTTAAGTTAAATATTTTCAAGCTTTGAGAAAAACGATGAAAGAACACAATTTGGCTGAATTTAGTATTGCAAACACAATGAGACGTGCTACTGGCAGTGCTCATCTCTTGGACTCTGGCCAGATAACAGAATATTTTGTAAGACAATAGTGTTGGTACAGGTAGTGTCATGCTTGCCCTGTGACAGAGATTCAATCCTTTGCTGTAGAAACGGCTTGTAAACAAAATGAGAAATCCCTGTTTCCAGGATTTCTGCTGAAAGTGCTCAAGGGTGCCAACACTGGCTACTGCATGGTCTTTCATTTTTGTAATCTGAACTCAGTAGAATATGGGAGATGGGACTTCAAAGCAGCTAGATCTCAAGTGAGGAAATAACAGAAGTTCTCTCTGAGAACGGAATTGACTGCCTGGAAGGAAGAGAATATCAGTAGGTTCCAGATGCCAAATAGAAACTCTAGAGAATGGAGTGTTTGAAGGTAGAAAAAGGCCTTTTTCATCCCCTTCTAGGGCTTCTGTTGAAGGATCATCAGCACCATGTTGAAATGAAGTGATGACAGACCATTTATTTATTTAGTTAAATCACTGTTCTAGTATTCTTTACTATGCTTCTGCTAGGAGTTAAGATTATTGTGTTACATAAAATTTTCTGCTACTTTGTTGATTGCTGCTCATAGCGTAGGTATGGTTTCAGATTGATTCACTGAGTAGTTACAGTTGATGTTCAGTGCTTCTTAGTTTGAGGACCTGGTCTGAGGAGATGAAGAATCTGAGAATTTTCTCCCATGAGAAGTGAAAGCTTTGAAGGGCTTATACTGAGGGAAGTGCAATTTTAAAGGTCACTTAGAACCTAGATGCATTGTTATTCCTAAAATTTCGCAAGGATCAAAGCAAGCTGTTTGTCTGCATCATAACAGAGTCATTTCTGAATATCTCAACAGTTAGTTCCTGAGATTTATCTTTCTGTCTTGTATTAATGGTTGATTCAGAATACTGCTTAGAACTCATACAGTGTAGTATATATCCCAAAGCAGTTTTTCATACTGGATGTTATTCTCTGGAAAGAAGGAAGACTGCTTAGTACTTGCTTCTCTTAAATAATTATGCATTTTTAAAATGAAAGATGTCTTTTGGCAGTAATTAGAACTGAGTTGCATGAATTCAGCTTCAGACCTGAAGCAGTTATGTCTGAGATTATTTTTTCCCACACACTGCTTGTATACTGCATTTCTGTGGAAATCTCTTACCACCAAAATTTAAGGGATTTTTTTTTTTTTTTTTTTTAAGAAATAGTGAAAATGAATAGTAAATCCTACCTGTAATTCTGATTTTTGTTTCTAGCTAGCTTTTTCTCATACCTGCTAAGCTCTTCATTTTTTTTTCACCCCAGTAAATGACATTTAGCTTTTAGAGTATGGGAATCAAATCTGTAAAAACCAGGGAAGAATGTCTGCAACATATACACTTCAATTTGATAACTCTTTATTGATTTTGACCAGGATGATTAAAAACTTCCCATAAATGACATATCCTTTCCTCATGAAGTCTTTGAAAGCGTGGGTGTTTTAGAGCATCACTTAGTGGTGCATCTTCTAAGTCTCAAACTGTGAAGTCCCCTGTGATGCAATCTCTTCACCCTATCTGTGGGTGTTCAGGGAGCCCATGCTGTGATAGGGTGACTTTTAGCAGCCACAGATGTGCCTGTGATTTCTCTGTCAGAGAAATGCAACGGAGTATTTTTATCAAGATGTACTCTTCTGATGATCTGTATAGCTGTGCTTTCCATCCTTTTTTTTTTTTTTTTTTAATATCGTATTGTGTACAGTTTTTAATCCATGTTCTGATTTCTGCAAAAGGCTTAGGTTCCAGTTCATCAGAGTACGTGAAGTTGACATGTTACTGTGCATGCCTTGCCAACAGCGATGAATCTAGCCACAACAGTGTATAGACTATCCTGTATATAGGCCCTATGGCTCTGTGAATTGATTCTGATTCAGAGCAGAACGTCATTCAGTTGATAACGTTCTGTAATTCATCCCCCTAATTTATTATTTTCACTTTTTAAAGTTGATGTAACTGTGTATACTGTTTTTCAGAATGGCAGGCATGGTTATGCATCTCTACATGGAACTTTCAAAGCTTCTCAATAAGCATACAATGTAAATTAATAATATAATAGATTTTCTTTTGCCAGATGACTTCAGGGCGTTTTAGTAAATGTTCTGTATGTATTTTTAAAATAAAGCAGAGGAAAAAATATTACACAATCTTTCAACTACTTGTGTGAAAAATTAATTTGCAATTTCAACTCTGTGTAGCCTATTATAGGACTTTTTGTCTATCTAGAAGGAAGAAGAACATTAAAGATTTAATTTCAGACATAAACTCCTGCTCATTAATCAGTTGTTGGGTTTTTTTTTTTTTGTTGTTTTTTTGTTTTTTTGTTTTTTTTTTTTTTAGAACACATTTTTCTTCTGCGGTGCCTTTGAGGGATATTTTAATGAAAACTGTCTCCCTTGAATGTTGTGGGTTGTAATGATAGCTTAAAGAAAACAAACCTGAAAGGCATAATTTATCTTTCAGTTAACATGCTTAGTGTAAAATATCATTTAACATATTTGAAAAGTGACTGGGAGTTCTGCAGGTTTCTTCATTAACATTCTGAGAAGCCAAAATTGAAGACTTTCTTTAAACAGATTGAAAAATCATTTGGAATTTAGGGTGACTACTTCATCTTTGAGGTAAACACAACAGTACAGTTGCTTTTATTAATTGTCCATGTTTTGCAGCTTACAGATTTTTCTGCTTTTTTTTCTTTAGCTTTAAAGTAAGGGCTTAATGTGTAATTACTCATAATTTTAAGCTGTCTGCACATTACAAATCCAATCAGAATAATTTCAATTTTGGGAACTTGTTTTTTTTGTTTGTTTGTTTTTGTTTTTATTTGATAGTGATTATTGTTTTTTTGTGTTTCATTTTGTTGTATTTTTTTTCTTTTTAGAACTGTGTAAGTATGTAACTTCTGAGTTATGGACAAGCTTTGAGTATCTAGTTCTCCTTTGTTGCTGTTTGGACTGATTGTTCATCCTTTACCCATTAAGTTTGTTTTTTTGTTACATAAATTACAGTTATTCGTGGTTGAAGTAGTTTAGATGAAATTGGAAAGTTTGCTTAATTATTTAAACTGTTAAAATTTAAATCTGATAGGAAAGAAGGGAAAAAGCCCTTATTTTTAGCTTTGTAATGGTAAAGCATGATGACGGCTTTCTTTACTCAATGTTTTCTTTAATGTGTAATATGCATGTAGGGTTCCTGTGTGTCTCCTTCCTCTCTCCGAATGGAGCTTCAGATTTAGAGTAGGCTGTTATGTGAGGTGCCATAGTTAGATTTCTGAAATCAGATTAGTGAAATTATTTGTAATCTAATTTTAAAGCAGGATTGTTATGCTGTTTGGGGTGGTTGTATGGAAACAAAAATGTCGTGTATAAAGAAGAATGACAAACTGCGAGTATACCTTGTAGTATGGAGGAGAAAGAAAAAAATAGATTTTGATCGAGTTCCCTAATGCTTATTCTGTTGTGAAAATGTCATAGAATCTAGGTGGGCTATCTTTAAAAGTAATGAAAAAATCTTGACATTGAAATAGAGGTCTTCTCTTAGATTGACTTCATAATCATTTTTAAAAGATTTTTTTTTCTTACACAAAGTCGCATGATTTTCTGGTGAGCCTTCCAAAGATCACTCAGACTTTTTTCTTTTTTTTTTTTATAGTTGCATTAAAATCTTCAAACTCTACAAGACTAGAAAGAAATGGCATTCAGGAAAACAGAACAACAAAACTTGGAGAGGGGATGCAGATTCTGGAAGGAGAGCTCTTACTGCAGGTATGTTTTGCAGTGGATCTGCCTGTAAACCATTGACAGGATCTATTATGCATCCATTTAAATTAAAATAACAATGTTAGACTATCATACTATTTATTCACTAGTGAAATAGAAAAAGGATGCTTTCCTGTTATCAGATTATTGTCTCATTTTCTTTAGTTTAATATTATGGTTGTTGGGTTGTTAGGATAGTATGGTTAGGTTGCAGTTGGACTTCATGATCTTGATGATCTTTTTCAACTTAGAAATTCTATGATTCTAAGCCACTCTTGCACTTTTAGCTGGAGGTACTAGTGAATTTGAAGAGCAGATTTTAGTTTGCAGAGATCTCTTAACTCTTGCAGTATGCCAATTCTTAGCATTGTATTTTTCCGTTCTTTGCACCTATTTTTTTTTAATCTCAATATCTCTATTGACATTAATGAATATTATTAGATACGTCAGTTATTTACTGCAAATTTGATCACTATCTTGGAAAAAAATGTTCTCTGTAAAAGAACTTAGACTTGCGGAAGTATCTTGATTTCTCAGTAGTTTCTGGTATGAGAGAACCTAGAGTTCATAGTATAGGTTTAGGTTGTATTTTAAAATACTTCCAGTAACTTTTAGCCATATGAACAAAAAGCATTAATGAAAACTGATGTGTGTCTTTTTTAAGTTATTTACTTTATTTTAATATCCTAGCATGGCAAAGTGCATGAAATACAATGATAAAATACTAGGCCCAAATGAAACTCAAGAAATGCCTGAGATAAGCATTCCAGTGTTCTAATTAGTTTCACAAAATATATTTTACTGTGACCTTCAATTCCATTTGAAACATGTTCCTAGTCTATCTTGTATGAGCATCTTCCCCACTGATGTATCAGAATTGTCAAATTATTAGGTTGATCAGAAGCAGTGATTTGCTTAGAAAGAAATAAATTTGCCTGTTTAGAAGGTGGAATGAAAACAGCTCCCAAGAATCTTGCAAAACATTTACTGTAAACTTAATGCTAATGGAAAATGGTTTCCCAACCAACTGAAGAAGGTAGGACATGAGTGTACTTTTCTAACTTTAATAAAGTATGAAAAATGGAGGTGTTAATGGTAAGAATCTAGTTATTTTATTTTATTAAATTATTTTTATTTTATTTTTAAATTATTTTAAAATTATTTTATTTATTAATTATTAATTATTAATTATTAAATAAATTTTTAAATTATTTTATTTATTAAATTATCTAAAAAGATGCAGTTACATTGGAGTCATCTTATTGTTTAAGATTAAGTGTTGTTACTTTTTATGACTGCTAAGATATTCTGTGATGGAAGTGCTGTAACAAAAGGCTTTCCAATGTGAAAACAAAATAGATATTTATATTTATTACTATAAATTCTAACCCCTTGCAGAGTGAATAAATTAACTGAACTTCTTAACTGGATTTCTTGATTTGTTAAATATTTTACACTTCAAAAAGTCATTCATGAGAACGAAGAAGCAGGTAGACTTTTCTTAGAGAATGTAAGTGAATGTAATCTTGTCTTCTGCCTAAGGTCAGGATCTTTTTCATCACTTTTATTTTCATATACTGCTGATGATGAATGTTTCATTTTTATTCTCTATTCTTTGCATAGGTGGTATGAATATATACTATGTTGTTCGTTGCTCATTGCCTTTTTATCTCATTCATAACAAACAGAAAATTGAGATATCTTTACTTTCCAACATAAAACTCATTTTCTTACCAATTCAACATATGGTAGAAGTAGAGATCAAATACATCAATGTTCCTTCCTTAAAATTAAGCCATATATCCCTTAAAATTACTTTAAATTATTTGAAAGTGTTAATTTAGGTGCATAGTCTTGTAGTGTGGAATTTTCAGTTGCTAAGAATTTTTTAAAGCACTTTAATGAACAATTTTGCAGTTGCCTTGGTACTTAGGAGTAATGAGAGTATTTTTGCATAAGCAAAAATATAGTCTTCAATGCTCTGAAATAATAAAATCAATGAGAAATTTCATTATAACTCTAGGGGCAATTATTTTAGGAATAGATTTTGCTAAAAGATCCATAAAAATCAGAACTGGGTTTATTGACATATGGTGGATACCTGCATATTTTAAGAAACTTTCAGCAATGCTTTGTCATAGATATCTGGTGGGGGGGGGAAGCCTATTGTTTTACAGGATTTTTGGCTTACCTAAGACATCTGATTTCTGCAGTAACAGCCTCAAAATGAACTGTCTGACAGAGCCACTATAAAATGTGATTGAATTCCAGGTAAAGGAACCATTTTTCACTGATCGGATGAAGAAGAATCTTTCTTTGGCTTTGAATGAAACAGAGCAGAATAAGTAATTTTAACATGTGACACAGGGTTAGACACTGTACAGTTCACACAAGTTTTATATCAACCACTTGAGGTGAAATTCACTGCAAAGTAGGTCAGTGGAGGACACAAGCACCTGCCGTTGCAGTTTTCCTACTCCTTTGGGATTGGTATGAACTTTATCGAACTCAAGGATTTTATGTAACTGTTCTGAGACACTTTGAAGCTCAAGATGTCTTGCATTGGCTTCACTGTTTCAGACTTTTTTATAAGTTAATACTGTTTTGAGATAGAATTCACTAAACTGAAATAAGAAGGTTTTAAAAAGCTTGTGATGACGAGTGAGGATAAGTTAAGTGTCTACAAATTAAATTGGAGCACTTCTCAGAAATTTTATTCATTGCATCACGTGTACTTTACACAGAAGTCACCCATCTCTTAATCAGATAGTTAACTTGTCTTAATTAGATGAGTAGAAGAACAAGAAATAGTAAAACCATATCCCTGTACAGTACAGAAAAGCAGCTGTGGTGGTTACCATAGTATGGTGCCACAGAGGTTAATGATTGTGAACAAATAATGCTGTTTCATAAGAAAAATATACTATTATGTTTCTACAGTAACAAATAGAATATCTTTCACTTACTTTACATTTTCTAATAGTTATGATAATTTCGCATAATGAAGAGTTTTTAAAATATTTTTTTGGTATGCTGGCCAAATTCAACTTTGAATGCAGCTGAGGAAATTAAGTGGCACAACATACTTAATTCAGTCTCTCGAGACGGCCTTTTGTTAAATCTTGACTGAAATCCATAGAAGTAAATCAGCACCTTTCAGATGAGCTGCCAAGTCACAAATGTTCTGTTTGCTATCACAACAATTGCCATGAACCATATTGATTTGGAGTTCAGATAAATGTCCTTTGCGTGACTTTGAACAAGGAGCCACTCAGTCTGCTTCTACATGGAGGGGGAAATCTCTTCGAAAACATTGTTTGCTTGCAACAGTCAGCTTGTGCAGAGGTCTTCTATTTTAAGTAAGCTATAAAATGTTTGTTGGGCTATACGGGGACTCTTGATCACTTGATTTCCTGTCCACTTAGGCCTGTCTGTGCTATGAATAGAAGAGATTTTGGGAATCAGTTTGTGATGTTGCTCCCTTTTGTACTGCAGGCTTGTGAATGTCCTGAAGGCTTGAACTGTGCAAGCATTCTGAACTGGGGTTGTTACTAGATCAACCTATAGCTCTTCATGCTGCTGCCCCTCAGCTCCAACAATCAGGAGTAAACAAGTCATCAACAAGTTTTTGCTTCTCCCCTGACTCATTTCCTGGAATTTTCCAGAACATTTTTCTTCCTTAGATGCGGTTTTCTTTATTGCGTCATGTGTACTTTAGAGAGAGGTGATGACGAATCCTTCTGTTTATGCTGTAAGATAATGGTATGTTCTTGCATTCTTCACAGTTTATTGTGACACTAGGGTATAGGTAAAATTAGAGCCACAGTTATTATCTGGAATGTTGTCTCTGAAGCTGACATTGATGTATTTCTTTCCCAGGCATTAAATGGCTTCGTATTAGTTGTGACAGCAGACGCTCTGGTTTTTTACGTCTCATCTACCATCCAAGACTACCTGGGTTTCCAACAAGTAAGATTTTGTTGGTTTTTTTCTTTTTTTGTTTCAGAAATTTTTGTTAGTTTCTGAGTGTACCAGTGTTTAGGTTCTGATTGTGTGATAAAATTCACAGTCAGATATTCTGAGTTGGATTACTTTGAAATTGTGTTACTTTTCTATCAGCTCATGTAGCCAAAATGGAATCTCAAGCCAAGCACAACAGGAATACTATTTCCAAAGCTGAGTTAGGCAAGATAGGAAATTTTCACACTTAATTAGTCTTTACTGGAACGACTGTTTGAAATTTATACTGTGGTGTTACCCAGTTTATGATGCTGAATGAGACAAAATTCAGTGGGAAGGTAATTATTTTAATGGAAACCTTTCATATAAAAATTAAGTCCATATGCTCTGAGGCTTTTTTAAGTATCTATTCAACGATTTCAGTAATTTTAGGTTTTTTAGTTCACTGTTTCTCTCCATTCCTTCCCACTCATTTATTAATTTAAAACAAGCATTTGTTAATTATAATTTATCATGAAGATCATGTATGGTCTTGCAAAACATGTACCAAAATAGTAAAGGCCAAGATCCAGAGATCACATGTTCTGTACGTAGTGCACCTCCTGGGATTAGTTTATGTTAAACTATGCTGGTTCTTATCTCTGCGTGGGAGTTAGGTAGATCAATGAACAGATTGATCCAAAGACGGTCCAGTGATGCTGACCTTGGCAATCCCTGCCTCTTTCTTCTTCCTGCATACAGAATTCTTGTTAGCCAGTAGCCCTTTTCTGGATGATATCGGAGACTGCACTTGAATTACTGAGTATCGCATAGATGACAACAATTAAATCTAGCTTAATAATAATTACACTGGTATAATAAGTACACTGAATAATTTTCTGCTGTGACATCAGATTTTTTTAAAAATGTGCTGAATTACAAATGACCTTCTCATTCAACCACAAGCTACGTCTCTGCAAAACACATTTGTGTTTACTGCGCTTCTGTGGTGAAATATTTCCACATAGTTATCAGTTTATATCTATTTTCACATCTGTTGGGTACTGGACAATGATAAATTCAATTGATGCCTAAAAATAGAGAAAAACTCTACTTGGTCTACAAATTTAGCTAACTGATAAGCGTTTGTGGAATATTTGTGTAAAAGAAAACATTCCAAGCAAAACATTATTATTACTTAAGTTACAGATTGTTTCAGTGTTGGAAAATGAAGAAAAATGCTTGGAAAAAAAAAGATTGTGTATAAAGTTTGTACAGTAGTGCCAATAAGTCATATACATGATTTAGAAGTCTTGAAGGTTTAAAAATTTGCATTTCTGGCAATCTTTTCTGGAAAATATTGATTCTTCTTTGAAATTTATCAGGGCAAAATTTGAGTTCTACTTTTGCCAACTCATCTTAATTTGCTTAGATCTATGTTTTATTTTAAAATATTTTGTGTTTATATAATGGCTGGATTTTTGATTTATGTAGAAAACAAACAATTTAATTCCTCTCAGTTGACTTATATTTCTATTGAATACTGTAGATGGAATTTTTCCCATTATGGTTGTCTTTTCTCCTTTAATTGCTTTTGACAATTGATCCTGGATGTTGTAACTTTGTCATTTAGATCATACTCCTAACCACACAAATGGTGATGATACCTGAACTTAACGATTACAGATTTTAATGCATTCTTAAGGACTGATAAGACTTTAAACTAGTGTTCAAAATCTGCTTGGCTTAGTTTTGGAGGTTCTATGGTCTTCAGTGACTTTTGTATTCCTGGAGTACCTAGAATGGGCCAGGTCAAGAACCAGCTTTATCTACCGGTATGTTGGAGGAAATGATTTAAACAAAACAGAAACATAACAATTCTAGGCTTCTTAGATAAAAACAGGTTTAAAAAAAAAATAAAATTGAAACTGTCGGTGTTGGTTTTTTTGTTGTTGTAAGGTAATACTTTTATTATTATTTTACATATTTGCAGTCATGGGCATGACTGATTACTTCTCTGTGCTGCCAAAAAGCGTTTGATGTAGTTTTCCTATTTGCATGCAAATGTATGTTTTTATTCCTGAGCAAAGATTATTCCACTGTGCCAGTAGCAATGTTGACAACCACACAACTTCCATCATATTGTCAGTGAAGTTTTATATTCTTTATTTCCTTCCTTCTTCCTTTTTGTATGTAGTCTGATATTATACACCAGAGTGTATTTGAATTGATTCACACTGAAGACAGACCTGAGTTTCAACGTCAGCTACACTGGGCACTAAATCCTGCCCAGTCTGCAGATTCCGGACCAAGTGTGCAAGGTGAGAACACAGCTAACTTTCATGTTTGCTTATCAGATTGATTTTCTAAAAGATCCTTTTGTATGAGCAAAGGAAGGAATAGCAACTTTTAAATTTACTTAAATTTTATGGATATTTCAGCCAACAATATAAAAGCGTTCTTTTTGCATTTTAAATAAGCACTGCTAGTCTGCTATTTATAGCACAGCATCACAAGCATACTAATTTTGCTCTACAGTGATATACTTTAATTTCGTGCAAGAATGACTGAATGTCTCGTTTGATTTACTTACCATGGAAAATAGCAAAGCAGTTAATTGCACAAGTTTGTGTTGCAAACAGCGAGAATAGGGCAATTTCTTCTGGTGGTATAATAAATGCAGAAAGTTGTGGGGTTTTTTTTCTTCTTTGTTCATGCTCGGTTATACCTCATACTTAATCACTGTATGAATGGAAATGTGATTTCTCTGCAGTGATGTTCTCCCTTTCACATCTGCTATTCCTGATAACAGATTACAACACCAAATTTATTAGCTTAAGATGGCCAGCGGACAATAGGGTATGACAGCTTCTTAAAGCTCTTCAGGCTGGTAGATATATTCCATGACTAATATTAGTTAAAGTGTTATGGTGTTATGAAGTAGTGCTTTCCTGGTTGTGGAAAAGTTTTGCTCGTCCACGTCTGTTACTATACTACGTGTGCTGCTGTGTAAATCACTGCTTCTTTTGGGAAAGAAAGATGATATAAATGAGCCTTTACAACCAAGAATTATGCATATTAGTTTTAGATGCCATATGTTGCATGCAGATCAAAACAGAGATGTTTTTACACGTATCTACGTGCCATGTGATAAGTGTTAGTCTGCCTGTGATGACAAAACTGTTGAGACAAAAGTTGTTGTTTTAATAAATTAACCATTCTTAAAGCAATTTGAAACCCTTAACAATTACCCATTTACTGTTTTATATTTGAGAAAGGCCATGATTTGACAGAATTTGACAGAGAAATCTTAAAAACAAAAACAAAAAACAGCTGATGTTATTTGTTTGGCACAGAGCTAAGCATATTTCAGTTTCTCATTTACTAGACAACGCTTACATTATCAGTGGATCAATCTACACAAAACCCAATGGAAAACATTCTATGCAATTAATTAATATTGCAATTTAGTGTTGGAAACAGCTGCTGCCACTCAGAAGTTATGTTTTTATGTGGTGGATTTCTATTCACCTCAGTGTGAAAAGGTGGTGTTTGAATACTGTGATACCAGCCTGACTTAGCATCAGATTTTACTGAGCAATGGAAGTATTGCAAATGCTGAGCAGGATTACAAACAATAGTATGTTTTGTACCTTGTGTTACTAGCTTACTAAAAGCTGCTGAATTATTTTCATGCCTCAAATAGTGTAAAGTGTTTGGATGTTGAGGATTTTTAGACTGAATTTAGATTTATAACAAAGGATAAATGCTATGATCGTAAGGAGCCACCCGTTTTTGTTAATTTTAATCTGCTTCCTTTTAAATGCATCCAGCAAACATTATGTAGATATTTATAGATATGTTATAATTGGGCTCAGGCTTAATCACGGATTCCAGTCTCAGTCTGGGAACTAATTATGCTCCAGTTAGCTTAGCCTGGTTGCTTCTCAGTGCTGTGGTATGCTGCTAGACCACGGGTTTCCTCAGCTGTTCCTGGGCCTCCTAGACACGCTTCCCAGCCCTGGCTCAGAGAAGTTTGCAAGATTCTGATTTTTCAGTCCCAAATATCTGCTTCAGGGCATCAACTTTCTTAAACAGACTGTAGTCTTTCTGCCTCACTAGCTGACACCTTTCTCAGTTGTAGCTGTTCCTGCAGGAGTAAGATTCTGGCAATAGCAAAGGGACACAAATATTAGGAATACTTAGAAGAAAATATGTTTTAAGGGCTTACTTCATGCTGATACTTGTGAAATATCAGTGCTGATAAATGCAGTGCATTAACTATTTAGAGAAAACCTTAACTAATGCGTTTGCAGAGATTTTCAGGGGTGTCAGAGTTGGTATTCTTGAAAAATGAGCTGAAATTTACAAACTGTTTCTTGCCCCTTTCTTCACTATTCTTGCGTGCTTTTTTGGAGAGCATCTGACTTGTTTCAGCACCTCTTGGAGAAACAATGCCTCAGATACAAAAGTGTTGAAAATTCTCACCTGCAATTAAGCAATTCAAAAAGAAAAAATGAAACAAAAAGATCTGCAGCAGTAGGATGTAAGGAAGTAAGTTTGCTTTTACCTGCTGAGAGCTGTCCATGTGACAGAGGAATTTGGGTTTTTTTTTTCCTAATATCAAAGTTAGGTGGCAACCATCTTGAATCTGAATGTCCTTGTCTGTAGGATCAGCTCAGCTCATAATAATGGCCTTGGCTAACATACAGTTCTGCTGATGGCTGTAATTCCACGGTTTCCCCTTTCATATGCTTTATCAACTAAGACTCTTTTTTTTCCTCCATGACTTGAGGTCTGTTCATCAAAAATTGAGCTTGCACAGTTGTTCTTTTAAGAAAAAAATGGATCTCCTAATGCTGTTGTCTGGTGAGCTGGGTGACTCAGCGTTCCTGTTAGATTTATTCTGCATTTAGTTTGCAAGGCCTCTTGCTTGAGCACATCAACGATGTCATATGTCTCCAATTCAGTCCCTTGAGTTAACAAGAGATTAAACTGAACGGGCAGTTAGTCGTGATGGATCTGTCATTGTACCAAACACGTAGCCTGTCTGTAAGTTTTTCCAGCTGTCCAAAAGGCAGAATTGTGTTTCAGAGAACATAGTGTGGTGGGTGAGCAAGTGGCATACAATCTCTGAATCTGTCTCAAAGTCTAGAAGGTCAATTCAGGATCTTTCTGCGGTAGTGGTATTTGTACATGCATGGTAAACAGTTCTCTCAAAGTATATGGACTACTTTAAAATTACGGAGATACAGTGCTCTTAAAGCAGTGCTTTACACTTTTTTTTTTTCTTAATTTATGTATGTTTATGAATTACTCAGGAATGAGCTTTTTTAAGCTTTTTTTAATTTTAATATGTATTGTAAACAAGATTGCTTTGCTAAATTTGCTTTGAGTGGACTTGCTCTGATGTCTCTATGTGGCCTCATACAGAACATGTGTATTCTATCAGCAGTTTATTGATCTACCTTCTGTTTTTACTTTATATTCCAAATGTTTAAGTCTGTTTCCTAAATGCTGCTTGGCAGCACGTGCTTATCCTAAAGTGGCAGAAGACTAATCAGGTTGTTAATCCTAGTGGTTAGTCATGTGATTGTCATTTGTTTTATTATTTTTTTATTATTATTATTTTTAAGCAGAAGAATTCCAGATTCTGGAGCTTTGGAGCAGTAACTATGACATTTTGTTGATCAGCACTGTCCTGAAGAAATATTTTCACTGTTTAGTTGTGAAATACTACTAATTTTTATTTTATTTTATTTTATTTTATTTTTTGGCATCTAATACAAAAGGTGCTCAGATTGATTTATTGTAGTGATTCTCTAAAGTTGCCTCTTCATTTACTGCTCCCAACAGCTTTCAGCTGAGTCTGGAGAGCAATGGCTTCACAGCTTGACACCATTTACCAAGCATTTGAATAATCAATCAGCTCTTAAGAGTTACTGTTACTGAATGTCTACTTCGCTGTGGAAGATCTGTCATTATAGCAATGGGTCTATATTCTCTAGCAGATCTGCTCACTGCAACTGATTCAGAATCTAGATTGCCAGTTAAAATAATGTGGGTTTTTTGTTTGTTTGTTGGGTTTTTTTGGTTGTTTTCAATTTTAAATTGTTTGCCGTTTTAAAATACTATAGCCTTTAAACTGTACTCCAGTTAGAAGAAGTGATACTTAACCTAGTGCTGTAATTGATATAAGTTCTGAGAATGTTTCCAGTTTACATTGTTCTTGCTCAGGTCATGACCTAAGGCTTTGTTTATGAGGCGGAAGATGATTTGTTATAGATAGCCTTCACTAGGTGTTCTTCTAAAAATAATCATTATAAATAATCCTTTCCTGTAGGAGATAATGGCTTTTCACAGCCAGCAAACTATTATAACCCAGACCAACTTCCTCCAGAGAATTCTTCCTTTATGGAAAGGAATTTCATCTGCAGATTACGATGTCTCCTGGATAACTCATCTGGGTTTCTGGTGAGTTTGGAATTATGTGAAAACTTCCACACGTGCTTGAATCTACATTGTGCCTACAATACGTACTGCAGTTTCATTACCGTTACTGTTGATATGTGAGGGTTTGACCCAGTATATTTCAGTTAGTGACACTAAATGACAAAGACTGTATTTCTAGGTTCCCATTTAACATGTTGCAACCAGGGGCAAATTCTCTCATTTCTCATGGCTTAGTTTTCTATGTAAAGTATGAGTAATTTTTTGTGGAGCACTACATGGTTTGTGAATGACAAACCACCGCAAAGATTATTTCAGTTGAGTATCTTGAAATGAAGGAAATTATAGTGTTACAGTAATCAACAGAACTATGATTTTCCTTTACTGCACTTGCTCTTTTTTCTGTATACTCCTTGCTTTCAATACCGTGGATTTTAAAAGAAATATGAATATATGATCTAAGTGACTTTGTACAAATAGAATTGCTTATATAAGGTTTTTGCAGTTGTACATAATTGCATATAATGTGCTAATGACTGAAATAAATGAAAAATTATATTAATTGCAGATATGTATAATACCGTGTTTGTTAGAAATTTAAAAATCTCAAAGGACATTTGCTTTTCTATGTATTTATTTCACGAAACATCCTTCCCACTAGTTCTTTTTTTTAGTAAGTGTGTTAATTCATATATCTTTAAGTTGTATGTTAAGAGGAATAAAATAGTACTCAGTACTTACTATCTAACTTTTGTGTGTGCCATGCTATAAATCTTGAATCTGATGGGTCTAAAAAAACCCACAACTATATATTTTACTTCGTAACAGAAATATCTGCATCTTAAATATCTCCAACCTGTAATGATTACTTTTTCATAATCCTAAGGCTATGAATTTTCAAGGACGATTAAAGTTTCTCCATGGACAAAACAAGAAAGGGAAGGATGGTGCTGCATTGTCTCCTCAGCTGGCTCTGTTTGCAGTAGCTACTCCCCTGCAACCACCTTCCATCCTTGAGATACGAACGAAAAACTTCATCTTCAGAACAAAACACAAACTGGATTTCACACCTATTGGCTGTGATGCAAAGTAAGTAAATTATTGTGCATAGCGTTCCCCCATTTGCTGATGAGTTTCAAGTATGGCTTTAAAATGTAAAGCTAGTTAGTATTTCAGGCAATACTGAGTTAGAATTTGTTATGGTTTTTCTTTTCAGCCCTGATAGTACGTAGAGAAGTAAAGTTTACTTGGTGTCCTTTCTGGAAAGACATGTTGGTTTCTTACTCTCAATCTTTTAAAAAGTAAAAAAAGACAAACACCAGTCTCATTTAATCTGCAATAACGTATAATATACTAATAAATTGGAGAAGAAGAAAAATTGTTTCATCTGGTTGAAGCCTAGTTTTAGAAATGATAGAACAAGTGTTTCTTTTTGGCTCTGCGTATGTTGTTCAGTTCAGATAGATGTGAAATGCAGTTGAAATGTTATTTACTACAAATTAAGTCAATTTTTTGTACTACGACTTTAACCTGGTTCCAAACACTTCTTTTTTTCCTTTTTGAAAACTGGAAAAGCTTTTGCATTGCTAGATCAACACAAGGTAACTGTGTATCAGCATAGCACAGTTCACTAAGGTGATTCCTTATGTAAAAGAAAAATGTTTCGTTCTTCCCTTCCTCCTATTTTTGAATGATCATACTGAGTTTTCAGACACATTTCTGGTGGGATATTTCATACTTGGGGAATAACTAAGAGTTGAATTATTCAATATTATTTGTACTGATAAACCAAAATATTTTCCTTGAGATCTCTGAGATGCTACAAATGAGAGCTGATAACAAAGTGTTAACTCAAGCTTTTAATTTTCTCTTTTTATCTTCATTATACATTGCTGGAAGCCTTCAATTTTTGTCATGTTTTACAGTTCAGTTATTGTTCCTGTTTCCTATTTTTTTTTTCCATTCTTTTCTACCTTTGGATCACCACACGTCCCATTTCCTACTCTTCATTACTTCATTTTTTCTATATCTTTCTATGCATCTCATTGCACTCTCACAACTTCTTTAAAGTTCCCCATCTCCCTGATGTGCAGTAAAGTATTGCATTTTATTCATGGTCAATCCTGACAGCTATTGCCTGTACTGTGATGTACCTCTTGGAAAACTTAAATACAAGCCCAAGGCCCTGAACCATTCAGTAACAAAAGAGTGCAGTACAGAGATGCACTTTATTTTTTAATAATTTTGAAAAATTGCAAATAATAAACTCTACAGTTTTGCATAACTAAAGTTACGTCCCTACTTAATACTGTATGCAAGAAGTAAAAATAGGTAAATGCAGTGAGATAAGGCCTAGTAAAAAGTGTGTTTCATTGAAACAAATGGGAGCTGGCTGTTGTAAAAGTATATGGTGAGTGGTATAGTCATTTGTTCAAAAGTTTGGAATTTAGAAGTGTAGCTGAACTGTAATATGCATCTTTATTTAATGACCTAACAATTTTGCAAACCTGTTTCTAGTCACTGAAGCCAACTGGTAAAAGTTTTATGATTTGTTAACTGCATTTTTTATTGGAACACTCATGTTTCTGCATACAATTGATATTGTAGCAAAATGTAGGTAACATTTATGTCTAAAATGTTCTAGCCATAATTATCTTGCCTGGCATTTGTTCAGTGAGATGGTTCATCAGCAATGTTGCAATCTTTTGCTCTTACCTTTCAGAGGAAAGATTGTCTTGGGATACACTGAAGCAGAGCTGTGTATGAGAGGAACAGGATACCAGTTCATTCACGCAGCTGATATGCTTTATTGTGCTGAAAATCACGTCCGAAGTAAGCTCCATTCTTCAAGAAAGGCTATGAAAAATCAAGTCATGTATTTACAGTAAAAGCATTGAAGTACTTTCAAACTTCTGTCATCATTAATAAAAAACATACTATTCATTTTATGTGATCTTTTGCTCTTTGTAAGAATTTATACTCAATGAAAATATATATTTAATATCTCTATCTAGAGCCTTTTTGGTTCTAAATTTCAGTTTCTGCCACATCTTGCTCTTTTCCTTCTCTGCTCAACCTGATTTCTGCTATTCAGCAAGTTTCTTTGGGCTTAGCGAATACTTCAAAGATTGCTTTTTTATTAAGAAATAATATATTTTCTTTTGATAGATTTTTATGATTAATTAATTTCTGAATTAGCATACTAATGTCTTATAAATTTCTGTTATTGAGTCTGGTGGCTTGATTTGTTTTAGATAACAATGTGACAAGAGTACTGTGTTTGATAAGTAACTATTTGGTGGACTTCTTTATTTTGTTGGTAGTTGTAATATATTTGTCTTTGGAAGGTATAAAAATGTCTTCGTGAGATTTTGTTGCTTTTTTTCCTGGAAAGCTGTTTTGTTTCTTTAGTCCCGTTGTATTCAGATGTCGTTGCCTGTATGCTGTGGATATCTTACAATTACCTGTAATTTTGGCTTTTATTGCTTTTATTTTACCGATAATTTAAAATAGACGCTTTAAAAAGTGATTGATTGTCCTGTTGCACTAGGAATACATTATTAGCGCTTTACAGAAATGGGTGACTGAGGATGTGAGATTGTACGTTGCTCTGCAGAATGGGATTACTTTCATGACAAACCAGATTTTCCTATTTTACTTCACTTGACAGTAAACAGTATGTTTACTCTTTAACTCTAGTGATGAAGACAGGTGAGAGTGGAATGACTGTCTTCAGGCTTCTAACCAAAGAAAATCGGTGGGCCTGGGTACAGGCAAATGCACGCCTTGTCTATAAAAACGGAAGACCAGATTACATCATTGCCACGCAAAGACCTCTTACGTGAGTTATCATTGTATAAAGCAGTGTTCTCCAGAAACGGAACATTTTTCATTGATCTTGTTTACATTCAGAAAGTAGTCCTTTAAGTCTGGAACTCCAAAAAAAAAAAAAAAGTCCTTATTTCCTAACAAACATTGGAAAGAATTTTGATATTTCAGTATTTGTATGGCATAGTTCTTGTTTATGTATGAGATATTTGACGTTTTTATTTCATGTAAATAGTAAGAGTAGTACAAGTACCGAGTTATTCCATCTAAGGTATACTTAATTCAGAATTCTCATTAGTAAAGATCAAAAATCCCAGCAGCAGTTATGTGGAGGAAACAGCAAAAATATATATTAAGGTCTTTTGGTGCGTAACTGAATTCAATATAATAAAGAATTTAGGACTATAGGTAAAATAATTTTTCTAGGGGAGTTTGTAAAATGATGAAAATTAATGCTTCACTGTTGAAGTATTCATTTACTTGCTATGTCAAGAAAAACACAACATGGTAAAAGGCCACTTACATTCATTTCAGCTACTAATGCACAGAAAATGGTGTATGCTATCTAGATTTAATTACAAATGTAATACATAAAGGTCATATTACAGTCATAAGCTCCTTATTTTATAATCTCCCTCTTGGCTCATTGAGTAAGTTGATCTGGAATAGCTAGGAATTTGAAAAATGTCTTCCAATAGAATAATTTGTTTATTTTTTTTATATAAATTCCAAGGGACAAAAAGATTACTGTATAACTCTTGAGTGCTGCAGTATTATGCTATATACATGATTTATTTTCAGAGATGAAGAAGGAGCAGAACATCTACGGAAGCGTAACATGAAACTGCCCTTCATGTTTGCCACTGGTGAGGCTGTGTTATATGAGGTAACATTCCCTATGTCCAGCTTATCGGATGCCTCTCAGCCAAGGAGTAAAACCACCACAGGAAAAGGAGGCAAAACTACATTACACGGGGATTCTGTGGATCCAAATTCCCTTCTAGGTGCCATGTTAAGGCAAGATGAGTCTGTGTATCTCTGTCCTCCAGCATCACACAAACTTTCCTTTGAGCGGAACTTCTTTGCAGACAGCAGAGATGAACTGAGTGGTGTTCTTAGCAGTGACTGGACAGATAGTCTCCTACCTGCTGGAAGTCACAATATTCTCAAGCAGGAACTAATGGAGTGTTCCCAGGACAGCAGTGTGCCACTTCCTGAAGACAGTGCAGCGCTCTTTCAAGATAACAAAACAAATGATTTATACAGCATCATGAAAAATCTGGGTATTGACTTTGAAGATCTAAAGTGTATTCAGCAGGATGAGGAGTTTTTTAAAACTGAATTATCTGGTATGGATGATATTGGGGACATCGACATAACTGATGAAATCCTGACTTATGTGCAGGATTCCTTAAATAAGTCTGACTTCTTATATTTGGGCTGTAACCAGCAGCAGCCCCTGGTCCAGAATGCTGGTTGCTTGGTACAGCAAGAATTAGATCAGCATCAAATTCATCAGCATCAGAAACAGCTCATGGAGCAGCAGCAACAACAACAGCAACAGCATCAGCTCTGTCAGAAAATGAAACATATGCAAGTCAATGGGATGTTCACAAATTGGAGCTCTGGCACCAGCATGCCTCTTTGCTCACAGCAGCAGCCCCAGCAATACACGTTCCCTGGCATGCAAGCCACTGCTGCTGAGTTTTCTTACAAATCAGAAGTAAACACTTCACCTTATGCATGCAGGCAAGAATTTGTTCCTTACAAGCAACCCACAGCAATGATGCCACAGCTTTCTAACTTTTCCCAAATGGATTTCCCTGTAGCAGGACTTGACAGACCAGCCTATTCTGCTTCTTCCAACTTGGAGGATTTTCTTGGTTGTTTGCAGCAGGTCCCTGAAAATCTTGACTGTGGGATAAACTCTGAGTCGGTTATGCTAACCCCCCAAACGTGTTATGCAGGTGCTGTTTCTATGTACCAGTGCACACAAGAAGCACAGCCAAACTGCATGGATCAAATGCAATATGATCCCATGATGGCAAATCAGCAAACATTGTTAAACAAGGTATGGTAAACAGCATTGTCACATTGCTTGAATTTTGAATCACATTTTTAGTTGTTTTGGATGGCTGCTGGGATGCAGTTTGTCATAACTGAGTCGCTGAGTTTGAAGCTGGTCGGTTATCAGTGAGTAGATGTCCTTGCTTTTATTCTTTTCATGAGACTGAACTGAGTTGCATTTGATCAGGGTTTTGTGTATATGTATCTGCATCCTGGTAGCTCTCTTTGGCCCTAATGAGTTGGTGTGTTGTACCTACCAGTAATTTTCCCAGAGGGAGCAAAGGAGAAGCAGGCTGATCAAAAGCTTGGAATTTGTGTACATTTTTAGGGGAACAGGATGATGTCAGCAATACTCTCTGACAGATTCACCTTCATGAAATATGTTGTAAGGGTCTGGAAAAGTATCTAGATATTGTTGTAGTGTGGATGTAAGGAAAAGCCAGCTTGTTCCTCAGGCTACTGTTTAAGTCTGCTGAAGGCTAATGGAGGGAAAATAATTACACTGACTTTTTTTTTTTTTTTTGCATTTTTACTTTATTCTACAGAAAGTGGAAATAAAAGCAAAAGAAAAGAGGAGTCTTGCTCTAGCATAAAATACAATTTTAGGTGTAGTTTTTCACAGGTAAAATTAATTTTAAAATTAAGAGAAGAAAAAAAAAAAGTCTAGTTGTTAAGGCAGTTCCTGATTTTTGCATAGCTGTTGCTGAGGTCTAATTTATAGCCTTTATTTCTGTTAATGCTGCTTGAGTACAGAGGCACAGTTCTTTTTTTTTTTTTTTTTTTACTCCAATGAGTTTATGTGGTAAAGTAGTGATCCTCCTGTAAATGCTTCTTCGTGTGTATAAGCATTTACCGAATTAAAATATTAATTGTCATTCAACCTACGCAAGCCATCGATGAGGAATGCAAGTAGAACATACCCAATTTTTTGTATGTTTTATAGTTGTATTATGCATGCAGTTCTTAAAACTGTTTAATTTGTGAAAAAAATCTAATTACTGAATTACGTAAGTTTAGCTAAAACAGTTCAGAAAATGTCCAAGAGCTGAAATATCATGAGAGTACTTTGACAAGCTGCAGGCACAGGCTTGCACAGCACTTGAGTGTTTGTTGCAGAGCTGTGGCCAGTGTTAGTAATCCAAGAAAGTGCTTGATAACAGAGATGCAAAGCATTTCCAGGATCATACAAGTTCACCCCTGTAACAGGGCTAAAAAATTGTTTTTTTCCTAAAAGCTATGCTGATATAACTCAAAGGTTTTGATGAACCAGTACCTAAATAATTCCAGGTTTGACTAATGACTAAGACAGTAAATATGACTATGACAGTAAATACATTAAATGAGTTCCTACTACTTTGTATTTACTGGAATAGTGTACTGCCATAATAACGTTTCTTTTAACTTGGTTGTCATAAAAGCATGAACGAAGGCTACTTTTATGAAAATTTAGCCTTAGTCAGAGTGTTCAGAGACAATTTCCACTCATTTTGCTATGATATATGCATGCTTTATGGATCTGGATAGCATTGCATAAGTGGATGCCTAATGAAGAATTGATGCTACCCTTCTGCATGTCAGCTCCTGTTTACCTCTGAAGAGAACTGCTGAATGTTTGTCCACATAGCTTAAAAGAGTCGCACACTTCTTGATGAGATGAAAAAGTATTATTCCCCTTACACTTTTTCCATAAGAGTGATTGTAGCTAGCTGACAGCTATCTCCAAGTCTTAGTAGGTCCACAACTTACTTGTGAGTGGAGAAACTGCCTGTCCTAAAACAAATAGCATGGTCTTCTGCAACCCATACTGCTTCATACTGGTCAAATAAAACCAAATCAAAACAAACAAACAAACAAAAAAACCCAAAATGAAAAACCATCAGAAAAACCCAAACCCCCCAAAACAACAAAAAACAAAACAAAAACCTACAACCTTTTGTATCCTTTTGTATCAGACTACTTAGTTTTGACCTTTATTCTCATCTGTCAATTAACATTTTTATGGTCTGAGTGCAAAGTAAGACTCTGCAAGTTGTTGAAAAATGTTTAAATACAAAGGAAGTTTGTTTTCATTTTACCTAGAACTGTCCTTGGTGCAGGAAAAGACAACCCAGTATTTACGTATGTTTGTATTGCAGAGATATCAGAGGAGATAGTAGAACTTTAAAATAAGCACATTCATAGGTAGTAGTAAGTTAGAAGTATAGCTGCTGCACTTGAAGTTGTAGTGTTGTGAAGCATCATCTGTACCAAAGCCATGATTGCAAATAAAGCACTTTCATATATTGTTAGTAGGGAGAATGTATCACTACATATGATAATAAGTAAATTAGGTTTGACTTTACTGGCTACTGGTAACTGCAGTAAGGCTGTGAGTAAGTGGATAGCAGGTGTCACTTCCTGAGCTGCAGAAGCACAGCAAAAGCAGGGCTGGGTGGAGTGGGGGACTGAGTCTGTCCTCCTGATGTTGCCTGGCAGCTGGACAGTGAGTGGACTTCAGCTCTGCCAGTGCAGATTGCTATCCTTTCCTCAGCCTCCCAATGGTTTCTACACAAAAAAACAGTGGGATTAGAAAGAGTCTCTTGTGATCATCTGCCTTCACCTTCTGCCTAACTTGTAATTGACCTGTGGCACCAACAGTAACTCTTTGAACTCATGCATTTGCATTAGGAAAATAGCCAGCGTAGTCTCCATCACCGAAAATGTTTCAGTGGGCAGAAAGGCCTTGGATAAACTGATGGCTTGTTTAAAGTCAGTGTTCCTTTACTAAACAAGAGAAAACATGGTAACTACTTGATTCTGTGCAGAGAACTCTGTTAGAAATTTTATTTTAATAAATGCATTTCTCATATTAACATTGAAATAATCTACTGCTTCCAGAAGTTTTTCTAGCTTATGTTATTCTATCTTTATGAGCATGGCATATTTGATTTAAAGCGTAATTCACACAGCTGCAGTCTAGTCATTAAGAATTTAGAAGAACAACTGCATGTTTTATCAAATTTCCATGTTTGCCCAGCAGGAACAAAAGAAGTTTCCACAAAACCAGCATGTTTTGATAGATGAATGGGTGAATGTATAATGTACGTTTTAAGGACAAACTTTGAGTGAATGAATGACTACTTCCAATGTAAGCTACTCTCAAAGAGATAATGGAAGTGTTTAAAGTATTTTTGTTTGTTTTCTTTGCATGACGAATGGAGTATTTTGTAGAAAAAAAATATTTTTTCATAGCATGATAGGAAGCATTACATCATATGGTTAAAATAATCCTATGAACAATTACGTCAAGACTGATGAAAACCATTCATTGCTATGATTTGGTGTTGTCAATATGAAGACCATTTGTTAGAAAGCCCACCCTATGATGGCTTAGCCTGTGGATTGAATGCAGTACATTTCAGGGAACAAATAGGACTGAATATGCATTCCTGTAAGAGCTGTAAATCTATATCCCACTGCAGACATGAAGCTATGTAAATAGGTTGCTTTTAAATGTAACAGCTGGATTTGGAATTTAGAAATACTCAGACTTTACTTTCTACAAATGGAAACTATATTATGCTTTAGAAAATGATGATGTTTCTTTCCTTCACCTGAAGCAAGACTCTCACTAACTTCAGCAAGGGTAGGCTTCACTGGTGATTAAGCTCCTACTTTAACACAAAGTTTTAAAGCTATTGTATTTTAAGATGCGCTTATCCAGTCTGCTCATTCAAGCAGATTCTAAAAGATAAATGCATCAGTTTTCCATACTAACTATTTATATTATCTTCTTTTTTTTTTCCCCACCAGTTCCAAAATGGTTTCAATGGAGGAAATGTAAATGAAGCATATCCCTCTCAGTTAGATGTGATAAGTAATTCACAGACTGCCACACATCTTCAACCTGTTCATCATCCAACAGAGCCCAGATCCTTCCCAGATTTGGCATCTAGTGGATTTATGTAATTCAGATCTAGAGCTCCATCTGTGATTTTGTCTGGGTATCAGGCTGCTCTGAGGAAAAGCTTGATAAGTCTGTCTTTCAACATTGGACTTCAACAGCTAAATTAGATTTTGAAAAACTGAGGTTGATTGCACTATGTACTGGTGGATATGTAATCCAAGACCCTAACTTCTTAGGGTGGCAGGTGGAATTAAAACTCTTGACTTAAAAGTATGCACGTGCTGTTTTCCATCAGACTGACTGTCATTGTGATATGGATTACATATGTACTAAAGACTATGTCATTCTATACAACATAAGATAAGGCAAATGGTTTTGTTATTTAGAAAAATAATTGGGCACTTTATAAATAGCATCATTGGCACAAGGAAGATAATTTCACACTTGGATTATTTCCAGACTTCATGAAAAAAAATAAATTAAAAAATTAAAAAGCTCTGAATTCATGAGAATCAAAAGCACTTAATTTAATGCATACTAAGCTCTTTAATCACTTATTTTATATGTAAATCCTTTTGTTTTAAGTCTCCATTTCTAGCACTTTAATAGAAGGCTTAATACAAGGATATGATATGCAACTTCAGGTTTTCTATGAAACAGATCCCTTGCATTCCTCCTTTTCTTGTCAACCTTAAGTGCCTCACAGTTTAGCTACCTTGTTTCTGACAGGAGCTTATCTTAGCAAAACTCACTATAGATGTCATCCATATTCTGTGAACTTTTATCTAACATCTACAGTGCTACTGGCTGTATCCTTTTCTCCCCTCCCCCCCCAAAGGCAGTTTATTTAGAGTATGACTAAATTCTTTATCTATGAATTTGTTACACTATGATCAGGAGCTACTAGTGTTCTGAGTTTAGTTCATCAAAAGAGTTTTGGTTTATTCTGTACTGCTTTTCTGCTTTCTTCAGGTAATACAGGGTATGTTGAAAAAGCAGATTTTGCTGAGGGGGAAGAGCAGTTCCTCAGGATTAGTTTTAGATTATTAATGTTGAAAAACATGTGCCTTATCTTGTGTTAAAACACTCATAATGTTCTTTAGAAATAATGCAAGGCTGCTCTATGCAAATACTTTCATTAAAATGGATATTGAAAAGATTTGCATTTTAAATAAGGGGGAAAGAAGTCTCTATAAAGAGTGGTATTGACACTTTGACCGCAGGTTTCAATGTTCATAGTGGGGAAGGGGTCAGTTTGGGTTAAAATTTTATTCCTAGCAACTTGCACTGCAACGGACCGAGAGGCTATTCCTTTAATGTATGTTGGATCCACTTCAAGAGCTTTGTGCAAAATATGAAAATGGGAAAGGAAACAAAAAGTCATTAGAGAAATTCTGCTTTTAATTGGTTTGATTTTCAAGAGGTTAAAAAAAAAACACAATAACAACAGCAACAAAAAACCACCGACAAAGTACCATTCTGGTTTTTGTTTTCTTATTTTCCTGAGAGGGTTTTTAGAATTGTGGACACCAATGTTTGGTGGAAAATAATAGTCTACATGAAAATACAGAAATGTGTATATGTTCAAAATAATTCATACTCTTGCGTGTTGTGTAGTTCATATATAATAAAATGTCTTTGTAAAATATCTTAAACCAGTTAATTTTAAACGTTACATCATTATATCTTAAGAATAATTTTATTACATTTGTTATATATAATATAAAGTGGCAATGTAGCCAGTTCAAAGCAGGCAAAAGTAAATAGACTCCCTCCAGATGGGTGTTAACATTGTTTAATACAAAGACAATCACTTTGAATTGGAATGCTTTCTTAGATGAAACATGCTTTCTTTCTGGGAGAGCATATCTTTCATTCTGGGATATTATATCCTAGGCCAAACTTAATTTGGTTACAACTTCTCAGATAGCTGACTTCAGTTCTTTTAAGTGAAATTACTATATATGAAAGGGACATTAAAGAATAAATTATTATTCAGGAAAAGACCATAAAGAGATTGCGAGTTCTAATACAAGGTTGCTTTTTAAAAACAAACAACAGTGTTTCAGACTTCATTTTCAGCACAAGATATTGCTAACAAATTTGATTAACATCATTTGAATTACTTGGTTGCCCTGTCATTTTTTATGTAATATTTTGCTTTAAACCAATATCTAAAATGTCTTCCATATCTAGTTAGTGTATCATGTTTTAATTTGAACTTGAAGAATAGAAGAAAATGCTGTAAAACAAGAAGGTTTAAAGGGATATATGTTTTACATCTTACAAACCAGTGTAAATCCTCTTTATTACGTTAGTTTAACCAAATACATGTTGTCCTATCACTAAGTGCCAAGGATGCAGCACTGCAATTGTGCTGCCCTACTTACTGTAAACAAATTAGTTGTTTGTATGAATATCAGCTTATTTTGTGCATTATCTTATGTGTACAACATTGTCTGCATTAGTGCACTCTTGATCTGCACCAAACTGTACCTACAGTGCACAGATGTTTCTAAATTGGATCTCTTAGTCCTTCAGGTCTCTTATAAGTAAGATATAACTCAGTGTTAGACAGTATTACTATCCATTTTTGTACAAGTTTTCCTAGCTCGTTTTTCTTTCCAGGTCTTATCTTTCATCTGCTATGCCTGCACATACCATGCAGTACATCTTTTGCATTAAGGTATGGTTTTGTAGCGCTGTTGCTGATCTTCAATAAAGTTTGTAAGGCATAATATATGGTAATAAAATAATCACTTGAATGTAGCGGAAATGTATGTTCTTTTACTGCAAAATGTTTGATTTCAACAGTATACGAAAAGATATATTATGATGCAGATACTAATGTTTTTGGAAACTTGTCATCTAATAGTTTATGAACCTATTGTTATTTATGTCACTGTGGACTTTGCACTTCTGAATATTAGATGCAAATACAATGTACATAATTTAGAGTAATGAACAAGTGTGTATTTGCCCATGGAATTAGTATTTTCCTTTTAAACTTGCATGAAAATGAGTTTATTAATAAACATTGTAAAAAGTAAGCCACAATTAGTAGTTGAAAGGCTTCTATATTCGTTGCTTAGTGAACAGTAAATTTGCAGTTCTGGCAGGGTTAGATCTCTACGTCGATGTTGCAAAAAATAAGGTAAGCATTTTCTGTTTTGAGCTCAGTTGGTGACCTATTCATTGTTTATTTAGTAAATACTGATTTTTAAGTTACGAAAACAACTCATTTGATTTCTAATTACTGATATTACTCTTTAAGGTATGGTATGTTGACTCTGTGTGATAATCTTTTAAAATCAATTACAATTCTAAAGCAGATGTTTCACTGCAATTCCCTCTGCAGTTAGCAGACTTAAAATTTTGTTTAGTGACTTAATGGACAAGACATTAAGTGGTTACAAATATGCTGTTATCTTATAAGGTATTAAGACACACGTCTTATTGAATAACTCTGCACAGAAGTCATCTTGTTTACTCTTCTTGCACAACACAAAAAAAAAAAAAAACAAAACAAAAACCACCAAGCTAAAATACAAAAGTTATTTAACAAGGCTGCAAATCTATTAAGTAACATCTGGGAATAATCAATCAATAATATGAACCACACAAGCCATCCTTTTTATAGTCTGTTTTATTTGTTAAAGAGATATCTTCAAGGCACATGGTCAGCTTGTTCCCAGAAATGTAAAACCTCGCTGTTCAGTTCTCTTTGAATGAGGAGGATAGTTTCTGTACTTAGCCACTTTCTTTTTGTTGTGGAATTCTATTTCTGATTCAACATGTAAGATAATGATCGTTCAGAACCATCAATATTTCACTGCATCATAAGCTGAGGTGGTTTGTTGGTGGAAGTCACTACCTTATCCGAGGCTCTGTAGAAGAAAGGCTTTCCCAAGTAGTTTTTATGGAGATGAAATGCTTTTTCTAGTGAGGAACTGCATTTCCCCCTCACACATTTAAACTAAGATTAATGAACTTCATTTGTTGATATTTTATTCATCTGTGGAAGGTCTCTCAGCTGGCTTATTAGATTCAATTACCATCTACAATAAAAGCCTGATTCCAGGTTTTTTAATATTTTTATTCTTCTGGTTGATTAAATGGACAGATTCTCCTCCTACTTAGAAGGTCCTTCTGTGTAAGCTAGTGCTGTTTAAATGATGCTAAATCAAAACAGCTTTATTCATCCAGGATATGAGTTGGAGTTGACTTCTAATTATTAAATTCTACCTGTTGTATAATCCACTTTATCTGAACATTTAGTGATTTCCAGCATGGGACACTGTCCACTTTTTTCCTGCTATTTCTGTTGTTCCTGTGAACACTATTCACTTTGACTGCTTACCATGGAATCTGAGCCAGGTCTCCAGGAAAAAGACAGTACTTATTCTTACTCTCAAGCTAGTACTGGTGCCTTGCTGCATTGCTTTGGTGGTGAACTATATTTTATAAATCCCCTTATCTCATAAAGTTGATTTCCATGATAAGTAGTGAGGCATCAATATTTAAGTGCAAAGTATTCAAAGATTCAACCTACAGTGTGCAATCAAAGCAATCAGTCTGAGATCATGAAGAGCATTCTCCTTTTATAACTTTCTTATCAACAGCTGGCTGGCATTCAACACAGCTATATACAACATTCTAAAGTAGCCAGTCTCTGAAAAAGACAGGTTCCTCAACACAAAATCACTGTGGTGGTTAAAATGTACGCGGAGGCCTAGGGAATCTTATTTTCTCTTGAAACCAGCTTGGCTCCAAACAAGCAATATTCAGAAATTACTAACTAAACCAGATTTTGTACACCGATGTAAAGGTTCTTTGTGCTCATGACTATCTGGATGTCTAAGATACATACAAGCAAAATAATGAGATAAATATAAGAGTAAGAACAGGAAGACTGACAGATATTAGAAGCAATAGAAGTGTTTTTGCTGCATAAAAATAATATTAAATATAACAATTCCTCCTGTATGTATGGAAAGACAAAGCAGAAGAAGAAAATTATTTTTCTCCTTTTCTGCCACTCACTAGCTATGGAGGGTGAAAGCTTCCCTCGTAACGTAGAAAAGTGAACATCTTTTCTGTGGTAGGTGGTATGAGCCAGAGGAGCTTGGCCCTTGCTATTAAAACTAAGAGCTAAATTAGAAGAATTGAATTTCTTTTTTTGTCACTGGTCAGTGAAGGTTAAATAGGGAAAAGCAGAAAGCAAGAGGATGACCTCATCTATAATGTACTTGAAATATATCTGAGGGTATTTATATCCATTTCTAGTTTCTGAATCATGTGGAAAAGTCGACATTTTTTGTAACAGCAAAATTTAAATCTTCAAAGTCTCTGCTCAGCTGCCAACTACCTCAATTCTTCTATAGCTATTCACATCCTGGCAATACTGAACTTCTTGGCTATCAAGTCCTTGAGAGGTTGCAAACCAGGTGTTTCCTGCATCTCTGTGGGGCCCACCAGTAAGTGGTTTCAGAACATACTGAACTAATGTATCTAAAAGAAGCCAGAAAGAAACTGTCTTCTGTCAAAATGAACTAATTGACAAGCAAGAGATACAAATCAGCTCCCTCCTCTACCTTGTTTGGCAATATGAATGAAATCAAGATCTCTGAAGTGGTTCATAAAATATCCTGAAATGAAACAAGCTCTCTTGTTTAAAAAAAAAAAATCTTCCACTTTTAAACAAATAGTTTGCAAATAACTAAGGGAAGAGGGGTCAAGAGATGTATCCGTTAGTCTAGTAGCTGCGGTATCCACTTAGGACAGCTGGGTTCTTTAGCAGGGGGTGCTGAATATCCAGGACAGTTTGTGGACCAGCAATTAGGGTACTTGTTTGCTCATCAACAGCATCATCTTTCTTATCATCTTGTGGGGAGAAGTGTCATCAATTCTCAACTGAGTTTTAAAAGTAAAATAATATTTTTTTAAAAAATTAAGTAGTACCTGATTTTCATGCATATGCTTCTACAATAGATGAAAGTTCTCTGTGGCTGAAAGAAACATGTTAGAGATTAGCAGAGAGATTATTCTCTTTAGCTCTCCATGCTTGTGTATATGGTTCCTAAAGCACATATTTTCAAAGTTCTCGTTAACAGTATTATAATCAGACTTTTTTTTTTCCTAGAAAAGCTGTAGATTGCTGTTCCAGACTAGAAATGGAACTGTAGAGGATTACTTACTGGTAGATCTTCAAATACAGCTACTCATGGTTTCCCATTAGCACTAATCGTTACAAAAAACAGAATTGTCCTTTGCTTTCAGAAGTCCCTAAAATTACTGAACAAAATGGTGCAGCATTGATGCATCCATGGTTGGTGGCAGGTTTGTTGCTGTGTAACATGCACACACACATAAAGGGCATGCTGTGATCATGGAAGGCACACGAGCATGTGCCAAAGAATATTTTAATAACATTGGCATCTAATCAAGGCTTTGAAAGATAACAAGAGCCTGTGCCACCCCATGCAATTGTAAAGAAGTAGCTGCCCCAAGCTTCAGATCTGTACTTAAAATTAGCACATAAACTTGTATGCATGTAGCTTTATGGCTCTAGTCTACTTTCAGTCCCTCAATAGTTCTTAAGAAAATAAATAAGAAAATTCTGAGGCAAAGAAAAATGTTGCTAGCTTAACACTATAATTTTAATCTTGCCAGGTAAAATAACAATGGCAGGAACTTAAGGCCAAGAATATTATTGTTAAGCAGGAAAAATATGGAAATAATCAGTTAAAAGAATGTGAGTAAACCTCATTAATGTGCTTCTAAAGTCAAGCTTTTCCACTCAAATATAACTGAATGAAATCACGTTCATCAAGATGGTTACATTCCCTCCCTGTTTTGGAAACATCCAAAAACAGCATTTAAAGTGTTTTTTGCTAAAGATGGGAAAGATGCAGATTTTCAGATTCAGCTGTGACTTCAAAACTTGTGGAAGTTCAAAGTGCTTTGAAGTCAGCATGTCAGTTTCTCTCTAGTAATAAAATGTGGACCAAATTGAAACATGTGGCAAAAGACCCAGATCTGAGTAGATGCACCCCAGGAACATTTTTCAGTGCTTTTGCTTATTTTTAGAAGTGGGATATTTGTGTAGTAATGGTCACGCCTGTTTGCTTACTCTTGGCAGTAGTGTAAACATTGCCTAGAACCTGCTCTAAAAGATGCTAACAGAACAACTTAAGCCCGTCATTTAGATGCTGTAAGTGCAGTTTGTAGTCTCTGATGCTTCCTAGTTAAGAGAGCTGAATGGGTTCTGCAGGAAGGACAAAGCATTTTAAGAATTGTTCAGGTGGCCTTGGCAAGCAGCACCTGTATGGTCGAGCAGTTTTATTACCCTTTGGGGCCTGCACAACAGGAGCTGCTTCACAGGCAGGGCAGTTTCTTGTTTCTCAGGAAACAAGGTGATCAGTCTCCTGCCACCATGCTGCTCACAAGGTGGAAGAATAAGGGCAGGCAGGGCCCAGAAGTGCTGTTGAAGTTCTTAACCCCTTAACAGGCCCTGTGAGGAAGATTCCTATCATGACGTGCACCTCGCCATGGAGCCCTGAGCTCCGTGCAGACTGGGCTTGTCTGAGACAGTCATGGGAAAGTGGTGACTCCCTTTTACACAACAGCCTTGTAGCTGTGGTACAGCTCCTCCTGCCAGGGCTGGGCTGGTTGCAAGCTGTGCTCAAAATCCAAGCATTAAAACAAGCACATCAGTTGAGCCCCCAGCCAGGAAATTGGGATAATTGATCTATACGTGTTGATGCTCAAAATGAGCTGACTTCCCTCCTTGCAAACACAGATCAGTTAACAGTTTTGTATTTTTTTTTGTTTGTTTTTTGTTTTTTTTTTTTAAGGGGTGGGAGAAGATTCCAATGAGTTGGATAAACAGGATGATTTATAACACCAAATGCCTAAAGCAAATACCAATCTATTTTAGAGTCTGTTTTCCTTTGGTGAAGCAACTGTTGGGTCAGCTCTTGTCTACTTTGCAGCTTTCAGTTCTTTAAGTCCCTTGGGGGATGTGACCAGTTTGCACAGCTGCTGGGTTTGTGTTACCCACTATTTCCAGTTTTGCCACACTTTAATACTAACGTACTTTAGCACTTTGTTGAATGATCTTCGCTACTGCAACTCAGAGTAGGCGTCAAGGTAGCACAGACGAAAACAAAGGCATCTAACGTGCGGATTTGCATGTTAGTTTCAACAGCTTTTCCTACTTTGTGAAATTCAGGGACTTTCTATATTCACTTTAGCAGATTGTTTGTTTTAGGCCTTGGCTCAGCCTTACAGCAGAGATGGCACATGGGACAACTCTCCTGAGCCACCACCACTCCTCCCCTTTGCCCCCTGTGTGGTGGGTGCAGAGGCCTCACCTTGGTGCCAGACTCAGGGCTGTGATAGGTGAGCGCTCCGTCTGCTTCTGAGTCAGACCTTCCCCTAGAGCAATCTTTCTCAACTTCAGTTTTTGTGCAGTTAATTCTGCCCAGGAGGAACGAAGACAATGCCAGCAGTGAGAGGTAGGCATCAATTCCCTGGCTAAGGCAAACGCCCAGAGAAGTCTTGCAGTCCACTCATGTTCCCTTAGAGGAGTGGAGCTTCTACAAACTGCTTCCACCCATTGCCTCTTTGAAGCCTTTTATAACTTCCTAGTTGTAACCTAAAATTTGAGAAATACTACTCTAAAAATAGCGTGCAACAAATGATGAAGGGCCCCCTTCCATCGCTCAAGAGCCAGTATTTGACCTTTCCTTCACCATACTGTATTTTTAGTAGTATAATTTCAGATACAATTACCTACTCAGCTTCAGAAATCATGCATGAAGTCCTTTTCCAGAGCCATATTAACAGCTAGCTGCTCAGCTTACTGGAATTAGAAACCAGATATGTTGTTTTATTTACAATATAAAATCAGACTGTGGTTTTGGTGTAGATTGTTATAATAAAGAGAAAAGGTCCCTTTGGTGTTCTTTAATTTATGACACACTGTAAAATGTCCAGGCAGATTTTACCTAGTAGCAGAAATAGGAAAAATAGTAACTCTTGGCTGGAGATTAAAAAAGTCTCACCCGCTGTGCATGTATTTTGAGATCCTGAACATTTGGGAGCAAATCAGCCACTTATCTGTTCCTGGGATCATGCTCATTTGTAACCACAGTGCAGGCTCTGTGGCTTTCAAGTTTTTTTATTTTGTTGTTCTTAGTTAGTTCACCTAAATAAAATCATTCATATCTGATGAATGTCAGTACGGTGCCATTAAGATCACATTAAAGAGATCTTAAGGCCAGCATTTTTGGCCTTGCAGGATGAATTGCATCCTGTTCTGATTTTACTGATTCTTAATGTCTCAAAGCCTGCTTTTTAGGCACACTGGAAACTAAAAATAATCAAGCACTGAGAATTGCAACTACACTGTGCTCATTACCCTGAGTATGTATTCTTGTCATCATTCTGCTGGAGTGTTTCCTGGTGAGCTGCATAAAACAAGACAGGACCTGTGTCTTTCTAAGCTTGTGATAAGATTGTTGAAGCTGTCCTTATCAGTCCTGAACCTTCAAAGTTGCTATTTCACGTTACAGCCTTGTGTGGAAGTACATCACGTGACCGACTTTAACCACTGTATCAGTAAACATGAATACTGCAGGCGAATCTCAGAATGATACAAAGGCCTCTTACATCATCTTTCTCCTCTCCCTCACTGACAGAGAAAGATTCCTCACTGGTATACAAGAGCTTCATCAGTCTGATTACAGCAGCTCTGGTAAACCCTCTCCACTGATGAGAGAGATCAGTTGATACAAGTTCTCCATAAAAAATGTTTTTCCTCCATTCATCGTCTCTCTTCTTGCCCTTCACTTCTTCCTGTCTCCTTAAGTTATTTTCTGTGTGTACTTTCTCCCAGGCAGGCACACAACAAAATATTTATTGGCTATTACTCTCTCATTTTGTAGTTGAGAAGAACATATTCAGTAACTGTCATTTCCATACGACAAGCAATATAACAGCCAGTATGAAATAGACAAATCCAGCAGAAAGGGCAGGTGAACAGCTGCTATTTTTTTCATCAAAAGAAAGCATCTTCCTCAAAAAAGTCCTCAATTCTTTCCTTTTTTATCATTGTGCTTCTGAAGCATTTTAACAATACCGAGGATTTCCTTCCCCCACGTCATAACTGAATATAGTCCATTACATCAGTGCTGGATGAACAAACGTTACTTGAATCATTTGTTCACCATATTAGATACATACATGGGAAAAACTCTTGCTTTTTCTTTATATAAGGAAATTTCTTATGCATGCCAGATTTGCATTGGTTTGGTTTTACTGAATGTTACATTGCTAACTTATGTCAAATGTTCTCTCTAGTGTCTCAATCACCGAGAATTCTTTGTTTCCTTCATACTTTGCGATAAAAGCATACTATGGCAAACTTAGCTCAGTGATCACTAAAAGAGGTGACAGCCTGCATTTCATAGACGATAAAGATAAAAAGGGAGAATTGTTCTGATAGAAGAGGATGCAGCAGGAAGTTTTTAGATAAAACTGTGAAGGAAAGATAGACCAAAATATCAAGTGATGTTTGGGGAATGTTAGGAAATCCAGTGATGGCCCCTTGGGTGTCAGTGGGAGGTGCGAATGTGTTGGGCACTCAGAGCTCAGCTGAGCTGGCTTGTACTCCAGGAACAGCCTATGTGACTTAATGGATTTCTCCCATCTTTAATTCATGACTCTGCCTAGTCCATGATTGAGGCCTTTCGTTCTATGGGAAAAGTGTGTGTGTACAGCCCAGGAGGGGATGCTTGCCTGTGAGTGTGTTTCAAACAGCTCCTTGCTGCTTGCCAAATTGCTTTCTCTTTTTGGTTTCAAGTATTTCTGAAGGTCGTACAAAACCTTTGGAAGCAACTCACCAAATTGTTTCAAAATGAATCTGGAGATACTGAAAGGGGGAGGTGTTTACTCCCCAGCTGACAGCCTGTGTGTGTCGTATCTGGGCCTGCAGTGGGTGTTCACTGCTATCATCAGCATGCTCTCAGAACAGCTGAACATACATCTGCCTTTCTCCTGACATTGTTTTATCTCACAGAACTTGACAAACTGCAGCATAAATTTTTCTCAGATTCTTTACAGAAATTCCATGTAAAGCTTGTATTTGCTGCTTTAAAATATTTCTGGCGTTGTTTGTGGAATCCTTGTTATTTATGGGGAAAAAAAAAAAAAAAAACAAAAAAAAAACAACCAAACCAAAAACCCACAGTGTATATTTACCCACTGGTTCTCTGTCTTCCTATGTGTTCCCTCTGTGTCCTCTCCCAGGCTGTTCCTCCTCACCTGGAGGCCCAGTCACGATGGATTTAGTTCAGCCTGCGAAGTAAGAAAATTAACTTGTCTGAAGGTGACAGGTGGGTTTAGAAGTGGCCTACCTTACTTAGGAACAATATGCCTCAGGAAGGAGATCGCTCGTGACTATCCATGTAGAAAAATACAAACCATACTTGTAAAAATAACTCCACTCTCCACAAGCACCTAAAAGAGTCCTGGCAGTTGCTCGTTCTGACTAATTTTTCGGTCTCCTATTTTGCTCCTGTTCCAGCAGTGATGGTTATTGCTTTGAATCTGGAGATGATGATCATTCACATAAAACAGAGAGAAGATCTTATGCCTGTTTTAAACATGAATAAACAATAAGACTGGAAAACAGTTTTATTTATTTATATTGATATACTTTTCTGACTTATTCTACAACCTTTATGGCACCAAAGCAAAAAGATAGAAAATATTACATTGAAACCAAAACAGAGCAAAATAGAGTTCTTTCCTCATTTCTGGCCTCTCCCTGCTTAGTCCATTTGGTATTTTTCTAAACTTGCTATATACCACTTGGAGTGGCTGATGCAATAGAAAGAATTACGTATGTTATTTCCTAAACACCTTTGGAGGCTTATCTTTTCTACAGATAGAGAAAACAGCTTTTGTGGTTTTCCTTTTACTTTTTTTTTTTTTTTTCTCAGCCACTCAGCAACTTCTCAACATCTGTATGGTTTCACAGAACATAATCCCTACCCTTCACTGAGAAATTGAAACTTTTGCTGTATTAGCAATCTACTGGCAAGCCCTGCTGGTATGCATCTTTTCCTTCTCGCTCAGCGATAATGTCATCATCCATTTTACTCTTAACTCTGAGGAATGGAGAGTGACCATTTGAAATAATTCAGGGTTGCAAAGGGAAAGGATCTGTTACTGCATGTAATGCTAGAAGTAGCTTTCTTCTGTATGTTATGGAATATTAAGAACGTGACTAAAGCATGAGATGGAGATCAGCCGTTTCATTACTCAGGATATATATAGCTAGTGGTTACACAAATAAATCTTGAAATTCTGAACTTGAAAATTTAATCTCCCTGCCCACTTCAATGAATGACACTCTGGGAGATATTCAGGTACCTAATCACAGGCATCTAGTGCCATTTTAGATTCTTTGGGCTATCCAAGGCATCTACATAAGTATTTCACAGCATTTTAGAGCAGCAGCTGGTAGGCCAGAACAAACAGACGTCTAAGCTTAAGCCAGGCACATGAATCACTGCCACACTGTGGCGTTTTCACATTTCTGAGGGACACTTAGGAGCAGAAAATATAGTAAACGTACATCCCTTTTACATTCTGTCATGATCTGCATGTTTAGCATGTAAAAAGGCCAACAGTTTGAATTACCTTCCATCTCACGAACCTGGAAATTAGGAGGGCAAACTGATCTTAGTAATATCTTATTTTTCTAGTTAATCAGCAGATCATAGTCCCTTTTTGCTCATATGTGATTAACATTGAACTTGATTAAACTTTTTTAAGCGTTAGTGTGCCCAAATTAATTGTATCAATGAACGTCACCACATGACAGCCTTCAACACAAAACCATTCTGATTAATTACCTAACGCAGTTAGCTGGGTTGCATACTGCTTGTAAGTCCTGTCACCAAAAGTTCTCTCTTGGGAATTTGTTCCCCCCTATGCAATGGGGAAAGAGAGTGTTGACAAGAAAGCTGTTTCCGTGGCACTGGGTGGGAGCTGCAACAATCATTCCAGGCTGCCTTGGGCACGCCTAGATAAGAGCAAGTCTGGCACCTCAGCTCTGCTGATACTGCTTGGCACCCAACTTAGTTTTCTATGTTCATTCTTCTTCCTTTAGTTCTCTGGCCTGGTGAGGGAATTAGACAATTTCTGAAGATGTATTTCTGAAGTGGACTGTTCTAAACCTGACTGTGATCCCTGATGCATATGCTCTGCATGTATCTGGGTAGCATCAGCTCGCTGGAACAGTGCTGGTTGTTTTTCACAGATGATGCATCTACTCCTCTAGTAGAACTCCTGCCATAACTTCTCTCCTATCTCCTATTTATCATTCTGAAAAGTCTCTGTTTGCAGCTGAGGTAGTGGGCCAAAGACAAACTTTCTGACCAGGCCAAAAATTCTGTGAACAGTTCTGCACCTTTTTACAAGCTGGCTGATCAGTGACTCAGTCTCAGAGGATTGTGTGGAAAGTGTCACCTGGGACTCATAAGTTGTTGTAAGTGATTAAATCATGCAGGCTGTCTATCCAAGAGAACATTTTACTCTGAGTAAAATAAAAATATGTTCACAGAGGCTCCAGGAAGTGTACTGAAATGTGGCACTACACGGAGCCCTCTCTTCTGCAGGTTGAATAAGCTCAGATCCTTCAAGCTTTCTTCAGAGGAGAGGTGCTCCAGCCCTCTGATGATCCTTGTGGCCCTCCTTTGGACCCATTCCAAAAGCTCCACGTCTTTGTTGTGCTGGGGACTCCAGGCACAGTACTCCAGGTGGGGCTTTGCAAGGGCAGAGCAGAGAGGGACAATTCCCTCCCTCACCCAGATGGCCACCCCTCTCTTGCTGTAGCCCAGGATACTGTAGGCCTTCAGAGCTGCAAGTGCTTGCTGGAATAGAGGCAAATAAGAGTCACAAAAGAAATGTGTAATGTATTGCAGAGTCCTGATTTGTACCCTCTTGTCACTTCATCCAACAAGCCTTCTCCCTTCCTAGATGGCTTGTTGGCCAAATGTGTGTACTGACAATACAAGAGGCATTTCATTTTTAAAATACATGCAATTTACCTGAAGCTTTAAATTACCTTTGGAAATACTTCTGCTTCAAAGAAGCGCATAATAATTATCCCACACCCATCAATAATAACTTCACTTTCCCAAAAAAAGCAGCGGTACAGCATTTTTCCTTGGCTTTGTGCCAAATTCCAATGCATTCATTAAGGTTTTATAACTTTTTTTTTTTTTTTTATTATAGTCTGATTTACCCAAAATATCAACATGATCTGTTCCAGAACGATCACTTACTTAGGCTTTTGTATGACACATTTTCCTTGCAGTTCTACACACAAGAATGACTTCCTTTGAAGTCATGCAGCCAGTGTCACGTGTGCCCAATTGACAATACATAGCTGATCTATTCCAACATCTGGGTCCCAACAAATGCTAGATAGCGTCAGGCCTTCAGACTCCTTCTTTGTGTTTAGTGTAATGATAACATAATATTTTGCTTTCATCCCCTTGACTCACTGTAGTAGTCTTTCCCCATCCCTTGAATTGCAATTTCGAAAGAACCTTCCTCTATTTAAATTCCATGTTTATCATGTTTTATCACATTTATCTGGTTTCTACTATCAGTTAGGGAGCACTGGTGTACCTTGTGGAAGAAAAAAGCATGCCACATCAGGCAGTTATAGCATAGTTTCATTCAGTTCCACAGTCCTTTTTTTACATACCAAAAAGGGAACTAAAAATGTGTGGCCACTTCCTCTGCCTACTACAATGGAAAAAGTGTGCATTGTCCAGAAAATGGAAAAATAAAGTAGAGCATAACATCCCCTATACCAACCTCATTTTCAGTCCCAAGCTAGAAGTAAAATGGAAAGCAGGGCTAGTTTGGTATCCTATTTTCTATATTTCCTTTTTTTACTAAGCATTTCCAGTTTCTGCTCTATCTTCACAATTATGTCAGAATAGATTCAGAGGAACGCAGCTCATTTTGATACATTCCCAAAAGTACTCCAGTCCTTTCCTGGCAGATACTCAGGAAAGCTTCTGAGTGGCAGTGACTGTTGTGGGCCAGTGCACCTGAGGTCAGGGCACAAGGGGCAGCAAAAGAACTTCTGAACACCTGAGATGATGGTTGTGAAGATATATACAGCAGGACTCGGAAAGCGGTGCTTATGTCCTTGGTGACCAGTTTTGCTCAGAGAGGACTGGATGAAACAAGGTAAAAGTCCCTATCTGTGTTTGTGCATGTATCATCTCCTCGTTCCAGTCTACTTCTCTATTTTCTCTTGTGAAGAAGTCAGTGCAGATCAGTTATAGCATGTCATTACTGGAGTCAAAACGACATCAGTTTATTTCTAAACTTTCTGTTTTTCAAGACTGCATAGGAAGACATTGCTAATGCCACCTCATAAAATGAGACAAGAGAAAGTGTCAGTATTCACAACCTGAAATGGTGCAGGCACTGAACAACTCGAGACGTGGATATTTCTAATCTGAGCAGGGGCTCTCATGGAGAAGGTTGTTTGTTTTACTTTTATTGCCTTTACGCCAGCAGATTTCATTCCAAAGTAAATATTTCACCTTCCCATCCTCCCCAGTTATGACTAAATCTTGATGGAAGTGAGGAACCTGCAGTCCTGGTTGCACTCCTGTGAAATGCTGACCTGTTTAATGGGGCTGACCTAAAGCACTGGAGATTACACCAGTGATAAAATATAACTACTCTCTAGCTCCCCATGCAAATATGAGGCATTTTACTTTAATTAAGATTGAGTCAAAAAACATGTTTCCATATTCCCTGTATGCAGAACTCAGCATCTGAGACTATTTTACCAAGCATTTGATACTTCTTTTGATTTACAGATTCATGCATGAATCAGAATAAGCCATGCCAGCTAGTCTGCGTGGTCATAACTTAGTGCTGTCTTAACTCATACTATGCGAAAATACAACAGAAATTGCAGCAGAGTGAAAGAGTGGGGAGTCTGCACCACAGGAAAGCACCTAACTTTAGATATCTACATGTGAGAATGATGTCATTACTGCAATTACTGTCATCAGCAAAGATCTCAGTCTGCAGTAAGTGAAGCCTAGAGACTGATTCTGATATCGGAGTTTGCTGTGGCCTGAACAAAACAGCTCAGCAGTTCCATCTGAGGAGGCTTTCTGAGCCACCAAAGCTAACTCTCCAGTGATAAAGCAAACTGATCATATCATCCACGCATAAAGAGACATTCAGTGTCTCTGCATAGATAGAATTTTGTAATTTCTAGAATAAGTATTGTTGTTCAGTGATTATTTATCCTCCAAAGTAGTAGTATTCACACTGTACAGAGACAGAGAAAGAAGATCTGAGAGCCCTCATGCCATGCTACTCTTGAGTTATGCACATCCAACTCAGTACATTTTGATTGCTACAGAAGTTTCAGGCTATGATTTGACAGTTTTTTTTTGTGGATGAGTTGTCTCCTGTAATGTCATCGCCTTGCACTGCGTAGAACAACCACTAATTTGTCATTTACTCTTTGGAAAATTGTGTTGACTGTATTTTCTCTTACTGTCCTACCTCATCCTTCTTTTACTGGTTGGTGATGGTAATAACCATGAATGTCACTGTAGGCTTCAGATGATACAACAAAGTAGTATATGAATTGTGCAACATCATTTTCACCATCATGTCAATTCTGCCTTTTCTGAAGGTTCCAGGTAACTGCATTTGTTCCTATGTCAAAACTTACTTTTCTTGAACAATATTGGCAAGCGCTGTGCTTTTGTTTTTTGTTTTAAGCCAGAAGTCCTGTTCTAGAAAACAATGTCATCTGCTTTTTCTAAACACAGCTGTCTGCAAAACCAGCAAATATTTTTTGCCTTTATTCTCAAAAATCTAAAATTTTACTACATTTTTCCTCTGTGTTGTAGGTAATAACTTTCTTGCAAATCAAATAACCAAACCAAAAAAAACCCAAACCAAATGGAGTCAAACAGTGACAAAAATAAGCACTACAGGACTCATTCTGCAGCTTTCACATTATAGATCAATAGTTCTTCTCATTGTAATAAGATATCACCAAAATAGGAACAAAGTGAAGGCTTTGAGTGAATCTCTTCAGTGCTTCCTGTAGACTGCCAACTGTCAAATTTTAGAATAAAATAAATGGAAGATGACTGAGGCAGTTCTGAAACATATAATAAAGTAAATTTTTAGAATTATCCTATTTCGCTCTATTTGTGTTTTCATACCTTGAAATATTATGCTGGTTGCTGTATTCTTAAATAAGTTATTTGAAGAATGGTTCACAGTCCATTTATTGTTATTCTGTACAGTGATGTGATGAAATCAATGTACTCTGCACTGCAGGCATAATATAAAGCAGATGGTTTCTCCTCAAGCAATGAGTACATTAAAATCCAAGCTATAATACAATGTATATAGTGCTTCTAGATTAAAGCTCTTGCATGCCAGACTTGTAGCTTTGATTCTCTCTGATTTTAGCGCTTAGTAGGATTTATTTCAGTGATTCTGCCTTTGGGCCAAAATGAATCAGCTTTTATCTAGGATGATCATATATTGGCTAAGCCCTTTAGCTTTTCTTTTAATAAACATGTAACTTTAACCTACCATTACATGTACATAAAACATTGCAAATCAAGCTTACACACAACACTACAGCCAAAACAGAATCCATTAAAGTTCAAAATGGGGTTCATTTGCAGAATGAATGCTTCTAATGGGTGTCCTTTTCATTTACCTGATTGCCTTCTAGCTGTCTTTCTTACAGTCAAATTAATTCTTGTCCAAGTTTAAGGCATAATAGGAAAGGCATAATAGGGAAGCATATTTTGATTCATCTTCTGAGTGACAAGTCTTCATGCAATGGCAGATGCAAACTAAGAAGCAACACTGTCATGTATGCAAAGTGACTCTGATTTTCTGATTTTCTCATCTTTCTTGGTAATGCAGCAACTGTCAAAAATGTTTATGCATCTTTATTTGACTTACTTTCTTCAACCTCTTTGTTTTACAAAACTTCCTGGGCTTTGCTTGCATTCTAAAAAAAAGCAGAATTTATTGAATCTGGAATTATTCTTTTCCCATCTCTCCAAAAATACATTGCCTTGACTGTCTACTCTTGAATATTTTCGTTTTCCCATCACATGGGGAATTCCTACTCATACCCAGGGGTCATATTCAGGCTGTAATCAGGGAGGGATATCATCAGTGAGCTATACAGTGATCCTTTGAACACAGACTGAGATCTCTGAGAACGTGGACTCTTCATTTGAGAATATATTTACAGGTTCTGAAACTAGAGGAGAATGAATAAGAAGTATCAGGCATACTGTCCATCCTGCTGTCCAGAACTGTAATGGATTAGGTCCAGGACAATGAGAAATTAACTCCTTCTCCACACAAAATGCTCTACTGAGATGTAGAAGGTGTCCGAACTGTGACACCAAGCATATCCTTCAATTTCATAAATTTAGTTCACTAACTCAGCTGAGCAAGTAGGAGGGCTAGTAAGCCCTCTCTAGTAAGGGCTGAGGGTTGATAAGGTTTTGGACAGTCAGTCAGCTGTGCTGAAGGCTACATTTTATTTAGGCAAGAATCCTGTTTTCTCAGGGCTGTGCATGCACTGCTCCTGCCTTACCACCAACCATTCCACCCTTTCCCACCTTTTTTGTAAATCTACTCAGGTTCAGTATAAGATGTCGTTTTCCCAACCAGAACATAAACTCCTCAACAGGACTGCCTCAAGCACTGTGCAACATGCTATAAAAGAAAATACTCTCATTCATACAAATAAATCTGTGGTGCTCTCCCACCCCTTTCTCCTACCTTCAAAGCTGAGACCTACTTATCATTTCCCATAAGTCTTGCAGTTCTGGGGTTTATATTGACTCACTGCAAAATCATCTGTACTAATAAGGAAAAAAGGCAAAGCTTTCTTTCTCAGTTTAATGCTGACTTCCTCTTGACTGGTTCAAACACAGAAACAAGCGCTGTAAGTTTCTCACAGAGCATTAATATGACCCAGTTATGAAAGAACAACCAACAGGCGAAGGCAAAGTGAAGTCTTCCTGCACTCTCCAGTTTCATGAAGGATCATGCAGCATTTGACTGACTCCTGCAGTCTACAGATGCTCAGCAGGTCTGTGGCAGGTCTTTAACAAAGGTTAAATTAAAAAAAATATATGGCGAAATATTTGAAAGAATTTGTGTATTTTACAATTTACTTTAGCCTGGATGACTTCTATGCCTTCTGTCCTTCACACTCCCACATTTCCCTAAACTTGCCCTGCAGGGGAATATTTCTAGGGGTGCAAAGTAAGAATGCAGTCCTAAGTGCCAGACTCCTGGTACACAGAGCCCCTGCTGACAGCAAGAGAATTATGAGTTTGTGGAATTGAAACTACTGCTTTGCTGCACTTTGAAAACAGCCTTCAGAAGATCCTTATCGAGAAAAATAAAAACTTATAGTTACTACTGACCTGGGTTTCTTTATGCCAACTATACACAGACGAAAGAGATTGTCTCGCAATACTTATCTATTGAAACCTTCCAGTCTGGATAGAAATATGATCGTTTTTAACCTCTGTATTGTTAGAACTTGTTCATCCCACCACAATTAATGCAATGAGAATGCATTTGCACAGCAAGTTATTTGATCATCATTTCATTTTAAATGGAGTATATAAAATTGCTGCACTTCAGAAACTCCCTGTTTTGTTTTTTTTTTTTTTTATTGAAGATCTCATTGTTCTCTGTGAGATTAACGATGACTCTTCCATGTTTTTGCCAACATTTTCTTCTTCAGTTGGAACAGTTTTTTGCTTTTGTGACTGGCAGGAATTCTACGAACCTACACTAACTTTGCTTCAAAGGGGTAATAACTGACTGAATCTGCCTGCAATAATAAATCCCACATCTAATGCTATTTTAGCTAGAAAAGTACTATCTTCCTAACATAGAAATTCACTTTTTCACGGAAAGAGAATTGCCTTTTGTTTGAATATTAGGTGGAATGTTCTGTTAGGACTATGTATTCTGATCTTGTTTGTCCTTTGTGTCACATACAGTTCACTTCCAAACAACTCAGAAATATGAATTTTGGTCAAAATGATCTGTTTAGTATAAACCTACATTAGGAAATTATAAAAAATATTTTTTCTACTTTTGAAACTTTCAACAGCTGTTTAAATTAATCCAACACTCTGTCCTGCAAATAAGCCCTTTTCTTCTACTTTTTTTTTTTTCTTCCCAAGAAGGAAAAAGTCACAATAGAGTTAAACAAAAAATTCAGCTCCCAGTACATGAAGAAACAGAAATCGTAGGAAACATACTCAGTACAGAGGTTACATTTGAGAGCATGATGGTGTTATTGCCTGTCAGTGGTACGGTATGACTCATCTTTCACTTGTATAGAAATAAACAAAAGGTAATAGATGTGTAATCAAGGGTATTTTAGAGCAAAGTTCAAGTGACGCTAGCCCATATGCATGTATATATACCTATGAATATATATTATATTATATATATATATATAATATCCTCTGTCATTTTGCAGAAAAATGTTTATGGAGGCAATTTTCATCTTATCCCACCAAGCAGGAAATTTAATGATTCTGTTGGGCAGTAATGGTTTCATTTAGAAATATGCTGTGGTTTACTGTTGAGTTCATTTACTTTTTGTTTAAAATTGCTTTTCATTGCTATGCTATGTAGTTAAACATGTATTTGAATTACAGTACAGCATAGTTATGGTGGCTTCTATATTCAGGGAATATAAGAGTAAATAAAAAAGAAAATAAAACAAACCCATATGCTAAGAATGAATGCTTTGAAACTTTACAACAACAGAGGAAGTGAAATGTGAGTTCTTTCATGTGAAAACACTTGGAGAATGTACGAAATCTGGGAAATAGTTCTAAGCTGTTTACAGCACAAACACGTAGTTACATGAGGTTACACAATACACCGTAATGCATTACCTGGGATCCTTTCACAAAGAAAGACTTTTAGGCAGGAAACACCCCATAGAAAAACCTACTCTAAACCCTGCAATTCCCACATTAAATCAGTCTTCTCCTCTGGGAACTAAGACTTCGGGGAAGAACAGAGTATGCTGTCGTGCCTGGGAAATGATGGAGGGATCCTGTCTGAAGCCTTGGAGAATAAGCAGAAATATTTGGGTAATAATTTGAGGCAGCCCAGCAACAGGTCTGGTGCACGACTCGAGGCTGGGAGGAAAGGACATGCCTATAAGAAGGGAAATTCAGTTCATGCATTAGGAAAAGATTCTTTACTCAGAGAGAAGGGAGGCCTTGGCACAGGCTGTTCAGAGAAGCTGTGGATGCCCCATCCCTGAAGAGATTCTATGATTCTATACAAGTCCTTCCATGCAGGACCAGGCCTGGAGGAGTGGGAAGAGGAGGCTAGGGAATAAAGGGATGGAGTTCATAAGAAGTGAAACATCAGAATATAAGCTAATGGAGAGGAGAACTGCCATTTGGAGAGGGTATGGGTGATTCTGTGCACCAGTTAACATACTTCAAAAGGGTCACAGCAATTAGACCCTGTATGCAAGCTAGGGGCCCTTAGAAGAATGGGTGGTGAGGGTGGTGAATGCACAATTAAGACATTAATACCATTGCACAGCTGTCACACAACCCTGTAGACACTCATATGCTAGAGATGCTGAGCATCACATCTCAGCACATTCCCATGATGGATCCTTTTCTGACAGGGTCAAGCCACTGGGTGCTGGGCTTGTCCCTCAACCACACAGTGTCCTGAGGGTACCAAGGCCAGCAACACTTAGGGGGAATGAGCTGGCAGGCATTTGCACGTTGTGTTTGGTCATGTTGGGAACAAAATGCAGATCCCGTGGTGGTGGTGGCCACAACAAAGTCAGAAAAAAAGACCCTCAGTAGTTGTCAGAGTTCACTTGTGATGGCAGATGCAGACCCCAGCAGCAAAGAGAGAGGTGCAAAGAGAGGTCATTATTTTCCTTGCAAGACTATTCATGTTGCTATTTATTTTTTTCAGAAAAAGCATCAAATAAACATGATTGGCCCTTCACACAATGTTCATTGATAACTTCACCTACTAAGACTCCTTCCCTTTTTTTATCTCTCCTTTATTGATATTACTCCCCTTGGTAGCATACTGTAGATGAGAACACCCTGAGATTTATTACACCTACATATCTTTGTAATATGTCAATCCATTGCTACAGTAACAGAAAGTAATAACAAAGAAATATTGTTATCACAACCAGTGCATACAGTCACTATGGTAGCTGCTTGACTTTCTTCTTAAATATATGCTTAGCCACATATGAAATTCAGTCTGCAACCTCCATGTGTCTCAGTCTTTCAAGTCTACATTCACACTCAAAGTAATGACATCTCTGAACTTCTGGCTCTGTGGCACTCAGACCAGGCTTTCTCCATGGCCCTGAGTGCACCACCAGATACAGAGTGCCCTCAGGATGCAGCAGGAGGAGATTGGCACTTGGCCACTGCTGGCCACTGTTCCTGCTGATGACTCTCTTTGAGACAGTATTTTTCCACTGGAGAAATGTTTCCCCACTTCCTTTCGACTCACACATCAGAGTGTGTGGGATGGAAACCCATTCTCTTTGACAAGCACTTTAATAAGTTAGTCATTTATTTCCTTGTTGTACTTTCACCGGTCTTTCTGTCCTGAGATAAAAGTGAACAAAGAACTTTTTTATGCCTTTTAAAAACTACCAGTTATTTCTTGTTCGTGCTACTGTTCCACCAATAGTGATAAATATGTGGGAAGAGAAAAGGGTGGAAAAGGCACTGAGATGGGCTTAAATGACAGCTCACCATTTTGTTTGCAAAGGAAAGAAACACAGAAATCTTTGAAACATTTCTCAGACTAAATTTATGTATCCTGAACTGGATCAGGATGACCCACTAGGGCAATGCAGGTAGAAAAGGTCAGGCCCGTGAATGCCTGATAACATTCACTCCTCCATAGTAAACTTTGGACTGAAAAACCTTATCATTCCCCCAGTGACCCTTGGAATTTCATCACAAACGAACTTGTTTTAAGCAAAATAGGCAAGGAATCCATCACTACCCAGCATGATGAATGTAAATAAATAGTGTTTTAAGTACAAAGGAGGAAATTAGAACATGCTTGCAGTACTGGTGAGAACAACACACATGACCCACCAACACCTACCTCAGTGGTACTCCCAAGACACATTTTAGGTGTTCAGGCAAAGCACTCTGATACAACCCTGATGGCTCCTGCATCCATTCTTTTAAAGCTACTCAACAGAACTTGCTAACCCCCAAAGAAGTAGGCTAAGCTCCATCCTGGCACTGGGCCTTATTCCCATTCATTTTTTCAATAGATCTCTGAAAGAGTTTTCTTATTATAGAAAGGAAACATTTCAAGAAGGCTACAGATATAATTATTCAGTAAGGAATCAAAAACTACAGTAGAAATGCATAAAAGGCAACAAATCTTACAGTTGTATAATGCATTATTTTTATTAATGTATAATGCATAACTCTCCAAATGTCGTAAGAGTGAGTCAAATTAAACCAGCTGAGAATCTACCTATAGTCTTTACAGGGTTTTAAAATGTACATGAAAGTCTAACTGAGACTAAGCCTAACAAGACAAAACTTCAGTGGAAGTATATGCCTGCAAGAAACACTGCACATTCTCTGCAGACAGCTTCCAAACCACAATATCTTAGCAGCTTTCATTTTCCAAAACAAAAACCTAAAAACTATATAATACAGCACTCCTTTGCCAACATATTCTTTACCATCATGGTTAGATAAGCACAAACACATCCAAATTGCATAAATTGTTTTTTTTTTTTTTGTTTCTTTTTTTTCCTCTCTATCTTTTTTAATGTATATGCATTAGAACAAACATATTCATTTTTTCTTATCCTCAGGGTGGAAGAATTACTAATACTGCAGTGTGCCACAAATGAGATTTATAGCCAAATTTTGATTATTTCATTGCAACTGAACTAGTTTTATTTTGACTATTAGATTTTGGGTTGTGCGTTTCTTTTTTTTCCATCCCAAGAAAAACAATGGAGCCAGCCAGCTTCATCTGTGGCAAGTCAATATTTTATTACTTGTGTTTAAAGTAAATGAAAAAAAGAGAGGTATTGATTCAATCTGAAAAATAATCTAAAGTGAGAGTATGTATGTTAATCATTTTAGTTTTTGCAAAGTATGATCTAAAAACGTGTCTAAAACATTAGTTCTGCCTATTTGTCCTTTCAGTCAGTAAAACAGAACAGAACTCATAAGATGCTATTGCTAGCAATCTGAGTCAAGAGAATATGCACTGTAATGTTTGTCAGAGCAACACTGCCTAAGCTGACGTAGAATATAACCAGGGTCAACTTGATTGTGACATTTATTCCCTGTTCAGTATTTGCTCCTTTGACATAAAGACACCAGTGTGTCCGAGAATTTTTGAGTACCAACTTTGACTGAATGGAGACGGGCACTCAGCTTGCCCTTATCTGGTGAACGTTATATTAATCACCTCCTTGTGATCCTGATCAAAACTTCAAGTTAATTCTTTGTAATTGTTATTTATGGCTAACAACTTTCCCTTTTTATAGGAAAATATGAGTCAAATAGTCCCATTAGTTTACATATGACATCTTAATAAATCTCACCTATAAAAATAATAAAATATGTAATGCATCTACTTCTGAAATGATTATTGCGTGATACAGCAGTGAGAAGACTCATCTCACACTCCCATCTTCCATCACCAGGCTTGTTCTCCCACCAAAACATTTTTCACCTGAAAGTAACAATTTCAGTGTGTCTCTGTGTCCCCAGCAAGCTTTGAGACAATGATATAAAAAAATAATCTCTTACACAGGGGAAACTTAAAGATTTCCTGTATGGGACTTGTCAAATAAAAAAAGAAAATTGAAAACAGTCGTATGAGACAGTGCTCAGACTGAAACTAATATATTTTTCTCATTTCCACTTTTTACTGAGGTTTTGTTGAGGCAGTACTTGGTGAATGGAAAGGGTACTGAGAACATTTTCTGATAGCTGAGTCCACTATACTTTGAATATGATGATGAAGCTGGCACACGCACTCACTAACAACTCAAACCTAGAGAATATATCTTCTCAGCTGTCTCTAGTCTGCTCATATTCACGATCTATTAAGGCAGCACGATGTGAAACAAGGAGTCCTTCCCTGGCACAGGTTACTTCTTTGTACCATCACATCTGGCATTTTTGTTAGTGATATCTGGCTGCAGAGCCCAGGCAGTTGGTGCTACATATGGCTCACATGCTTCTCATTTTTCTGCTGAAAATAGATGATTCTGCTCAAAACTTAAGAAATTGTTATCGTGATGTTTCTGCAACAAAACTTTTTTAGCCATAATAAGTAAGCTGAAGGAGCTTCAGATGTCTACACTGCAAAACAAACTGAGTCTTTAATTCCCTTAAGTTCTTCAAAAATCCTAGGCTTTGTTCATATGATAATGGCATCATCTCTGTCCGTCACAGTGTTCACAACTATGCCTGTTAATCCTGGAATTAGCTCCCACTAATGGTAAAATACTAGGGAGCTTGATCAAATTTGTGTCTGTTTACCAGAAGTTTGCTTCTAGTGTTGTATCTTTGACATTGAATCCAACTACTAGCAGGAGGCATTAGTTTCCCATGAAAACGATCTGATTTTGTAAGACAAAATGTTGGTTTTTAAGAACAAGATAAACATGGTTTCAATAAATTTTATGTTCTTTTAAATTGCCTGATCTCTGACTTGGTATTAAAAGTCCTAGAAAGAGCTACTCATTTAAAGCTCTTTCTTCAATTTTAAAGCATGTGAAAATTCCAAGTCTATTAATTTACTTGTTTCTTTAATTGTTCTGATTTCTTAGAAGTAAAAAAAAAAGTCTTCCTAGCCTCACAGAAATGGTGAACATTGGGTACCTATGTTAATGTGCTCTAAATTTAAGGTGTTATGAATTTCTAGCACAGTCAAGGGTTTGTAATTGTTATTATTTGCCAGCTGGACAAGCTGAGACCTGGCATTCCATTACCTTACAATGGAACCAGCAAAGCACATGCTTGCAGCACAGCCAAACATTGTGTTTCGGAGTGCTATAATTGACATTTTGGCAATCCAGTTCTCTTCATCCAGGCAAATCAGTAAGTTCCTTGGGAAATCACCTGGCAAAATGTCCAAAACTAGTTCCTTATTGTATTTGGAATGGAGTTATAAATGCTATGCATCAAAAATAGTAATAGTCCTGTGTTCATTAACACAGTTTTGGTGGGTTTGGGGTATAACTGACAACCTGCTTTTACACTGTCTACACACTGTCCGTGTGTCAAGATGTGAAAAAGTTACTCTTCTATGGATGTGGCAGAGTTTCACATATCTTCAGCAGAGTAGGCAGGTTTTCTTACCCTGGATCTGCTGATGTAAGAGAAATGATGTGAGTAGAAAGGATGGAGAATTGCTGACATTAAATGATTGGGAAGTTAAGAAAATATCTATTGTTTGTACATGCTTCTATATGATGGCACATCAAAGACCAAAGGAGAAACATTGGCTGAGGGAAGAATAGTGTTGCCTTTTCTATTCGGGAGGATCGTGATCTGCAGAGCTGGAAAAATTCCAAATTTCTGAAGCAGAAATTAATGATATACCACAGATAGTGATGACTCCCCAGACACTCCTTCCATCTTCTCTTACTGGTAGTGGGCAATACACTATATATGTATAAAAAAAAACAGACACAAAAATCTTGAAAGCAGTGCATACAAATATAAACAATATATTCCCCTATTGCTAAATTTATTCTCAAGTTCCATGTTAAAAAAATGTTCAAAGATAGTGAAACATTTGTTTCAGAAGAATTAAAATTACGATTAATCCTGCTCAAGCATCAGGGTGTACCACATTTCCATATAAATCAGAAGAAAGAGGGAGGTAACAGTCATTGCTTATTTCTTTACTTACATATTTTTGGAGATTTGGGATTGAGATTGAGATTACAGAAAAGCTGGTAAATTCTGTTCCTCTTCGTATCAGGTACAATTTCAAATTTCTGACTGAAGAATGTCTATGTCTTTGACTTCTCTGATGGGTCACGACTACATTTCTGCTGCACCATACCAAATTAGTAGGATTTCAGAGAACCCACACACTTTCATGGAGTGCAGCTGAAGTGAGGAGATAAACAGATGTGCAGCAGACAAGGAGGAGTTTGCTGCACAGATCAGTGTTGAGACTACTAACTCCTGACTCTTTTGATCCTTTTTTTGTGAAAGAGGTAGACTTTAGGCAAGAATTTAAGGTATTGTTTTGCAAATAATTTGTGTGTGATTTACTTAGAATGATTAAGTCCCATGTCCCTCTTGGATCAATAGAATTAAGCATATGCTTTAGAGTGCGTATTCTGAGGAATTTTATGAATATTTTGAAATTGCTGGTTCTGCTTGTTGAAGGGCTAATACAAGAAAAAGTGTACTCCGGATATGGATAATATGGGTGCTCTTGAAAGTTTTTGTTTGGAGATTTTTGCTCAACAACAGATATCGAAGAAAATACATAGGTTACTCTGAAAGTAATGCAATGTGATTTCCATGGAAATTGTAACAGATACAAAGAGCACAGTAACACTATTTGATAGAGCAAATTATCAGCTACTAAACTCTATTTTTCAACATAATCACCACAGTTAGCTTTGGATTTTCACCAGTAATGAATGAGAACCTGCATGCCGTGCTCATGCATGGCTGTCTGGAGTGTGGATTGACTTTCATGTGTCTTTCATGTCTTTATCTCCACTGCTGAAATGCACACCCACTGCCTCACTGTGCTCACATCCACTGTTTGGTCTCCATAAATACTCAGCAAGCAGTGGTGAATGTCAATGGGTACCATTTTTTTCACATGAAGGAATTCATTCCCACACCTTTGTTTCATATGCACTTCCATGTCAGATGTCATTTTGTCAGACTGCTATCTGCTGCTGTCTGTTGCATGGCAACAAAGTGTAACAGAATACTGGTGGAAAGGTTCAACCTCTCCTGCCATACCACTAACATCCACCTCCGATGTTGTGGGCCAGCATAATAAAATAGGAAGCATTATTTTCAGAGCCCTCAGATAATACAATCACAGAATACCTGGGGGCATTGATTGATGCTCGGCTGAACATGAGCCAGCAGTGTGTCCGGGTGGCCAAGAAGGCCAATGGCATCCTGGCTTGCATCAGAAACTGTTGCCAGCAGGAACAGGGCAGGGACTGCCCCCTGTACTCAGCTCTGGTGAGGCCGCACCTCGAGTACTGTGTCCAGTTTTGGGCCTCTCACTGCAAGAAAGACATTGAGGACCTGGAGTGGGTTCAAAGAAGGGCAACAAAGCTGATGAGAAGTCTGGAGCACAGGCCTTATGAGGAGCAGCTGAAGGAGTTAGGATTGTTCAGTCTGGAGAAGAGGAAGCTCAGGAGAGACCTTATTGCTCTCTATAACTACCTGAAGGGAGGTTGTAATGAGCTGAGTGTCAGCCTCTTCTCTCGTGTAACTGGTGATAGGACTAGAAGAAATGGCTTCAAGCTGCACCAGGGGAGATTTACGCTGGACGTCAGGCAGTGGAATGGGCTGCCCAGGGAGGTGGTGGAGTCACCGACCCTGGAGGTGCTCAAGGAACATTCAGATTTTGTGTTGAGGGATATGATTTAATGAGAACTATTGGTGATAGGTAGATGGTTGGACTGGATGATCTTGTAGGTCTTTTTCAACCTTGATGTTTCTGTGATTCCATGAATGTTTTAGGTTGGATGAGATCTTCAAAGATCATCTATTCCAGCCCTCCTTATCAACCATAAATAAACCATAAATATAACAATAAAACTTTGAGTAGGCCAAAATGAGACATGATTTCTAACAAATGCTGTGTTTTTGGAACAGATTCCTATGCCACGTGAGAAAAACCACATGCCAGTTTTACATATTCCCATGAATTTTCTAGGAATAGACACTAACTGAAAATTGGTAGAGAAGAATTTTTTCCTTACTTTTAGAGAGATTAAATAATGCCCCTTGGAAACTTCTAGGCACCATAGCATTTTCTGGAAAGACTCTTTAAAATTACTTTCCACTTGGTAGATGTATTATAAAGGCTCTTTGACCAGATAACTATTGCTGAAGAGAAGCAACTGGAGGACATACAGAGAAATGAACCCGTTTAAGGAAGCGTATTGCAGATGATTCCTGTGCAGAGGGAGCATAGGCCATCCACACCAGATAGGCATAGGCCATCCATGCCACATAAGCCTGAGGTGATTAGAGCATGCCTCAAGCAAATTTCAAGAAGTGTGTCCCTAGTTCATGTCTGGAAAGTGTTTTTCTATGATATCATCTCTTCCCATGTGACCAATGCATCCCATCTAACCCACTCTCCATCTCCACGTATCCCTCTTCTTTAAACACTTCCAGCCATATACCTGCTCAAACCTTATTGCTGCTTATACCCCTGTGGCATAGTCTTAAACATCTGTGTCCCACCACAGTCTCCAAGAACTTCTGGTGATGCCTCAGTTCAAGCTTGTGCTGTGGAGAAGCTATGGCAGAGGAAATTGATAAGAGATGGGCTGGATGGGACAGACTAAATAATCCTGGGGTATTCAAACACGTGGCCCCTATGAAGCCATTTAAACTACTTCAGCTTTAGGCCAGCTTTGTGTCAGCCTTGCACTTTTCTTATAGAACAGATGCTTGTTTTATGTTGTTTCTTCCATATTCTCTCAACATTGAGCACTCTGAAATTAACTCCATCCACGACAAATAAAATCTGACAGGATTCAGTGCATGGGAAGCAGATGTAAATGAACAGCAGTACTTTGACCAGCTGGATCTGGCTGAACATCGGCAGCAATGTTTCTGTCAAACTCTGCCATTAAAAGTCCTCACTGCTTGTGATTTTGTGTGTGTGCTGCAGAAGCCTGTTCGAGAATAGAGTACTCCTAAATGGGAAGAAGAGAACTCTAATGGAGAAGCTGCAGCAACTCAATGCAGCTTCATTTAGCCTTTTCCCCTCCTACAGCAAATGCTAAATCTACCCTGCTAAGGAGAAGTTCAAGCCATGAAGATATTCCACACAGAAGAGGATTATAAAACCCCATGATGAGCCTGGAATGAAATTAAAAATAGCCTGTGCAATGAATGTGCTTTTCTTAGTCTGCTTTAAGAGCTTTCATAAAGCTTTTGCTTCTTAAAGCAGCACTTGTAATCTCTTGTGGATGGATCCGAAGTTGTCCGCTGTGTAACAAATGTAGATAGCTGTTCAAAAGGAATGTTGCTGCCTTGCTGGGATCTTTTTCTAATGGTGCTGGGGCGAAGGGAGTGTGGGTGTGCATGTGAAAATGTGCGTAGAAAGAGGGGACTCAGCCAGTCGATCAGATTTCATTGGTTTTCTAACTGCCAGCTTTAGACTAGTGGTTTTGGAATATTACTTGGGATCATTTCAAGTATTTTCAGCTTTGAAAAGCAAGTTATAGTTTCTAATTAAAAGGGAAGAAAAAAGGCCTCTCTGTCAGTTAATAAATAATGGACATTGACACTTCAGTTCAAAAAACAGGAAACTCTGGAGCTTTCCTTTCTCCCATATCAGCTAAAGGCTCCTGGCAAGAGGCAGTGTCCCCAGCAGAGGTCCACCTGCAGCTTGGGAACAGTCAAGTTCCTAGAGCTGAGACAGAGGAATTTTATATATGACCATGATGTCCACTTCCACTCCAGGCCATCTTGAGACCAGATGCATCTCGACTTTCAAGATACAGAAGTAGAGGGTGCCAGATTTACAGTATAAAACACCTTCTTTTAGCATTACTCAGTCTATGGGATCCCTGGCTGCTTATTTTATTCACTATAATATTGGAAAAGAGTATGGATCCTGCCAAGTTTAATAGTTTCATTTAAAACACTGACAAATAAGCTTAGATGGTAAATTCACAGGGAGCTCTCTTATGCATGCAGAGTACTATATGCTGTTCTGCCAAAGTGTATGCAACATATATCTTCATGGACAGGGAGAAGATAAGCTTAACATTTCTTTCATTTCTTCCCTCATTCATGTCGCCTATTCCATCATGTTGTGAATCATGCTATACATGTTATGCATCCACTGATGCCAGCAAGAAGGATAGATTTTTAAATATATCTAAGCACAGACTTGCTTTGTGGCAATGGAGGTGATACAGGTATGGTTTTAACGGTGTCCAATACAGTGTTATTCTCAAAACTATGGCACCTATATAGATTCAAAAACATTAGGCTGCTGAGGGCTGTTAAGCCAAGTGAGATGAATTGTCTCAAAGATGTTTTTCTCTCTCTCTTACTGACTGTAGAAGATGCCTGGACAACCAGCTTATACTCAGTGCCCATTACTTACATTCCTAAAGTTACAGATGAATCCAGCCCAACTCACTGTGTCACCCTGGAGAATTCCTACTCTTGCCTAGTAACATCAAAACTATTTTGCGTATTGCTTTCAGAAAGTTTGGAAAGCAATAAGGCCTTCATATCTTCTCCTGATACATGGAGTTTGAGATACTTCTTGCTTGACACTGCTGGAACTACAGATGAAATTCAGCCTCAGTTTAATCAAGGGAGTATTTATGCTAGTGTTATATACTGTCATAGAACTCACTGGTTGTTTAGAAATTTTATATGTGGAGATCTGCCTAGGGAGCAGGTGAAAATTAAAAGTAGCACTAAAATTAAGCATGAATAGTAAGAGCATCACATTCATCGTTTTTTCTTTAACACGGGGAGGACAAGTACAGCGAGGCATAACTAATCTGAGCTTTGTACCTGAATATGAGAAAGGTAGGTTAGTAAAATTTTCTCTGGTCTTTTAATCACATCTCCTCTCTATTGTATTTCTTTGATAATGATCCAAAATAATTTCAAAAATCCCTTTATAGTAGTTTTGTATGGCATCAGCTTTTCCTGTGACCTGCTCAAAAACTACTGTAAGATGTATGTATGGAAACAATAAAGATCTACTGTTTTTTGTGGAAGTGCAATGCCATCCAAATAAAATCCCCCATCTATGGAAACTTTCATTAAAAACATAACTCCGAAAGACTCAGTACTTATAATTCAACAAAAAGAGCCCTTGTTTTCCAGTACAAGTGTGAGTTCTGTCATGTCAGGTTTATCACAGGAAAAAAGGAGCTATTCAAACACACATCAGAGAGAATGCTGAATGTGAAGATAATGAAGGACAGATGTTATCTCATGGAAGATGTTGAGCTGAAGATTTTTTGCACTGAAGGCTCAAGAATAAGTACTTTAAGCATCATGTGCCATTGCAAAATTACTATACATGTTTTCTCTACATTCAGTAATAAGCCTGTAGTTTATCAGGAACACAGACTGCAGGCTCTCCGTTGGCTGCTAATGAGTAATAAACTATCCCTTCTCTTTTTTCACTGTCTGAACATCTTTTAGCTCCCTGTACCCCATTCTCCAGCAGTCCCAGGACGCATCTGAGGAGCTGAAAGAGGGAATCATAGAATCATGAAATGGGTTAGGATGGAAGGGAAGATCAGACCTTGTCTAGTTAGTGGGGAAAAGAGGGCCTACCCTATGCATGAAGAGTGGCTTGGCATGGAACAAGCTCACTTACATGGAGAAATTTATTGTTATTGAAAGAATTTGGCCCTGGTTCTAAAGGGTTTTGAATCTCAGCGGAAGAGGTCCCAATAATTCTCAGGAGAGCTGAAAAGCAATTTTAGAGGAGCCCCAAATCCTCACGCACACCAAGCGCCGGTTCACTCCAGTTAGATTGTTCTTTTATATCTTCTGCACATGGAAAATTAAGCTCAATTTGTTAGAATTACCTCAGTGAATTTACAAAAATATGATTGCTGAATAAGTTGCTAAAAGAAATCCTAGAATTGACTATAAAGAATAAAAGGAATTTGAGGAAATTGAATTTCTCATTTGAGAAATAAACTTATTATTAAGGTGATGAAGTAATAATAATTCAGCAAAAAGGACAACAGCAGAAATGATAAGGTTCTATCACAGGTAAGCACTTGACTATAAAGCACGAAGAAATAGAAGAAGCTTTCAACTTGGGAATATCTATTTTTAGTGAGCTGAAAAAGACTACTGCAGTGTAAAAAAAAAGATATCCCAATGTAATTTAGATCAGAATGAAACGTACTCCTGGAACTGTCACACTGAGGATCAAAGCTGGCTTGCATTCTCTTTAGATGACTAAATTGTTTATTTTTCTGGTGTTTTCAATTATGTTATTGAAGCAGAAGATTTAGTTGCATTGGGTAATACAATGTCCATGGTGCTTTATTTGAAGAATTAATCTGACTCTCATAGACCATTATCTTTGGTGCTTTTCAGTGCCCAAACCTGCTAAGAACACGTCTGCTACGTATCACCTGCTGCTCCTTTTCCATTTTTTTTTTTTAATTCTTTTTTCTTTTTTTCTTTTTTTCTTTTTTTTTCTTTTTTTCTCTCTTTTTTTTTTTTTTTGATACTGATGAGGTACTCTGCGAAAGAGCCTATAAAACATTTAGCAGGGTTTTAGATAACTAAGTTACAGAGCATGGTTATCATGTAAGCTTACACGATAAGTACACTGGATTTGATAGGTAATACCTTGTACTAACTGTAATTGCTTGTTCTTGCAGATTGCAGAGTAATCCAGAAAGAATTCCATAGTCATTCTCCGTTAACAGAAAACAGAAGAGGTTGCAAAGTGTACATTCCTTCTCTGATAACGGGCATAACAAAAAAAAATTAAGTAGGTGTGCCATGGACCTATGTATTTCCCATAATACAGGCAGGCTGTTTCAAAGTAAAAGACATCAGACATTACTGTGGAGAGCAACCCTGGAGCAGTGCAGCAAGTCCAGACAAGCACAGATAATAGCAAAACATATTTACTGCGTTTCAGGTGCACCGACTGAAAGTTTAATGTTGACATTTCACAGTCTTGTTTAAGGCTACTATAGAATAAGGTTGAAATCTACTTTGTCCTGGAAAAGGTATTTCAATTGGTTGTTTTTTTTTATCCAACAAATATTCTTTCATCTGTTAATTTGTTTAATTTTTGTGTGATACTTTATCAAATACTAATTTTTTGCACAAATAACTTTTCAGTTTTTCTGGTTATTTAAGAAAAATTATCAATTTTTTTTGTGTTAGCAAAATATGGTTTGTTTATGGGAAGTGAGGGAATGACTCAGCTTCATTCACTTTTGCTGTACGCTTATCAACTTTGACATTTCCAAACTGAATTATAAAAAAACATTCAGTACAACACACAATCTATTCCTAATTCATTAATTATGAAATGTTAGATTAACGAATTTCTTGGCAATACTCTTTCTGTGATATGTTTACATGTCTTAGAGCAAACATGCAACAGGAACAAAGAGGCTGTGCAATATAAGTGATAAGCTGTTCAGTTATGAAAAAATAAATTAATTGTATGTTTGCAATTTACTTTAACCTAAAATATTTTTGTGCTTTGAAGGATGACTGACAATTGTTTTCCAAGCAAGAAAATTCTTCACTCATATTTACAGTTCACACGTGAAACAGAAGAGGGAAACTTGCAGAGGTTGTGCTTGCAGCAGTACCATTATCATATATGATACCTTTGCCTGCCCAAGTTTTGCTTTTGATTACCATAACGAGTGCAAAAGTGCAAAACAAAGTGGTCCTTTAAGTTACAGTTTAGGCAAGTATTAAGAGAGCAGTTTAGCTGCGTTAGTACTGTTGACTATCTGTTGAACTATGGTGAGAAGATTCACTGGGGCAAAACACAACTTTTCCTTTCCAAATAGAGGGAAAACCTGAAAGCTGAAAGAATATAATGTCCATATGCACTTTGGCTGGGGTGAGATGACGCTTCTGCTTGGTAAGTGGCCTAGGAGACCATATGTCTTTATGCAAATGTGAAGGGATGGAAACAGGATACAAAAACATGGATAACAGTCCCAAACAGTTTTTGTTAGTACTTATCAAGTACAAGAAATTCTAGAAGTCTAACTTTCCCTTACTTCTTGAAATTGGTCATGCAACAGATGAAAATATCGCGAATGTACTTATCTGATGTTGGTTAGCCATTGTATTACCACCAATCACCTCATACTTCAAACCTTGGCCAAGAGTTTCTTGTTGCAAAGAGAAAGACTGGCAGAACTCGCAGCTTTTGCATCAGGCTAAGCCTCTCAGATTCTTCTTCATATTTTCATCTGTCTGAATGCAGTCTTTTTATAAGGTTCCCTGATTTGAGTCTTTCCATATATTTTCAATTTAGCTTTTTTGTAATTGCCTGATGTTGAGGGGTTAGGTTCCCTTCCAGGTGCTGCCACAGAGGAGTGAGCTGCACAGTACCTGGTTGTCCCCCTCTTCAGGTGCTGTCCCTGTTGAAGCAGATCAATTAAAAACACTTTATCTGTGGTATGCCTGGAATTGTCTCAAACACTTACAAGACCATTTCCATGACTACAAATTGAAGGCTGGAGACTTGGTGAAGGAGGGAGCCCCGTGAATAACCAGACTGAATAACTGAATAACGGGATGGACTTGCTCTGTCCAAAGCATTCCTGTTTTGATATATCTGTAAATCTAGCAGGCATAAAAGATACCTGAGAGAAGATGGGGCTTTGAGACCTTGACACCACAGAACTTCTGGATGAATGCTCTCAGAGACTGAGGACCGTCTTCATTGGCTGTACGCATGCTGGAACCTGGACCAACGATCTCTCTCTGTCTGTCTCTCTCTCTCTGTTGCCCCTCTGTGTCTCTTTTTTCTTTTGTTTTCTCACATAAAGTTGTTAAGTAACACAAGGCTTGTTTTGATTTCTTATAAAGTTGCACTGTTCAGCCTTGCAGTTTAGACAGATATAGTTGTAAGGGTGCCAGTACTTTTAAGAAAACTGTAGTATAGAGATTCTCAATAAAATTGATGATTGTATGTGTACCTTGAGTATCAGTTTCACCTTAATCTAACCAGGGGGGATTTGCAAATCTAGTCACCCCTCCTTCCCTTCACAGGCATGATATGATGCTTATAACCTTAAGAGTAAACCACTAGAACCACCACCTTGCCTCCTGGCTGGCCTGAAAATGCATGGGCCAAACAGTTGCACAAACAGGCAATCCTCAACAGCAAAATTGCTGTCAGACTACTGACAGAGTGCACTTAATCAACTGAAACTTGAGGGGCTCAAAAAAGACAATCAGATACATGTGAGACATTTTAAGCTGGCCAAAAGGGAACTTCCAGGCATGTGCTGGGTTGAGCTTTTATCTAAGAGGTGTTTCATCACCTCTTTTGAGAAGAGGGAGACAAAGGATTCCCTTAAGGTACATTTCATAGCTGTGAATCATCTTCAGGAGTAAGGCAGATGCAAAAGTGTTTTTAAAAACAAAACAAAGAAACAAAACAACAAACCCCCCAAAACAGTAACCATAGCTGAAATAAAAGCATCTAATCCTTACTCTCATGTCCTCCTTACATCTGATTTAGAATGAGTCTTTGAAATAAAATTGTTTTCCTCCCCAGAGAGCTCCCTTACACTTAGACCATGGAATAAACTGAGCAAAGTCTTTGTTGAATCTGTCCCTCTTTATACACTCTGCAGTATGAGCAGAGGCTGGAATCTAAATATAGAAAGTTTCACACCCTGTCCCAGTTCAATGAATATTTAAGTATTTTTTTCACAGTGGAACAAGAGGGACTGAGAAGATATCAGAACTGAGCCACCTCCAGCTTTGTTGTTGTTAGAAGATCTGGCTTTAAAGCCCATACACAGAGGAGGTGAAGGAAAGATCTGAATTTGAATGCTCCCGTTCTACCTAGGTCCTCTCAATATTGACTTTTCAGTGATGAAGGATAAGGGAAAGGCATGGCTTTTGCTTGAAAAGCATCTCTCTAGAAAGGAGTTAATAGGGAAGGCATACAAACATATTTCTGCAAATGAAATTTGGCTACTTTCTGTAGCTTCATCCTCGGTCAGAAAAGTTCCCTTATTTCAAACTGGTTACATTTTCCTCCTTACATCTGAACTGGCTACTTAAAAGTTGTGTCATGAGTGATTACTTAGAGGACAAGCTTAACTGCCTGTAGAGAACAGTAACTTGGTGCTAAGGGACCTGATTTACAAGAAAGGTCACCTATGCCCTTCAAAAGAAGCATGCAGATAATGACTTTAAGTATTTTCAAGGAGACACTCTTCAGCTGAGGAGTGATATGGGATGTAAAACTGTAAGAAACATGGGGAAGTTTATATATCTCCAGTTCAAGAAATATAGAACATTCTTTACAGGATGTTTAAATGGTATTAAAAGCAGCATTAAACAACAACAAAAAAATCACTTCTAACTACGGGAAACTTTGGGTTTCACATTGTTAGAAATGTGAGAAAATTCTGGAGAAATATTCCCACATTTTCTCTACAGTTAGTCTCCTCTGGAGGCAATAAGCTTTTCAGCTTCTACCCACTTTCAGATACCAGCTAAAAGACAGATAACTGATAAGCCAACATGTATCTATTCCACACTTGAGAGTGTGCACTGTACTGCTGATGTAGTTCTACTTATGAGCTACAATATCATCATGCAGTCACTTACCCATAACTGCAGAAGAAAATGAAAAAAAATAGAGCCAACTTTTTGTTTGATAAGTGAAAGATTTAAGAAATGTGCATTGTTTCAGTTGATCAGAAAGGATTATATTCACATGAGATTAAGACACTGGAAATGTTATAATCCTTAACTAGATATGCTTTAACATTCTGGCATCATGGAAAACAAGGAAAGGAGAACCACAAGTATCTTTAAATTGGTACCTGGACAGTAGATATAAGGACAAATAATAGAATAAAAATTGTGGAATCACAGAATCATAGAATGGTTTGGGATGGAAGGGACCCTTAAGATCATCTAATTAGAACCCCCCTGCTATAGGTAGAGAAACCTCGCAGTAGAAAAGGTTGCTCAAAGCCACATCCAGCCTGGCCTTCAATACTTGCAGGGAGGGGGCAAACACAACCTTGCTGGGCAACCTGTTCCCAATTCCCTGTGTCTCATCACCCTCACAGTAAAGAAATTTCTTCCTAATATCCCATCTAAACCTACCTTCTTTCAGTTTGAAACCATTTCCCCTTGTCTTGTCACAACATGCCCTTATAAAAAGTCTCTCCCCAGCTTTTCTGTAGGCCCCTTCAGGTACTGGAAGGCAGCTATAAGGTCCCCCTGGAGCATTCTCTTCTCCAGGCTGAAGAGCCACAGCTCCTTGCCCTTGTAGGGAAGGTGCTCCAGCCCTCTGATGTCTTGATTTACAGTCACTTGCTGTAGTGAGAAGTTTACCCTGAAACAAGAATCCATTTAACCTCTGACAAGTACTCTTGTGGTTTTCAAGGAAGAGAAAAATTCTCAGCAGGTTTATAGAAAGGCTGAATCTCCTCATTTGAATTCTGTGGCAGCCATATGTTATAATTATATGCACACTCTATCTTGAAAGAAAAGCCTATTAATAAAAGCCATGTAATTCAGAAGTTAGAAAATGGTGGAATTAAGGATTGTGACCACAGCCTTGTCGTTTTGTGCAAATATATTAAGGTAGAGCCCCAGATCACCCTCATCTTGTGCAATTCTCGACATGGATAGAGCGTTTCTAATAAGTAGATTTTTTTTTTTCCCTGTGTGTTCAATGTCTGGTCATTGGCCATATTTATACTACCAACAGTTTAAGATCTAGTAAAAACAGAATCAATTTTTTTTTCTCCTTGATTTTTCCTGTGATCCTTGGGACTTTAGTGCTTATGTGGGACAGCATCTGTATGTTTCCTGGCTGGGAATCTGGGAGCATGAAGCAAGCTCCAGCATTGTGCCTGCAAATATCAACCTGAATGCTCTTCTGATGGGACCTGGACTTCTTCAGCAGAGGTGTTTCAACACCACTCTTTGAAGCAATTAAATTAGCTAGTTAAAATCCCTATTGTCATATAAATATGAAGGGAATTGTTAAGATTACCTTTTTGCACTTTTCAGTTGGCAGCTTTAATAATTTCATTACAGCTCTGTTATTTTTCTAGACTTCTTGTTTTCTTTTTTCAGGACCAAACTTTGAGAGGTAGTGAGTCCAGGATGGTGCCTTCTTTTAGCAATCTGAGGATCCGTTTGGGACAACTTTCGACTCCAAGGTCCCTGCAATGAAATGGTTCTCATATCTTTACATAATAATGCTATCATAGTTGACTCTTCTGCAATGCTGCCAGAAGTGATGGGGACAGGTTCTATACACTGTCATTTCATAGCTGCCACTTGTAACACCTTCTCTAGTGTTCTGCAAAAATATGCTTAATCATTGTACTAAATATCCATTAAACAGCACTCAAGGATCCAAGACAAGAATTTTTCTTGCCTTTTCATGCTGCTTCAGATCACTGACACCATTTTCATCTATTTGATCCCTGTGAAATATTTTTAGTGATACTAGAACACAAGATGAAAGTAAATTCTATGGTTTATTCTGTTTCTGATAAATCTTTTCATGTTTGCCCAAAGTACCAGATCTACCCTAGAAATTTTCCTTGGTACTTCTCTTGACAAATGATGAGTAGACTTTAAAAGGCAAAGAGATTATGCATCTTTATCATCAATCCAAAATAGAGATTCTCTGAAGAGCCCACGCTTTGTCTTCAAAAATCCTTCTGGAGGCATATGTTTTTAGAAAGCTTGAAAAAAGAGCAATTAGATTGTTTTAATTTAATTTATTTTAAGTTTAAACTGCTTTTAACAACAGAGGCATTCTGCTTCTTCAGTGTTCTCTCAGACAACCATGAAAAAATGCATGAAAAAAAGGTCATCTCATTGGGGTATCTGAGCTCAGAGTACAACTGGAGATGCTTTCTCTGCCTGTGTTTTTGGTATCTTCTCTAAGAAAAGAGAACAGCGAATATGGTTTCACAATTTACCTTAGCCTGTGGAGTCATTATGTGGTTTGTCAAAGGGGTCAGAGCATGTCCTAACCGTAGACTACTTCTCATGGGATTTCTGGCCGTCTGCTGGTCTGAACTTGGGAACAGAGTTGTGTAGGAGCTATTAGAATTGTTATCAGTGTTATTTTCTTTAGGTCAAGGTTTTCACCTACTCATTTTTCCTGAGGCAAATTTGGTACTGGTGATTCACAAAACAGAGAATAACAAAAGGAATGGATTAAGAAAAATATCATGTGAACTGTTTGTTATGTACGTGAGCTCTCCTCTGCTGCTCTGTACCTTGACTGTGACAGCTGTTGATGCTGCTTGAGAGAATATTGCTACTCTTGTATTGAAAACATTGGTTGGACGCTAATGGGAGAAAGTTAGACCTCTGCTTTTATATGGAAGAAAGTCAAGTATACCTACATGAAATCTGTCTGTAGCTCGATCCAGATCCCAGCCCTGCACTGGTAGATTTGTCAGCTCAATTTTGGTTACCATTTTGTAATAATTCCCCCATCTATATCCCACAGTGTTCTGTATGGATCTACCTGAAGTACTGACTGCTGCAGGCAGGTGGTCCCCATGGATTGATGCAACTCTGTGGGCTGAGTCCTTTCTCCATCCCCTCACTGGAGCCCTGGACATTTGGCAGAGAATTGCCACCATTATGGAGACCCCCTTCTGAGACTGCAGTGAAACAAAAGAACCACTAAGGATCCAGGCTTACAAGGCTTAGTTAAGGGGGTTGGTTCTCTGTGTTCACCACAAATCACCCATTAGTGTTACAAATTACTGGCAATTAAAGGCAAAATCCTGTGTATTGTTAGTTTTGATTTTAAGATCTAATGAAAAATGAAGAGGTGTTTCCTTACAAATGTACAGGGAATGGAAAACTGAGCTGCTTTTTGGGAAGAACACAACTATATGTCTTATAACAATTTTGGGAAGCTGGACTTTATCTGAAATTTTTCCCATAGTAATTCAAATTATTTTGCTAAATGACTTGAGTGACCTTTCTGTGGCAACACTTATGTTGCTATGGCAAGGTTTGTGCTAATATTAAAAGGTATGTCAGACCACATGCCTCCACTGAGACACACGAACACTTGAAGATGGGAAATCTGCCAAGATATTCTATATGGTTAGGAGGAGGAATGTATGGTTAATCATTGTTTTGCTCAGAAAGAGGCCATGAGAGACACAATTGTACCCCATGTATACACCTCCCTTCATGCGTCAGTACAGGGCAAGGGCCATAACTTCAGAGAGACGTTTCCAAATATTAGAAAAACTTTGGAAAATTCAAATGGTTTTACAGGAATTTTTTATAATTGCAGGTATCTGGGCTTACCCTCAAAAAGGAAGACAAAGCTCAGAAATATATGGGTTTTTTTTTTGCGTCAGTTATACATAAGAAACCACACTGACTTCACTGAGTTTGCATGCTATTAAGCAGGAACAGAATTTGGTGATGCATCAGAAACCTGTGAAAGCAAAAAGCAGAAAGTAATTTATTTTTATAATTTTTCTCAAAGGTTCGTTGAAATGCTTGAGGGTCAAATGCCACTTTCTTAACTCTCTGTGGTTCCACATTTAGAAAGAAACATTTTTTCAGCATTATAGTCTTTAATCTGAATGCTTTCTGCATTCTATTTTCCTTAAGTTTACTTGAACATCAGCCAGTGTATGTGGTTGTTCTTTGGATACATTTCATATATGCTCCATAAGCATTAAAGGGTTAAACAAATACCAGACTCGGGTAATTGTTTTTGAGAGCCACAAAACCCGATTTTGAGTTTGGCCTGGAGGCACCACTGTGGGTATTGCCCAAACCAGTGATGTGATGGATAGCAAACACTTCTGTATTTACAGTGGCACAGTGCCCAGCCTTTCTACTGTCTGTTTCCTCCTTTTCACATCCCATGAGTTCTTCAGTTATTTTTCAAAATTACAGTCTTCAAATGATACCAGAACACCAGACTATTGCTGAGACATACATGGCTCCAACATACCCTCCCGTTTTATGGGAAATGTCAGTCTCTGGATAATGAGTCTCAATAAGCTCTAATTAGCAGAGAGTCTCATTATATCCCTAGTAGCAGAATGGTCAATTGTAAATCAGTAGATGAGGTCATTATTTTCAATCAGACTCTTCCATCAAACGCCAAAACTTCATAGCTAAGAAAGCAGTGACTCCCTATAAACCACTGACTTTTTCACATTGTAAGTAGCATAGCAGGGTTCAAATGAACGTATGAATCATTATATTTCTTTTCTCTCATCAATTTATTTTATAACTCTTCCAAAGGAAACTCTTTTATAACAGTGATTTATAATGCAATAAACTTTCCAGTACATACTCATGCTATTATTGTTGCAAAATGATGGTCTTTTCTTCTTAATGTTTTGAGGAAGTGAATATTTGGATTGTGAATAACTATTTTGAGCCCATTAGCAATAAAGATCTGAATCTCTTTGGCTAATTGAGTAAAAAATGCATCAAGTTTATGAACTAATATTTTCTGCAGACATCATTTTGGGTGGTGGCAGAGTTCAAGGTAAGTAGGATTTTTTCCTTCTGTGACAGAATTTTAACACAGAATGGGGAGGCTTTTTTCTTTGCTTTTACACCATTGAGTAAAAATGGATTTTCTTAAGCATTCATACACACTCACATGTGTACCACTGAGAGCACACTGAAGATTGAAACTTTTTTTAGAAGCACAGCACAGATGTAACAGAGCCAGTGACTGGTGGGATTCAGTTGTGATTTGCAGAGAACCAATTGGGTCTGTGATAATGCCTCTGTTCCTATGCTTACCCTGTCCTGGAAATTTCAAATATAAAGCCAGACTTTTACTGCTTTGATTTCTGTTATGCCTCACTAGGAATTGAAGAAAAATCATGAAAACTGAGATTTTAAAGTTAGTGGAAAACAGTGTTTATAAAGGAGAACTAAGGGTGAAGTCTTCTGAAAGTTTCATGTTTAAAGAGTGCACGTCTGCAAAGAAAATAATCCTTTCTGTAACATTAATATCAGAGTTTGCACTACATATGAAACTTCCTGATAAACAATAATCTTTGGCTACCCAAAACCTAGATGGAATGTGTATCTTTTTCATACCTTACAATGAGATTCAAAATGAGAGAAATGTTTCTAGCATAAAGCTGTGGGGGGCAGTTCTGCATCAGGATTTTTCATTAGTGGTTAGTAAAATTGTTATTCAATGATGTGCCATTAAAATGACTTCTGGGCAGAACCCTCTATGATGTTCAACTAGAATTCACTGTGCTTTTCTACTGATGTAATGGTGGAGGAAACAAACTTACAAATTATTTGTTTTCAATAAGAACAGCAATAAAAGTAATATGCAGCAGCTCTTTAAACTTTCACTTAAAAACTATTTTTAAATTATATGCAAAACATCTGTTACAGATACACAAATATGTGGGACTGTCTTCCAGATGTGAAATAATGTTTATCAAAGGACAGAACAAAAAGCAGTTATCACTGAAGTAGGTCAAGAGGGAGGTCCCTAAATTGCATAGATACAACAGCGCTCCACAATAGGCAAAAGGTTGCGAAGCAAATGTGATTGTGGTCAATGTAACTTTCTTTGCCGTAAGAACAGGGTATTCAACACCACTAACTGAGACAAACTGGGATTCAGTGGAGTACACAGTAAATAACAAATAGCTTTATCCATACCATCCATTTTGTGAGCACATTGAACTTGAAGAGCATCAGCCACATTCATACTGAGATTAATTGTGCTGATCAGGCACAATTCCAATTTGAACCACACCTTCCCTGGAGGACTTTGGTGAGATGAAGGTGCTTTCCAGGACTCCTGAGCCTGCGGTGTGAATGCGGCAAGAGCACTAACTCAGGGCCATGCTTTGGCCTCTCGCTGAGCCACTCCCTTTTCAGTGGGAACACCTTCTGTGAGCAGAAAGGAGCAGACCCCAACACTGAAGGCAATCCTTACTTTAGAGCCATGCTAACCAGTGTCACCTCTGCTTCAAAGGCTTTCTCTTAAAAATTTGGCTTCCAGACAGATCAGTCTTTCTTTAAACTCTATCCTTTCCTCTGGAATTAACTGTTGTGCTTTGTTCTCTGATTCACCAAAGCATCTGTTTCTTCTGTGCTGTTTTTACAGACTTTCAAGTCATCCAGTATATGTAGTTTTCTCATATTGTGCACTCATCATTTATTTTGCTGCCATTATTACAGAGTTTATTTGTCCCGATAAATGAATGTCAAAGTTTTAAAGGGTCATAGCATCTGAAGTATTTTAGGATTCTGAGATCATTCTGATTCGGTCTTTTCCTGTTCAGAAGATAGTGCAAACCAGGGCTGTCAACTGACTCAAAAAAAAAAAAAAAAAAAGATCACAAATGTTTCACAACTTATTGATGGTCCCAAAAGTCATATGAAGCTGTAAATATTGCCTGTTTTCAATGTAAACTTTTCTGATTTTGAAATCAAATGGGAAAATTAGGTGTTAATATCATGAGGTGGACGCTCTTTTCACCAAAGTGAAGACAGTGCTTTCGTGGGATATAAAAGATGAACTTCTGACCATGCACAGAGTAACAGTGAACTGCATTAATGAACAGTGGTAGAACATTACATTCCAATCAAAGCCACTTTGATCTTTGCTTGTGAGCAGAGATTCCCTGTGTCCAGATACGTAAAAATGGGATCGTACTTGGATTCCTATAATACTTCTCTAGAACATCCCATTCTGCATTACAAACATAAAAGAAAGGGTCAGCCTTCTGGAATTGCTCACCTTTTGACAGCCTTGAATCATTTCAGTATTTAATGCTTCACCTTTTCAGTAGGGTGTAATATACTACAATGGGGAATGTAACTGCTATCAAGCAAGTAGGCATGAGAAAAACAGACACCATCTTTCTGACAGTTTCATAGGTAATGTGAACATTTTTTCCAGTTTGAGTTTTCAAACTTTCCTGTTTCCACCTGTGTTCTCACTTGATTCTTAATTTCATGTCTCCCTGTTTCTTACATTCACCCTACCCCTAAAGCAACATCTTTAGACCTGTTTCCCCTGGTTCTTCAGTAGACTCACTCCATGATTTGATGGAGCTGGAAAATACGGTATTGCTGATACATTGAAGGAGCAAGCTGAGCTGGTTTTAATGTTCAAACAAATCTTTTTGACAGAAGACCAGAAAAAAAGGAAAGGAAACAAGTTCATGACCTCCAGGCAATTGCCAGGCAGCCTTTTGTGTCATGAAAATGAAAAAAAATCATTACTATAGGCTGTGGAATACTCAGTATAAAAATGCATATTCAGTTTATTAAATTTTTGTGTGTTACAAGAATTTTGTTACACTTTCAACTAGAATTATAAAACATGTTAAATTATATTTTGATATATGAAACAGATATCACCTGTATGTCAATGCTTCCCATAAAGTAATTCTCAAATATGAATACAGGAAACACAGGATACTGCTTTACACCAAAATAAATGCCACTTTTTTTTCTTATAGAACTGCCAGCCTTTTGAGATGGCTGCCAAACTGAAAAAGTACAAGCTTGCATAACAGAATCAGTACACCTTTAATTAGATAAGCAAACTCTTATTTATCCAAGTAGAAAGAAAAACAGTTCCCCCAAATTCCTTCCCTTCCCTGTTCAAATGAGTCATATGATTTCTAGCAACATCCTGGTTTTATTCAATGTTCCATCTGTGTTGACTAAGGCACCAAGAGGTCAAGTGACTTCAAGGGTGGCTTTCCCATAAAGGCAGAGCCAGCAGCTGTCTAATGGAGAAAAACATAAAAGCCGAATAATATTGGTTGACACTGGAGCATTTAAGTAACTGCAGGCTGGGAGGAGATGACATTTTCCAGTTTCCCCAGAGCAACTAAGTCTGTAGAGGAGTTGTTAGTGAGATAGCTACAAACACTGGTGGAAATAGAAGTTACAAATTTCCTAGAACAGATGTCTGATCTCCAGGCAATGCAATTTTGGGCATAAATATTTACCTGTTCTGCACCTACTATCCCGTTGCTAAACAGACATTAAAGTCTCTTTAAAGAAAAGAAGATAGGCTCATCTCTCCTCATAAAATGTTAAAATCCCACATAAAATATAAAAAAGTGCAAGACAGAGTGGTAGCTTTTAATTGGGTTTATTTTCTCTTTTATTCTTAAGAGCACTGCTAGACATGAAAAAGTCAGTGTTTGCCAACATTTGCTCCATGGCAGAGGCTGAGTTAACAGTAATCCTTTCAGCCTGAACAGAGGTGTAATCTCCATGTGGGTGATAACATGCAGAAGGTATGGGATCAGTCCTGTGCCCTGCCCTGTTTCAAGAGTGTGGGATGCTGGCAAGTAAATGGGCAGATGCCAGCAGCACTGTTCACACGGCTTTCTTCTTTTATCCACACAGACGAGCTATAGTCATTGCCTGACTGACAGCTAGGAGCAGCACATATCTTGATCTGAACAGGCTTCTTTCTCATGCATATACTTTCTCAGTAATAGGGCCTGCAGCAGGCCACAGGGAAAAGGCTCACAGGACTGGTCAAGGACAGGGGCACTAATGGTCCCTTGACAGCCACAGTGCAGCCCTGATGCTCCTCTTTGAGCCCTGTTTGCCCCATTTCCCTGAGCTCAGTGACCAGTCTGTGAGAGGGAGAGGGATTATGGGGTCATGTCCTGCTGTGTGGACAGGACATCACCCATGATTCCAATGAAGCTTGTTCTGTCCCCTGGCCAAACCTGTTTTCTTTCCATCGGTGCTGTGAAAACAAAATTTCACTTCCAGTAGATTCTACAGAAATCTACTGCAAGGCTGCAGCATGAGGTAAGAAAGAATTCAGATACCAGTGAAAGAAATTACCCCTTGGAAAACAGAGATAGCCATGGCAATTTATGTAATGGCAGTGATACTTAGAGAAGTCCAACTAACTGGGGGAATTACAGATAAAACTGATAGGCATCAGCCCACAAGAAATACTTCTGAACTGGATGGTTTTGTTTTAAAGGGTCAGGAAGGAAAAATATATTAGGCAGGACGAGCTGGACCTCTGAAGCAGTGCATGAGGAGAGAACTAAGGGATATTCCTTGGTATTTCTAACACATGCCCTCTGGCTGCTCTGTCCCGAGTCCATTTACATAATTAAGACAAAGAACAGCTTGCTAACAAAACAAACCAATGCAACTAACCTGCCTACTGGAAGCTGTTACCTTAAGACCAAAGGTTTCTTAGATCAATATGGAGCGAACAAAGACAGGGGGGACAGAGACAGACACCATACTAGGATCCCTAAACAACTGTACAGAGTAATGATTCCAAGAAAAAAAGGACTTTAAGGCTTCAAGGAGGAATGGAGAGAGTTTCAGGACCTATACTAAAGGTTGTGATCTGGAAAATTCCTGGTATACTTGCCTCTAAAATTACAAATCCTTCACTCTAATGTTCTTTGAATATTTACAGTCTAACATAGTTCTATTCTGAAGACTGTTTTGACTAATTTCTCCTAGATATGCATGCAGTTCTCCATACAAGACTTCTGAGAATAATGATCTTGTAGATCTCCTTCTCTGTCAGGGCCAGACTTCATGAAAAAAATAAGTGATGGTACCTAATGGTAGTTTAGAACATTTCCCTCTGAAGAGGGAAGAAAGGTTAAATTTTTTTCAACTTGCCTAATGACAAATCTTTACCTTCTGTCTTTTACAAAGAGTTTTTCAGCAACTTCAGGAGTTTTTAGGCCAGTACATTACCATAAGTGAGAGCAAGGTTGATTTACACTCACGTTAGGCAGGAAAGTAACATTCCTAGCACATGGGATCAAGAATTCTAATGCAGGACATTGAGAGAAAACATTCAGTTGTGAGTCCAGAATTCAGAGTATTCAGTTCAAAAATTCCTATTCCTGATATATAATCTTGGAAACATGGGCTGTTTTTGCACACTGACTGTGTCATCTTATGAACTGTATATGCAGCTACACTGAACAGGTACAAAGGTATGTTTCAGTACTTAAGTGTTTTTGCTGTTTTCCCCTCATGAAACTCAATCCTTTCCTGACATCACCAGAGCATACAATGAAAGGAGTGAAAAGTTCCCCCACCTAGAATGCCCTGTAATTGTGGCTTCCAAATTGCTCTCATGACTTGTGGTTTTGAACCCTTTCTTCCAGACAGAAAATGTTATTTTCTTCAGATCTTAGTTCCTGTCTGCAAGCATTAGCTACTGGTTCATTTAACAGGATGTCAAAGGTACCCATTACCCATTAATCATCACGCAGCCCAACACAGTACAGATGGTTGGTAATTACCTGAGCAAGAAGGCCCTAGAGCCCAAATGAGGGAAGCATCTGTGCTTGGGCAAGAGACAGACTTTGAGACATGTCCTTCTTTCAGCCTGCAGTCTGAGTGTTCCTTCCTAGCCCCAAAAGAAAGAAGGTATTTCTTGGTGTTCTTATTCTGTCTTAGATAAAGCACAGGACCTTAAACACAAAAGTCTAATGAATAGTCATCAACTACTGTTAACACTACTTTCCCTCTGTCACTTCCCTCACCTTCTCTAGCAGAGCTTTCTTGCTCTGTTAAGTAAGAGTTCTATCATGTAATTGGGTGAATGTGGGCAGATGGGATAAGATTATCTATGCAGACTTTGCTGAAAGTTGTTTTTGGTTTCAGTTCTCCTGTATTTTCTTTAAACAGAAAAAAATGATTAAGAGGCATTCAAGGAGTAAAGTAACATAATTCCACTATGATCCTTTCTTATTCTGAAGAATGTGTCTTTTTCTCTGAAGGGTGGAAATCAGAACTTCTTTAATTTTTAGAGATTCAGGAAATAGTTTTCTCCGAAGTAGTGCTAAGCTTGAACACCAGTGAACAGATCTGGTGTTAGCAGCTGTTATTGTTACAAGCCATGTAGTGGCCAGTCATCAGGGAAGGAGTTAAATGACACTCAAAATCAAAATTTTATTGGCTTCTGCTCAGATTAAGTCATTGTGCATGCCTACATTAAACAGTGCCATGAGACACTGAGATCTGAGTATCAGCTGGTGTCTGCATTCACCATCCATATGATGGAAATACGTCCCAGAAAGCAATTTAGAACATACTGAATGTGGAGAGCCAGAAGTAACATGGGGTTCCAATTACAGTAAAATGTACCATATGTCTAATTAAATATATATGTTTTCTATTGATCTCCACACTAATTGCTGAAAACAGATGCACATGTTTCATCTAAACATCAATTAGCTATGGGTAGCTATAATCTGCACTTCTCCCCATACATCTTTTTCTCACCTGCTGCTCATCTTACCCATCGTAGAAATATGTATATGTATTTCCTTCAAGCTATATGTTTCTTTTAACTTGGAATGCGTGCGAGTTCTCATGCTCATTCATATGTCACTTGTGATCATCTGTCCCTGAAAGAAAAGAATAAACATTTAAAAAATTACTAATATGACTTTTCTTCAGTTTCAGGGGGGATATCTTAAGGGTTTCCTGAGGGTGGTGCTAAGCACATTATGAAAATCACCCCTATAAGATCTGCCAAATTAGGAATCCACAGAAAAGCTGCAGATGTTTGAATGGAATTCATTTTCTAGGGTGTTTCTTGATGAGGAAAATTTCCATAAAATTAGATCCCCAAAGCTGTACAGAAGTAGGAGTAACTTTTCAGTGTATTTTCAATTTCAGCAAAACTAACATAAAACAGTTGTCTTAATACAATTGTCTTAATAAACTGCTTTTTTTTTTTTTTTTTTTTTAAAGAAAAATACAATTATGGCATCTTTCCATTACAGTAATATATGCAAAATTCTATCTCATTGGTAGACAAGAACTCCAGGAAAAAGATTTTCAGGGAGAAATTACTGAAGTAACAATATGAGTTAAACATTTTTTAGATTTGAAAAAATGAACCATGAAATCATGCTGCCCAGTTGTGTTCTTAAATGCATTCATTTTTGCAAACAGAAATTTAGCAGTGACGTAGATTAAATTCTAAGCAGCATAATATATTTCAACTGCTGCTCTCCAGGTAAAAGAAGATTTGCAAGAGTTTTTCCTACTTTACATGTGACTGTATGTTAATGATTTGATATACAGAGCTCTATCCCACAATTTTTTAATTATCTTTATAGGCACCATGCTGTTGAACATCCCCAATTATAAAAACAATTGGAAAAAATAACCAGTGTATTTTAAGTCCGTCTTCTAAAAAGTTTTACAGCAGAAATTCAGTGAGGTCTTTTTGTAAAAAAATAAAACCCTCTTGAAAGCATTCCCCCCAAAATGTTTTTTCTTTCATAGGACAATTCCCTTTATTTGTAAATGTTCCCCAATGCGTGACTTAAAAAAGTAAAACACAGGCTGAAAATCAATTCATGTTTATTAAGAGAATATTTTGATGAACAAAAAGCAGTCTCTGAAGGCCTGGAAATTTGTAGATAACTTGTGTATTTGCTGAGAAATCCCGACTTTCCTGGAGAGATCAGGATGATCAAGGAATGATAAACAGAGAAATTATTTCATCCGGGGACTAGATTACATCAGCAGGGTTTGGTTTCCAGGTTCACAAGTCAGTTTATCCAATGTAGGCAAGGGTGAGCCAAAATGTTTTAATGCTGATTCAAGCAGTCTTTCTTTCAGGTGATGTTCACTTTTCAATCTTTTCTTCAATTGTCTTTTTGGGAACTGACATTATCATAAGGCATCTCCCAGTGCTGCTGAAGAGAACCGAAGCCACAAACAGATTCTCTCTCCCATCTCACAGGCACATTTGCCATTTATAATTAAGGTTGCATAGATTTCTAAAGAAAGAACCAACTTTACCCATACTATTGTCAAGGGAAGTAGGCACACACATTTCATCAGATATATTCATATGGCAAGATATTGGTAACATGAGTGAGGGTGGCAAAAATTGATCCTAGTCACCAGTCTGGTAAGCTGAATTCTTTAATATTATACCTTAAATAGTAATATGTTTTTATTTGTCAATGCATATTCGTTTCAACAGCAGAATATTTTACTACAGGCATGAGAAATGGGAATTGGACAGAGTTACATTTTACACTTCAAGAAAGGATCTTGAATCAAATACCACAATGGCTCCACTGCCTGCAATTCATATTTCTTTCTAGAGAATGAGTCTCAGGTTTTGTGATACATAATATTTCAAGGGATGTATCTGAGACGCATTTTTATTCATTTTGCCTAATGTTCAGTGTGAAATTTCAAAACTGAAAAATGGATCAAACTTTGTTATTGTACTCTGATGAAGACTTCCTTTTCTAAAACAATTAACTCCCTTTTGTTCTGTTTACACACATGCGTCATATGGAGTAATGCCACCTGCTGACAGAAATATGGACGAGTGAGTCATGCTATAGAAAACCAAGGGCAGAAGATAAGAAATGTTCACGTTAAAGGCAGGCTAAAGGCCAAAAGTCCTGCCTCTGTCAAAGGTCTGTGGCTGATATATAGGGAAAGAACGCACAAAAACTACATGAACATTTGTCTCTCAGATCTACACACAATCTGTCTGAGGCACTTAATGCGCCAGACCATTAGGTTTAACAGACTTGGATGGATTTTCTATCAGAATTCTTCTGTTAGATAAAGCTTTTTTATTTAGATAAACCTAGTGACAATTTATGTACCAACCACACCTTGTGTTAGTGAGCACCACAGGGTGTGTGGGAAATACCGCCTTTGCCTGTTCTTACATTTACTCTCTTTTCTCTGGAAGAGCTCACTCCAGCCTTTGTTACGACTAACAGTTAATTACTGATTGCTCAATCATTCATGATTCTCCAGAACATTTGGAAAATTTTCGCTGTCTAGAAGTCATATACATACTTATGAATATCTCCCTGGTTAAGACTATCAGTTCAATAATGATCAAAATTTTCTTTTTCCCTCATGCTAAATGAGAATTGTACTTCTCTTTGTACAGGCAAAGACTGCAAAATAAGAAAATGATGTGTGAAGAGTGTGGGCAAGAGCAAGTTCAGTAAAACTGAAATGAATATTTTTTCAGATTTTTATGAAAATTCAGCACTGCATATAAAGAGACTTTTTCAACAGTGGTTGCCTTATCTCCAACTGGATGTGCAGCCTTGCATAAGTAAAACAGCAGAGGTTTTGTTGACAATATCTGACCTTAAAAGAATGGTTGGATTTGTATTGATTTTTCTGCCTAGACTGCATTTACAGTTGAGATGATTAATTAATGAATTTCTAGTTCCAGAAAGAGATTATTGTACTTAAACTGATTAGCACAGAAGTATTTTATGGCTTTCCAGCAATTAATCTTTATTGCTAAACTGACGTAAAAGTATCTTTTTCACTCCAGCATTTCTAGTTTGCGTAGAAACTGTAGCTGACTGTTACCACCATCAACAAAACAATAATACAGTTGTACAGAAATGTAATATGCAGAATGTTGCAGGAAATTTTTATCATGTTATTAATAAGATGTATAGTAAGGCTACTTAGTTACATATAGACTGCTTTTTCATATATATTGCATAGATAAAAATTTGTGCACACTGCTATGTTGATGGAATGTTGATATTCTACCATAATTTATTCATTAAAACAGTGGAAAAGTATTTAACTGAGCTGCATTACATAATCTACTCATCACTGAGAAAATTCTGTAAATTGTTGGTTGCAATAAGAACAGAATATTTAAAAGAGAAAGAGTCTTTTTAGCTCCCGAGAAGAAAGAGGAAAAAGGAAAATGGGAGACATTGAAATATCTCCAGATTTAATTTGACTGATCATGACTTGCTGCAGTGATGTGTTATATCCAGAAATTAATTTGCATTATACAACATAATTTGTAGGAACTGTGCTATACTGGATAACATCTCTGCATTTAAGAAAGAGTAGAAATTTTCAAAAGGCTCTGCCCTTGGGAAACTGACTCGCACTGACCTAATTACTTCATTAAGCTTGGATTGAATAGTTGATCCTAAAGTAGATAAAGCTGGAAGCAGGAAAACAGAAAATTCAACCACTCTCCCTCTGTCTCTCTCACTGTGGGAAGAAATGTCATTATGATGTTCTTTTGTAGCCTAAAAAGCAACCTTACTTGGTGTCTTTATTCAGGAAATTGGGGAAGGTAACAAATAATCTGACTCTGCAGAGCTGAGAGAATTCATGAGAGGAGAATTAGCCATGATCTTCACTTTGAAGAAGGTGGCTATAAACAGCAAGGTGTTTTGAATTTTGTGGTTGTAGGAAGGCAAACACAGAGAAAAAGAGAGAAGCAGAAGAGGAAAGAGAAGATGGAATGCGTGATCTCTCAGTAAATGTGAAGTGTGAAGGGGAAGACTGAAAAAGAAAACCAAATCCCATAATAAATGCCAAAGGAAGCCAATGAACCAGTGAACAACTTTGATGAGGAAAAAAAAAGTGTATCCCTCCATTAGAGGAGAAAATTGGAGAGAAGGGGGAGAACATGATATTTCTGTTGTTCCTAACTATAGTGCAAGCTATAAAAAAGTAGAAAAATTCTTTCTGTCACCACTCCAGTATCCTTTGAGTAGTCTGAAATACCTCATCAATTTGGGGATTATCTGGTCAGAATAGCAAAGGTTCTCAGGTATCTCTGAGCATGTTTGCAACATACACAGAGGGTATGGAATCTTTTTCAAGGAGGTTTCCAAATCTTTTTTAAAGATTTCTGGGGCTGCAACAACAGCTAAATTGTACCAGTGAATAACCAGCCTACAAAACTCTTCACCTTATCACTGAATTACTCAAGCTTCTCCTTCCAGCCATGGAATCTTTTACGCTTTCATCAGCTGTATCAGAGATCCTCAAACTCCAAAACATGATTTTCACAGATATGCAGAAGTAAGTGGCCTGTTAGCCTTTGCTTCAGATTAATTCTAAACCATTGTGTTTCTCTGCCCAGGTTAAACCACATCCTCACAAGAAGAACTTTTCTGGACTCTCTCAGAGAGTATGTAAACCTAAATGTTATAGCACTGTAGTCTTGATTTGGTTAATGGCAACTTGATATTCCTTTGCCTCCATGTCCATATTTGCTCTTACCTACAGTGGTGAACTGCAAGCTGACACTTAGCTGCCTTTCCATCATGTCCATCATGTCTGTCCGTCAAGTTTCCCAAACACCTCTGTTCAAAATTTGTAATTCTTGTGGGAAATATTGTCATTTTCTGATTTGTATTCAAAAGATGAAACATCATGAGAAAGGAGAATAACAAAAAAATTAGTCTTGAGTTTTGCTTCCAAACTAAGTTAACATTTTGAGTACTTGTTTTCAGTGAAGCCCATGGAGCAAAAAATTGAAGGAATATCAAAATGCCTTAAACCACTGTTGTACTAGACACCTTCTGCAATAATATACATATATATGCATATATATAACGACACAAATATCTCAAGCTTAAAGAGACCTTAGATCACAATTCTTGTATCTCAGACACAAGGAAAGAAGAATGCTACTGTATTATTTTATTATTATTATTATTATTATTATTATTATACTGTTTTTCCCAGATTTTGTTTAGGGATCTGCACAAGAAAACTGGTTAGCAGACTCCAGCCTGGCGGAGTGTAACATTCTTGAAAAGCTCTGATGGCTGAAAATACTTTGGAAGAATGTGAGTAAAGAAACATATTAATTCAACTGTATGCTTGGGATTCAGAAATTTAAGAGTGTATTATTAATGGCTGACTAGCCTTGTATATTTAATTTTATGTTGGATGTTTCATTCGCTGTATTCTGCTATCCACTTCGACTTAAGGCAAAAATACGTGATAGTTATTTTAATGTAATAAATGGAGACAATGAATAAAAAACATACTGAAGTCTCCTGCTTCCCCACTATTTTCCAAGAGCAGAAGTCTCCTGAGAATAGGACACTTTTCTCTAATTTTCCAATCATCCACATTTGTGGTTAGATGAGATGTTTCCATTTACTACAATTTATTTTTACTGTCTTTGCTCTCCCATAAAAGATTTCTTTCCAGATTCTGCAGACAGGAGAGAGAAAGAGAGAGTTCGTTCAGGACAAGGCAGGCACTGATAATAGACAATATTACTGTGAAGAAATTCTTGTTCTCCAGTGTCACAGCTTTAGCTCCAAACTGACTGATACCTGGTACATATACTGAAAACAGAGCAACAACATTTACAGTATAGTAGGAAATTTTGTTTAACTGAGAAATAATAAGCTTCTCAGTACAATAAGAATTAATGTTTCATTGCAGTCTTGCCCACTGTATCCAATGCCACACTGTAAGATAAAAGCAGTGTCACTGACAGAAGATTTTCTATTTCAAAAGTCAAAGAACCACACTAACATGTGCTTTAAAAATATGCCTTGTGAGATTTAACCACAATAAGGACATTTAATTGCATTACTTCAGTATGAAGGAACATCAGCCAATGTGCTTTCCAGTATTGTGTGTAGACATGGACTTTTTTAACTTCATAACATTACAGTTCTTGTAGAAGGAAATACATTCTGTCTAATTCTTGAGTCATTATTTTATTTTTATTTAGTATCCTATAGATGGCAAATATCATAAATAATTAGTTGTAGAAATTTGGTTGGATAGAGGCTGCAATTGAATCATTAGCACAGAAAGTTTCTTTTCTTTCACTTTCTGTAAAACTTCTTTTTCATCTTATCTGCAAAGTTATTTATGGGATGAGAAGCTGTCATGATTATGTGCTCACTGAAGTGCTCATGCCAGAGGCATGCAGTAGTCATTAGAAACACTTCTGTGGGTTTGGGAACTATCCAATGGGACCAATAGGTAACTCACAAAAAAATAAAATACAGGAATGTATTTGCTGAGTCAATTGCTTGCTAATAACAGTTCTCCTTGCTCTAATGGCTTGCTCATTGCTTTGCACATATTGTTGGCTAGGCTTGAATTAGATATAAACACAAATGTCATGACCTATGTATGTCAATAAAAAGAGAAGATACTATCCTGCAAAATGTAGCTTTAAGCTGTATTTTCGTAAGTACAAGAGAGAAAAAATAGAATCATCTTGAATAAACATGTGGAGCTGTGAAATTCTCACAACAGCCCTGACGCTGTTGCAGTGTCCTTCAGAGCTTTGAAAGGTGGATTACTACCTGGGCATAAAATCCGATGCCTTTCTGGCAGTTCCTATAGACCATTTCTCCTAAAGAAGGGCCTACTGTTAAAACTTTTACCTGTGATGTGATTACGCTATCAGCTCTCCAGAGAAAGGAGGTGATGTATTTGTGCTCTGCATTTCTAATCAAGGATCAGTGTCCAACTGAATTGAAAATGACTGGCAAAAATGTAGATTGTAGATCAACAGATCATTGACTGTGATCACTGCTTTCCGGAAGAAATTTCAACAAATACACATTTCATACATAAAGAAATACCACACAAGTCTGACATGAGATATGGAGGCAGCAGGCTTATTCCAGGTGGCACACAAAGGAGTGCATAAACTAGGTACAGGTAGAATGGGAGGCTCTGTGTAAAAAAGTAATTATGAAATTAAGTTTGTGTTCAAACAACTATTGATCATGACTGATACAACTGATATAACTCAAATATTATAATTTCATGTTTGTATACAAACAGAACAACCCTGCTTAACCTAGAAAATCTAGGAGTATAGGGTTGGATCCAGAGAAAATTAAAAACAGCTCTTACATCTAGAGAGTATTGATTTAAGGCAGATGTTGATGGGGCATTGGACTGACATGCCTGAGATACAAGTGTTGAACAGAAATCATGTTCAGTTGATTACTGTTACTGTATCTACAGAGAAAGTATTTCTTTCTTTCCAGCTACTACTTTGCAGAAACAGTTTCTTGGAGTTTATTGAAGTTTTCCAAGTCAATCCAAACGTATCAATGTAAAAGCTTTCGTTTTTGTATTGTTCGCTTTCATACTGTTCAAAGGAAAACTGTGACCCAGGAAAAAAGGCATAACTCTCAAGTGTCAAAACTTTCTTTACATACATCTTAAATGAGCAGTAGCACTCAGTTTTGATTATTTTGGTTTTGGGGTTTGGGTGTGGGGAAAGCTGTACCTTTGGATTGAAATTAAAGGAGATATTTTTTTGTACCATCTTGCTTTCATTAAAAGCACACTGTTTTCAAAGGCATCTTTGATAGTCCCACTGGAGACCCTTCTTGCAAGGAAAAGTTTGCAATTAGCCAAAATAATTTGGATAATCTATAATCTCTGATATCACAGCTCTTCAATTTGTATCCAGTAATTGTTCCTAACACCGTATTACTCTATTAAGTATATTATTTGAAGTATGTTAAATACGTAAAAAGCTGTACTGTTTTGTCTTGCAGAAAGAAGATTGTGGTGAGTTTATCATTCTGCAGAGTAAATTAATAAAAAAATAATGATACTCACAGGGAAAAGGAGAGGTTTTATTTTTATTTCAGGTTTGTTTAATGTGTGTTTCTGGTTCCAGTCTACTGTACTATAGTCTGGCTGTCTATAATGTACAGTTTTTTGTCAGATTCTGGTACTTATTACTTATCACGACCCAGATCTATTCTTCTTGTATGTCAAATGCTGGAGCAAAACTCAGCTTTCTGCACTCTCAGTGTACCATTGTACACCAATTGCACACTAAGATAGAAGTCACTATCTCTGTAAAAGCCATGTTTTTTTTTCTACATTGTTTTAGGTAACATTACAGCCTCGTATTGGCTATGCCAACATCGGGAGGTACTAGAGATCAAGAGAGTTGATCCACTGAATAGCTGATCAGCCCAGTGGGTGCTGATGTCCACATTACATGTTTTGGGACTTTTTATTTCAGGCAGTTTATAGTCTGGTGGTGGCTGGACCAGATCCGCTCCACTCCTAAAGCAGGTCAAGCTTTAGTTTCATACAGAAGTTACACAGTGTCAGAAGACCTAGAAATGTTGTTTGCCAAAGTACAGCAAGTAGGAACAATCAAGAGACTGAATTTGACACTCCCAGTCTGAAAATTAAGATGCTACATAAAAGCTTGGATTCTGAAAACCTGTGCTAGTAAGACAAACGTGATAGTTGCAAATATCAGTGACGAAGAATACAAACAACCTTCACTAATATCAGAGAAGTCAGACTGTGTTCTGCTACTTACTTTGCAGCTTTGAAGAAGAAATAAGTAAAGTCGGACTGTCAGCTTCCCCAGATAGATCACGACTACCAGTAACACATCTCAAGGGGAGGTGGGGGGGAGGGAAAATTTCCCAGTAGATCATGAACAAATCTATGCTGTAAACATCAAGGCTCCTTCAGATCTTAAAACCAAACACTGTTGGGGATTTTGTGGAATTATGATCTCCCAACAAAAAAGTGAGGGTTTTTTTTTTGTCTGGCAGGTTAGCAACATCTCATGTTAATAAGCCCCAGTAACACCATGCAAACTGTTCAATCTCTAAAATTCCACAGATTTTAAACTAAGCCTACTCCACCCTCGTCCTCACGCTGCTTACGTAGGCTTCTTGAGACTAGCCATACCACCTTTGCCCGTGAATTCTATATGTTGAGCAGTCTCTGGTATGGCCGTATCTTCAAAACAAAAAGAAAACATATAGACGTTTGGTGCTGGTGGCCTAGGTTGAAATTACAGAATTTGGATTCATTCTACTACTACTTTCCCACACAATTTGTTGTGGATCCTTGATCCAAACTGTTAAAGGAGATGTAAGCTTTTTTATCCTCATGCTTCAGCTTTTATCTCCTTCTGAAGAAATCTTTCCCAAACACGTTTCTTACCTATGTTGTTTCCTAGGAAAAATAGAAAAGAATAATGACCAGTCTGCAGAAAGTACTGATGAGGACTATTTAGTGTAACTCCTCTCCAGAAGTCTATATCCTGGTTTGGCTTGAAGATATTGCCCTTTTTCTGTAGAGACCTTAAGCTGAAATTCTAGTAACTCTTAACTTCAGGAATTTCTTTCATTTTCATTTTGCTATTGGGTCACTTGGCCCATTTACAGCTGTGCAATGCTGTGCTTACTGGCAGCTAAGTCATCAGAAGGCATTTCTTGTGGCTTCTTGCAACTTCTGAGGAAGAACTTTTCACCCGAACCTTAAGGGCCACAAGGAGGGAGACAAGAAAAGATACAGTGAGACCAGAAACTCTGTAATCCTCAGAATACAAGCCCTTGAAAGGAAGGGGCATAGACGAGGTCCCATTATCTGAATGGTCCCTTTGAAAATTAGCAGTGATGGTTTCATCTTGACCAGCAGATAAGTAATAACTTTACAAAAAGCCTGTATTGTGATTTGGTTCACAAAACTAGAATCTCATGCATATTTCCATCAAAAATTCTCTTAATAAACATACAACTGTTCTGGGTTAGTCAAAGACCCCTTTCTTAGGGTTTCTGCAGTTTGCCAATACATAGGTGCAAGTGTTTTTCTAAATCTAGAGCAGTAACCCTTCTAGCCTTCTTAGAAAGAATAACCCTTCTCAATATCTAAAGCACAGCTATGTGTTACTGTTTGTTACTTCAGTCTCTTTTCTTATGGTCTTCTGTTTCCCTGAGACGCTCTGAGAACCCAATGGGCTGTTTTCTTAAAAAACAGTTGTCTTAGCTAACAAATTTGCTGTTCTCACACTGACTCTAGGTTATTTTTTCAAGTTATGCAGAAAAAAAATGCAATTCAAAATGGAAATGTTAAGTCAGAGCATCTTAGATATAACTTTGATTGCTCATATTAGCAACCTGGCCTTATGCTGTGACTAGTGATGAGTTTTGTACAAATATAAACATACAACTACATCTCCACAGTTCTTATACTGAAGGCTGAATTTATCACTCTGTGAATGATACATGAAATGCAATTCATATCAGGTGTATCTAGGAGTAGCCTAGACTGATCAGACTTTGAATTTTCAAGGACATCTAAAGAAAACAGCTGCAAAATCAAGGACATCTGTGAAGTAGATTAGCTGGCTTAGCATGGGGTGCCTAAACACAAACCTTTCTAACATCCATATCAACCATCTGTTACTCAGCCCTTCTAGCCTGCTACTGATTGTCACACACAAAGCTGGATGATCGCCAGCTCTATTTAATCATGTGCATTATATCATAAACCTTCTCATCCAATCTTTTCCTGTCTCTGCTAGTGCTTTGTAACATACCTCCACTGCACATGTGGTGTGAGCCTACAACAGTAAGCTTTGCAGAGTAGGTCCTGGACTACCATTTTGTATGGATTCCTCAATGTCATTTATGGAACCTCAGTTAGCAGGAATAATCTTCACTGGGGGTAGCTAACTTGTAAGTTTGTTCAGTAGCAAATATAAAAATACTTTTATGGACACTGGCAAGTAAGTCATGCCAAGATTTCTTTAGAATCAATGCTTCTGTCTCCAGGCTGGTGACAATGACTACAACAAATTAGCAGTCTCTCCTGAAATAGAACAGACATCAATACTGTTGGAGCAACTAGTTTCCATTTCTTTTGTTGAAAAATACTTTTGCATCCCAGTGCACTGCTACAGGAGTCCAATTTCTGAAGAATGGTGTGAACATTTTTTTGGAACCTGAGTGATTGATTTTGATCTTGCTTAAAGCAGTGCCATATACACGGAAGTATAACAGGGAAACACTAAATCAGAGGAAATAAGTCATGACAATAAACTATATAGATGAATTACAATAAATGTGAGTGTAACATGAAGCCATTAATTAGTCTGTTTGCCTTCAGTTATATTTGTAGAATCTCTAATACTTTTTAGGTGGTATGGATCTCAAAAAAAAGAAGGGGGGGGGGAGAGAATAATAATTAAAAAAAGTAAACTGCTCTTCTATGTATATCTATTGTACAAATCACAGAATCATAGAATGTTCCAAGTTGGAAGGGACCCATAAGGATCACTGAGTCTAGCTCCTGACTACACAAGACCACCCAAAAATCAGTTAATGGGAACTTGAGAGAATAGCATCACACAAAGAAATTAGCAATTAGCAAAATATTAGCAAGGTAGTGTTTCACAAGCGTAACTAATTGTCACTCGTTCAAAACCAGAAGAGAAACATTCTGTCTCTCACATGCCCATTTTTTGGACTCAGCCTTTGTTGCTGCGTGCTTGTTTGTGATTTCACAGAGTCAGGGAAATATCCACGGAGGGCTGGCATGTTGGTGCAATATTTCCCAATTCCATGGGTTGTGATACTGAACTTGATGTAAACATACATGCCAACTGCACTTGGGAGAAGAGAAAAAAATGATACAGAAGGATTTTACCATGTTACTGGTGGGGATGGAGCCTTGTATCCCCAAAATAAGAACTATGAAGATTGTTAGGATAATAAATAGTTGGAGACATCACTTCATTTTAAAGTTTGTCAGGCATTTTAAGTCTGTAATCAGAATTAAGGTGCAGTGCCATACAAGCCTCCTCCTGTTGTGGAACATATAAGTAACATATTGGTACTATCATCTATTGTTATAATATCAGTTTGTATGGGAAATGTTGAGTCACGGCCTGAACCACTGATTGATCACCTGAGGCAAGGACTGAGTCAGCCATGGGAGCACAGGTGAAGGCAATTCTGCTGTGTGACTGGAAGGGGTGGAGCCTGGCTGCACCTCTCCCAGACCCCATTTAAGGGCTGAATGCCACTAGGGAAAGGTCTCTTTTTGGAGATCTCTTCTTTTGGAGTTTTCTACTGCAAGCCTAGGACACAGGTGAGTATTTCATTTTTGATTGTCTCTTTCTGCCATGATGATCTTTTCAACTATAAACCTGTAAAATACCATCCTAACCATGCCACCCTTATAACTGTACATTTGTTAATTGTACACAGTTTTTTTGGAAGATTTTTCTGGTGAGCATGAGAGATGTTTCAGAACAAGGAAGATTGTAGAGGCAGGCAAAAGATTCAATCTATTAATCGTATTTGCAGGTTTGTTTGTCCCTACACCAGGCTTCTTCTGTAAGCTGTGTGACTGTGTACAAAATTGCCTTCATTATGAAAACTCCCTCACTTTGTTTTCTTCCATGAGCTACTCTGCTCCAGTGCTTTGATACTTAAGGAAAGGAGTGCCCTCCAATAGAGTAGGAAATAAGGCATTGGCTCTGTCTCGTAGTAAGGAATAGTTTGCAGGGAGGCGCTTTATTGTTCCATACCAGAAAAAACAGAGACTAAGGCACTTTTAGATGGCAGGGATCCTCTGAAACATTCAGGCATGATAGTGGGATGGCATAAATGAGTCAGTTATAGTAGCAAAAGCACCTTCAATTTTTCCCTTTTCCTGTCATTGATATGCCTTCAATCTAAATAATCTAACTCACTGTCATTTACTATAGAAATAAGAACATAATAGATGTTCATGTATCTTATTGCAGAGGACTACAACATCAGCTGAACGTTACAGAAGCCATTTCAGTTCACTTAAGTGTTCTCAGAAGCAGAAAAATGTAGCTCTCATGGAGCACATCAAATTCATATTTAAGCAGTGTCTTTACTCATGATTCAGGGATACCATCAGACTGCTAATTAGATATTTCTTGAACACTGAGAACACTTTTCCTGCATGTGAAGATTAAATAAGATGTTCTTTGTCAAGTCTCTTTTTTAATGTTTAAGTGGGCTGGACGAAGGGCAGGAAGTTTCTCTATACTTGTATTTTCATAAAGTAGATTAGAGAAGTGTCAGTCCCAAAGTTCCACTTAAAAAGTCTCTTGGAATGCATAGCTAATTTCCTGCAGACATGATTCTTAGGCTTTTATGTAGTGTTGCAATAAATCTTTCAAAAATCTCTCCAAATGACTTTTAAGCCTTGGATTTTCCCTTCCTTTTCTTCCTGTTTTTTTAATCTTTGTATTTTTTCTTTTTTTTTTTTTTTTTTTCCTGAGTTCTCTTCTGGAATATAGGCATTAAGGAAAAGTCACAGTGATGACTGATCTTGCTATTCTTTTAGATATTCACTTAGAAATTTTCATATAGATTTTTAAAAGAACATTACACAAGATAAAAAGCTGTCAATAATTTAGAAGGCCTCCATAAGAATATTCAGTAGTACTAATTTTGAGGAAAATGTAGGTTATTTTCTCAACAACTGTCTTTGCTAGACATCTGGCATAACAGTACTCCCAGGCATCTTTATTTTTTCCTGATAAGCTATAATGGAAAAGAGCTACATGAAAATCTCATAATCCACCTACATAAACTTACTGTGTGTGAATCCCATGACAGCGATATCATGAGATACACAAGGCTGGATTTTTTGCAAAACATTGTGGCCACTCGAATTAGGTCTCGGTGATCAAAAAATGAGGAGAATTAGGCAATTTAATAGAAATATTCTGAGGAATAAGGCTGCAAAAAAATCTGGAGCTTATCACTGTGAGTATGTAATCAGATTACATAAAAGTTTTAGTATTACCTCCAGGTTATTCATGAAGACATTGAACAAAATTTGCTCCCTTAGTAGTTTTGAGTTGCAGACACTAGTTACTATCCTGAAAAGTGATCACTGGAACACTGTTTGTTTTATAACTTTTAAGTCTTTTACAGTCCATAAATTTTTTTTCCTGTAACCTTTCTCTTCTGTCCATTTTGTCATTACCTGTTTTTTGCACACACAAGGATATTCTTTAAACAGGATACCTACAACCTGAAAGTACATGCCAATCATTTGCACAGTAAATAAATAATACTAGGCTAAATAATAATACTCTAAGCAACAATGACAACCCAGTGAGCCACACCTAGCCTAGAGTGCATCAGCCAGGTCTCTACTGCAACTTGGAATGTCCTTTACCCTGTAAAACTAAATAGTAGAACTAGTCTGCATTTTCCAGGATCTGCCCCACAGCCTTCTTTGTAGATGGCAGAGACGTTGCCAATTAACCAGTCCTTTAGCACAGAAGCATCTTGTAATGACAGATAACACAATCAGGTCTAAAATTTTAGGTTACCTTCAGTATTCTCAGAAAAATGTCAACCAGTCCAACCAGCTAGTTGGCATAAAGCAGACTCTTAAAAGTTCCTGTAAATTTTGATTAGTCACAGAAGTTAACATTAAGTTATGTATTCACAGCTCACACATCTAGATATCTGAGCTTAGATGTGCTTAGTGATTAGATCTTGTGATTAGCTTGTGAGTAGACCTATGAGACTTACAAGATATTTGCATGTTGTATGGTTATAAGTATTCTATTCCAATTTTAGATTTTTATGCTTTCTTGATCTTATCCTGTAATTGCATGGTTGACAATCTTTGGGGCATAACCAAGGTGTACAACATGTGTGCATATCCTGCACTGTAGATGTAATAAGTATCCAACATGGAATCAGTTGTTTAACCCTTCTTATAGATATCACTAATTATTTTCTTCATTTATGGAAATATATATATTAAATTTGCATGTAGGCACTCACTGAATGGATCTTCACTAAGATGTCCAATATCTTAAAAATAGAAAAGATCTCAACTAATTTTATCAGTGAGTTTGTTGAAAGTAGATGGTCAAAAAAAAAAAAAAGAAAGAAAAAGAAAAGAAAAACACAACACTTTCCAAATAAGGAACTGGGAAAGACTTTATTGATCACTTTATGACTTAATTTAGCATTTGTTATTTTTCAGATTCTGGTAAAGCATTTAGTTGTAATGATGGTGACATGAGAGTAAAGAAAACTTTATATCAGGTACAAGTCACTTGAGGCTCTACATGATTAAGAAATACTCTATTCCTTCCCTCACAAGTACAAGGAACTTTTCTTTGACCTGTCTTTAAGTTACTCTGCGAATATAAGGCACCAACACGGATGTTTAAAAGTTTTCATGTAGTCTTCAGCTTGGGGAACAAAAAGGAGTATCACACATCAAAAATGTGAGCGTGGAGCTTAGAACCTACTAAGAAACTCTACAGCATTAAAGATAAAATGAAACCTAGACAGGATTACACCTATCTACCATTTCAGCTCTTCAGTCAACCAAATCATTGCAGCTCAGGTAATGAAGTATTTCCTTAACTTATCAGTTTCCAGGTACTAGAAAAGTAGCTTGGAACTACAAGCTGCTGCTTAAATTTTTTTTTTTTAGGAAGGAGCAATTTCATGCAGGCGAGATCCATATTGGAATGTGCAAACATGGGTAGTTCCTCCACTGCTCCACCTTCAGAATTAAACCAGCTCCTTTTGAAGGGAGTTTTCTGCCTGGTCCTATATTTTTGTGATCTTCATCAGAACCATCTTAATTTGTTCAGCTTTTGCATGGGATAACCCCCAAATGGACTGTTACTCTTGCACAGATAGTGTTGCAGGGCCGTATGTAATGTTAAGTGAACTTTGTCTTCTCTCAATGTCCTAACTAGACTCTTTTAACATATCAACAAATGTTAGAGACGAGGTAGCTACTGATAATTCAGTGAATTCTTCAGTATTTTCTATCATAATCTTACACTTAAAATGAAAAATAATTCAAATTAGCATGGAGAAATGATTCTCAGACAGAACAAGCAAGTACTGAAAAGAAAAACTGTTGTTCAACATCATGTCCTTTATGGGATACTGATGGCACTTTGCGTGATTCACTCATAATGTGGTCCTTCCATAGAACACATGGTGAGCTTGGCGCACATTTTTGTTGTCATGCTTTTTAAGTTCCTGTCTTGAGAAGTAGAAACTTAAAGTAACCTCCATTAAGTAAAAAATAAGGGGGAAGTATTTTAAAAGCAGAAAGCCAAGAACTTTACCCTTTATTCATGACCTTTAAAGTCTGAACTATTAAGTAGTTCTGAAAGAACAGCACTGAGGTAAACTTGGTGATCCTTTCTTTTAAATGTCATTTCATGAAAAAAATAAAGAGTACTTCCAGGTTCATAAAATATAAGGTATATGATAATAGTAAGTTCAATCTAATATAATGTAACAAATATGATAGCATATTACAGTTAAATTTGAGAAACCCTCTATATTGTCTAATTTAGAAACATTCTCTTCTGCATATATTCACCTTGAAACAAATGTTTCTACCTTGGACTTAAAATGTACTTAATTTCCTCCTTAAGAAAAGATGCTGATTTGATATTCAGATTATCAGTTTCTAAAAACTTGATTTAGAGTTGATGTTAGAGCTACACAATGTGTAACTTAACAGTCTAAATATTCACCTTGGTCTCCCAGTCGAGACAGAGAGACATTTCGATTCCTTCAAAAACACACTGATAGCTGACTTGGTTAGTTTTCCCATTTAGCAACTTCTTTTCTCAAGCTGAACTGCATCTGTGCATTGTAAGTAATCTTTCTGATATTCATCACTTACTGGTTGGATTTGTGGCTATGTGTACAGCTAACATTTATTCAGTTCTGTTTAGGTCAGGAGGGCATTCTTAAATTACTTGCACAGTCTCCCCACTCTTTCTCCTTTGGACTACAGAACAAACTGAGTTCCAAGTACACAATCTGGACTACTTACTGATGAATCTAATTTAGGATACCACAAAATACACTCCCTTGGTTAACAGATTCAGTCCCTGGAAGCAGACTAGAACTAGTCTGGGATAAAACTCCTGAAACTCAAGTTATGGGGATACCAGGTCTTTGAAATCAATTATCTTGTCCTACTGATTGGCCCTTAGTCCTCTGCACAAATTGCTAGTGTAAGTATAGCCTAAATGAGGAGATGTAGATTGAGACATATATAGAATCTTATATGACTATGAAGATATTTGCAAATTCTGGAGTTGATGTCATTTCCACTTAAATACAGAATTATCCTACTGAAGAGAGAGAAGAACAGTGATATTCTAGAATAAGTCAAAGAAATGACATTATATTACAAAAGGCCAACTTATTCCCACAGACTAAACCTACAAGAGGAAGAAAAAATATTTTTGAGTTATATAGGAACAGTCACTTATTCCAGAGGAGTAGGACTCTGAGAAAAGAGTATTGCTGGTTGGGAGTGAACCTTCAAACACTCTGTTAGAGTTAATGCTACCAGTACTGCTGCTTGTGGGGATTATCTGACCACTTTGAAAAATGATCATGTAAAAGCACTTCCTGCATCCTTGTGTATATACAATGATAGATACATGAAATGTCTTCATATATGAACCTGCCACTGTTTTTTGATTGTCAGTATTTCACTGTATTTATCCTTTTCTGACGTGCAGCAGAATGGTTGCACTTCATCAAGAAGAAACCCCACTCAGTGCTTTTGGAGTAAAGTACGAAAATACATAGAGGAAAGACAGAGTAGTTTTTCCACAGTCCTCAGAACACAAGTAAAACATCTAACAGTTTTTAAAGAAAAAAATAGATAATGAATAGATAATGAAGAAAATTCCTGCAATATATAGATAAAAAATTAAAGGGGAACACGCTTGTTTGATATGTAACATTAGAGAGGCTGACAAACAAAAGACTCCACTTAATATAGAATCAAGGGGAAAGACACCTGTCCTTGCAGCGCCAGTGGGATGTCAGCAACAGAATCTGCTGCTAGAGTCAGGGAGTTTGTAGCATGAGAACTGCACAGAAGCACATCTTAATCCTGTGATCTGAACAGCTTAGAAATTCCCCAGGAAGTACAGAACTGTGCTGTATTCTATGCATTTTGGCTTTCATTGTGTTTCCTCAGTTAATACGTAAAAGTCACCAAGGGGAGAATTAAAATGGAAGTCAAGGATGGAAATAATGTATAGAAGTACCCTTAACACCATTTGAGGAGCTAAGGAAGAAAACAGAACAGCATCTCTACTCAGGCTATGTGCTGTCAAGGCTACAAACCTTTTGGCCTCAGAGCTGTAGCCACTAATGAAATTTCAGACATGTTTGTAAGGGACAGAGAGATATCTGTTGTGTGGCAGAGGTACAAGCAAGGTCTCTATGCAGCTAAAAGAAAATCTTTTATTATTGGGAAAACTGTTGGCTCAAAGTACATTTGTTTTAAGGGAATATGTAAATCCTAAAGTAAAAGATGTGATAAGAGACTAAATTTGGATCTCCAAATTGCAGACAGCTGTTAAATAAGTCACAAGTGAAATGACTTTGGCATTGCTAATTCTTGAAAACAGATACAAGCTGACCATTCAACATGCCTGACTTCAGCACCTAATTTTTCACTCCGTCTCTCTTTTCTGGGAGTCCTTAAACAGAGCAACTTCAATTTAAAATTTATAGTCTGCTGCCAAGAATTGATTGAAAAAATATGGTTTAGGGATAACACTCTATAGGTGTATTTTTAACAATAGAACCTATCTTTAAAGGAGAATACCTATTTTACCATGAATTACATTTTAATAAAATTTCTTTGAATAGTTTGGAAAACTAAAATCTTCACACTTTGCAGAAATTATTTTCAACTAAATCACTTATCTAACTTCCTTTGTAGATATATTTTGGTATATCTATGAGCAGCAATATTTAATGTTTTCAAAGCATATTGCAAGATAAAGCATGGATATGTGCAAAGGAATATTTTTGTGTGAATAACCTTTCTTTTGCTTGGATTTCTAGAAATACTATTGAAAGGAGATCTAGGAACTTCCCACCAATAACATTGGTTAATGAACTCTTTTATGGATTCCCACCTTCTTTTCTTTTTTTCTCTTAGTGACCATGAATGCTTCAACCAAGGCAGATTAGAACAGTTCTTTTCCTTTTCCAGCACCACTAGACAAAATCCTTCAAGTGTGCTTCTGGTAGAAGACAGTTCAATGTGCAGGAAATTTACCTAGGGCTTGGGAAATTCTGCTCATTATTCCAGCCCAGGTGGCCACTGAACCAATTAATTTCTCCTGATATTCAAAGTAAGATATTAACTCTACACACCAAGTGGACATGAAGACACTAAAAACATTCAAAGACGGCTGCCTTCCCAATCCTGCCTGAGCTCGGCTAAGACTCCTTTACCCAGTGCGGCACACATAGTCAGATGGAAGCAGATCAGCAGACCAACAGGAGCAGATAATCACACTGAAGGAGATCTTATCTAGTAAATCAGTGTCTTTGGAAGGTCATAATATATTCCACACCATTACAAGCATGTATTTTCTTGTTGAACAAGAAGTGCTTTTTAGAACAGTGACGCAAATCAGATTGGTGGACCAGTAAAGTGTTCTCCTACAAGGAAGATACCATTAAGAAAGAGTAATAGCTCCAACAGTTTTTTCTTTTGTTTTTTCTTTTTCTTTTTTTCTTTTTTCTTTTTTTAAAAAAGGAGGCAGATGTGGCCAGATGCCTTTTCTGAGTGAAACTCTGAGGAACACCAATCTTCATCAGTTGTGCCCACTTCACTCCTTCTTGTCAATGAATTCCTCTCCCTTATCAAACTTGTTTCAGCTTTCAGGGGATTTGACCTTTCTGGATTATACACAAACCTCTTGTGTAACAGTTCTTATATCACTGTGTTTACCATCTGTTCTCTCTTTTCAAATGCAGACATGTGTTACTGTTTATCCACTATGTGTCACCAGTTTACTACAACAAATTCAGTCAAGTGGAAATCAGGTCAAGGTGAAATTTATTTCAGGCAGTTTTGTTCCACTTCATTTTACAGTTTGCCACATGCTAATCATGAATTCTGAAATAAGATCAAAAAATAAATAAAACTATGTTCTGGCTTCTGACTGACATTTTCAATGGATTGTTTCATTCAGCTTTTGGAAAACCTCATACTGTACTTGGCTTCACTGAAAAATGTAGCTGCTGGAAATTTTTAGCAGTTTATTGAGCAATATGGAGGATAAAAACTGAGTTCCTAATGTAAAGCCAAAAGAAAGAAGAGAAAAAATCTTTGTATTTTAATTTTTACAATGGGGAAATGCTATATACTTCTCCTCCTTTTCCCATGTGTTCTGAATGCGAGGGAAATAATGCAACATAGTGCAAAAAATGTCCACACCCACTGGGTAAAAACTTGCCACCACCCTAAAAGTAATGCATATTTTCCTTTGATTCTCTGGAAACAACACCCCTTCTTGCATATGTATTAATGAACAATAAAATATTGCTAAGTAGAGCTATCACTAACCATAAATCTATGTGAGTATGACACGAATATGGGTTCAGATGTGATATGACTTCAGAGGAGGTGTAAGAGGGGATGCCTATTATCTACACCTTCGTGACTGCTGCGGTGGGAGGAGGTGCTGTGGATGTATTCATCCCTTCAGCCCTCAGAGAATATCCCAGGACATTTACTTGGATTGTGCAAATTGGCCTTAGCTATGGAAATTTCATGAACTGCTTTCCCCAGAAAAAGCAATTTTACAGACCTCAAAGTGCATACCAGAGGTATTACTGCAGTGCTTGTGCAAAGAATCTCTTCCTTCTTACATAAACATAAATTACTTGTTTCTGAAGACCCCTGAGAAAGTTTAAATCTAGGCAAGCATGAAGACATTGAAATTTAGTAAAGAAACACACATTTTCCTTAAAGCATATATGATGCTCATTCTCAGTATTAGCCTTTCTGAATCAGTTCACTTTCATCAAGGAAAACCTTTCACAAAATATTTTACTTGCCTTCAAATGAGGGCACTTTCTGTTCCCTTATTCTATTCTATCACCATTTTGGATATGTCTAATGGGATTTTTTTTTTATCAAGTATTTTCTCTGCAGTTTAAAGGGTTTCTAGAAGAAAACTTTAAATGGCATCAACTCCCAAAAAAGCAAATGGAGTCCTGAGCTTCCAAGACAGCTGTACTGTTCTCTCTCTCCTTTTTTCTTCCTTCTCCACAGATTGAGCTACAAGAAGGTTGCAAGTAGATTCATTTCACTGAGTGACTGTGCTGGAACAGGTTAGGTCAGCGTAGAAAAAAGACTGTAGTTATAGAAGATGTTGGCAAACTTAGTGAGACAAAACATAGATTGAAGAATCACATTTTTCTGGTCTGCTTGTGTATAAATGCTGAATATTACAGAATCACAGAATCACAGAATGGCCAGGGTTGGAAGGGACCACAAGGATCATAAATCTCCAACCCCCCTGCC
>JAOWBP010002978.1:24007958-24083170 GCA_028571105.1 Tragopan temminckii
CCTCACAAGAGCAGAGTAGAGGGGGACAATCACCTCCCTGTCCCTGCTGGCCACCCCTCTTTTGATGGAGCCTAGGAGCTCATAGAGTTGCGTTTCACTGCTTAAAGATGTGACCTGTGTTAAGACTTACGTGTTGCCATTTTTTTGACAAAATGATTAAATATTAATTAAATATTATTGCAGACTGGAGTTATTTTTCCTGTGACTAAATACTTACCTTTCAGTGATCTGAAGAACTAACATATTGCTCCATTGAACTAGGTAGTGTAAAAAATATATATATAAAGGAAATCTTTCACTAAGACAGTATGTGATCTACCTTTAATGGATTTTGCATATGATGGGGATCATTGTAATCCCACCAGTGGTAATGGAGGAAGCAGGCTGCAGATTGGTTTTCATGAATTTTCTACTTTCAACAATTAATAGATACGTTGAATTAGTCTGCTAATTCCGCAGGACTCCCTATACAGGCCGTGAAGTTAAGGTCTCCTACAGGATGATGTAGAACAAGAGTTGCTCTAGTTCTGCTACCTTCTGGCATGTGGCTTCAGTGTGGACACAGATCAACTGTTAGGGAACTTCAAAATGAAAAACTAGTGCTGCTGGAGACAACAGAGTTTTTCTATGTGTTTCAATGTCAGGACTTACGTGCAAACTTTTTCTTCTCCATCCTAAAAAATGTTTGATAAAGAGTTCTGTTTTTTTAACCTGGAATTATTTTAATGAATAGCAGAATTCCTGTGAAACTGTGAAATTCCTGTAGAGTTCAGAAAGTTTTTAATCAGAATACAGATTACAGAATACAGAGCAACTGTGACTGGATTTGAGTTCGCCTATTTTTCCCAACACAGCATTTTGCAGCAGGTCACAGCTCCAAGTTGTGTTGTTGAGTTGGGAACCTAGTGCTCCTATAGGCTACAATTATGTAGTAGAGAAACATAAAACAGATTCATAATTAAAGCACAGCAAAGTATGTATTTATGACATTTCCTTATCTAAGCTGGATTCCTTGACTGCCTTCTAACATGGAAAAAGTTGTAAAATGAAATTATGCTGTAAAATACTCGACCTTTATAACCTGGCAACAGTCACACAGCTGAGCACAAAGACTCACCTACTCTCCTGCATGACTGAGATCAGTTTTCCTGAAACCAGCATCCTTCATCTCCAAATGCAACTGCTTTAAACTTTGCCTCCATCAACTTCTGACCAAGGCACAAATTTTTTCCCCCTAACCACTTGATAAAGGAGCTGCTTGCCTTAGTGCCTTTCTTTGTAATAATCAAGGCTTATATCTGTGGTACTGTGAGTAATGTTCAGCCCCTACACATGGAATCCACTCTAATCACAAATTAGTGAACATTTCCCTAATGAACAGGTATTAAAAATGACAAAAAATACAAACACACCATAAAGAAGTTTCCACACTTATCTCCACTTGATTTTTGCCAACTGGTTACAGTTACAACTTGGTGGATACTCTTTTGGCTCAACTGGAAAGCTAGAATGTTTCCCTTTAGATGTCAAGGAAAAGCAATACATTTATGAGCATGACGGAAAAGAAATGGAATGGGATGGAATGGAAGGGGAGGGGAAGGGAAGGAAGAAAAGGGAAAGGGAAATAGAAAGGGTTAAAAGTCTCCAAAATCTATAAAATTTTATGGTCTCTTATACACCAAGAGTCCCGTTGTTTGGTTTGTACAGAATAGATTTCTTTACACAAAAAATTCTATTATTCTAATGAGTAAATGATCAAAATTATCACATTAAAAAAACTTAGGAAAATGTTTCTGTTATATCTGTGATAGTGTGGGTAATACTAAATACTAATAAAGTTCGGAAAACAAATAGAATCATAAATGACTGAGGAAATAACTCATGTATTATTTTATAACGTGATATGGGATGACCAAATACACACCTTGTCACTTTTAAGATAATTCAAAATAGTTCAATTGCTTTTAGTAAGATTTACAGCATTAGTAATTTTACAGTATACACACCCATTTTCTTTTAAAAATTATTCCATTACTGATTTTGCATACTATGTTTGCATTTAATGTTTTAAAATAAATCATATTATCTGAAACATAAACAAAAACCTCATGATAGAACTTAAGCTTAATGTGAGAGATAATCACGTTCTGGAATTTTTCCACTGCCATCTCTTTGTTGCTTTTTATCTAACACAACTCAAATCTTCAGGTGATTATTTTACACTTTCTCCATATTTTCTCTTCAGTGCAACCACATGTCACATTTCTGTATGACAGAAATAAATAAAATGCCATTTAGCAGAGGAAAAAAAAGGGGTCCATGTAACAAATTCACCTCCAATATTATTTCGGCCACTCTTCCACACTAAAAGGAAATTTTAATCTCCTAATAAAGTAAATAACTTCATTTAAGGAAGCAGAAACATATCTGGAAGGATGTGGAGAAATATACTGACTTCATTATTTACCTATTTCACATTTAATACACTTTTTTACTCCTGTGTATGTCTGCTACTGTTCCCTGTCTTCATGGATAGATTTCTCCTCGTATGTGTGTATTTTTCTATCATGAGAATCCTTACTTTATTTTTTATTAACTACTTGTGTAATCCAAAGAATGAGCTTTCACATTTCACTCTACAAAGCGTGAAGGTATTTGTTGCAAGCCCTTAGAATTTGATCCTGGAATGCAGGTAGAACTCACCTAATGAGCGCTTCCCCTTTAGCGGATTTATGAAATCTACTCCAAGTTCAAACAAAATTCTGGCAAAACCACTGGGTTCCTTTTCATGTGCTCTATGTCAGGAGGAAAGAGAGAGGCAGAGAGTGCTCCTAATGTTTACCAGTGTGGATGTCATAGTTCGTCCTGGTTTCCATGACAAGGGGGCAAAGGGACCCACAGATCCACACCCTGGGGAGTTGAGGGGAGAGAGGGAAAAGGGAAAGGCAGGGAGACGATCCTGGATGAGATAAACAGCAGCAGTGAGCCAAAGGAAAGAAATTCAACGAAATATAGTAGCAGAATGTGAGATAATAAAATATAATATGATTGAAATTGAAGATACTAAATCAAATAAAATGCTAAAGGGAGAGAGTTTCTGAAACCAAAGTCCTCTAATTCTGTAGGCAAAGCAGTCAGGGAGCAGAAAGAGCAAAGATGCTGCCTCATGACTTCCAGTCAGTTTTATCTTTCCTTCCAAACAGAAAATGGAAACGGAAAAATGAAGTCTTCTGGGAGTTGTACTGAATTCTTCTCTTCTGATACCAAGGGACTGGAAATATCAACACTCCACAGGGCTGCAGCATTAACTCTTTAACTGCCAGTGCACTGCACAATGCTACGATGTGGAATACTGATGAAAACTCATGAAACCACGACAGCAGAGTTACTGACCCTGTCCCAGCTCAGAGTCCCTGATTGAGCCTGGGCCAGCCACATAATGCACCTGCAGGATACATCTCTCAGCAGAGATGGTACCTGAGGTGGTGGAATCAGTGCAGCTGTGCTGGCATGCAGTGCTGTAGCTGTTTCTGCTTGCGTCAGAGCCATTCTTTTTGTAACTTACTCCAGAATCCCCACATCTGCACAATGCAGGTTGTGCTCACATAGAGGTGTCCTGTTCTTTATCTGCAAGGAGATGCAGCAATTGCCAGATGCAGAAAAGGGAAGAACATGCCGACTGATGGGCCCACATGTTGTGCTATTGGAAGCCCAAAGGATAGCTAAGGTAATATACACAGAGATACAGAAGTTTTTTGCAAAATAAGAAAATCAGAGACCCAAATAAAACTCAGTGTTGAAAATAACAAATGAATTAAAAGACAAGTGGTTGGAATGGCAGCTCTGAACTTCTGTTATTTTTATCAGAACACGTTTTTAAATTTTTTTTTCAGAAAACATTCATCCTACTTATTAAAGACAAAGAAGATAAAAAAGGAAAACTAAAGGCTTCCAAAAGGCCATCCTAATCAATGCCAGAAACAATATAAAAATTAAGAAGCAAGAAGTACATTCAAATAGAAAAAAAAAAAAAAAAAAAAAAAAAAGAAAAAAAAAGGGAATGTCTGTAACAATGGAGAGAATATACCTTCAAGCAACCTGCATATAAGACAGTTTTGCTTACTGGATTAATTCAAGTATTTAGTAACTTGTAGTACTGCCAAAGCTCAGACTAAGCTGTAGTTATTTTCCCTGTCAGAAACTATTCAGCTGTGCAATGTCAAGCCACCAGAAGTGCTCTTTATTGCATCCGTATGAGAAAATCTAACCGCATTACATTTTTGTAGAGTAACAGTTTTCTTTTTTGTTAGCATGCTATGAATGTCTTCAGAGATCAAAAAGCTGTTATTTAAAACAAAATGTTAGAATGGTTCAAATTAAAAATAAATATTTCTTTAACTAGGAAGAAGCAATCTATTTGTGTGAATCTATATATCTCAGACTAATGACATAGTAGACGAACTTATAAAATGATGTATTTGTAAAGACATATCTTAAATTAATACTTTAATAAAAATCTTCCAGCTATCAGGATATACCAAAGTCACTCCAATATTAAGAAAAAAATCGCTGACACAATAATACCACTGTCAAGTTTTTTCGCTTAAATGTGAAAAGATTGTCTTCTTATACAGTCAGGTCACCTACTGAAAAGAAATATTTCAGAACACAGGAGAAAAAAATTGTGCATGCAGAACACAAAGTTTTAAGTTCTCTATCTTGATATTAATTTGATTTTTAGTCTCCCATGTATTAACTAATTAAAAAGTCTTTGGAAGTGTCTTTAACCTTCTCTTTTGCCTGACAGTTCAATTCAAAATGAACATATTGCAATTGGTACAACTAGAAAACTATGCAATTTAAGGTTTTTCTTGAGAGATCTGATGAAGGCAGACAGAGCCTTCTGGAAATACGATCCATAGTTAAACAAGTTTTGGAGTTATAAAAAGTCCTCTCACCTGCTACTTTAGTTGATATTTTTCTGTTCCTTTAAGTAGCTTTATTGTCTATATTTGCTTTAATGTGTCACAAAACATTATCTTGCACTTGTGTAGTTGTAACTCCATACTGGCAAAACTGCAGAACTGGAATAACAAAAAAGTGTCTTCTGACTGTTTTTCTTTCACATTCAGTTTGTCCATGATTGACAGATAAATGTGCACACAGTATTTACTGCTTCGTTTTGGAATTGCAATGGAGAATTCTGGACCTTTAACTACAGAATAAAAATTAGGAGAGGCTCTGCCACTTGGTTTGTGTACTTGAGTAAGTAAACAAGTACTTTCTAAGAAAATCATGCCAGCACTGACATCCCCCAAAAACATTTACTCTAATGAGATTCATATAACTATTATACACTTGTATGCTTTAATGCTTAACGTATCTGTCTTTTCTACTGAAATGCCACATGTAGTGGATTATATTTAGCCGACCATAATTAGCACTTTTGTTTTCCATAATGTCAACAGAAATAAAAAGTCAAGGAGTGTGTGATTTATAGAGAAGAAAAAAGAAAACACCTTTAGAGACTTGAGGGAGAGGAATGGAAGTGATGTAGGAATAATGAAATCTGTCAGGAAATAGTTGCTACCAAAAGGTAAGGAAGAACATGGAACTGCCTGTGTGCTGACCACATGGAAACCATTGGAAGAAGGCATCAAGAAAAAGTTAACAGAAGCATTTACAAGAAACATATGGCTGGTAGTGAAAGGCAATGCACAGAAGAAATTCAAAAACTGACAAAGAAACTGTAACAGCTGATATCACAGAAATAGACAGAAACTACCAAAAGAAAAGATAGGTACTACTTGTATTTCTGGGGAAAGACATGAAGTGAAAAAACCTATCAATACTGAGATTTTAGGCAGAATATCCAGCAAACCCTTTGCTACATTCATATGCAGTGTATCATCCAATTGTATGTTTATTGTTCAGCAGCTGTTCATTCAGATTTGTCACACTTGTGAAAAAACAGGTACTCCACAGGTACCTGGATTTGCCACAAACCTGCTACTGCATTGATGCAAGACATTCCCCATGTCATTCTCAGGAATGACTTTTTAGTCTTTGTCTCCAAATAATTTCAGTGCAGATACTCATGTCAATGTTACTTGTTTGGTTTGTTTGTTTTTTTTTTCCTGTGAGGACATTAATAATGTCTCTTTCCTGCTCATCTTCCAGAATACATTTACTTTTAAAATGAGTTTTTATAAGACTATTTTAAATGCATGGGCAGCCTATCAGCTTTTTTTTTTTTTTATCTTGCTGGGTTATTACCACAGGATTAGGAAAAGCAGAACCCTCTATTTCATGTTCAGTATGCAGTACAGACTTCTGCTGAGCCCTAAGGGAATATAATCCAGCAAGGAAGGAAAACTATTCCTCTCTTCTTTTTCCATAAGGTTGTTTTCATTTCCTTCTGCCTTCCACTGGAAGACATCAGACCTTCCCAAGAGAGGCCAGCCTCAGAGTTTGAAAGACAAATGACCTAGAACAGGGACTAGTGAAGTTATTCTTGTTTGTTTGTTTTTATTTGTGTGTGTGTGTGTGTGTGTAGGTTTTTGTGTGTGTGTGTGTGTGTGTGTGTGTGTTTTTGTGTGTTTTTATTGTTTGTTCATACTGCTTTGTTTTGTTTTATATATGCATATATCTATTAAATGTCTCCTGTAGTTAAAATCTATATACAGGAATGAAGGAGAAATGTCTACAAATTATTCCATTTAATAGCAGCCAGAAGCTATACTATAAAATCATATTTATCTTATTGTACATGAAGACATGTAGAAGTGAACAAATATTAATGTAGGTAGACAGGAAACAATGGCAACTAGCAGGTCAAAAGTGCAGTAGACTTTCTATGTCTGTCAGCCAGGCTTGTCCTTAGCACAGAAGACAGAGAATTATACAATACTGGCAAGAAATGATATGAAGCAGCTACAACTAAATGGTATAACTAAACCTCTAAGTGTTTGAGAGAAATGTTTAAAATTGTTCTGTTTTTCCTCACTAATGCTTTGAAATTCTAGGGTGCCATGCAATCCTATTTTGCTTCTACATTTCTATGTCATGAAAAGTAACATTAGCAGAACGGGATTCTGTGTTCATTGAATAGTATGGTAAATGAAATCATCACAGGTTATTTCTGCACATTCTTTTGTTTCCTTTTCAGAAAGCAAAGCTTTAACAAAAATAATACCAAGGACAGGATCACAAATGCAAACACCCCATAAAAGCAAGGATTTAATCTGTGGTACTCTAAGATTAAATTTCCCTTAACATTTTCTTCACATAAAATAATTCTTGCACACTTCCTGTCTTTGAAGCTTGCTATGGAGAATGAGATTTATCCCACCTAATGTTCACAGTCCAAAAATTTACTTTTAGCTATAGTCTCAGATCTAATTAATGAAGATCTCCATGCTACCAAAGCTCAATTTCATTTTAAGTTAGGATCCAGAAACCACTGATTCCAGAGGTGATGAAATTTGCCTGTTTCCTTTACGGGCTACTGAAGGAGGACTCCTAGGTATGTCTCAGACTTTCTGCACAACTGAAGCAAGATGAAATACATCCCCTATTTTAAATATAGAAATGCAGTTAAATGGCATGAAACAGATTCCTGTCTTATTAGTCTTTCATTCCCTTGGCAATCCGTAAATTTGTGCTGTTTTTAAGGTTTAGGACTTTGACAAACTCTGGGAAAAGGACTATGGATATTATGGGTGAGAGAGATGGAGGCAACAAAGGGAGCCTTGTGATTGGAGTCAACTACATGCTGTCTGAAGCCTGTTAATGAAGCCTTCTACCTCCAACTACAGAAGTAGTGATCACAGGCTCTCGTCCTGTTGGGAGACTTCAACCATCCTGACATCTGCTTGAAAACAACATAACAAGCTGCAGGTAGACCAGGAATCTTTTGGAATGACTTCTTGAGCCCATTAACAGACAGCTCCATAAAGCTGAGATACAATACTGGACCTGTTCTCACTAGCACAAGCAAACTGATTGGTGACATCAGGATTGGATGTCTGGGCTGTAGTAATCACGCAATTGTGGAGTGCACACTCTTGAGGAGTATAGGACAAAGAGTAAAATTAAAGTGCTAAATTTTAGGACATCCAGCTTCCAGCTCTTCAGGGAGTTAGTCAACAAAATCTCCTGAGAAACTGTCCTAAGGGACTAGTGGAGCAAAGCTGGCAAATCTTTAAGGAAGTTCTCCTTAGGGCACAAGAGCTCTCCATCCCTAGCTGTCGGAGATCAGAAAAGAAAGGCAAGGGACTTGTATGACTGAACTGGGATCTGCTGGTCAAGCTGGAGGGCAAGAAGAAAACCTACAGGCAGTGAAACCAGGAACAGATATCCTGAGAGGAGTATAGGGATATTGCTAGGCTGTGTAGGGGCAGGATCAAGAAAGGCAAGGTCCAACTGGAACTGGACAAGGCAAGGGGAGCAAAGAAGAGCAAAAAAGGCTTCTTTCTAAAAGTACATTACTGGAAAAGGAAAGTATAAGGACAAATACCTCCTTAGTGAGCAATACAAGAAGGATGGTAAAAATGCATGAGAAGAGTGAGGTAGTCAAGAAATTTTTGCCTCAGTCTTCACTGGCAATTGCTCTTCACACAGCCCTCGAGTGAATGGGTCCTCCCACTAGAAGGGAAGATCAGGTTTATGGCCACCTGAGGAACTTGAACATCTGTAAGACTATGGGTCCTGATGAGTTGCATCTGAATTCTGAGAAGATTGACTGATGTAGTTGTCAGGCCACCCTCAATGATATTTGAAAAGTCAAGCAATCAAGTGAAGTCTCTGGTGACTGGACAAAAGGCAACATCACATCCATTTTTTGAAGAGTAGAAAGGATGACCCAGGGAACCACTGACTTATCAATCTCACCTCTGTGCTGTGGAAGATCAAGGAACAGATCCTCCCAGAACTATGCTAAGGCACATGGAAGAGAGAGAGGTAATACAAGACAACCAGCATGGCTTAACCGAGAGCAACTCCTGCTTGGCCAATCTACTGGCCGTCTATGTTGATGTAATTGCATCAGTGGACAAGGGAAGAGCCACTGACGCAATCTATGTGGACTTCAGTAGGCCTTTGACATGGTCCCTCACAACATCTCTCTTCCCATTTTGGAAAGATAAGGATTTGATGGGTGGATTGTTCACTCGTCCACAGGGAAATTATTCTAAAATCTGGACAGAACAATCCAATCTGGTTTCTAGTTTCTAGCAGACAAGCTTGATTTTTTTTCCCCAGAGAAGAAAATATTACCATGACTGAAAAGCTTCAGAGCTTGTCTCTGTACATATACAAGAGGGTCAAATAAGTTAGAAAACACATATAATCACCTCTCTTATGGTTGTGCTTTTGCAGACTGATAAGAGCAAAATTTATATAGGTAAAGGCTAAAGGCATTTCCTCTCAAAGCAGGACAAGATATATTTCAATACCAGAAGTCTTTGACCTTCCTTAAGCTAAATATGAAGTCTGTTAATGATCAGAAGTTTTTGGCCTGTAAAGTAGCTTCAGGTTTATTATTTTCTCCAGACGCTTTCTTTATTTTATTTTATTTTTAAGGATAGTTAGACTATAAGCAGAAACATTAGAGGCACTTTTGACAAGTCAAGGCAGCTGATTGTAGTTACATGACCACAAACCATCATTTTCTATCTTATACTGAAAGCCATGAATATTTTACCCAACTTAGATATTTCTTCAGACTATTAATTGTTAGCTGACTAATCTAGAATTCTCTGAATGTGGTTTTTTTTTAAAGTATTTTCAAAATAATTTGTTACAAAATTTAGCCTTGGAGCTATTTGTGATCTCTTTTTTAATGTGCTTGTTCCATTGTGGTGATTTCAGCAGGGAAGAAGTATACATTTGCAAAAATAGTGTTGTCTGTATTATGAAGAAAAAAGGTCTTCATTCTGTTCCTTGCTTGCTTGAACTGAAGAACAGCAATGTCTCTTATAGCAACAGCTGAAGGAAATTATCTATATTCCATTAAAACTTTCAGTCTTGATAGCATTTTCAGTGAACAAATCAGCATCCATTCAATTTATCAGAAACTGCAATTATTAGAAAAACCCAAACAAACACAATATAATAATGCTTTGAATTTGTGAAAAGATTTCTGAATCATCTGAGCTATCTTGAACTTATGACCAACAAATAAACTTTCTTTTCTCAAAGTAGTACAATTGCAGAGATTTTTGGCAAAGATGTTCAACTTCAAAATTACCACAAGTGTCTATAAGATGGTGGACTGAAAGAGATAAAGAATGCTACCAATAAAAATATTAGCATTCAATTTAGCTTAAAGAGTTATGTTAAGCCATAACTTGTTGACAAGTAAACCAGTCTGTAATTGAGGCTTATGTGGGCCACAAAAAATATGTTGTATAAGGCTGGCATGCAATGAGGGTTAGCAATCCACAAGCAAGTAATGCTTGTGTGTACTGTAAAGAATGAGAATATTGGCAAGATGACAAAATTAAATATACATTTTGGCTATTCATGGAACTTTATGTGGAATATATCTGAACCTGGTAGATTTCCCAAACTACAACAAAATTAAATCCATCAGAAAAACTCTCCAGCTCTGGTTTTTCTCTCAATATTGTGCATTGCTGTGTAATTAAAAATGAAGAGTTTTACAAAAATAGTAATAAGTATCTCTGTAGTACAGTCCATGATACTTATGCATATAGACATATATATATACCCTAGATATTTACCATATGCAAAACTGTATAAGATTATTGAAAAAGTTCAGTGAGTCTTTTGCCATAAATATCTGGATATTTGCTCTTAACCTGCTCAAATGTCAGCTGCTTTTTCACTTATGAACTTATGAATAGGAAGTCCTCTTCCTATTAGGAGGAATGTGATCACCATATTTAGTGAGAAAAATCTGAAAACCTAAAATGCAACAGTGAATCTCTGAAGAGTCAAGGGCTCAAGAGTGAGCCCTCTGAGAAAGAGATGGAAAATAAGGATTTATAGAGAAGAAGACACAGGGTAACCAAAAAATTTTCCTATTTCGAATCCCCAGTACAGGAGACTGGAGCCCTAATCTACATGCATAGTACAATGTTGTATCACTAGTGTTATGTGGGAAGGAGAGGTAAGGAGAGTAGATCTGTCTCTGAAAATGGTACTGAGCCTAGATATTCATTCATCATTCAGTAGCAGCTGACCTGGATGGCTCTGCTTGTTCATACCAGCCCCAGACTGGAACAATGCTGCCTGGCACTCACATCAGCTGACACAGCAGTGGTTATAAAGCAAAGCATTACATCTGAAGAACATATCCAAGCTTATCTGATCTAGACACACAGAAGACCTCAGAAGAGGACAGAAAAGTCAGTTCTATCAGTGGCAACAACACACAATCAGAGCCTGTTGTGGTTTCTTGCATTTTCACTGCCTACAGTGAAAATTGAAACAGATCTATTGATAATGTATTTCCAAAAGGTGGAAGTCATTTCTTCAAAAAACCTTTGACTAACATTCTAATTCCAAAGTAATGGTCAGCAAAATAACAGATTTGGGTTTTCAGCTTTAGGAACTGTCTCCTTAATGCATGCTATATTGGTTGCTTGCTTTACTGAGTTTTGGACAATCTCTATAAAAATTCTTTTTTCCTATACTGAAAATATTCTTTATGTGTTTTCTTTACATACCTATCTTGCACTATCTTGCATCTTATGTACAAGTCTAAGAGGAAGCCCAGATGTTCATACATTCTGCAGAAGACTACCTGGTAAGGTGTGCATGTAGTTGCTTCTTCTGTACAGGTTCTCTTAGTTTCCTTGTCCCAAAACACCATAAAAATAATATCCCAGTGATATTATTTTGATAAGCAGATATTGTGTTATTCTGTCAATTACATGCATTTTATCTGGAACCCTATGCGGAAAGGTAGAGTTCAAACCATAAGTGCAAGCAGTAGGCAATCCACCCCTCAGAAAAGCCTATAGTACAACAGTTTGCCAGGGGAGCAAGAAACAACTTCGGAATTTACATAATTCAGTCTGACTACTAAGCATTGCTGTTTCTATCAGATTTGTACTACTAAATAATCCAGAAAAGTAAATTTAATGTTACTGACCATAGAATCACAGTCTGGTAGAAGCTAAGAACATTGCTAGACCCCATATTATAAGATGAAAGCACAGTTTGATGTACTTTTCTGCTTGAAACGTGACATAACGGTGTTACTTCTAAACAACAGGCCCCTGTTGATTCTAAATAATAGCATTCCACCACTAAGATTCTTACAAAAGGAAAGCAACAAAATTTAAACTTGAAATAGCTTTTAGAGAGCTGTTGGAGGCCATTTCTTAAGAAGAACACAGCTGGAAGCACACAGAGAGCACAAAGTGTGCACAGTGAGGGGAGATTGGCTCAGCTGGTATAAATCAGTCTAATTCCAAACTTATAGAGGGATTTCAATTTACACCAGATGAGGACACAGCTCTAACATCAAGAGGAAAAATGAAAAAGAGAAGAAATTCAACTTCCAGAAATTAAGATAGGGATTTGGCATGTTTTATTTGTACAAGTGATGCCTGCAGCCATATTTATCTTTTTGGACCTGGGTGGGATTACTTTAAATGATCTGATCAAGATTAGTACACTTCAGATTAAGAATTTCCATGTTTCCTATGGTCAGTCTACAGTGACAGGCAGCATAATTTGCCCAAAGATACATAAATGATTGAACCCAATAAATAAATAAATAAAATGATATGTAGATAAATAAATAAATAAATTTGTTCTCCCATGTAAATAGAAGAAATAAAACCACAGATCACACGTAGGGACAGAAGTGTAAGGAAGCAATTAAAGATTTAAGATACACTTGAAATATGCAAAACATTAAATCTTCCAGGGACTATCTTCCAGGGACAGCTTGAGAACGGAAGATCTATTTTCAGAACAAATGCTAGTTTGTTGGCCTGAAGCATAGGAAAACAGGAAAGAAAGAGGAAGTCATTAGATGACCTAAAAATTTCAAGATTAGTGAATTTTTTTTTTGCACTGAAATGAAATTAATTATTAGTCTCAAGAGAATGTAGTTTTTAAATAGCAATGCTTTAAGATTTTACTTTTTTACTTCTTATTGGCAATACAGTTTTATATTCTTTTTACGTGAAAAGCAAATTAATCCAATGCCTTAGCTTTTAGCAGTTCTTCTGGATGGAATGAATTTGTATGAGCAAGAGACGAGAAATCTTACTTTAAAATTTCATTTAGAAAAATACAGTTTTGTTTCACTTCATGAACATGGGACTTCCTGAAGTTCTCAATCATGTTGTTGAATGTACCAAGTTACTCCAAAAAATCCAATCTATGTCTGTGCATGAAAGGCTGAAAGGAAAGCCACAGGAGAAATCTTGTAAGAACAGCATGCTGTGATGGCACCTACATAAACAGGAAACCAAGAGCCTAGCATTATGTCTGCTTGCAGCTATTTAGAACATCCAGATCATGGGACAAAGTACAGTGAGCAAGTCCTGATGACAGAGGTGGGATGGGATGGGAAGTTTCCTACTGGCAGAGAAATAGCATAACCTAAAGCAAGAGATGGCTGCCAACCCAAGGAGAACCTAATAGCTGTAAGCAGAATTCAGTAAACGGCATCCTTTTTCAACATCCTCACAAAGAATCCTAAACAGACCACGTGGATATAGCACCTAGATGCTTGAATGCTGAACAGAATACCGGTGTTTACACATCTTGTTGTTGATGTGGGAATAAGGGTCTGAGCATGAATGGGTGAAATCGGTTTTAATTAAGATTTAATTTGAAATAAAATCATCTTCTCCTCCCATAAGAGCTTGCACTGACCTCTGCTAAATTGTTGCTGCTATATTTCAACACTATTTCCTGCAGCAGGACCTGAGGCATAACTATTTCCAATATTCAGAAGCTTAAAACTCACTCTTAGTAGCATACTTGCCGAGGAGGCATCAAATATCCTTACATATCTGTATTTCTGCTCATAAAGTTCTCCAGACGAGTGTTTTTTCTGGACCTGCCTAGGTCTGTGTCACATTTGTCTTGCCTGTGGGACACAATCCTCTAAATGTACTCTGAACAGATCCTGCTAGAGTCTGGGCTGGGATAGCTTTTGTAAATCCTCTCTCACATTGCAGGATATTGTATGTTTTCATGGGAGGCCTAGAACTTTCTTGAAAGAGTTTGATACGTGAATTTGATCCTGATTCAGCCTACATGTGTGCAGTATACTTAGCATTTCCATTTCAGATCTATAACATCAGTGCAGAGCATCTAGCACATTGCTCAAGTACAAGACTTATCCCTACACTTCTGGTAGAAACACTGGCAATGTTTCTGCTGAGCTCCTTGTTATTCAAACACACAAATAAAATGTATCCAGAACTGGATTTGATAAAACAGTATTTACCCAAGAGCCAAAATGCCGCTTTCCCTGCTCTGCTAGAAAAGCATACCTTCCAAGCAAATACTGTAGCATCCCAAATGGAACTCATACTTACATGAAGCTTTCTCAGCCCCTGCTCTCGAAACTGAACCATCTTGTAGAAATACCTAAAAGCTTTTTGACAGACAGAATAAAATCCACTGTTTGATTTTCCCTGCGTTTTTGACATTGAGCATCATTCTACAAGTCGCTTTCGTGAGACAAAAAATGTTTAATTAAAATAACCTCATGGAGACATATTCTTTCCAGTCTTTCTCTGTCCCATCCTCTGCACTTATTCCCACTGACAGAATTATTAAACTTACTGTGCTTGCTTGATGGCAAAGACTCAGGATTCAGCAAGTAATGCAGGGAAATTAATTCACTTATCTTACACTCGCACTAATACCCAAACATTGAATTACTGAGTTAATGATGGGCATTGTAGTACCACCATTGCCACTGTATAGGAAATGGGTAAACAAGAAAAACCAACAAAGCATTTATCTCAATCCAAGTTAGGCATGCATCTTTATGGGAGTTTTCTCCTGTCTAGAATAGTCCATTATCCACTCCAAGTTTTCTCAAGCTCCCACTAGTTCAGGTACAAGATCTATCCTAGCAAAGGTTTTTCAGATTTATTTTATATACACATATATATATATAAAACAAAAATACACATAATATATATATACTATATACCATGTAATATGTACTATGTAATATAGATACATATAGATCTTATAGAACTTAGTTCCATGTTTTTACTAGAAAGCAGGTGGCCAAAAATTTACACCTTCAGAGGAAGCAAAGACAAATCTACCACTGCCAAACAACCCAGTCTCAGGGTTGATTAGTTCAGACATCACATCATGTTTATTCAGCTACATTTTTTCTGAATCACAGACAGGTTGCTCTTTATTGAGCAAGATATGGTACCATGCTACATAGACTAACTAACTTGTTTGGAGGTAGACTCTGTTTTCTAACATATCTTTGTGTTACTTAAGTCCAGTCATAGTGTTGCTGATGCAATCAAATCCCAGAGGTGGTAGAAATCACTCTTTATCAAATTCATCATGTTTTGGGCCAGTCTCCAAAGCAAAAGTGGGCAATTCCACACCACCTGACTGCAAAATGTCATATGGCTCCTATCTCATAAGAAATCAGATTCAAGCTGCGTAAGCAACAATCCATCCTAACATAAAATCAATTTAAAAAGCAAATATGAAATCAATTTTCAGGATGCATTTGTTTCAGATGATGATTTATATGATATAGCCCACTTAGAGAAGACAAATAGGGTTTTTTTTTCTAAGCTGTATAGTTCTGCCCACTCAGAATTCAAGTTATACCTTAAAGGCCTACAGGCCTGTATAAAATTGTCGTGGACCAATTTTTAACTTTAAGAAGGTCATGCTGATTAACAGCTCTGATCTCCTGCTGGTATTTTGGGAGATTTTTTCATTTGTTTGTTTGTTTTTTGGTGGGTTGGTTTTTTTTTTCAGTAAGAGCACACGTTAAAAAATCTCAAACTCAACTTTTGTTTCACATAGTAATATTAAAATACAGGAAAAAAGCTAAGAAAAAAAGCATAGCTTATATATAGTTTGCATAAATAAGCTTGTGGTTTGTATAAGACAAAAATGATGGCTCTCATGTAGGCTTTCTACATTTTTTGTTGTTCAGTGGGTCTAGCTTTCTCATATCTCTCTGCTGGTGGTCTGGTTACGTGACCACAAACTCATTATATTCTCTTACCTCATTGCTGTGAATGCCAAGGAAAACTTGTCTTTAGCTTTTCTGGAATGCATGTTACATTTGCTGCTGGACATGGTAGCTTTTTAGTAATTAAATAGATCTCACAAACATCACTAAACCTGGCTTTGCAGCCAGAGGGAATGTGAGTAGATGGCATTCGGCAGAATACTGGGATGTTATACAGCAGTGAAAGGAAAACTGCATGGAGCAGGATTGAGCAGTAGGACAAATACTAGCTATAGACAGAGCAGCAGAACATCAACTAGGAAAGGGAGGGAACTCAGAAAGCAAAGTTCCCTTTACTTTGAAAGATGTGTAATCAGGAGATCAGACATATACAGAAAGTCTCATAGATCATCGTAGTAGGTGTCTAAGAGGCATAGTTATAAAAAGAGGATAGTAAGCAGAGTAGTAAGAGGTTTAAAAGGGCCAGAGAAGAGTTCAAATCTCTAAATGATTAGTCCTGAAAGGAACAATATGCTTCAGCTTCCGGATGTAAGCACCCAAATGGAATATGATACGTACACAAAATTAAAATTTGGTTTTATGTTGATAATTTTAATACTGATAGTTGTCAAAGCTGTGGTAAATACTTACCTTCCCTTTTTTGATTTTTTTTTTAATTTTTTTTAATTTTTTTTTATTTCAATATCTAAAAAAATACAACAGAAAATTAAAAAAAAAAAAAGGAAAAAGTAAAAAAATAAAAGATTATTAATACACTAATGAGGATAAATAAAAAGCATTGCACTGTTGAACACAAAGCACAAACATTTAGTAAGAAAAATCAGAAAGTTATTTTGAGACATAACCAATTTGGGGTGTTTTTTTTTTCCTCCTTCAGGTACATTCTTACTGTTTTATTCGTATGGTGTGTTTGTTGTTGCTTTCAGTTTGTTTGTTGCTTTTTTGTTGTTTGTTTTGTTTTTCTTCGTCTTGGTTTTTCTGCTATTTGTTTGGTTTTTTTTTTGAGTGATCTTACGAGGACTCAAAGGAGAAACTCTAAAGTAGAAAGTAGCTGCATGAAGATGAAAGTGGTTCTATAACTTTGTAGAGAAAACTGTTGAATTCTTTGGAGTATATAACAAGATGTTTTAATACAGTAAAATGTTCTTTCAGTTTATCATCAAGAATTTTCTGCATTTGGCATGTGGAATTCTGGTGAGACTTTTTATGACAATCAGCTTCAAGACATAGAGGAGTTCCTTTCCAAGGTCCCCCACAGCAGAAAAGTGATTCTATTAAAAATTTACATAAGACTGAAGTCCCTTCTCCTGCAGTGCCACCAGTGACAGGGAAAAGCAATAAATAACACAGGACAAGAACTGCCTTTAAATCACTGTGGTTTGGACTGTGGTTGTTGCAGAGTTAAGCACAATGTCTGTACTTGTTTGACATCAGGATTAAAAATAACCACAGAATGTAGTGATACTGGGAAGAGATTGCAGGAAGATACCTGATTTTTGAAAAGGCTGTCTTTGTTTTGCTAAATGTCACCACTAAATGTCACCTCGCATTTAGAGCTATAACATTGGCAAGAGGAAAGATTTCACAAAGCAGTAAACAAATTCCCAGGTCTGATAATCCCTTTCACTCCTCTTTCACAGATGACACTTCTGCCAGAAGGCTCTCAACAAAATGTTCTCTGATGTGTATTTCAGCATGTCCAAACCCAGCATCTCTGTGCCTTGAGATTTTGGCGTAAGTGTCCTTGTTTTTCCACAAAGAAAAACGGGGCATGCTTAGTTATTCTGTTAACAGAATACTTAAAAGAAAGAATCTGAGGTAAAATACACATATGGATATTTTTAGGTTTCTCTTATTGTTGATGCAAAACACAGCACCAAAGCTTATGGAACTTAATGGGCCCAGTGTCCTGAAGAGTTGTGGATAGTTTCCTGCAGCTGGTAGAAATAGTTGTAGACCTAATTGTTATATCTTGAATACAGAGTCCTCCAAACCAAAACCTTATCTCAGCTCTCTGCATCCTGATAACCCTCATTGCATTTTGTACTTTCACTGCTCAAGAAATGGCTTTGTTCTTTTGTTCTCAGAACAACTGAAACTTAATGGTGTTTTCAGAGAGTGCCCTGAATCTGTGCTCAGGCTCCAGATTCATTTACAAGATGGATATTTTAATCCAAGGAAAATCACAAATTTAAAACTCTTTAATTGCTAAACAGAACAACTCACAGAGATCTTGAAGATATTCATGGCCTTTGCAGTTTGGGAAGGCTGGGTATCCCATCAGCTTCCCTTGGTGGCTGGAACACATGTGGCCAGCTGGCTGTCCCTGGCTGAGGGAGCAAGTTCTGCCTCCACTTTCTGTAAGGCTGGGTGAGCTATTTGTCTAAGGGACATCTTGGCATCTGCAAATAAACAGTGCTCTCAGGAAAGCCTGTGTGTACACAGTCTTAGGCGTTTACACAAGGACAGGATGCTTCTGAACAAAATGCTAAATTTAGACTGAAACTTTTCAGTCATCAAAAATTTCTGTTCAAAATAAATCTTCTTTCTTGCTCCAAACCATTTTGAAATCTGTCCTCACAAGCTCCTAAAATCTATGTGCTTAATGATTTTCTCCTTGAGCAAAGCAGCATGAGTATTTTAATCAGAACTAAAGATTATGGCAAATAGAACAAATCTATTTTTTGTTTGTCTGAGATGGTCTTCCCAGAATCACAGTATGACAGACTGGCTGAGGTGGGTAGGCCCCTCTGGGTCTACCTGGCCCAACCCCACCTCAAACAGAGACACCCAGAGCAGGGTGCCCAGGACCATGTCCAAGCAGCTTTCTGGTGAATAAAAAGGGAATCACTGATCTTTGAGCTAATTCCAGGGTAAACTGGAGGACAATGAAGTGCTTTCTAAGCAGATCACACTAATGCCAAAATACATATATATATATATATAAAAACACGGAACAAAACAAACAAACGAAAAAACAACAAGAAACAAGTAATTATATGTCATGTAAGTATGTATACATCATTATACGTACTAGGAATCAGCAGATATGCATAACATACAAAGCAAAGGAGACTGTTTCCTTTCAAGAGAACATGTATTTTTCATTTCCTTGCTGCACCAAAATTTTTATTTTCTCACAAAAGCTTTCTAGTTGATGTAGCAAAATAACAGTATATTACCATATGTATTGTTATACAAACATTATTCCACTTTATAGGAGGAAAAACAGATGTTACAGATGCAGGAAGAGGATAGGAACAGGTAAATAGGGAGAACTTCAGTATTGGTTATTGAGAGAGGGATCTTTAAAGCCCTCACTCTTGTGTCATCAATGTTCACATTGACAAGACATTGATTTTGAAGTCATTCAGAGTGTAAGTATGTGGCATGCGATTAACAATTTCGAAATCTTATCCTCTATTATAAGAATGTAGCCACAGAAATTGTGCATTTATGTGTGACCAGAAAACAGCTCAGGCACATGTGTGGCTTGAAAAGCAGAGGAAAGTGCAAAGCTCACAGCATGAAAGACATAACTCTGAAGTTGTAATGGGGAAAGAACTTTGTGCAACCTCTATGACTAGTTGTACTAATCCTTTTGTATGATCCTTCCTTCATCTTATTGCTGGATAGAGCATGTCCTACTCCCCAACACAAACTGCCTTGATTTGGGTCTCTACACAAGCACGCAAAGCAGAATTTCTTGATATTTCTTGGACATGGAAACAAAGTACTAGAGTTTATTTTAATTTTTTTTAATCCTGTTGAAGCCATCACTGGATATTTTGGGTGTTACTTATAAGATTTCATTTGAATATAGTCATTCTGGCTGCAGAAGTTCAGCACTTTCTCCTTTCACATGCTAATGCAGATATAAACCAGTAAGAGAATGTCTTCTTTGCATAAATTACAGAAAAGGAAATGAATCAAGAGTGAATTGCTGTTTCCACATTTGAAGGCTGAAAGCAGTGGAGTTATGAAGAACTTTCCAAAATAATCATCATAAAAATATAAAATCACTACACACTCCTCATTATAAGAAAGCCAACTAGTACACATGTTTTTCCAGGCAGTATCTTAGAGCAAGGTTTCATCAAGTCTGTCTTCAAGAGAAGAGACTGTAGCAGAAATTACAAATAATATTCCAGTTACTATGAAGCTTCTTTTTGAAGAGAGTATTTTTTTCTAAGTATATACCTAATGGGTTATCTCAGCAGCCAATGTAGCATTTCAGTTCCGAACATTCAAGCCATCTGTGTATTTATGCCTCAGGCAGCAGCTGTAATTTCATTAGGCAGAAAATAATTTGGGTTTGCTGTCACTGATAGCTGGGAATAATTCTAGAGAAAGTAAATGTACAAGCTGTCCTTTAATAAATGTATTTGTGTGGTGGAGAGGGTAGAATTAACCTGACAGATGACATGAAAAATTCACCAATTATTTTTGGCTAAGGCAAAGCCTTTGCTACCCTGCCTATTTTCAGTTTTAAGTCCCTGAATGTTGCGAATTTTGACACTGTATCTTCTTAAGATTCTTTGGAGCAAAAATTCACTGGTATGGTGACCAGAGTGAATGGGGGTAGTGTGGTGACTACCTCCACTATGGAGGTACAAACATTTAGGCATTGGAATCTCATTCTGCCCAAGTAATGGGGAGAGGAGAGTAGCAGAGCACTTCCCACCTCCAAGTTGCTCTTGGGAAGGCACTTAGCCCAGATTTGCTCACTTAGCTTTACCAGGGACTGCAATAGGTTTTTTTACAGCTACACTGTGTTATTGACTGGTGTGGCCATGCCTTGTTCAAATCCTCATGCCTTTTGTCTCAGAAAACATTATTTACCAGAGAAATCTTATTTCTTACCAATTTAGCTCCCTTGTTCATTCTAATAAGCCATTATGAAGGTCTGCTCTTGTGTTCTCGGAGATGATGAACATAAACTTCATCTCACTCAAGAAATTCTGCACTCTCACATAACAACTCTACAGTACAGATAATTTCTGATTAACATTAATTATATTTATTAAATCTAAGATGTAAAAATACTTTTTTAAAGGATCCAAACTCAATTATTTTACTGCTAGTATCACTTAATGATGTTATTAAACATAACACAGAATTTCACAAAGTACTCTTCTTATGGTATGTGAGCATGACTCCAGTCTTTGAAGAAATTCTTTGCTGTTCGTAGTTTGTGATGCCAGACTTTTAGGAAAGGCATTGTATGTAGGGGAGTTTGCTTTCTGCTTTCATGTCTGTAATAGGAATTTAACTCCTGAGATTTAAAGACTCCCTGTGAAGCAGGCATGGCAAAGCAGGATAACATTCCTGAGGTAAGGAAGGGATTCCCTCCATCTGATTTCATGACCTCTATCTAAGTCCTAGCCAGCTACATGCATACAATAAATAGTGCCAAAATATCCATGCTCTGTATCAGTGATTTCTTTTGTGGTGGGAGCATGGACCTTTAGGCCCTTCATAATCTGATGCTACTCAGAAAAGCAGGCCTAATATAAAGTTTAATTGCTGGTAAAGCCTACAGTAAATATTTGTGATGTTCTTCAACTCCCTTCCCACAGTGTTGTACAACAGAACAAACTGTAGCAAGCTCAGGTTTCGAATGGAGATGCAAAAACAATGTCATTGAGATAAGTTTAATGTTATCTGCCTAATGCAGTGTTACCAGGATGAAGCTCCCTGTTGCAGAGAGAGATGACCAACTTGCAGCTTAGTTCTCTGTTACCTGAATCTCAAAAAAAAAAAAAAAAAAGTCTTCCTAGTGACTTTGAAGGCAGAAGAGATCAGCTGCCATGACTTCATTCTGCATTATCTCTGAGACCTGGAAGCATGATTGTTCTCAACATCTCTCAGGAATGCTTCAGACCTTGAAGAAAGCACTCAGCACCTTTTGAGTCACACCCAGCCGTGTTTCTTGACAGCTACACTAAGCAAAATGTTTGTCAGGAAGATATGACTGTAACTGTTGCATAGTTGTAATAGACGCATAGTAACCATTCTCATTTCCTAGAAATATGAGATTTCAAGTGGGCTCTGAGCTGGCAAAGCAGTGAGTTTTTTCTTCCTCATTCTTTATGACAGAACAAGTAATATCTATCCTCTCCACTCTGGAAGCCCCAGATAGCACAGGAGCCTTATTCTAGCACAAGCTGTACAGACAAGTGCTGCCAAGGGTGTTCAAATAATAATAAAGGACTGCAACTTCATGTTTGAAATCAGTTTGAAAACTTTTATATATTCCTCGCCATACTGAATGTAACAAGCCTGCTTACCTGAAATATGTCATGGGAATGTGTGCGTGTATGACTCAGGCCTTTGACAGAAACGTAGGTGGAAGAAAAATGTCCTGAGTAAATAAGCTAAAAGGTTTAATAGTCAGATGCTGCAAGCAAGGCCATCCTCCAGGCCATCATTCCTTTTGAAAAGCTATCGCCATTTATTACAGTGGAGCACATGAAATTCTGAATGGACATGGCCACAGCGTAAAGGGACGATGAATACCCTGCTACCTGGCAGGGCAGGCCAAGGCAGTGGTGTCCTAACTGTGCCAGTCACTGGGAATTAAGAAGTAAAAGGAAAAGAGAAAAGGCAGCCTGAAGGCTTTCTATGCTATTTGTTTGAACACAGAAATGATTGAGTACATCAATTTAAAGCATATCCAGATTGCAAAAGCATATATATATGTGGTCTGAAGATCCTTTGGTTTGAAAGTTCACTGAATGCATTTCATTCAAAAAACTCATCAGTAAATTCTCATTTGTTACTGTATTTTCACAAACCTTCCAAAATACAAGGATTTCTCTTGAAAATGTCCACAAAAAATGTTTTAAATCCCACGTGCAAAAAATATATTCAGAGAAAGCTTCTTTTGTTCTTCAAATATGTCTAAAATATGAAAGGAAAAAAGCAGGTTTTGAAAGATTTTTTTATAGGGGAAGATTATAAATGGTTGTTAAACAGTCCATTCACAGAGCCTTAGTTTTCCTTTGTAGAAGTCCTTTCTGTAAAAAGCTGGAGATCGCTGTGGTGCTGTGGGCAGAGGGGATTCTCTTTCAGTGTGGACAGAACGTGGGAAACAGTGCCACAGAGATTTATTGACTGTTTTTTCTGGATAGGAAGGTCTCTCTTGCCTCCCATAGACTCCTTCCTCTAGCCAGGCAAATGTCAGGAGAAAAATGGCATGTGTAGTAGAAATGCTGTCACAGCTTGAAACAGTGATTGAACACCTGGTAGGAAGGCAGGGCCAACCTAGGGCAGCTCAGGTGAATGCTATGCACCTGAGTGACCTGAAGGGTTGGATCCAGGATCCACCCCTTCCCAGACCTCATTTAAGAGTTGGCAGTTGAGGTGAAAATATCTTGCTGGAAATCCCTGTCTACTTGAGTACTTCTAAGGGTAAGTACATTTTCTTCCTTTATTTTTGTGTCTACAGCTGCTGTGTTTGGGCTTGTTTTCATTTGCTGTAGCCTAGGATTTTGCTACCCCGCTCTTATTGCTTTACTTTCCATCATGTGATAATGTAACAATATGGAAGAAGGAACTGGAGTAGTGGTGTCTGGGTCCCTAAACAAAGGCAAAGACCATACAGTTTTCTTCAAAAACCCCAAGTAAAGGCAAAAACTTCAGTCATTGTCACCTCAGCATGCTGTGTGTTAAGGAGTTCTGGAGGAATGTTGTCCAACCATGGTTTTCTGGCTGGAAAGGATGCTCATTGGGTGTAAAGCTTGTTTCCTAGAGGAAAGCTGCTAGAACAAAAGACCTCGTTTTGCTATGGTGCCGTAGAAGCTGCATCCTTCCCACACTATGTTTACCGAGATAATTATTTGTATAGATACGTGCTCACCTCTGCCCTGGAATGTTGCTAAAGGAAGAATGAAAATGCAGCTAAGTAAATCCCAGCTCAGTGAAGCACTGAAGTGTTGATGTTCAGTCAAGTAAGGCTTCAGAGTAAAATGGATGAGTTGATCAGTGTTCTGCAAGGTACAGCTGAAAGGCTTTAGTGAAAACTATGACTTTAAATTAAAAAAAAATACAGTTCTTTGTATAAAAACAAACATCAGACAGCAGTCCTACTTTTGAGCTGTGTGAGATAAAAAAAAAATATCTGTAGGTAATCTCCATGTTTGCCTTACTGTAATTCACCAAGGAGTGCAGTGTATTGCTTTTCCATTCTAGAAAGCAGTCCCTTGCAGATATCTTGTACTGGAAGGGCCCTCAGCACTGCAAAAGGAGTGTAAGCTGTGTTGAGATGTGGTAAGCTTTCTGTGATGGACGTTTTCCATACAGTGTATACAAGGAGCTTAGATTATTACATTCTCATTTTTATAGGATACTTGACACCATTTCTACATTAACTGATGTGTTGATGTATGCACATACTTGGAAGTTCTCCTGAGCTGTCAGATTTAAGAAAAATGGAAAGTTCATCAGTAGTCCAAAAATGCTTTTTGTGAGCCATTATTGTTTATGTTGGACTGCTCACTCCAGGGGTTATTTTGGAATGTGCTTTGCACTGGGGTTTGAGGTTTTTCAATAGAGAAACTCAAATTAATATTTACGTACAGAATATTATTTTTTACAAAAAAAAAAAAAAAAAAAAAAAAAAGAAGAAAGCCAGAACTACTTGGGTATTTATCCAAGATGCATTTCATTGTTATGCGTTCAGTTCTTTATCCTGATGTGCTATATCTCTTCAAGACTTGAGTCTAAGATATGTGGTATGGGTCACTGAGGGATTTTATTTGTTCTCCTTTTTCCACCTCACTCCTCTCCGAAAAGGAAAATGAAAATTGCCTTGATAAAGGACCCAGTCTTAAGTAAATGGCAGGATAATATATTATATATAGACCCAGCTATCCATAGAGTTGTTTTGGAACAGAGGACTTTGGAAAACAATGAAAGAAAAGATTAAAACTTTCTCAGGAAAAACTATTTTAAATACCATGAAATTATTTAACATCCCACTTCTTCACCAGGAAGAGGCCTCTTTAATGTTCAAACAGGGATGATGATTATATGTTGGTTAGTTGTAGTAAGGGAGTCAGTAGTCTGAGATTTGATGCAGAGTTATGGTTTTGCTTAGCTGCAGTTAATAAATGATAATATCTTAGCTATTGTACAGTTTCTGATTTCCTGTGAAATAATTTTAAGCATGAATAATTTTCATATGCCAATGGCAAAATGCTGTTAGGTCTAATATATATGATTTAATATATCTATTGTAAGTAGAAGCACAAATACAGATTTCTAGCAATCAAAATGATGCAAAAAATCATTTCTACATAATTACAAGAAACTGATTACTTTAAATTGGATGCTTCAAACCTCTACTTAAGAGACTGAAACTTAGACAGTGCAAGGGTTAACTCATTATACTGCAGCTTCACTCAACACTTCTCATGGTGCAAAGGAATGAATTCCCTAACAAATAAGAAGGAACACAATATCTCTGTTGCAGCCCAAGTTTAAGAAGCATGCAGTGCTCATGTTTGCTGTATACAAATACATCATCTCTGCTTCACCATCATTTATAGTTGACTCAACTAAATAAAACTTTAAAAAAAAAAAAAGTTGAACAAGTTTTATTCTTACCCATACTATGGAGTGTAAGAGACTAAGAATTGGACTGAAATATTGTTTCTTTAAGTGTCCTTCTTCAGTAGGAGACAGAAAATATCTTGGTCAGATCAGAGGGTCAAGGTCAGAGTATGCTTTTATTTCAGTGTGACCCAGTTAAACTTGGGGGAAGGCTATTGCTTTCAAATGGATTTTTAACACAGACCACAGAGAGGCTATTTTGCAGTTTAAATTAACAACGACATGCCTTCCAAGTTGTATTCTGAATGGGATCTGGCTTTGGTGGGGAAGAGAGGTTTGTTACTCCCACAACAAGGACTTATGAAACATTTTAATAAACAGTAAGGCTTTCTCTGAAAAGAGCGCCTTGACAACCAGTATGCAGTACTCAGATATGTGCATAATACATTCAGACTGAACAGCCGTTGTATTCTAAGAAACCATGGCAGACTAGTGGGTGAAGTCCTTATTTTCACAGTTTTATTTATATATATATTTTTTTCCACAGCATTTATTGGAGTGGCCTTTCCATAGTGTTTTCACAAGGGATTTTACTCAGTGCCAGTCATGTTTTCTCCTGCCTTCTAGTCCAATGGGGAATTTTTCATCTGTTAAGTAATAAGGGATCTTGTGTGGGGAAAATGTTGTTTCATTAAACCTTGCAAAGAAAGATTTTTCTAAGTCAGAAAGATTACATTAATTGCTCTCAAAATCTTATCTACCACAGTTTCCACTTGTTCAGGCTATCAAAACATATCACTTGGAAAACATTTGAATATAAAAACTATAGCTTCTTGAAAAGCTCTACAAAAACCTAGCTTTTGATATGAGAGAGACAGGTTAGACAATCATAAATCTTACCAGACCTCTGCCCTGTTCTAGGCTTTGAATACCCAGAATCTCTCAACAGATGAGACATATCCAGCTCAAAAAATCTGGAAAGCAATATCAGACCTTATGGATACAACACAGACTTGATGTTGAGCTAGTTTACATTTTCAAGTCCCAGGATGAAATGAACTGTGTCAGAAGATGTTGCTCTCTGTATTGGTGTGCTCTTTAAAAAAAAGTACAAAATTTCTGCTTTGTTTGATTGCATGAAGGCTTAACAATGTAGAGACTCTTTTGGAGTTTGGTTCCAGATTTCATGACTCACTGATGGTGACTTTTTCATTTTGTTTTCCAAACTGTCTCATTGTTTACTTCCAAAATTTCCATTGACTTCAGAGGAAGTAGGATGGCGCCGATGAGGTTCTTACAGCTTAAGAAATCTGTCCAAATTTGTCACTAGCTTGAATAATTTGGTTTAAGAAGTCCTTTTATATGCGGGCTAATTGCTGTGGTAATTAATATAGTCATTTGTATTTACCAGAATTTTTTCTCCTTTGTTCACATCGTAATTATATGTATTATCTTACATCACTGATTAAATTAAAATGCTTTCTTCTTAACCCTTTAATTAATAACCCCCAATAATAAGCTGTAAAGACTGTCCAGAGTAAAACTACAGAAAATTATGCAAAGACCACTTGTAAGAGCATGTTATCTTTTTTTTTTTATTGCTGGATTTCAGATAATGCCCCAGGGGCTTCATTTGGGTGGTCAAGTAATTCTGCATGATGAGTAATAAACAAATAATTCTACACCCAATTCTGTTTTATTCCCACTGAGCCGAGATTCCTCATGCAAGTAGTTCCACTTCAGTATTCAGGCATGCAGTTAATCCTAGCTATTTATATGGCTAGTTACCACACCCTCAAACAAAGGATACAGTAGAAAAGTAGAAATCTGACCAATAAAATGTGTTTTTTTTAAAGGCAAAAAAATAGACACTATATTTGTCTCAGACACCAATGTGGTTACGTTTTTCAATTGAAAACTAAAATACACATAAAATCTTAATGATTTTTACTTTCTAGATTTGAAGGAACACTCAGAATTCAAATACCTGTTTTTTGAATTGTACCTTTTTTAATAAATGGGTTATCAGTGATGCTTTTGTATTTTACTTAGTTGTGTACTAGTTTTAACAAAGCCTTTTTTTTCTGTTATGACTAATTCACTGAATATTAAGTGCTGTTCTACATTGTCTTTGAGTAGTATGTGTTTAGTAACATTAACCAGTTCAGCTTTTATTTACTGATTTTTTTTATTTTTTTTCCCCTGGGAAAAGTACCTAATTTTGACTGTTTGTTTTACTTTTGCTGCTAGTGAAAAATCATAGGATCTACAGGCTATTCAGAGCTTTGGGGTGCAGTTATGTTGTAGGAACTAAGTATCTTAAAATGCTGTCAGATTTTGTAACTTTATATGTCAACAATTCTCTTTTATTATATTTTTAATTATTATTTTTAGTGACTTTTCCTTCTAGCCACCCACCCCAAAAATCTTCAGTGGAAAATCTAGAAATATTTACTCTATTAGTGTTTTAACTAAAAACAGAGTTTGGCAGCTAATCTCCTCCTAAATATCTAAACATCAACAACTACTCTGCTTTCCCTCTGGAGCAAAATGTATGCCGTACTCTAGACAACAAAACACAGAATGTGAAATATGTATGCATACATCTTGATATGTGCACTCTCTGGCAAGGCTTCTTAGAAAGAACAACTGCAGCTCAAGTTCAATGAAAAACTGAATACTATACTCCAAGAGATTTATCTGCTTTTTTTTTTTAGGGGTCAGATTTTCACCCCCCTTATACAGACTAATTCATCAGAATTGCAAGTGAGATTTGATTAGCATCAGTCAAATCTGGAGGAGGTTCTGAAATGCGTCCACTGGGTCAAAATCTCTGAAGGAAACACACTGCTGCTTCCATCATAACCTGACTGGACTATATCTGCATATCGTCAACTTCACTTCACGTAAATATTTAGGAATCATTAAAAGTGCTGTATGTGTAGATAGTTTTTGAACCTTTCATAAGGTACCCATGTGTACATGACTATCCTGCCAGTATACACTGATAAACAGTAGTCTCAAAGGGTCCTGCTACAAATTGCCTTTTATTGGGAATACTTCTTTCAGATTTCAGTTCAGCTAAACCAAGAATTAAGAAAAAAGATCTTCTATGGCTGCTCAACCACTTTAAAAATTGAATTTAGAAAATCTTTTGCAGCTGTGGCTAGCACTGTTTTGGCTCTACATTGTGACTGAGTGCTACCATCTTGTCTTGGTTGTTCCTAAGCATAAGCAACTGTTCCCCTTACTTTAAGATTCAGCTATCCAATTTTTATAATTATCTTTTATCATTGCAATCAATACTTTGAGCCATAGTAGACATACTAACTGACATTAACAAATAAAGAAGCAAACAAATAAATAGTTGTGAACAAGTGCAATTTAAAAGCAGAAGGTAACTATACAAAAGAAAGACTGTGCCTTAAGAAAAATTCCCACAGGAATAAATTGCTCATTGCTTCTTTATGTTCCAGGGTAGCAGAAACATATTGAAAAAACGTATTTGGAAAACATCATTATTCACGCTCTGAAAGAGGAAGTAAACTAATGGTTCTCCACTTTCTGGGTGGCAACTGTTTCCACAGCAGGATTCTAGAGTAAGTTCCTTCTTTGTCATCCAAGAAATGTCTAAATGGACCAAGGAAGATGACAGCTACTAACCTGTGAGATACATTTATTGGTTTTAGATCTAGCCAGCTGTCTGTTAGGATACTGTCCTGAAGCTTTTGTAGGTTATCTTAGTGCTAGTTCTGTCTAATTTTTTTGAAAGTTCAAAGCATAGGCTGTGTGTTGGAAGGGTTGATGATTTTTTGTTTCTTTTTTTGCTCTCAAGTGTGAACTGTGGTTGAGTTTGAGAACTTTTTTCTCCATTTGTTTCCTTGCTGAATTCACTGGGAATAGCAGAATTTCAGTATCTCCACCCCCCTAAATCTTAAGTCACTTAAGCTGTTGCAACTCAGATTCTTGTTGTCAGAGGTCATTAATTCAAATTAGTGTAATAAATTGTACATCTTTGGTTTGGCCCAAGGGAGCTTTTAAAGTCTTTTTCACCTATGGATTTCTCAGATGCTAACTATTACGGTATTTTACTGTAAAGGAGTCTATGAACAGAATGGCAATGAGAAGGGCTTGACAAGAAACAGAAGTATGCAACACAAAACACCAAAATATTCACATTTCTCTTCACCTCTGTTAATACTTTTTCTCTTTTTTTCTATGCCCCAGAAAGTAGAACTTTTATAGCAGGCATCCAAAGCCTGTTATGAGCCTCTCTGTAAGGGCAGCTGTTGCTTCATTTGGTACAGAGAACAGAAATACTTGCTTTTTTTCCTCAAATAGAGCCATAAATCTCAACAGAATGCATCAACTCCAGCTCACTGTGCCACAAGGCCAATTTTTTTCATTTTCTTGGTTTCTTTGAAGTCATCTGAGCAGAGGAGGGAAGTGATTTGGGACATAGCTGTGCCCTGTGATGGAACTCATTTTTTTTAGAGTTCTGAAAACATCCTCAGAGTGTGCAAACCAGTCACATCACTATTCTGTTTACTTTAGACAGTGTTCATTCTTTTGAAGAAGCTACTAATGTCTTGAATGATCTATTCTGAACATAATTTATTTTTTTCTTCTAAAGAAAAAGGTGTAAGGCATGAAATGATTTGTTGACCATAGCTACATCATTGTACAGTGATGCTGTCAGCTCCACTAGCAGTATTTATGATGATAATGTTCTATGAAAGATAGGCAACTGTACTTTAAGGTCAACATGCAGAAACACAAGGCTTGGCTATACTAAAAGAATGATATGAAAACCAACCACAAACATACAGTTAAAGGTAAGGAACTGTAGTATTTCTAACTCCTGGAGATTCAGTGGAGCATTATGGAAGTAAACTCCCTATCATGTGATCTGAGGACTAATGGAGCAGAACAACTCAGACTAGAAGAGATGTGCAGACCCTGAACAACTAGAAGTCCATAAAGAGGCACCCAGCTAGATGCTTGCTACCTTGTAATATCCTTCTTCAACAAGCAGCAAGAGGGCAAGATGCAGCATGTGACTAAGGACATCCCTACTGTACTCCATGTCCTGGCAATCACACAATTCATTTAACTGCTAATAGTTTTTAGCACATTATTCTCAAATAGGCACATCTGGATAGAAAGATGATGAGAAACGTTTTTTCAGTGACTCAGGTTATCTGTATGCTTAATGAGGGGGAAAGCTCTGCCTTCCTTCACATAAATAAATAACCACCATGTGCCTAAAATTCTGTCAAAATGATAAATATTTTATATGAAAATGTTTCAAGGCAGATGGTTTATCTAAAAATAAATGCTATTTCATTTCAGTGAGAAGTAAAAACATGTCTGAAGACATTAAAATGGAAGAGAAAAATACTTGGGGAAGCTGCTTCAATTAGAATGGCATTAAAGAGTTCATTACTCTATCTCAAGTTAAGTAGACATGATGTCACACTAGCAGACTGGTTTTAATTTGTTCCAAATACTCAATTGGGATGATTTATATCTCAGTATTTCTGGCAGAGACACTTAGGAGAGTTAACTATCTTTCCTGAAAAGCACAAGAGGCTTTTGTTGACCAAATTGGGGTGAAGAATATCTACATGTATGTTTAATTAAAATATAATGAGCTGTTTAAATTGGTTACTCTTAAGCTTCTCCAACCCAAACCTGATTCTAGCACTATCATTTTATAAAGAAGGCCTTTTAACTTCTGTTTTTCTGACTTTGCAATTTCTATTTACTGTTCAGTTCTGGAAGAAATTTACAGGATGGACTAAGAACCTTGTTGACCCCACAGTAGTAGGTATTCTGCTGTGGTTTGCTATCTCTTCAGACACAGTAATGCAACTCTTTCTCAGAAGGGCTTTTTAATTTTCTTTTTTTTTTTTTAATTAATCTGATTTTTTTCAGTAACGCATCTTGCTGAGCAGACGCACATGCTGTTGTTCCAGTGCAATGGGAATGAAGTTTCTCAACAGACTAAACCAATCTAAACCAGCTTTGCCTCCCTTTTCCTCCCTCCCTTTCTCTGGTGTTCTCCATTCCTCTTATGCTGGCACTGATGACTCCCAGTGACTCAGTGCTGGTTCAGAGGACTTTACAGAGAGCCCTAATAGGTTTCTGTTGGGTTTCAGAGCTAGCACAAGAGAGGGGGTGGGGGATCCAAAGCAAAATATGAAATTGTGATTATGTCTGTGCTCAGATTGGCTTAACTGGTCACAGAATTGAAATATGAGGGTATGGCAAACACTAACATGGGGGACACAAGCTGCCAGGGCAGAAAAGAAAACTGGAAACTTCTGAAGCTGGCTTTTACAGCAGTGCCAACATCCTGAGTAATTTCATCCACAGGGTTAAGATCAGCACAGATGGAGTCCAGAGTCACTCATAACATGTTCTGTCACAGCTGGTTCCCCTCCATGTCACCATGCTGTCTGCTGCAGTACAAGAAGCAGAGGACCAGCAGATTTTCCACAGGTAAGAGACTGTCCTCTGAAGGAAATCTCTATGGGTTGTGTTCAGATAGGGAAATAATTTAAAAACTCTCATAAGTAGCATGGTTATTGAAGACACTGTCTGTTGTATCACTTCAATACTTGAGCTGTTGTTTTCCACTTTTTTTAATCCTCAGTGTATTAATAAGTATTGGCTGCTAGCCCTGTTAGTTGAACTCTTTCTTCAGGTGATTTTTGTCTGGGATAGTTTTTGTGCTTTTTGCAAGCAAAGCTGTAGATCAGAGCAAACATTCTGGATGCATGTTCACCCAGTAAAGACTACTTGTGCTCATGTAGAAAAAATACACTCGAGCCTACCAGGACAATATCATGTCTGATGAATGGAGAAGGACTGTGGAGTCCCTTGGCAGACATAGCATTGCTAGAAAGAGTTTTTTAAACTCTCTTTTAAGAAGTAGGTTTAAAAGCAAGTATTGCCACATTCTCAATATTTATGCTTTAAGGGGATGATAATTTCAGAATAAATTCACTGTTCAAGGTTGGAAGGCTTTCTTGGAAGAGTCTTAGACAACTCATTAGGGACAAAATCGACAGTGGCATGGAGGATTTCAATTACATTACGTACAAATTAATCTAAAAGAACAAGGAAGAGAAAAAAAAAATCCAAATGATGTCACTTTTATAAGTTGATTGTTTTGGCATACATATTTCTGTGTTACTCCATAATAGCTGCCATAAATTTAATGGAAAGTTCAATATTTTTATTTCAGTGTATTTGGCCTGACTGGGAGAACAAGGATCAGTGGGAAACATTAAGCATGCTTACTCAGGAAAAAAGTCTAAAATATCACTGCCCGCTCTGGATGTTAAAATAAGAAGGAAAAATGAGTGAAGTTCTGGCTATGACCAAATGTGGGTGACAATAGTTAACGTGGGATTCCCATCTCACTAGAAATTTACTTCAGCATCTGCGACATTCAACAATAGAAGGAAATAGTGGAAATCAATAGCAGGATTTCCTTTGACAATTCACTTTTATTCTTTCTTCCCTTAAGTCCCTTTATTCTTGCCCAGTAAAAACTGTATACATCAGTGGCAACTGGAGGGAATGCAACTTCAGGTCTGAAAATACCTCAATCCATCAACAAGAAGGTGTGGCAGCTGGTTGCTGCTGTCATACAGGAAGGAAACTGTAGCCTTCACTTTGAGCCATGAGAAGCAAGTCAAGAAGGGGATGCTCATGCTTAGTGAACACAGTGGGATCAAGATCCAGAGGAAAGTTGTGAGTAAAAGATACCATCATGCAAAGTTGCTTAGACACTTGTTTCCAGCAGATAGCACTGTATATGTAGATATGTTCACAACAAGAAACTGAGATGCTGCCTGTACCTGTGCTAGTAGGAGTATCTCTTCAGAAAATAAAATTCCCTCATGAAAATCCAGCCTATCCACTTTTTATTGATGGTGTTGTGAGCGCATTAGGAGCTGAAGTAGACCTCATTTTTGGGTTTTAAATTTAACTGGTTTGATCAACACTGTCATCTTGTAATTTTGGAATGAAAAAACTGCAAAAGGAGATAATGGGAGATTCATTTCAGAAGCGAATTCCCAATATAGTCAAAAATGGTAAGACTGATGCTCCTACAGTAGCTTGTTCTCCTCTGCTTCACTGGAGAACAAGTCATGAGATCATGAGCCCTATAACAAGAGGGATGCACTTGGGTAGGAATTACTGTGATGGACCTCTGTAGGCTGGATCCTGTCACTCACTCTGGGGTCACACCAGAGAGATCAGTCTTCCAATCAGGGGCTGTGTGATCACAGCTATGATACTGCTGAGAATGCCTAAGCTGCTACAGTGTGACAGAAGCTCTCCAATATGACAAAAACCATCTGTGCAAGAGAGTATGTAGCTTAACCACATAATACACCTCCAAATAAAGCCTTTCCAACCCATTAGCTTTACATGATTTTTGAAGTTACTTATGAACAAAAGCTAGGAAAGAAAAAAAAAAGATAATCAAGACAAGAATATCATGGTCAGAGCTGTGGAAAATTAATACCTGTTTTCTGTTTCATTTGTTTTTCAGAGATCTACTGTATCCTGTTGTTGCACTATGTATGCAGCTAGCAGCAATGTTGCACAAGAAAGGACACTGAATCAGCAATTAGTTGGCTGCCTGGCTTCTCTTGAGTTAGCAGCAAGGTCTAAAGAAAACACTTAAAGAGCTCAGAAAGATTACTGTGAAGGAAAGTATCATATGCACTAGTCTTCTTAACCACTGCAAAACAGCAACAAACCCAAACCTTTAGAAATGCAAGTCATTTTTCTTTAGAAGACTGCAGGAAAAGCAGTGCTTTTCAGAGAAAACATGAAAAAGGAAGCTGGCAAAACTCATACTATGCCCCATTCTGTTGACACATCATACAAGAAACACAAAGAGAAGTTTCTGCAACAACCAGGCTATATTTTATTACATCCTGTACAAAATACAGCTAAATGTACTCACTAAAAAAAAAAAGTAGTTAAACAGTTTTGTTATGAAAACTTCATTAGTGCTTTGGCTTGTATATAGATAGGGAAAGGAAATTGGGACTTCTGGCTGGAACATCTACCTCAACCCACAGATCCTCCAGGCCAGCCTCCTCCTAATGCGTATTCCCTAGAGTAGGTTGCACAGGAAAACATTGAGGAGAGTTCACAAACTCTCTAGGCAACTTACTCCAGTAATTTGTCACTCTCAAAGTAAAAGAGTTTTTTCTCATGTTCATGGTTTGTTTTTTGTGTTTCAGTTTGATCCCGTTGCCCCCTGTTCTCTTGTGGGCCACCACTGAAAAGAATCTGACCCCATTTTCATGGCTCCAGTCTTGTAGTTTTTTGTAGACATTGATGATAAGATCCCCCTCAGTCTTCTCTTGTCCAGGCTGAATAACCCCGGGGCTCTGTACCTTTCCTCATAAGGGAGATGCTCCAGGCTTAAATCAATCCTCTGGACTCTAGAAGTTCCCCATCCTTCTTGAACTGTGTAACCCAGAACTGAACATAATAATTGAGATGTGGCCTCATCAGGGCAGAGCAGATGGAGAGAATAACCTCCTTTGACCTGATGGCCACTCTCTTCTTAACGCACCCCAGCATAACCTCCCTTGACCTTCTTGGCCACACAGGCACATCTCTTTGTAACATGTTGTCCACCAAGACACCCAGGTCCTTCTCCACAGTGCTCCTTTCCAACAGCTCAGCCCCTAACCCGTATGCAGTTATTTCTCTCCAGGTGTCAGACTCTTCACTTACCTTTGTTGAACCCTGTAAGCTTCCTCTCTGCCCAGCTTTCCAGCCTGTTTAGGTTTCCCTGAATGGCAGCATAGCCTTCCCTTGTGTCAGTCACTCATCCCAGTTTCATATCATCAGCAAACTTGCTGAGGCTGCACTGTTCCTTCATCCCAGTCACAAATGAAGATGCTAAACAAGAGCAGACTCAGTACTGACCACTGGTGAGCACCTCTAGGCCTCCTGCTAGACTCTGCACTGTTGATCTCAACTTTCTGTGCTCTGTCAGCCAGGCAGTTCTCAATCCACCTCAGCCAGTTTTCAGTCCCACCATACAACAATGTTCAGACTTATCTAATAATGCTTGGAATGCTTATTTACTTAAGAATATGCTGATCTAGATTACTATAAGAATTTCATCAACTTCTTCATTTCCTGATTTAAGATTGTTGTTGCTTGTTTTTTAAATTCATTTCATTTTTTGATTTTTTTTCCCCTCAAAGAAAGTAAGGGAAGATAAAAATCAAGCATTAGCTACTGTCATTATGACTTCATTTAATGTATGTAAAGATACAGACTGAAGTTCATCATGCATTACACCTGGGAAGGATATTCAGAGGACCAATCTGAATCCAATATGAGAAAACAGTCACGTTACTGGTGCTGAGATTTTCCTGTGATCCACTAACAAAGACTGAGACCAGGTCTTTTATTTCTTCCTTTCTAACTCGCTGTGCCATTTGACTGTAGCTGGTTCTTAATAGTTTTCAACCAGCATACAATTCACCATAGTAAAACTCTTTATTTTAAGAAGAATTATTTATTATTATTGCTACTATTATTTCAGTGAAAACACAGTTTGTAAAGTCTATGAAATTGCATGATTTTTCCCTGGCTCTCCAGAACTACATGTTTATGAGGCAATCCTTATATGACCATTTTCATTCACACTAAATAAGAAATCTTTCTCTGTAATGCTGCAGCTCTTGCTTTTGATTATTTCCATAACTGATGACTTCTGAAAAAAAGAAAAAAAAAAAAGACAGATCAAGTAACAAAACCTGTTGTCCTTTGATTTCTATATCTATTGAGAAGTGCTTATACTTTGTCAACTTCCATCTTTCCATCAGAACATACTGGGGGGTGGGGGGGGAAGGAACACAGGGAGCATTTGCACACTGGGGCCAAAGCATGTGTACAAACATAAGACACTGTTAAGTCATCCTTTGAGTTTTGAATGTTGTTAAGAAAAGCTATTTTCTTCCATCAGTGATCAAAGCCTCCACTAAGACTAAATGACTTATATAAAACTGAACTCACAATCCAAAGCCTCAAAGGAAACCTCCAGAGCATGCACTCAAACACCACTGCTTTTCAAAACGTTTCTCAATGACTGATCTCAGCACAGATCAATGGACATATCAAATCTGATATGATTGTACTACAACTGGGGCTTAAAATAAGCAAATAGGCATGCTTGGCCCAACTTGCCTATCGCACTCATATCAGTGCAGATTAAGACTTACACTGGATTAATTTTTTCTGACTAATATTAGAAGCTGTACCAGTTTCTAGGAAAATAAAGGTTCTCATGAGACTGTAAGTATTTCTGAATTCTAGGTTTAAAACTTTTCTTCTTTAACTTAAACAGCAGCAAAACATAGCTTTTAGGAGACTCACTGTAAAGGTGTGATCCTCTTAAAAAAATAAAATAAACTTTTTAAAAAGGAAAAGTGTGTACATCCAGCCACTTACCAGGAAATCATACAATATTCTTGATTACTGAATTGTTAACATACAGGAGTGATATTTTCTACTCTACATTAGACACCCGCTTCACCTTGCACACTTGAGAAACCTCCAGCTCTCTTATAACTATTTACCAGTATCGCTGACAGCCAAGACTAAATGATGCTACCTGAGAGGTGACCCAACATCCTCTAACGCCAACAGAAATCTTCCCATGTTTTAAAGGATTGCTTTTTAATTTCCTTTTGACTGTGTAAAAGTAAGTGGAACTTTATTTTCTGTGTTCAATTTTCCTTGAGAGACTCATTAAGGGTTAAATAGTCCCACAAATCATAACATGAACTGATTTGATTTGTGACATTTAAAAGCTGGTAAAAACAGACACTCTCGTGATTTCATTTTCTTTGCTAGTTATTTAGCTCTGTTACACAGATAGACAACTATCCAGATCAGGCAAGTAGATATCTGATGTCTAGAAGAAAGAGAGGGAGAGAGAAAGAAAGGGAAAAAGGAGAGATTGGTATGATCAAGAGGACAAGAAACACTGATTTCAAACGTTGGGAAATTTAACTTCAGTAACAGTATTAGAGTTCTATATGGGCTGGATGGATTGAGGGCATTACTGTTGACTAAGCAGTTTAAAAGAAACACTCAAGCTCAGGAAAATAATTTTAGAAACCTTTTTCTTCAATTTAAAAAAAAAAATTGAAGATTTGAGATACATTTCAAGATCCTAGATGGCTTTTGCCAGACTAAGTTCCTATTGAACATTGTCATCACACGTATAAGTCACTGGAAAAAAGCATGAGTGAAGTCATAAGAGTAAGTTATGTGTTGCCAGCTCTATAAGGAGAGAAAGGATATTGCCAGGTTGTCAGTATTAACAAGTCCTCAGACTTTTAATGCACGCTGTGAAGGACTAGGTCGTTGTGTTGAAGCTGTGGTGCATTTCCTTCCTAAACCTGAGACAGGAAACATAAGCACAAGGGAACAAAAGAAGCAGCAGAAGTCCAGAGACAGTCCCATTATAATCACGTGTGACTCCGCAAAATATTTCCCTTCTCTTCCTCTATAAAAATGCCTACATTAAACAGAGATAAAAAGCTGCTCAAGGAGAACTTCAGTCTTTCATGGATTCGCCCTTTTTTACTTTATATTCAAACTTTTGACACACGATTAGTATTACTTATTCTTGCAAGCAAAAAGCCTGAAAAGGCTAGTCAACCAGAAAAGACTGGTAAATTACAAAAACAAACAAACAAACAAACAAACAACACACACACACACAAAAAAAAAAAAAAAACCCACAACCCTCTGGATTCCCTCCCTCTGATTTTAAAGGGGATTCAACAGATTTATTGCTTAAAAATATAATTTTTTGAAATTGCTTCTTTCTCTCTTTCCCTGAGCTAACATTAGCCCTCATTTTTTCCTGGAAAGATACCCACCCTAGTATGGCAACTGAGTCAAGATTAATAAGTCAGTGTTATTGCTAAACCAAAAACACTAAAAGAATATTTGCATTCCAAGCCTCCACTGACTCCAGTAGGCTTTGTACTGAGATCTCTAGGGATAACATAATATGAAACTAAACAGGTTTTCCAGTAATCACAATAATTCATTCTTCCTAGCGCAACAAGACACATAGAAGATCATTATTAACCAAAAAACTTTTTAGATTATTAAATACATTTTCTCCCAATTAAATGCACTGAGGATACATTTTAATTGCTCCCCTCAGCATTAATCATTGAAACAAACAAACAAAAAAATTAATTCACATTCCCACTGAAATGGTTAAATGCTGAAAGTTATGAAGAACCTTTCCATAATAGAATTGGCAGTATTACCTCTGGGCTAATGCATACAGTAAAGAAAATTAAAAGAGGCTGCAAAGGAAAAGTAGAAGTAGAGCTGGCTTTTACTGAGTCAACGGCAAAAATCCTTAGCACTACAATAAGACAAGAACAAGACCCAACAGCATGAATTTACTGCAAAGCCAAGAGAAATTTTAAAACATAAGTAATGAAGAACAGCAAAATAATGAATACTAAAAACTTAGATATCATATTTATTAATACATAAATTAATTTTCCAAATATACATTTTAATTTGCTTTTAGGATTAGCAGGCAAGTTATTAATACAAAGAAAGAACTTATTTTCTTAGTCCATTTGTTTTTTTTTCCCCCTCACAGTATACATGCAGCATAAATGCATTCATATTTGTATATATCTGTACCATGTGTGTCTGCAAAGAGAGAAGGACAATAGTAACATGGGCAGGAAATAGAAAATGTTCCATTTTCTAAACTTATCCTTGCCTCCAAATCATTACAATGCCAGATTTTATCAGGAACTCTTCTTTAAAAAAAAAAAATTAAAGAGAACTTCAGTTCCAGATGGAGTCTACAGTGATGTTACAAAGATAATATAAGGAAGAGAAAGTGGAAACAGATGTGTCATTTTTGCAGAGATGGATTACATTAGTGTAAAACTCTCCAAACATTATGCAAGTTGTGACATCTGCAGCAATAAGTTCAGACCTGAGTAGATCTTTTCCCTTCCCCCTGTACATTTCCTGGTTTGAATGGCCACTTCCAACTTTTCAGCTTCAGAGACTGTAAGGGATCCTTAGCCTGACGCCTCAAATACTATAGATTTTCTAGAATTAACTTTTAGAATCACAGAATCATTAAAGTTGGAAAACATCTCTGTAATGTTAAAATGGGATGATAATAGCAGGGTGGCAAAGTCTTTGGCCACAGCAAATGAGAACAAGCCCAAAAGCACACATGCAGAAACAAAGGGGAGGAGAAGAAAGAAAGAAGAAAAGAAGAAAAAACAAAAAAACAAAAACAAAAAAACTGCTTACCTTTAGAAGGCCTCAGGTAGGTAGGGATCTCTGTCAGGAGATGCCCTCACCTCCACTGCCAACCCTTAAATGAGGTCTGGGAAGGGGTGGATCCTGGCTCCACCCATTCCAGCCACTGAAGTGCATAGCATTCACCTGAGCTCCCCTAGATTGGCCCTCTCTTCTCACCAGGTGCTCAATCACTGTTTCAGGCCATAAATTAGCATTTCTGCTACAGCCTCTAAGATCATCTAGTCCAACCATCCATGTACCACCAATACTGCTCACTAAATTGTATCTCATGTCTTGTAACATGCTTGCCTTGAACTGTGCCAGTTGACAGCACATGACTCTACTTGCTATCTGTACTCATGATTTTTTTTCTTCTAGGTTGAAATTCTGCCTATTCCAAAGCTAAGCTTCTTTTCTGAACATACGTGATATTTGGGTGCAACTTTTTTCTGCAATATACTAAATACCTCCCAAAGGCTTTCACTATACAATCCATAGGCACAAGGTTCTCAGGCCTGACCTCCTGCTCTTGAATCTTCGGGCCTTGCACATTTGAGAAGAGCCATCTTCTGAACCCACTTGAAGGATTACCACTGATTTTTTCACAGTCGTCATTTTCTCTGTTGCATTGTTGTCATTTAGATAAACAACCTTCCATTTAATCACATGAAATAGAAAACATATATGTATATATATATTTGCATCAGTACTCCAAGCCTTTTTGCATGGATATCTTGATACTCAGTCTCAGTACTCTCTCAACATTTTATTTTTTCGTATTAGTGACTAAAATGTTACCAATGCATAAGCAAAGAGCCACTCCTCTGAAACCTGTTCTCCTATTGTCAGCTCTCTGAGAAGCTTACAATTCGAAACCCATTACTAACGTTTTAATATATATCGTATTACTGATTGTCCCTTTTAACTCTTGACCAGAATGCCAAATGTCAAATGTTTTGGTGCCATTGCCTTTGGCATTGTCTTTTTGTTTTTTGGATTGACTGATGCTGAAGACACCCTCTTCATTTCTCACACAGAAGTTGTTCAGCATCCTCCCATGATTCCTCCAACTACAGGAAGCATTCTTATTTATTAAAAATACTGGTACTGGCATAATTTTTTTTCCCAGTTCTAGATGATGGCAATTTATCAAGCATAAGTTTATCAAGAAAAACAAATGCTCAATGTCTTTAAACATCAGATAGTTGGTGTGAGCGTATCTCTTAGTTCTTTTTCTGTTCTCAGGACATGAATATTTACTGAGCAATTCTACTCCTTTTTATAATTATAGACAATTCTCTGAATTTCTTTTAATGATGGACCAGTATAATACGTGGATTTCTTCTCAATATTTTTAAAAAAATCCTTCTGACACTCTAGAAGTTACCCAGAGTTCTCTCTTTGTGCATTGTTCCTCTTCTCTTGCTTAACAAGTATTGAAGTCCTATCTACCTATCAAATTTCCCTTACCTTCATTTTTATAAATGTACATTTTCCTGTGTTTTTTTTTTTTATTGTTTGTTTGTTTTGTTTGTTTCATATCTGCTTTTACATTTTCTTCAAGTAAAAGTTTGGTTGTTTTATTATTATTATTAGTTTGTTTGCTTCTGGCTGTTTTGTGTCTCTTTTTTTTTTAACCAATATGGCATTGTCTATCAATTATGGCTTTTGGAGTATTTAATAAAATATTCCTAAGCAGCTCCCAGTTGTCATTCACAATTTTCTTTTAAAATATTTTCTCCCATATTATTCAGCTCTTAAATTTTTTCAGCTTTATCAAGCTGTTCTTTCAAAACACAAATACAAGGTAGGGGGAGGGTGAATATATGCTTTTTTACATTTTTTTTTTTTTTTTTTTGCTACTTAGAAAACTGTTTTGCTTTCTCATATCTAATATAATATTGCTGAAGATATATAGCTAAATATCAGCAATAGTATTAACAGTAGTTTGAATTTCCCTTTTGTTTATTGAGGCCTTAATGTTCTGGAAGAAGAATTCTCAGAATAAAGGAATAGAAAAAAAAGCCTACCACTTTAATAGTGTTGAAAATAGCCACTTAAGTCATTTAAAGATTCAGTCATCAAGTTCTTTTCTGTGACTTGATGCTTCAGTATTCTTACCATCACAGCAAAATCAAAAACAGATTCTGATTTGTAATTTGCTACCAGATAAACAGATTAATTTTATTCCCGAAAGACCGGTCAGATCTTTCCAAGAGGCACAGACCTTCACATTTGAGATTTCCACCTTTCCTCTGACATGCGTATCTTGACTTTTGACAAACGCTTGGTGGTAAGTCAGCCAGGCTTTTCAGGAGAACAATTAGTCTCTTTGGGAGCTGGTAGGGAAAGGGGCTTGAGAGAGCACCATTAAATCAGTTTATATATCCAAAAGCAATAAAGTTTATATATCCTAAAATAAAATAAAATAAGATTTTGATTTTCATATGCACTCTGTACTGGACTACATTTGATCAGCAGGTCAACAGTTGAGTTGCATTATCAAGATGAGTTGGGTAACGTTTCACTTTGTGGAAAAGAACTACATTTGGACATCATTTTTTTTTAAATAAATTATTCAGTTGTAAATTTTTAAATCAATTTGTTAATGTAGCGAAAAATAAGAAACAGACAAAGAAAATCATTCTTCTTTATGCTCTTGGTCAGTGCTTAATACACTAGAAACTGATATTCATTGCTGACTCTCTGGAACAGGCATAGAAATTTCTCCCAAGTGTTACATAATTCAATTATGGGCTTTGTTTAATGATTCAGAGCACAGTTTAGATCATTTTTCCAATGAGCTCCTTAATGAAATAATCACTGTTCTCTTCTTAACAGGATTAAAAGATATGCAGTAACTGACATGAATTACAAGAGAATTAGTTGAAGAAATCACTCGAAGAGATCTAGTATGGAATAGGTAGAAATAATTTGAATACCAAGATCTATTTCCTTATTATTTTCAGGGAGAAGGTGCTTCTGAAACTACTGATAGTGTATTGAAGGACTGTCAAGATTATCCTGCCAAACTGTTTACAAATTAGTTCAAAGGGATGAGAGGTGGTTATCTACAGGAGATTTGCCAAAGCAAGTAAACTTCAGATACACTAATGTACCAAAAAACAGTTCCAGACCACTTTTAAGTGTGTGAAATGTTTTGTCAGTGCCTGGTCAGTAATAATGCTCATTAGAGAACCAGGGCAGCTACAGGAGGGAGTGCCTTTGTTTGCACTGTAAGCACAAATGTATTAATTGTTCACTGGCAAATACATTGAGACATCAACAACTTTTTGCTGAATGTCGCTAATCAAGGACAATTTCAGGAGTTAGAACAGACATTCCAGTAAGTCATTTCCATTTCGTGTGCCATAAGAAAGGCACAAAATTTCTCAAAGTACTTAGACTTAATTTCATTGGTCATGGCAAGAAGTGAATGAATTCAATAGGTAAGCAGAAATGGTCAAATAACTGTTTTTCTATGTTTGATGGCTGGCAAAGAAAACAAAACAATGTAGAGTACTTAGAGAGGAAAATGTTCTTGCTCATTAAAAAAACCCAAGATTTTACAAAGAAGATATCACGGACAAAGTTAAGTTTCATTCTGAGAGACAATTTAATTCCAAATGTTTCTAGTAAGAATCTAAGAAAGAAAAACTGGGTTTAAGGAGAATAATTAACCTTTTCTCTGATCACTCAACAATTAAAATAATCCCCATACCTATTAGAAATTTGGTTCCATTTATTAAGATGTTGTAAATCTATCTCACCTTGTTCCTTCATAAATGACTGATCAGCCAAGATGCGAACCCTCAATCTCTCACAGATTTTCTTCATTTCATATCAAAACATGAACTAATAATTCACAATAATCACAGAGTGGAAATCTGTTTTCCTATTTCCTAAGGTGAGGGATCTAATTATTATGCCGGGAAGTCTTTTTTTCTCTGGTTCAATAAATATGTAGATGACTTACACAAAGAAATACATCTACGAAAGAGCATAGCTTTAATCAGGATACTTAAAGAAGATGACTACAACGTTCTTCCAAGTGTAAACTGTCCATTCTGTACGTATAACAATGTTAAAATGCTTTTTGGTTGAAAAGTGTTTGGGATCCAAATCTCCCACTTTCTGAAAAAGTCCTCTGACTACATACTACTATTTAAAAGACTGCTTAAACCTAATAAGAAAATAAAATGAACCTCAACCAAGCTGAATATAGAAGAAAGATTTGAAGAAATATTAATGGAGGTGAAAATAACCAAAAATGAAACCAGTAAGATATAGGAAACCATTCAATCAATCACATTTTCAGCAGTCAGACCAAAATAACAAGTAAAAAACCTTTTTAAATTAAAAGTTCTATTTAGAAAATGCTTTTCTTGAATAATGCTGAGATATGGTAAAAAACAATTTTTCCCTTAGAAGTTCTTTCTTCTTTTCTTTTCTTCTGTAAATAAAAGCACTATCAAAAGGTGTTAAAGTTTTCTTATTTATGTGCAAGCCCCTTCCCAACCTCCCCCTTATTTCCACTGATGTGAATGGCAAAATTGGGACCATTATTATACAGGAATTTCATCCATGCTTTTACCAAAGGAACAAGCAAAAAAAATGTTTCCATCCGATCAGAACACTAGGGATTAAGAAGGTATAAGAAGAGAGGGAAAAATAATACAGACTGAAAAATAAAACAGACTGAAAAAGTTTAATCAGAATATCCTAAAGGACTGTGCCGTTTCTGCTCCTATTCAAAACTGACTTTGGCGTAAATCTGAAGCTGACATGTATGGAGTAATAATGACTGGGAGAAAATAGAGAGCAAATGCTCTTCTAATCTCATTCTAATTTATGTATTGTTACATGAGTCAACTGGATCTCAAAGAAATTAGGCAGTGGGAGAGATTTTAGAGAAGCAGCAACTCATCTGAATGACAACAGTTTTCCAGAACAATGAGGAAAACCAAGACTCAGCTGTTTGAAAGTGGCAGAATATATCTGCAAGAAAAAACTGCTATGTTGAACATAGTTAGGAGATTGATGTTCTGCAACTGAAAAAGACTCTTCTTAAATGGATAAGACATATAGGAGATCTCTTTCCTTTGCTGGTAATGGGCACAGACAGCAAAGCAGCATCAGAGCTGCCCCTTCCCCATGCTAGTGACAGTAGTGATGCTACTGATGAAGATGAGATTTCTTTGGATGCACACAGTATCCAAAAAACAAATAAGAAGGGACAGCAGCAATGAGTTTTTTTAATAACTGTAGGAACACTAAGGAGGTTGTCAAGGAAAACAGAGAGCTGTGGGGAGACAGGCTGCACTGAAGGCTGAAGTTGATGTCTTGAATTCCTGGAGTCAAGGGCAAAACCTCTCCTGGCATCTGCAGAGCCAGGAGCTCACCCTCAGCGTGCAAAGCACGAAGGGGTGAGCTGTGCTCACATCGAGCTGACTGCAGAGCCCAGCCAGGCAAATTCAGCTGCTCGTAACAAAAACTGTTCTCCTGAGATATTTTGATTTCTGAGAGGCGCAGACATTTGTCCCAGCCCTGTTTCCTTAAAAACAGTGAGTGCAAAACTTTATACAGGAAGCAACTCATTTCCACATCAGAAAGAATTCCATCAAGAAATCATTACTCTCCTAAACCCTGCATGATCATTTAAAAGTAAATCTTCTTATTGTCTACTAATAGCGAGGTAAATGAAACATAAGATGACCATGAGAAAGAAGTTTCCGAGCTCAATATGACAGCATGCTAATTTGTGACAGCAGTTACTTCTCCCTAAGTTGAAAGATTTAAAATGAATTTCAGAGTACAGCAGAAGTATGTCAGTCCTAATATGTCAAGGGAGTTACTGTGGAAAACCTCCCTATATACCCAGAGATCGATATGAGTGAGGGTCTTCCTATGTTCTATTACAAGTAATGCATCTGTAGTCAGCCTTTGTCAGAGTGCACATATTAATCATCCAATTTTACTGAGTAACAGGAGTAACATTGCCACTGGAAAAGAAGACTTGCGAGATGGCTTTTAGGAACAGCAGCAATCCAGAAAAGAATTAGCCAGGATGAAAATTTAAGTCCCAGTTTTCAAAAGCTTCTTCCATCTCTACTCGTTTTCCTTTGTTGAAAAGTGACAGTGATTGATGTCTTCTCCCACCCAAAGTATGCTGCGGTTATTGCTCCTTATGGTTAGAATTAAGCTAACAGCCCAGCTCAAACACTCACCCATCTAGATGAAGTATTTATTAGCCATGAATCCCTCTGTTCTTACACCACCTCAAAGTTCTTGTGTACGTCACTGAGAAAAACAAAGGGAAGGACTTTGGCGTTCAGTCAGAGGACTCCAGCACCAAACCCTCTAATAAGGCAGGCAGGCATGGAACAACTCTGAGGGAACAGATGTTTAAACCATATAAAGCTGCAAAAGAAAATAAAGAGCAGCTGAATTACAAAGGAGGGAAGGACACAATGTTTGTCTATGGTTAAACTACTGTAAACTTTGAAATCTGTATTATGGAATCCATTATAAAACCCATAAATTTGCTTTTAAAGTAATAGTCATAAGATTTTTACTTCACCATTATTTACGGTATAATTAAGGTATGTTACTATAATCCCACAAAGTAAATAGATGGATTTCATTAAAATTGTCCTGATAAAGAGTTAAATTGAAGAAAAAAGAAAATAAAAATTTTTATTTCATGCCAATTTATTTTCACAGAGTGATTTGTGCTGCAAAAACCAAGGAAGAAGGAAAGATGGGAAAAACTTTTCCCTTTCTTCCATAGCTTAAGTAGAGTTTTTAAATGGCATTTGAAGTGCGGAAATGACCTACTTCCAATTGCTTCTATATTAAGAATCTGGCTACATATTCAATACTTGCCTGAAGAATCAAAGCAACATACAAATTCAGATCAGGATTGATTTGTCAACACATTGGTTAAATAGTGAATTTATTGCTGAGCATGTGCTGTAAAACTGAGTACTTGAAACTCTGCCCCAGTAGGGTCCTTCAGGGACATACCTCCTGGCTCGTTCCTCCCTGTTCTCCCTTCCTTTCTCCATTCTGATGGCTGTAACAGGAAAGCAAAAATCACAGGCAAATTGTGGCTTTGTGCCCCTCTTTAAGTTCATCCCTATGCTAGAAAGGGGCTACTATCAAGGTCCGCTCAAAGTAGAACCAGGACTGCTGTGGGTATTATGCTTTCACAGGATACTCATTCCCCACTGAACTACAGGAGCTCCGGAAGCTCACCCGCCCACTGTCCCAGAACTGCTCCTGCCAGAGCAGTTTCTCACAAGATGAAGACTATTATGACCAGAGCAAAAAGGTTGCACTATTTTATGGATTCCATTTCAAAAGTAACATAGAACTGTAGAATGGTTTGTATCAGACGAGTCCTTATATATAATCTCCATCCTTCCTGCCATGGGCAGGGACGCCTCTCACTGGACTGCCCAAAGCCTCATCCGGCCTGGCCTTGAATACCTCCATAGATAGTGCCTCCACAGCTTCCCTGGGCATTAGCAGATGAAGAATTCCTAGTGATGAGCCTTTTCCCATCACTGGGAAAACAATACCACTGCACCAGTGCCAGTCCAGGGAGGGCTTGCTTTAGGAAGGCTGCTCTCCTTACCCCTCTTTCCCGAAAACACTGTGTAGTGGTTTATCCATCTTACATTATGAGACAGAAGATATGTCACCCAGCAGCAGACGCCCCATGCAGAGTGCAAATGGGAAATGAATGAACCATTCAGCTTGCATATGATTGTCCCACTGTGTAGAAACACAAGTAGGAAACAGGCCCTCATAAACTATTAATTTTAGTCTTGTATTGTAGTTACGGGCATGATAAAGTCTGTAGCTACAGTACATACAGAGGGTTCTGCCCCAAATTCCATCTCTCCAGTTTTCATCTCGAATGGCCCTACTAGATCTGAGATAACACTTACCTGCATCTTAAGCAGTGCTTCTCTCCTGCTGCTGTTGACTTCCCTAACACACTAGTGCTTTCCCTCTTCCAGCCTACACCCACAACCGAAGGTGAGAAGCCAGAGCTGGGTGCAAATTTCCAGGTGAGTGCTCAGCCAGCCTTGCGCTAGAGGTGCTAAGGCTTCACAAAAAACACCTCTTCTGTTTTGTTTTAGGCCATACTTACATTTTTCAAAGGTAGATCATAGAAATAGCCCTCTAGTCTACTTTCATAATTTGAGTTATCTTCCATTTTCTTCTTGCCTACAGTTGCACTTCTGGCTTATTATCCCTACGTCTGAGCCTTTGCATTTCATTTTAATGTATATATTACCACATCAGAGACCTGGAGACACTTGTCCACCTTTGTAGCAGTGTTCCAACTCTTGTATGTATTAATAATATCTTCCAAATCTGGATCATGTGTTCATTTAATAGCCTCTAATGTGTTGTTCTGAGATCCACAGCCCAATGCAAGCTGACGTCTGCAAACAAATCAAATCTCACTGAACACCTGCAAAAAGAAATATTAATTGCAGCTTTTCATTATGAAACATTGCCCAGTGGTGCGCATGTGCTTTTCAGATGTGTGCCTGTGTGCACAGGATATGAACATTAAAAGTGTGGCCTTTAACACTGCCCAATCATGTTGGCAATTTCACACTCTCAACTATTAAGCTAGTGGTCTAAGAAGCTGAATTTTCTTTGGGATGAAATGTTCTCAGACAGACTGTAAATTCAAATTATGGAGCAACTTTGATGTTCCCATTTCATGTTATAATTCTAATGGTCTAACTGTTGATGTTGATTTATTAGGAGTTGAATAATCATAGCAAGAAAAGAGGAGCCATGAAGTCCTTTCGTGCAATTATTTTTAAATCTGCAGGCCTTCTGATCACCACTGCCCAACAGTGACACCTTCTGGAAAAAGCTAGGAGTGAAGAAGATAACTGTTCAACAGATAGTGTGTAGGATGGGGCATGAGATGACTTCGGAGCACTTGTTTTGGTCAGGATTTGGATGTTAAAAAACCTGTGCAGAGCACCATCATGGCCACACTATGGTTTCAACTCTTCTTATGGCTCATGGCTTCACAGCTTTTGGCTTATGGCTTTAGAATTCTTTAAGAAAAAGAATCTACCAGAATAAATTCTTCTGTCTATATTCATTTTACTCCATAAGGGAATACTCAAATACAGGATGGCAGCATCACATCTAAGCAGTTGCTTAGAGTCTCACAGAGGTAAACGTGAACAAATAAATGGAAATAGAAATGAATAGAAAAAAAATTAATGGATAAAATATTCTTTGCTTTCAAATGCTCTTGGAATATTTCTGTGATTTGAAAGGGGCACATGTTAATGCTGGATGCTTAAGCTAGAAGTATTAATTCTTTAAAACAGTATAGTAATTTAAGTGTATAGACTTCCAGATTGCGTAAGTAGGCAAAACGGCAAAAACAATCCTCAAAGTCTCTTAGAGGAGCAAAGCAGAAGAGATAAAAATACATTTTCGTTTTCTAGACAGTAGTTCAGCTGCTGACAATCCACTGCTGTGGCACAGCTCCCAGTTTCATCCGATGCTCCCTTGGTGTTAACTCAGAAGAAAGCTGCACTTCAGGCCTCCCACGATAAACTGTAGCAAGAGTGGCTGTGCTGTTTCTACCTAAACTTACAGCCAAAACTTACAAGCAAGAAGGGCTTTGAGATTGGTTGCTATTCAAGCAAATAAAATTTTTGCAAGTAAGGTCTGATATCCTGGGATGGTAACATTCTGTTTGTTAGCAGCACTACTCTGAAGATTGCTTTGGTGAGAAAAGTGTAGGAACAAAAATGGTGCATTACAAAAAGCTGAAATCTCATTGAAAGCTGAGTCCTAGGCCTACTCCACCCTTACATCCCTCCCCTAAAGACTGAAACACAGTGATTTTTCACATTCTCAGAAGTGACATCACAAATAGGAACTCCAAAATGTCTCAACATCCTTACCAATGTTGTCACTGGTGACACCAGTGCCATGAGTCTCTGTGCATTTGCATAACAGTACTAGCTATAAATTCCAGCTTACTTGTTAGTATACGTAAGCATGAAATCAGCACAGACATACTGATTTAAAACAGATGAAGAAGTGACCTTTAGTTTGGACACAAGATCATTTAGGAGAGGAAACTGTATTATATGGAAAATAGCCATTACAACTATCAGAACAGAACGTTAGTCAAGTGAGCTCAGCTATATTCGTGGGATATGGATCTTATGCCTAAATCCACCAAGCTGGCTGACATTCACATGGTCCAGAGCACAACATGCTGAGTGTTGAACCTCTGAGAAATGTGGCAGGCTGGCTGTACAGTGTGACAAACTCTGACTTGTTCCATCACCTAGGCACTGTGCCTAGATGTACATCATGGAGACACCCTTGATTTCTGAACTCCAGAGTCATTCAGGCTGCACAGTTGGCCTATCTGGTGTTACCCAGCATAGAGCCAGCACATGGCTAAAACTTTCTGTTTCAAGAAACTGAAAATTTACCCAGTGCTCTCTGTAAGAGACTTGAATCTTCAAAAGTCTGCCGAACTTTGAATCTTCAAAAGTCTGCCGAACTTTGAATCTTCAAAAGTCTGCCCAACTCCCATCATCCTCTGTGTATTGGTAGTTCATGTCTCTCATTCCATCTGAAAGAGGATTCTAAGGGTCCCCCGGATAAACACTACTTACATTGCAAAACAGGACTCTGGGAAACCCTTCTTTGCAGATTCACTTTCCAGAAGACAAGAAGAGAAAAATCTGTAAAGCAATAAAAAAACATCTTATATAATCAGTGTTGATGACAAGGTCTAAAAATCATGAAATCTTCCGTCTTTAATTTCAAACAGTAGATCTCCTTTAGCTAGGTCTTACAGTCTCGTCTGAAGGTGAGGTGTTCAGATGACAGATCAGAAAATGAGGGGTCCAAAATACTGGGTACTGTAGGATTTGCAGTAAAGCAAAGAGCAGGCAATGCAGATTTTGTTTCTTTGTGAATGCAAAATCTGACTTCAATGCACTTAAATCTGTGCTATCCTGTAGCTGCCCACTGTGCAGGAGGTCACAGGGTTGGATTTAATACATATATTACGGAGAATGTGTGACGGAAGGAGACATATTACGTACTGATTGTAATTCATGGGAGCGAAAGGGGAAAGAGGGAAAACTAACAGAAATGAACTGGTACCAGGGAAGAGACTAGCACAGTGATTTAAATGAAGGGGCTTAGGGCTAGAATTCAAGCAGATGGCTATCTTAGAATTAGATTTTCTTCTTCTTAAAAAAAAAAAAAAAAAAGGTTATCAGGTGTATCGCAATGTGCTCAGAACAGTTTTGAAGGCTTGCTATAGCTGCCCTTACTGAGGCTCTGGAAACATTATCCTAGTAGAAGTGCCGGCGAAACTGGAAGAAATCGCTTTTGTAAAGAACAGCTGAAAACAGTGACTATAAGATCCTTGAGATCAGCTGAATACTAAACAAAAATAATCAAGATATATGGGTATTCTGTACTGAATATATAGTTACTGTATGTTGCCTCTCATAGAAGATTTAAATGCAAGTTTCTTTTCAATTCAAGAAATAATCTTCAGAAAGGACTCTTTTACTGTAATAGTAATACATATTAATTTACTACAACAATAGCAGGAGTCAGTTTGCCAGTTGGTGTTTTGCTTTTACTATAAAGCTTGAAATGGAAACTGTGGCCTGATGAAAACTGTAAAATTCCAGTAAATGGGATTAGTCATCCTTTTGTGTGCCCTAGTTCCAGATATCAAATAACAAGCAGTGACACCCTCAGCTACCAAGTGGAAGCAAACATACTTCAAAAAGGAATAAAAAGCCACAGAGAGGATGAGTAACATTTGACATTTTCATCTCCGGAATTTCTGTAAATGTCTCTTTCCCAGAGGAGAAATATCTTCAAAAATATTTAGTCCATTGTGGTATTACTCTTTGATAAAGCGCTGTGAAATCCAGAGGGGGGACACTTAATGAGAGCATTTTAATATTTAACCTTTTGCAACCTGTGATGATTTAAGCATTTGAAATCAAGATTAGTATAGCTGATGACAAAATTGCATGAATTTCAATCCAGCAGCTTCCTTAAGGCTGTGGAGAACTAATAGCATCTTGAGTCTTTTAATTTTATGCCCAAGAGAAGAATTCCATTGAATAAGAACCTATTGATTGTACAAATATTGTATGCCTGTTTGGATAGAATATGAAATGCATCAGTCTTTAGAAAAGATTATTATTTCCTCTTTAGAGCCCAGTGAAAACCTTAAATATCTGCATTCTGCACACCTTGATCACACTGTATATTAAACCAAACCAGTGCTTGAGCAGTCCAAAGCAAGGCAACTGATTTAAAAAGGCTGCATAAGTAAGTAAGTAAGAATAATGGTCAGTTGCTATCTAGAAAAGCACCCGACTTTCACTAGACTTCAGTACACTGAAGGAAGCTTAAGCAGATTACCAACACAAATGTGCTGCCAAGAACTTTTGTATAACAGGGTTTTATTATTCCAATCCACAGACAAATTACATGACAATAATGTCACATTTTAGAAATATAATTGCAAATTTCACAGTTGAAATCAACTGTAGCAAAACTAAATCTTTGTGAGCGCTAAGTGCTTTTGTTATTCTAACTTCATGCCATGGATCAGAAGAAAGAAATCTCAATGTAATACCTCACTAGCATCAGTTAAATCCACACGAGAAATACTGGTATCTCCACAATGCTGGAAATACCCAAAGTCCTTTCTCTCCGTGCTCAAATAAAGCCATGCTCCACAGCAATCCTACACCTGGTGAATGGGGGTCTGCCTCCACAAACTCAGCCCTGGGTGCCTTTCCCTGTTTTTAATTCTGCAAATGACAGGTTACAGCAGCAGAGCATTAATACTAAAACCTCATGCACGCTCCTACTTCCAAATATGCGTATTTGGAGATAGCCATAGTAAAGACACCTCAAGTGGACACTCTGGCTCCACATCAGCTGGACTGGGGGATCATGCCAGGTATTTCACTCAGCCACATTTACATATGCAGAGAGAGCAAATCCAACAAGTCTTATAGGAAACTGCTGACAACTTCTGGAGTTCTGCTTTTGTCATCGTCCTTCAAAAAAAAAAAATTCCCTTACGTTTTGTTTCCATCTCAGTAAACTAGGCTGTGAAAGAAGATGTAGAAAACAAGTATACCCGGATAGAAAATCATGTGTCTGAGCCTAAAAAATAATTAGAATTAAAATTTCCACTTTACCTGCTACTTCCTTGCTGTCTCAAGTTGTTTTTTAAAGACTATTAGCACATATTAAAGCAGGCAAACCATGACTTTGCTTTTCCATTATGTGCCTTAGTAAAGGGCTGCCATGGATCTGAACTCTGCACAGCTGACTTTGGCCATGGACAGATGTGCAGACTGTACCATGACCTACTGCAGTGTCATGAAGTAAAATAAGGAGGTCACTATCCTTACTACTAATATCCATCCAAATAGCAGCTTTTGTCTCAAATCCAGTCCCCACTGTGTTGAGCAGAAGGCAAATACACAGGGACAAAGGAAAAACACAGCAGAGTGGCTTCAGAAAAGCCAGAAGATTGGCACCACCGTAGCTACCTTATTTGTCATGCTTTAGGACTGAAATTTTGGAGCTAGTCCCCAGAACAAGCTAAAGAGAAGGATATGACCAAAGAGAGATGCTTTGTCAGTGATCATTCCTCTGAGCCAAATGCACCTCTCTCCTCTCAGAAAGGCACCCTGCCTTCATCACAGGCATAGCCACCAGCTGCATCACATTCTATCAGGAAGGATGAAATTTTACCTTGCATTTTAATACGAAGAGGAGAATCCATACTATCTAACCTAGTGTTCTATGGACTTTGACTTGAAACGCATGATATTTTAGTTTAGTTTTAACAGGTTTACACCGTATCCTTGAACTCTCCAATGCAGTAATAAATCAAACATGGAAAACTAAGGCACCTTTCCAGGGAGTCTTCCTTTCCAGGCTCACAGCACGTGCAGTGGGAGAGCAGACACAGCACACACATGTGTACATAGCCCAGTGAACTGAAGTGGGGCTGCAGGAGAGCTGGCAGCAGTGCCAGCAGAAAATCCCACAACTTCTTACCACCCTTCTACTGCTACAGCTGTCTACCAACTGTTTTGCCTCTGTGGAGAAGAGCAGGAACAGGGAAACTTTACAATTGAACAGCACATAGCTTTGGTGCAAATAGAGAGAAATGCAGGAAGAAAGAAAATACAGTAGATATACATTGCCCTTCCTACTGTTTTGTAAGGAAATTAAAGAATTGCAAGAAAATGACAAAACCACTTGCAAACATAAGGTCTCTATAGCAGCTGAAAGACAGCAGAACAGTGTGGAAGATGCCATTTGCTAGCTGAAGTAAGGATTGCAGTCTAACTCATCTACAAACATCCAAAAGGCTCTCTTTGAATTCGACAAAATTCAAATACACAAAACCCAGAAACTTTGGCATTTAAAGAAAGCAAAGACATACAAAGAGATGACTCAGGAAACCTGAATCAGGGCACAATTAGCTAACCAGGCAAGACTCATTAGTACAGCACTATGCCCACAGCGTCTGCTGATGAGATGTATCACCCCTTAAACTAAAATAAGAAGCACACTGGAAATGTGTCTCCTGGAAAAGAGTTTCAGTAAAGCCACACTGGCATGAGCAGCACAGATCACAGAGTCTGACACAGAGCAGGCCTACCACAGAATAAAAACTGTAATCAGAGCTTCAAGTTCCTTAGGCTGCATGCTAAAAGAAGCCAATAGGTACAGTGTGGAAGAGAGAACCCTGAGCAGCATGTTGCTGCTTTTCTAAACATACTGATATGGGAGACTGAAAATCATATGCTGACAATTTCCTCATTAGAATAGCACTATTTGCAGACTAAGTTACTGCTCAGCATGTGCATTATGTCCCTTATTTGGCCCTTAATAGGAACATATTGATACACACTCCGCCAGATGGAATACGTTAGACATTAACTATAAAAGTTGTTTTTGTTTTTAGAAGTCTGTGTAACTTCGCACACGCACACACACACACAAATCCCACAGACTGTATATTAATCATGTTTACTGATCTCTGGAGAGTATTAGCACACTTTGAAGTTGGCCTACTGTGCCAAGCCTCTGTCAGTCGAAGGCATAAATTTCCGTCTTTGCTCCTTGTGTAACTTTTTCTGTCTTCCCCACACGCCCCCAAATGAAGCAAGGTTAGATTGGAACTAGATGTGGTTTTCATATTGGCCTGCAAGAGCTTGCTAAGATGTGTGAGTGGGTGACTTCACTTTGAAGGTACGTGTTCTACTACCCAAGCCATCTTTTCCACTCAGTTAACATCTCAAACAAGCATCTTTTTTTAATCTTTCTGCAACAGAATGAACATTTTTCAAAAGTACAGCTCCACCCACCAGTACATCATTAGATAACCAAGTTCTGAACATACAGCTGCAAGTTACCTTTACAACACAGTGATTACAAATAAAGCATCTGAGATATTCCCCCACATTTTGAAGCGTAGTGAAAACACCTCCTTTAACTGAATATTTTGTCTGAACACAAAGAGTAAATGTTCCACTCAGATGAAAACAACTGAGAGAACTGAGCAGAATCAGTCATACAGCATTTCCTTCCTTAAAACACAATACCATCTAGCAGTGGAAAAGGAGCTATTGTTCAGTCCTCAGCTGGTGTAGGCATGCACAGGCATGGCACTGGCACAATGGTGGTATCAGTAAGCCACAGTTCCTTGCATCTCTCTGCAAATCCTGGTAGGGTGGGAATAACTCCTGGGAGTCTGTCTGAGAATTATTATGGATGCCATGCATCAAAGGACTTCCTGAAGACCAAAGCATAAACACAGATTGATAAAAGCTGCTCAGGAAAGTCAGTCTAAACTACAATTTCTGCTGCTGTTAATACCATCTTCAACAGAGCTACAAGTAAATGCAGTACTACAAAAGTAAAGCCACGTTCATTCACTCAGAAAAGAGCCACAGAATGCATACAAACAAGACAGACACACAGAGACCACAACTGTAGCTAGCAAATAAGTCAAAGAAAAGGAAGTAAATTGGATTTTCCTCTTTATAAGGGCCATAATGGAAGCTGAAACACTTCTTTCCTCAAGTGTTTGTAGCCTAGGAATGCATAACAGGCAAGAACGACTGCACAGGAGTGGTATTATGGCAAGAATGTGACACAAAAAACTGCATCCAACCCCTGGAAAGTAAATCTACTCATCTGAACCTGAAAAGCAGTTGGTTTGGTTAATTAATCAGCAAGTAAAAGCCTTTGACTACGCAGCCAAACAAATATGATGTTCCTGAGGTGTGTGATTCCATTCTGAAACCTGTACCGACTCTCAAAAAGAGAACAAGTTTGAAAGGCATCTCTCTTTCTCTTCTTGAAGCTGTCTGTTCTGTGCTGCATCTGGAAGTTGGTGGGTGCCAATATTTGACTCCTACTTGGGATCCTCAACATTTTCTTAATTGCTTTTCTTCTACCAGATACCTGAGTACAAAGGATTTCAGAAAGCTGTTGTTAAAGTCTGAAGAAAAATGCTGCATTAATTTTGAAATTCTGAATAAAGCTTAAATTTTCTATCCCACTCTCGTCAAAACCTACCTAATGTAGGGAACTTTCTTTAGCAGATGGGTTGGACTCAATGATCTCTAGAGGTCCCTTCAAACCCCCACGGTTCTGAGATTCTGTGATCTCTCTAAACACAGACACTGACAGGAAAAACTTATATGAAAAGAAAGCTCATAAATCATATTAATATGTCTGACTGGTCAGTGTTGCTTCATGAAAGATCTTCCTGTTGAAAGAAATGCACAATATTCACAAGGAAATATTATTAGGGTGACTACAGGGCACCTGAACTGTAAATTCCCGCTTTGGAATTTTCTATCAGAAGTATAACTTGGCAGCAGAATAATTTAGTGCATTAAATGGAAGAAGCTTGAACAAATAGCCATCAGCACACTTACTGCAGCATCAAAATGATATCTCTCTCCCTATTCTCAACATATCTGGAGCACACAAGCTCTCTCACTCACAATGCAGTGTGAATAATGGTAAAATACCAGAGACTCTTTTGAAAGCTTTAGAATTTGTTCTATTCGGAATGGGTTAGATATCAAGGCTGTGACATAATTCACAGTCAAGTTTTCTGATGAATATGAAATGCCTGCTCTCCTGTGCTGGGAAAGGATGTTACTTAAAGGGCTCCATTAGTCACCAACACTTTTTTCCCTTTAAATTGTGCAAGTTTTTGACCTTGGGGGTCAGCAATAGACTGTGCATCTGTTGTTGGTTGGTCTTCCCGAGGACTCACATCTAAATGCTTGGGCTGACGTTTCCCTAATTGCATTTCCTTTTTTTAACAATTTACCATGGTCCCATTCAAGAAGGGGCTCACTCAAATTGGAAGTGCTTTTTAAGGAACCCAGAGACAAAGCCTGCTCCATTATTTCTGGCTGGGACAGACCTACAGACCTGCTAAGCAGAGCAGTCACAGTGGGATTTGCTGTAGGGTGCCTACTATAGCAGGGGGTTGGAATTGATGATCCCTGATGGTCCTTTTCAAACCCTAGAATTCTGTGATTCTGTGATCTTCATAAAACTAACCAAGGAGATCCATTCAGTGCAAAAGAAAAAAAAATAGTAATATACAACTAAATCAGAGCCATTCTATAACGTGGCCTAGTTGACATGTGCTGGGCCACAAGCCCACCACTTCTCTCTTTGTTTCCTCTTGACTATGGGCAAAAGCATATGATAACTTAGCTTATGAACAAGGGTATACAAAGAGGAATGACAAAAATTCCTACCAAAATCAGCAAAACTGCAAGAAAGAAATAGAGAAAATTCCTTACTAAATCATTCAGCAGCGAGTAAAACAACAACAAAAAAATCTCTCTCCTCACTAAAGACCAATAAATACATCAGAGCAGGAAGCAAGCAGTGTGATGCAGAGTTATTGACGGTAAGCGTTCTTGTTTCCAGCAACTATTTTGATCTTAAACGTGTGTTTCAGATGGCTTAAATAGTAAAAGAAAGGGAAAAAAGATTTAAAAAAAAAACTCTGCCAAATACACACAAGCAATCGTTTTTCCTTGCTTTTTCTTCCGTGTTACTTAAGTCATTCCTGGTGTGTATGTGTATTTTAACTATCTTCAAGAATCAATTGCATTCACCCAGGCTGTGAAGCACAAGAAAGGCAAAACACTGAATACTCTGTATATTCCTTCTGCCTGTAAGATTTAATGTTTTGCAGTGGCTGCAGTGCACAGCTCTGCAAAGTAATAACATCAGGCTGTGATGGAGAAACTCTGTTTCTGTTTAACCCACCAGCTGAGCATGCCATTAGTAGTCAAGACAGTGCCTGAAGCTGACTATTTTAAAACCAGTCCCTCTAGAAATAGTACATCCCCATAGATCACCAAGGGGGTGGGGGATTCAACATATGGGTTGACATTTCAAATCAAATCCGAATTTTAAAACTTCCTTTTCCTCGATAAAAGCAAGCAAACAAACAAATAAATCCAGCTTCCTGTTGTCATATCCTTAAACCCTAGGAGTGAAATTGCCGTTCAGGACCAGCATTACATACCCGCTCTGTTCCGGGGCACATCCGAGAGTACTCGGCCTCGTACACCAGGTGGCACTGTTAGTCCGTCCTCCATTTGCTAATGAACTCAAAGCCCATCAGCACTGACACCTTGTCTGTCTGAAAAACCACGTTGTGTTTTTAAGCCTTCTTTATGAGATCTTCTGGGTTTTAACTTGCGGTGTGTGAGTAAAAACCACAAAACGCAGCATCTATCTTATATTTGTAGTGACTTGAATGGTGATAGAACCACATTAAAGCTCTAGCAAGGCAGGGAGAAACAACTAATCTGTATTGGAAGATTGACTTCAAAGAATTATACTTTAGTCAAGTGTCCTGCAAAGGGAATATTGAGTGGTGGTGGGAAAGAGGGAGAGGAGTAGAGAAGAGAGAAGAGATAAAATAATAATAATAATAATTAATAAATAAAAGAAAAAACAAAGAAAAATAAAGAAAAATGAAAGATTGAAAAAAGGGAAAAAAAAACGATAACAAGGAAAAAGTAATAAAAGGAAAAAACGAGAAAGGAAGAAAAAGAAACGAGAAAGAAAGAAAGAATGAAAGAGGAGGAAAGGAAAAGGAAAACAAAAAGATGAAGGAAAAAAAAAAAAAGAAAATACATCTGAGCCAACAAAAAATTTTAAAATTTTATCCACTTCTAATTCACTTCATTTGTGCTGTGGATAACGGGCTGTAATGATGATACATGATATTTACTTTATTTCTAGCCATTTAGTTATCATTTACTAGAACTTAAAGCAATAGATGAAGTAACAGAGATTTCCTAATCTTCACCAAGAAAACAATGTGAAAATCAAGGTACCTGAAACTTACAGCCAGCTTTCTACTGAGAACTATAAACCAGTGCACAGGGCAGCTGTATCAGCCAAAGTGTTTCCCATCAAGGAGTGTAGCAAACCTGAACTTGTGGAAAAACATTCTGAAACCCAGCTATGGCCTCCCGTGTTTCTTGGGTTGGTACTCAACAATTTGCAAGGCTGATTTGGAAAAGAAAGGCAGAAAGAAAAAGCAGATTTTGCTAGATGACAAAGAAAAGCAGCAACTCTTTTTTAGACTCTGCTGCATGCCCACAATATTTCTCGAATACTCTTGGTAAATTACTTTTCCTTGGGATCTCCGCAGTTGTCCCTGGGCCACAGGCATGGTGGGCACAGCCACAGATAGCATGGTCTGTCCTCAGCACCAGACTGTTGTGAAGAAAAAACTGAATAGGAGCCAAAATAAGAAATAGCTGTGGTGCTTCTCACTACAAACAGACCCAGTGGCTGCTCCTACCACCTAGGACAGCAATATGTGACTCCTGATGAGGGTAGAGCAGGCCTGACACATGTCCCATATATAGGGAAGAGGTACACAAGCACTTAGAAATGCTTGCAGAACTCACAGTTCCTGTCCAATTGGAGTGCCACACAAAGAAAAGGTCCATTCACACGTACGTCCCAGACTTCCCACAGGACATCCTCCATCCTTGTTTCAACCATGCACTAGGTTTCCAAGTGACCAAGAGGTTTTCAGAGGCACTTACCAGTTACTTCTGAAAATCTGGATCTCAAGCAATGAAATAGGAGTTGGGATAAATCTGTCTCTAAGAAGGCATCCGAGTTTTAAATACTAGAGATGAAAAACTCTGTTGACTCATCCCTTATTCCTTCTAGTGGTTTCAAGCAGCATCATTTTTTATTGAGTCAGATATTAATACTTACAGGAGCGGGTGCTTTTAAAAGTATTTATGTGAGTAGTTTTTTTTCTTCTTCCAGTTTGTCACTTGCTCGCATATCAGAAGTTTAGAAAAAGACACAAAGCACCACTGTGCTCACAAGCAGCTCTCTGAATAGTCCCTCTGCAGATGTAACTCAGCAGGAAAGCTAAGCTGCTTGGATGTGTTAATTAGTTGGCAGCTTACCTCAAATTTTCAGCAGCAATGTTTAGTTCTACAGGGCTGTCTCTAGGCGTACACTTTCATTTTGTTTTTTCACCAAGCAAATCCCGTAAAAAGGAGAACAAACCTTGAGTTTAATAGGAGTTAATGCATTACTTCACAAGCTCTTCATGGTTGAGTCTAAAGTCTTCCCTTCAGTGATGTAATTGAGACAGCTGCAAAAAGCCAGTAATGACCTTGGCTAAATGAATCAGTTTGTTCAGTAGAGCTCCCAGTAGATAAGTAATGACAGATATATCTACCCATCAGCTATTTTACCCAGCTTTGGGAAAGAAATGCTGCATATGAGCCTCATCCTCCTGTGACTGTGCATGACTAGCTCTACCGAAGTGAGCAAGAGTGAGGTTAACCCTGCAACCAAAACCCTACAGCCACAGAGCAGCTGGGTGCCACTGACATACAGCCTGAGGAAACATGGACAGCATCCGGCATGACACTCAGCTCCGTAAGTGTGGAAACAGCTTTCTGCTATATTTCTTTTTGTTTTAGTGGCTCATTACATTACCTCAGCCAAATGCATGAATAAATACTAAGATGGAGACTTTTAATTGATATTTTCTGCTTGTCTTTTTATATAAATAAAATTGCTATCTGCAATAAACAGTTGTCTCAAGTAGTTCTAGTCACGGTCTCTTTCAAAGAAGGATGTTTAAGTGCTATTTTATACCTTTGCTGATTTGGTTTAAACACATTTTAGAGTCCTTGATCTTCAGAACACTGACTGTACCTCCAGCAAGTACATTATCCAGCACCTTTCCTGTTTGGTACACTGCAGGAGGTTATCAACATTTTTTAAAACATTGGGTCCGGTTTCCAAAAGATTGGGGTTTTCTTCTTTTCTCTTTCATCAACAAGCAGCAAGTAATTATCACTCGTGATATTAATTCCACCTCTACTTTCTGGACTCCACTAAGAAAATACCCACAAAAAGTTTGTTTCTTGAGTAGCTTTACCTCTGCTGTCTTTTTCATTTGCAGGGTAGTATCATAAGAGGACTTCAGTCAGTTGTACGTAGATTTGAGTTCAACTCATTTAACCTGAAATACTGTAATCCGCAGTCATATATACTCATTTGTACAAACACTAAATAAATGCATAAGGTAAAAATAGAATACAACACCATTAACACATTCAGAGGTCAGTTAAAGTGAATGAGCATATACAGTTTTGTTTGGGTGATGCAGTAGTGAGACATTTCTCATTCACATTGGCTAAGTGATATCCTTAGATAAATGAATTTCCTTTACACTTGAAAAAAGGGTCAGTGAAACAACTTCACCCTTTTTGAGCAACTCTGCATGATGATACCACAAAAACACCATTTCCTGTCGCATTCAAACTCCAGAAGAGAAACATATGAGGTGACAGTAAATGTGCCCAATCAAGACAACATGTCAGGATGATAAATTTATGGGGTGTTTTTATGCACACTGTGCAAAAAGTGCAAAGAGCCTGACCAGTTACAGGCAGTACAAAAAGTCAAGAAGCAGCATAAATGCAATTTGGAAAGTGGGGAAGGGACTGGACACTGCCACCTGTGCTCGTGATAAAGGCACTCATCAAAGAATGCTCTCCATCTGCAGGGTCCCAATCAGGCATATTTGAAAAGATTCTCTCCAGAATGATTCTATGATAAAGTCTGTTAACAGCAGATTTGTAGCCTTACTTACTCCCACTGGTACATATGTGCCTCTAAAAAGAAATATCTGTGGTAAGAAGGAAATGTGGCAGTTCTTGTTTCACTGCAGAAATACTTGACTAGCTGGCCACTGACGTGATTCAGTTCTGATGGTGATGTTTCTGATTTTTAATGAAGTCACCTTAGATTATGTGTGATTCTTTGATTTAGACCTGAATATGACTTCCACTGTATCAACTGTAAATCTATACCTTTAATATCAAGATATTATCACAGCGCTTAAAACAATCTTTGCTGGATACATTTCCAGCCACAATCAGGAATTAAATAGGAGTTCTGAAAACAAAGCCTTACCACAAATCATCCACATTGCTCACCACTGGATTGGCCAAGAGTTAGTATAGTGAAATTAAACATGAATCACCGGTCTTTTCCTATCTCACACTCAAGGCACTACTTCTATTATTATTATTATCAATTTTAAGAAGCCAAAGAAAGTTTTAAACTAGATCTTTAAAGCAGTTCAAGTTTATCTTTAAATGATTAATTCTAAATGCTCTTGGTACTGTGGAATTTTCAAGGGAACACTGAGCTGACACTGATACAGAGCATCCAAGCACTGCACGCAAAGGTCTGCCCATGACACCCTCCCTGGGGTACCGGGCCTCAGCACAGCGAGGGCACTCAGCCACGCAGTCAGCTAGCACGCACTGCAAAGGTAGACATCAATACTGGCTGCCAAATACTCAGATCTACCAATGACGTCCCAGTTGCAACGTTATCCCGTTCACCCAGCTGCATTTCGGGGCTTGCCCAGGCGGTGGCAATCTTGTCTCACGTTTGTGCCGTTTTCACCCGTCTCTTGCAGCTGGCACGCAGCCTATGAACCCGCAGGATAAATAAAGAACCACAAAAACAAGTAGATTTTAAACTGGCAGCTACAGGCTTATTATAGGCACAGAATCAAAAGAAAAGAAAAGAACCCTCCTCATCTCTAAAGACAAAGATATAAAGTTCAGCCTTTTGACTGAACACTATTATTAAAATCGTTCTTGGTAGGTAGAATTATTTTGCAGTTGTTACTTCTAGTCACTTTTCAGGACTGAAAAGCTGATAGACCTATTTTCACAGGCTGGGTGTTTTAAGCATGTGTAATGAAAAGTCTTTGTTTCTTTACCAAAGGTTGAATTTGCCTACCTCTACAAGTGAGTACAAAGGAGCTTTGTATGGGAATGACTCCATACGTTTTACTTTCTGGAAGATCCTAGGGTAGTACAGGACTAATAGGTGTCTGAGCACACGTGAAGTTGTTTAGATAGGTATCTGGAAAAAGAGCACTCCACAAAGCAGAGCGGTCCCGGTTTGCAGTCTCATGATTGAAGACAAAGAGCTATCTTGTATGGGGTCTTATCGCACATGCACTGCCCTGAGGAACCTCAGCAGGTAAATGGAAGATTTACCATAGCAAAGCTTGTGATCCCTGCTGGACTGGCAGTAACACAATTCCATGATGGTGCTCCGTTTATCAGGCCTGTCCCACTGCCACGGCCTCCCTGTGTGTCTCAGGACACTTAGGCTGTCCTGTCCTTCTGAGGTATGGGCAGAGACACGCCAGGCTCCCAGGCACAGAACTGTGTCACAGAAAAAGCTGCACTGGGAGCTTTTACACCAGTCACAGCTGCAGGCCTGGTTAAATCTTTATATCAATCTGTGGACAGATTACACATTTAATTCTTAACATAATTTGGTATTTCACATCCCAGAAGCATTCTCCAAACTGAGGACCTCTTGGAAAAAAAAACTCCCTTTTGCAATTTGCATAGGAAAACAAAATCAGTCTCTGTAAATGTCTAATCGAGGCGCAATAAATAATTCAAGATTTTACAGATTTAGACCTTTTACATTAAATCATCTACAAACAGCACCAGAAGTGGGAGTTTCTCAGGGGTACTCAGCAACGTGCTCACAACCAGGGCTGCTCAGGGCTGTCCCTCAGACGCAGCTAAGCCAGGCCTCAGTGTGTAGCTGCAGGGACAGCAAAGTGAGCTGTTTTCCCCAAGATCCAGTAGTGCTTTGTGACAGAAGCTTTGTCATCATCACATACATTTTTTCAGAGTCCCTCCTGATACTATAAGTAGTCATATTCTAAAAGAAATAAGAACATACTAAAGTAAGCTAAAAATATCTTTGGTTCTTTGAAGCATCAACTACTCAAGTCATGCTGTGGCAGCTGAATCAGAAAACTTTTCACTACCTGGTTCTGGAAATACTGGGTTAATTATTCTTGCTGGTGTCTATTAGAGTATCAGTGTCCTTGTTCTCTATGAGGGGCAGCAGGCATTGGTACAGCACAGTAACTGTAATGGATGGAAAGCCAAAAAGCCTGTGTGCTGAAGTGCAGCCATCATTATGTTGCACACAGACATTCAGTTAGCTTAATGAAGAGAGAGTGAAGGCCCTGAGACCAAAGGGTGTGGAAACCTCCGGTCTCCTGCAGACATGTAGCAGCAGCAATCACCCATCCCCACATAAGTACAAAATAAATCACTGAGATAAGAGAATTCTCTCCAAGAAAATGAAAAATACTAGAACATCTGGACAAAAAAAAAAAAAAAAAAAAGTTGAATGTGTGTTTTGGATGCTTTGTAGGAAAAATATCTGCAAGAGTCTGTCTTGTCTTTAAGCACTGAACGCTGAGACCCAGTACATTTCCTGAGCATTAATAACTACCGAGAAGAGTTAATGGCCCAGAGAAAAGCTGAGGGTCATTAAAACCAGTCAGTCATCAGCTTGTCAGGAAATGCCCTCTGCTGAGGTTTGATATGGTTGCTGCTAGAACCCCTCCCTCACAGTAAACACAATATGTCCTGTATAGCCAGAAAGCTCTGCAGACATACCTCTGCGAAGGGAAATGTTTGGGTGTGCTATCACTGTGCAAAAAAAGCAAACAAAAATTCTTCCCTTGCATTTAGATTACATCACTTAGAAACTTAAAGCAAATAAGGTAACATTTTCTTTAGGACCATTCAACTAACAGGGTACCTGATGAGCTCCTGGGGGTCAACGCCAATAACAAGTGCAGTGTGTTGACGCGGGTCAGAAGCTGTGCTGCTCCTGGCTATTGGAAAAGCACCACATCACGGGTAATGGGGGAAGGAGCATGAAAACCTTCTTACAGGTTTCTGCACGTCCCCGGCAACAAGCACATCCTAACTGACATTACAGAGTAGTTTAAAGCCCAACCACAGGAATGTTTCTAAACCTGAGAATGGTTTCTCACTTTTGTACTTCCGCTCAGGGCACTGCCTGCAGCAGACCCAACCCCAATCTGGCCCTTTGAAAAGTAGCAAAAAGGAAGAGTAAAAGCCTGATGAAGAACTTACGGTGGCAGTGAAAATTTCATGCAGAGTTTTGTGAAAATGTCACTTCTTGGTGATACTCTTGTAAGTCCAGGGCGTGGAGCTGCAGAAGAGCATCATTGTGAAGGAGACCAAGTACACCAAAGTAAGCAGCCATACAAATATTTACCAAAAGGCATTTCATCTATAAAATGAGATGTGCATGATAAGTCATACACATTAAGACATTTCACAAGCTTATTGTTCTGGAACATGTAGTATGTGTGTTTTTTATATGAAAAATAGTATCATTTTATCATATTCCAAAGGTTTCAGATTACGCGAAATTATGTCTGGAAAGCCCTGGGTCTCTTTCCAGTAAATGCTAAGTATCCATTAGTTGAAGCATTACTTATTTAAAGGTCCTTTGCATAAAATATTAAGTTATTAATAAGTGCACTTGAGGTTATTAATAGCATTTTTATCAAATGAGAACAGTTTTCTGCCTAAAGAGACCTGAACGATACTAATTACCTGAACTCCCTGGTTTTGCAATGAGCACTAGGATAAATGCAGCAATGTAATGGATGTCTGGACATTTCATTTGCCTGACAGTTTGCCCATTACAAAGGTACAAGTCAGTCAGCAACCACAGCCACACTTTTCTTACCTCTCTTATACTCTGTAGTACTGCTTCCAGAGCTGGCAGATAAAAGCAATGTCAAGATGGTTCTGGAAAAGCAGCTCTTCTAGGGAAACACACGTGTGAGTGCCTCTAAGTTGGGATGGGCAGCCATGAACATTTAAGATGGCAAAGTTCCTTTCAACATGCAGAAGATTTGGTAATCATAGAATCATTAAGGTTGGAGAAGACCAGTAAGATCAAGTAGTTATCACCACCATGCCCACTAACCTATGTTCCAAAGTTCCACACACGTAGGTGTTTCTTGACCTGCAGGGGCAGTGACTCCACCATCTCAATAGGCAGCCTGTTCCAACTTATCACCACTCCAAGAATATTTTTTTCCTAATAACCAATCTGAAACGAAGCCCATCGAAAGTAAGTTGCTTAATTTTGCCCTGAGCATAAACAGTAACCACCTGGGAGAAGAAGTGGCACTGTAAGTATTCCAGTCCCACAATTAGGGGAGATGCCATGTATTTGATAGTGCAAATGAGAGGGAGAAAGCTTTTCCCACAGAAAGGGTCCTTTCTCAGTCTCCTACAGCTGTCAGTGGAAGGAGACTCAGTACCTGCAGTCACAGATCTGACTAAGAAATGGCCTTGTATCCCTCATCCATGCCTTTGTGTGTTTAATCATTACTTCTCCCCACAGCTATATCAAATGTTGAATTACCTGGATGGATAATGAGGCTAAAAATGAGAGGAGGAAAATAACAAGCATGGAGGAAGAGGGAGACATGAAGGAACACACTAAAATAAGAATTTGCTAATTCGTGAAAATAATAAATGAATTAATGTGTAAAATCAACTCTAGTCTGGAGATCACTGAAGCATAAAAACACCTTTTCATGAAACAAGAAAAAATAACAGCGTATCTCTAACTGGCTTTTGCAGAGGACCTTTAACAAAGAGTGCTTGAACAAACAGAACTATCAGCTGTAGCCATCAAAAGACCTTAAGCACGGATTGTAACTCTTAGGCATGCAGGAAGATCCATCCAGGAGGGCACTGACAGTCAAGGCAAGGCAACAGCCCCAGCACCACAGACATGGGTCTCCAGGCTGCCATCAGGCTAGGCAGTGGGCAACAGATGCCCAGGGCTGTCCCAGCCATTCAATTCAACAGAGACCTGTGATAACTTTGCTGCTCTGAGAAGCTCTGCTGTATTGAACTCCAACGCACTTGGATGGGCAGCAGAACTGCATGTGAGTGATTTAAGAAACACAAGGCAGGAGTTGTTCATCTCAGGCAGGAAAAAAAAAATTATATAGACACCGCAGTGTCTGTGTAGTAGGAACATTCTGTAACAGAGAGGCAATTCTTTCACAAGTCTCATTTCATTGATTTATTTGGGTAAATTATTCAGAACTGAAAGAATAAATGTCTATTTTCTTCTGTACAGAATCTTGCTGCACTTTCAGCCGTGAAACTTCCTTGCTTCTCTTGACTGAAGGAGTTTGGTTCCTCTCAAGAGAAACATTATAGCGAATTTCTCTTCCTCTGATTCTCACACCTGCTCTTCATGACAAACTGTGTTTGGAGTTACCCGTCATCAATTTTCAAGATGTGATGGGGGTGAAATACTAAGGACAGCAACTTCTTTTATTGAAGGGAAGAGAGAAGGCATGTTATTAAGTGGTTCTACTTTTCAACCAAATGTCTTCATCTTTGGGCTATTTTTTTCTCTTATTTTGTTTTTATACTTAGTAAAAATCAAAGTTCATTGGAGGCATGATCTCTCTCAACGGTGCTAATTAGGCAAGTGAATTTCCCCAGTGTTTAGTTTCCTTCCAATCTGTTTTAGTGTGACAATATCAGCATCCTTTATAAGACAAAACAGAAGAGAAATGCAGCTGCCTTCACAGATGAATCCTCCCATGTTAGAGTTCTACCAACATTGACTTGTTGTCACCAAGATGCTGGCAAGTGCAATAACTATTTACTGTAACAGTCTGGCGATAACTTTTAGAAGGGACAGGGTTTGATGGAAGGGCTGAAATGAACACAGAGGTGAGGCAAGGAAGAAGGAAGGCTGCCAGCAGCTCCAATATTTGCTCCAATGTTTTACGCAAACATTTCACTCCTGAGTTAGCTGAGAATCTTCCAATAGAGCCCTATCATGAGGACATTTTTCACCAGAATAGTGGAAATTAGAACAAAATATAAGTAAATATAGGCAAACAAATAAATTATAAACCTAATAGTTCTACTGTGGCAAACCTGCAAGACTAGGAAATAGGAAGAGGAGTATATGGTGATGTGGAACTGAGAAGGTTCTGATTTCACTATCATGATGTTGTCAAATATCAAATAATTCACTATGCATGAAGCAGATGTCAGCACAAGAGCCTTGTCAGGTGGCAGAGGGATGTGTTGCACTGAGGTGCAGGAAAGCAGCCCTAGGGCTCTTACCAGCAGCAGCCACCCTGTACCAACACCTGAGACTCTGCTGGGAGAAACATGTGCTGTATATAGAAAAGAAGAACTAAGAGAAGTACTAGGAAGTAGAGCTGGGAGAAATCCTTGAAAAAGTCTCCTGCAAATCAAAATGAGCATGTGATTCTTTTTAATAAAAGAATAATCTGGCAAAGGTGGCCTTGCAGACTTCGTTATGCCATCATTTTTCCTGCCACAGTTAATGTTTCTACAGGTTTGAGAGACTATAAAACGAAGCACTGTAAAAGCAGTTATAGCATGAGAGTAGAAGAATGATAATGGCCTAAGTTAAAAATACGATCTTTGTGACAGCACTCTGAAGAGATAAGATTGCACTTGTCAAAGCCAGCAGGAAAAGCAAGCCACAATAAACTCTATGATGATAGCCTTGACATGAACTAAGGTTCAAACCTGGAGCAGTAACTGGCTGTGACAGGACTGACTTTTCTAAAAATTCCTCTTTAGTCATCATGTGTAAGCAGAGACCAACGACAAATCAAAATCTGAAGACTAAAAGTCTGTTTCTCTTCAAATATCAGTCCCCCATACATAAAGTACATGTAGTGTGAGAGAAACATTTTAATACATACAGGCTCTCTAGCACAGCAGGAGCTTTTACAGACAGATGGAATCGAGAAACAGATAAAGAACAAGAGTGAACAATTCACTGCACATAAATAGGACACTGAGTCATTACTATTGCCAACAAGGCAATTGTTCTAGGGGTGGAAAGAGGGTTTCTAGAGCTTGCCTTTCCTACAGCCACCGTGACCTGGCAGGACTGACAGTTCAGCCACAGCTTCCAGCTGAGAATTTGCATTTCCCATCTACAAGATCCTGAACCTGACACCATCAGCAACCAACAGAGTACCCTGCCCAGACTTCCTTTTGAATTTAATGTTTTCCAAGGAAAATGTTTTCCCATGAACTCATGCGTACAAAAATAAATGAACAAATAAAATCTCCTCAGTTCAAGACCCATTTTCAGAGATGTGTTTTCAATCTGATTTACTACTCAGACAACTGCTAATATTCAGTCTCTGAATCATCTTACAGAAAAAGGTAAATGAGATAATTTAATAAAGGGAATATACTACTGTACAGAATAGTGAACTAGCAATAGTGATGCTGAACAGTGAGCTTCTAGGGATGGAAAGACTCTGACCTAACAGGTTGCTGTGGTACTCAAAGCTGATAATTTAGATTAGCTTCTGTAGAACAAATTACAGCCTATTTCACAATACACACCACCACATACCAAATCTGTCGCTTTTAGAAATTCACAGAGCTGACAGAAGAAATAAAACATTTGTTCAGGGAGAACTGAGCTGGGCAATTTTCTTCGTTCTTGACCTGGAACGCCTAAATCCTCTCTGAGGGAGCACTAGAGATAACACTTGCTTCTGTATCTTGCAAATTCATCATCTTCCCGTCTGCCTGTTAACTGTGCCAGACAGCCATGCATCTTATTTTTGAAGATAGCTCTTACAGGGAGGAAGGATTAAGCTATCATAGCCTGAAGCCCAAGAAATTAAATTTGCTATTTCTCTGGACGTCACTTGGGGACTGCCTTAAACTTTTCTGGGGCACAGGGGTGGGGAAGTTGGATTTCTCCAAAACCAGTGATTTTTGTGTGCCTGCACACGGGAGGGAAGGAGAATGAAGCACTGGCATGTGACGTGCTCACAGGGTGCCAGGCACCCTGCCCTGCTGCAAATACCATTAGAAACAATTTGCTCAAAAAACTACCATAAATCAACATCAGCATTGTAATTATTGTGAAGCTGCTGAATGGGTCGCTCTGTTACCAAAGTCTGTTTTAATCTCTAAACAGCATAGTTAGGATGGGAAAGACTTTTTAAAGGAATTTGAAATACGCATACCCCATTTCAGGTCCTGAGAATCAAATTACCAGCCCGTAAGGGAGATGAGGCAGCAAGAGTACTGAGATCCACCCGTCTCCGGGCCTGGCAATTTGCTCGGCTTGGTCCTCAGCCCTGCTAAGCCCTGCTAACAGCAGCTGGAACGTATGTGGCACGGCCCCAGACAGCTGGGAGGAGGAAAGGCCAGCCACAAATTAAATTAGGAGGTGTAATATGCTGTGAGAAGAAAAACAAATTGAGATTGTGAAAACAGGTGCCAAGTGACATTTACTCAGTACTCAGTCACACTTTCCTTTCTCTATATGTGATTAGCAGCTAAGCTGAATTAGGATAGATTTCATGCTTCTGTGACCTTCCAGAATCCCCATACAGAAAAAGAAAAACACCTGTAGCTAGAAGGAGTTTTTTTTTGCAAGAGGGTAAAAGTGTCCAAATACTACTGAGCTGATAAATTAAGGGTAAAATCTGCCAACTGTCCTTCCCTAAGGAGTCATTACTAAATCTTTGCGTAAGGTGAAAAGTCAAAGGCTTGAGATAAAAAAGATAAATGACATGTATCGAACTTCAGATGGAATGGAAGGTTGGCAAATATTTAAAAGTAGAACCTAATAGTCCAAGTATAGTGGGGATAAAATCTCTCAGTATTGCATTCACACAGGACTTCTGAAATCCCAGTGGATCTACAGGCAAATCACCATTCTCTGCTGGCCTGGTTCAGGTGACAAGGAAGTCCTCAGCATGGCAAACCCTTCTGGGACAGCAATGCTATGGAGATGCGTCAGGTCCACCTGCTACAGTTGGGACAAACTCCTTGCATACCTCAGCCACAATAATTTCAGAAAAGTCCCCATTGAAACAAAGGGATCTACAGGTCTGTTAGGTAGGGTTTGCGACCACAGAGCAACTCGCAAAGCAGAAATTCCCCTCTTTCCCCAAACCACTAGAATTGTCAGAAAAAATGCTGTCATTGCTGCTTTCCATCAGCAACATGGAGATGCACCACCCAGGAATCACTCTTGGCTATCACCCCCACACAACCTCAGACATGAAGTGATGCACAGACCCCAGTTGCTTCAGGTAAAAACTCTTCAAGCTACTCCTTCCACTTCTTTTGAAGCTTTTACATGATAACATGAACTTCTGGGACTCTGAAATGCAGAAGCGTCGCAAGAACATCTTTGCCTCTACACTCCCCATGGCTGACCACGTGATGGCAAGCACGTACAATAAGACCACCGTATAAAAGTGTTAGAGGCCTTAGAAATAGTTCACATTCTCTGGCCTTCAATTTCATGATCATTATCATAATAAAATGTTTTTTGCTTATTCCCTGCACACCTGCTGCATGTCAGTTTCCCATTACTGCAGCTACACCACCACACGCACGACTCAGACTGACACAATCACCTTCCTTACACCAAACAGATCCTCAGCACTTCTGGCCCATCACATCAATAGAAAATAAATTACATAAAGTACTTTGTGAAGAGAGAGGAATGTAGCCCAGGGATGTGGTTCAGGGTTAGATTAAATGAGAACACAGTTCTGGAACTCACTGTCATTGAGTTTTGGATCAAAACTCCTAAATATTTCTGAGGTATTTGTTTTCATTTCTTACCACCAACACTTCTTGTGAAACATCAGCAGCAAAACCAAGCCAATATATGTGCTCTTTGAATTTTGAAGTCATAAACCATAATTTTCTGCAGAGAGTGGAGAGGACAGATGGGAGGATGCAGATACAGGATTATAGCCCTGCTTCTTTGTTACCCTCTCCCCAGTTTTCTTAAATTGGAGGGGAGGAAAAGGGAGGAATTCATTTGGATATTCAGTTTCTCTCTCCCACTTCTTCCTCACTGCTCTCAGTACTTCAGTGCCTGTCCCTGGGTACCTTACCACACATACCTTATCAAAAAAAGCCCCTATACCTGCAGTACACAATCTCCTCCAAAATAAATTTGCTTTTAGAAGAATACTATCGCCATTGTGCTTGTAAGAAACCAACTCAAAAGGTTAAATATAAACCTTATATCTGTAAAAGAGCACATTCTAATCATATCACAGAATCACAGAATGACTTGGGTTGAAGGGACCTTTAAAGACCATCTATCTCTGCCTTGGGCAGAGTTGCCATTCACTAGGATCAGGCTGCCCAGGGCCCCATCTAACCTGGCCTTGAGTGCCTCCAGGGCTGGGGCATCCACAGCTTCTCTGGGCAATTTTTTTTTTGTTGTTGTTTTGTTTTAATAACAAGCTAAAATATCAAGTAATTACACTTGCAATATTTCAATCTTCAGTCTTGTGAATTAAGATGACCTAAAAGTTGCAGCAGACTATTAAAATTAAGCAGTGGAATTTATCTTGCATGTAGAACTGTTGGTAGCAAAGATTATTTTGAATTAAATTATTCCAGGCCCAAAAGATGCAGACCAATTAGTAAGAGTCCTAAATGCAACTTTCTTCTCAACTTAGAGAGAAACTGCTACTATGCAGGAGCAAAAAGCACACATGGTCAAATTAACTTCAAAGGCAGTAAGCAAAGTGATTTTTGGCATTTTGTTATCAGCTTCTATTAGTTCTGTTAGCCAACATTTCATTCCATACCTCAGTGTACAGTGAAATACAACTTGCAGCTTATTTTCATGCTTCAAACTTCCGCAGTTCCCACAGCCACCTAACACTTTGCTCACACCTTCCCTAGAGACACAAGCTCTCTGTCTTTACAGCCAATCCAATGATGTTGGAGAAATGGATAGATCCATGACACCACTTAAACGTAAAGGTGTTTGCACAGTCCATTTTTCAAGGGCAACTTACTGAAATTTGTCTGAGTCTCAGAAAACTCAGTGTCACTGAAAAAAACATCTCATTTATGCCACTTTTTTTTTCTCCACGCCAAGGTTTGCTACTGCTGTTCAAAATGGCACTCAAATGTGGATTTCTTAATAACTTAATTTGTATGTGTACAAAATACAGCTGTGTCTGCCTTCTCTAAGGACTACCATTAACAAGCAGAAACTGCCAGAAGTTGCCACTATGTTTGAAAAATAATGAAAGTAAGATACAAGAGCAAAACATGATTTTTCATGCTCGTGCATCAGGCTATGAAGGTACGTAGTCAAAATTATTTCAAGAATAGCAGGACTTAGGACAGGTCCTGAACATTTATAGCAAGCAACTCTCAACAAAAGAATAGAATTGCTGAATGCTCTTTTTACAGCAAGTAACTTAGATTTTAAGTTTTGGTGGTAAAAGTCAGCGGATCAGTAAAAATAAATAAATAAAAAAATCATTCCTCTCTTACACTGTAGGCTGCAAGCAAAGAAGCGCATACAATGATGAAACTAATGTTCTATCCACACACTGGGTATAATTTTATTTGCTGTGATATTTTACCTTCCTTTTTAATTAAAAGCAACAACAAAAAACCTCACAACAAAACCCTACCTTTTTAACTGCAGTAAAAAAGGGTGGTTTAACAGGTTCTGTTTGTGTTACAGTATCTCTTCCTACCCAGTGCTCTCAAATCATTGTTAAGTAGAATGGAGACAAGAACACAGTACATTCCAGAAACTTCAGGTTACAAATATCCCAATCACACAGTCAAAGTTACCTTTGCTAACTGCCCATAATGATTCCTTCAAATTCTTTGATTACAAGAAACAAAACTATAAGGAGAACTGCTGAGAACAGTTTTATGTAAGAATTCTACCAACTGTAGTAATTTAGATTTTAAAACTTTAAAATGTTTAACTAGCTAGTAAATCTTGAAACATTCCAACCAGTGCCCAATCAACATTGGCAGCAACAGCACAGGAAAAGGTTTTTGATACAAGTTTATGAATTCAAATTCTTGATAGTGACATCTCTTCACATACAAACATTTGGTTGAGGATTTCTTTTTTTCTTTTTTATGGTGTTTTTTTTTTTTTTTTTTTTCCTTTTGGAGAGTTAGATAAAAAAAATGCAGATCCTCTCTCCAAATATAATCAGAAAGCTCTTGAAAAATGCTTTCCTGTCCAGTATACACCTGCACTCAAGTACATACAAATCCGTTATTGTTGGGCTGAGTTCAGGGGGACGATCACCTCCCTGCTCCTGCTGGCTGCACTATTTCTGATAGAAGCCAGGATGCCATTGGCCCTCTTGGCTACTTGGGCACACTGCTGGCTCATGTTTAGCTGGCCACTGACTAACACCTCCAGGTCAATTTCTTCCACACAGTCTTCCAGTCACTCTGTCCCAAGCTTGTAGTGCTGCCTGGGGTTGTTGTGGCAGAAGTGCAGGACCTGGCATTTGGTCTTCACAGAATCACAGGGGCTGGAAGGGACCTCCAGAGATCATCGAGTCCAGTCCCCCTGCCAAAGCAGGTTCCCTACACCAGGTCGCACAAGTAGGCATCCAGGCGGGTCTTGAACATCCCCATAGAAGGAGACTCCACAACCTCCCTGGGCAGCCTGTTCCAGTGCTCCGTCACCCTCACCGTAAAGAAGTTCTTGCACA
>JAOWBP010002978.1:24083270-24149419 GCA_028571105.1 Tragopan temminckii
TGTCCTGTCTCCACACACCGCTGAAAAGAGTCTGGCCTCGCCACTCTGCCCCCCACACCTTAGATATTTATAGACCTTAGATATTTATAGACCAGTCTTGCTGAACATCATCCCATCTAGAACAACTGAAAACAGTTAGCACAGATGTTACTATATAGAACCAATTTTAATTGCTTAGGTGCTTCAGTAAGAATGTGAAATACAGGAGAATCTGTGTCCTTTGCCTAGTGCTAAGTGACGTTCTAGTTTCACACTACACTGATGATTACCCAAGACAACAGAATGCTGAATTAAGCTTCCATTCTTTTTTCCTCCAAAATATCTCTTCTAGTTTTACATCAGTTTTAAGCATACCTCGCTTGTTTGAAAAATAATGGAAACAGAATAATTAATTAAATCAGCATAGAAAATCAAAATTGTGTGGGTAAGATATGAAGCTGACCTATTATTCATTTTTTGAAGACTTTCAAACAATATGCTGTATGAGGTCCTTGAAAACAAGACAGAAAATGTTGTCTTTCATAAAGCTGAACTTCACTTTCAAACTGAAAAATAAGAAACCTGTAGCTTGCTAACATGAGGTTAGCACATGTCTTGTGCAAAGAATACTTTGCACCTACCCAAATACTGGTTAAAGGAACAACAAAGTTTCTTTCAATTTCTGGTTCTTTTTATATGTAATAATTGGATCACTCACACAATACTCTCCATATTCTCAATGAACAAGTGTTCTCAATTCCCACAGTTTTACCAGAAGCTCTTACTTAAGATTTCAGTAGTTAATATTTGAAAATTCTGTACCTCTTAATTCAGAACAAGCACATTTCTAGACTTCAAGCTGAGAAAAATATAGAATAGAAAGACTCAAAAGATTACTTGGAACTTGCTTTTAAATTGCGAAGACAGTCTATTTTAAAAAAGCTATATTCCTTACTCCTAATAAATAGCTCTTCATCGCTAATAAATGTAGTCTAGTTCTGTACTTGAACATAATCTCAGAATTAACTTAGGTACCAGTTCAATTATGAAATGTCAATTAAAATTTCCAGATCCAACTAGATATCAAACAATTTAACTGACACATGCACATTTTCTGTATCCCAACCCCAACATGCCATAGTAATCCAAAGAACCACAGCATGGGAAAGTTGAGATCCACAGTATGAGTAGCAGGGGAAGTGCATAGGCATAGATGTTTGAAATTGTTCATGAAAAGAAAACTTTCTTTTAAAATCCTTTACTAAAACAAACTTATTTAATCCAATAGATAGAACATGAAATTTGCAGTTAAATAAATCACATGTAGAATGATGCTGATTACTGAACATCAGAAGAACATCAGTAACCCTCATACATTCACTAAACATAAAAAAATTTAAACCAGATAATGTGGTAGACTGTTAAACAGACAGTTAAGTAAGTCACAGGCACATACAAACATCATTTAACAAATGACAGATACTTATAAGAATTCATTAAAAAGAAATTATAACGGAGTGAATTTCCTGCCATGAAATCATTCTAGGCTAACAGCTTCAACAAGTAAGTCTTTGGAGTCAGTAATGAAATACCTGATGTGTCTATATTCTGTAGCAGAAATGTGCAAGTTGTTGAGAACAGTAAACACATTACGCCTGGGTCAAAGAACTAACATCTCTGTAGCTCAGGACATCTTTTTGATGAATGTGAAACAGCTGGAATAAATATATGAAGGGTAACAATTGTGCTCCCATGGTAGATTCAGCTGCTACGAAATGAACTTGGAAAAAAAGTGAAGTAGTAAAAAACAAAACAAAACAAAACAATAAAAAGAGGCATACACCATATAATTATATAGTTTCTGCATATATTTTTAGAGTAGAGAACAATGAAAACACTGATTGAAAATCAGTGTAGTGATGTCATTTGTTAAAAGCAAAACTAGTTCACAAAGCATTTAAAAATCAAGGAGTGACTTTTTCTGTTTTTAAAGTTGCACTTAACACCAACCAACAGTCATCCTCAGCAATTTTTTTTTTCAGACCATAGAAACATTCATACCTGCTAGTGAGAAGGTATTTTAAAAATAAATGTTAGAGACTCATAATAATCCTGTTAATACTTTATTAGTGTAATTTTTTTTTTAATTTTTATTTTTTTTACCTTTCTATTGGACAGAACATAAATGCAAACTCCAAAAAAAAAGAAAAAAAAAAAATTCAGAGTCCTCTGTCATCCAGTAGAAGCGACCCTGGCAGTCTGTTTTACGTTCATTCTTTGTTACAGAAACGAAAGGATGGGGAAGGGAGGGAAAAAGCATCAACAGAACAATTAGGCACACAGCTGACACTTACTGTACAATGATATGCACAAGTAATCCATAACGGCTATATTCATGAGATGAGCTCTTTAGATTTTCCCCTTGTAATGTATGAGCTATGCTCCCACGAGCAAGGACCATTAAGAACAAGGGAATTAACAGCGGAGTAACAAATAAGACTTTTAAAACAAGTCCTTAAATAAACTAATGCAACAACAGAATGCAAAATTGTTCAGCTGAGAAGACATTTTTAACCTAGACTTTAAAACATTAAAAATTCATTTATTTTACAGTTACTCAAATACACATGCATTAAATGAAAATATTGCACAAAATTAAAATTTAGATTGTGGATTTCATATATTTTTATTTTGGTACACATTCTGGTAGCACTTAAAATTTACTGTTTAGTTCTAGCAAACACCAGCAGCACAAGCTTGAGGATGAACCAAATGAAAAACTCAATTGCTCATTTTCTCTTAAAAATAATTAAGGCTAAAACAAGTGCATTTGTTGACAATGGCACAATCTTCAGTGGCCAGTCACAGCACCCAAAGGCCAGAAGATACACGTAAGTGCTGTATGTTAACATTCAGTTTTGGAGACTTCATAGGATAACAGGCTGCATGGTTGACAGGGCAGGTATTTTGAATTGACAAAAGGAAAACCATTGTAAAGATAGGTATGAACTTTTAAACCAGAAGTATTAATTTCTGATCAATCTTGCCAGCCAACAGGCACAACTGAATTAGGAAGCTACATTCTGTAACTAAATACAGAAGACAAAACTTTAGTATATATATACACATATGCACACCCATATATAAGTGTGTGCATAAGTATATATATATATATATATGTAATAAATTCCATTAAGTAAAATGACTAATGAACATGGTGTATTATGTTCAGTTCACATTCCTAGAGATATTATTTTTATTTTTACAGAAATGTACCAGATAATTAAGAAAATCCCAATTTGCACACAATCACCATTCTCTTGAATTTTTTCATGGTACCTGCAGATAGATAAGAGGTTCCACAGATTTGACAAAACAGCATTTAAACTTCCCATTTTCATACTGCGTAACAAATTCAGAGATTTAAAAAGACATAAATTAGGTTTGGTAGTATCAATGATGTAACTATATCATCAAGAACAATTGCTGAATGATCTTTCATCAGCTAGATGTCAGGTATGCTAGAGCATACACTGACATCAGAGGAAGATACAGGCATGTAAACAATAGTAGCTGGCTATGCTGACTACTCCACACAGGAACTCAACAATTTTGTTAAATTCAACAGCACTTAATCACACTTCTACAAAATCTGCAGAGAAGAAGGGGGAAGGGTTGTTACATATTTTCCGACTTGTCTTCTTGGTAATTATAAAAGAAAGGGATTTAACTTACATTATTTAATTCTGCAATAATGGGAAAAAAAAAAACAAGTGCACTTGAGCCCATGCATATTGTGTGAAAATGTTAACAGTACAGTATGATCATCGTTAAGTAGTATGATAAAAGGCTACACTGCGTGAACAGAGTCCATAAGAAAAATGATTTATATAGATGCTTCAGTCAAATTAACTAGGTCCTTTGAGAGCCTTCTATCTTCTCCTAGAACGCTTTAATAAAAGGTCTGTGTTCCTCTCTCACATAGAAGAATTTGTTCCCATTTAAACACAAATTGCTGTAAGGATCCTTGATCAATAGTTGTATCATATCCCATGTTAAGCGTTCTGAAGAAATATGGACTCTGCAAAATTGCTTTCTATTCACTCACATAGTAGTGCTCATAAACAGTAGGGGACTATGAAAAAGAAAAGACAAACTGAGGTATGCTGTGGCCTAAAAGTATTATTTGTTTGTAATTTTATTCTTAATTGGACATAAATTATTTGATGAAACTAAACAGATGGATGTGGGGCCTTGATGTCAAATTTCTATTAAAATTTTACACTATGCAAAAAATAAAAAAATTATTTAAAAAAATATTGTAATTTTATCTCCTTTTTTATTTTCATATATACACTAAGATGCGTTCAGGAATTCCCAAATGTTCGCATATGACTAATGGAATCTTTTTATCTGTAAGGAACCAACTAAATCTAACATTTATTTTTTTTTCCCCATGAACCTTACACACTCAAGGGTAAAGGAAACTTTCAATTAGGTAGGACACAGTCTTTTGTACCCTAAAAAGTTTCAGATTTTAGTGGGGAATTGTGTGAGAATTGTTTCTTAGTGCAATTTCCTCATCTCCTAGTATGATGTCTGTGCTCTTTGAAACATGTACCCCCTTCCTTCTGCAACTATGATCTTGACATATGTTCATATACACCAATTGAACATAAATATGATGCCCCTTCTTCACTGAAGTTACATGCAAAATGTATGCCAGGTGCTATAAGAGCAGAAGATGGCCCTTAGAGCTATAGAATAATCAGAATAAAGGTTTTATTTCTACTGCATCTTTACTAAAACCCCCAACAGATCTAATGTTAGTTTATTTTTCAAAACATAAAAGGTGAAGTTTGTGTGGCATAAAAATCACATTTCCTCAACTGTACTTTAATAAATATACTTTTATGATGGGGGTATAACTATTTCTCCCCTCCTCTATAAATCTGCTGTTCCAGAGATTGCTTTTCATGTTAGCTCAGCCTTTACAGGAATGTTAAATAAGCCCTACAGAGCCTCAACAGACATAATATAGAAAAATTCCACCTGATTCTCACACATTGCACTATCTCCCAGTGCCAAAACATTCTTCTCCTCCACCGTATCATTCTTTTCCTTCACCGTTATGCTTCACTCAGTCTGGCACTTTTCATTGCTAGCAAACATCGCCTCAGGAACGGAAAGAATCAGCATTCTTATATAGTGGGCCAGTTTTCTTCTCAATGTTGCATGAAGACGCACCAAATCATTTAAGACACACGAACCCTTCTGGTAGTGGTTGAATTACAAGTGAAGATGAGAAGATCCACAGGTCTTACAGATGCATTAATAATCTACTATGTGACACTAAAAGACTGGTGCAGAAATAACAGCATGTGAGTTTGAAGCCCCAGAGAATCTGCCCAAGTAATAAGTCCTGGACAAACATACACCAGCTTAATAGGTTTAAAGTGTCACCTTTTCTGCAAGGAAGGCGCTTGAGTAGAATGTAGTCTCTGTTTATACCTCTGCATCTGCTTTGACCGTGAATGCAGTTTGTTGAAGAGCTCATGGAACTTATTTTGTGGAAATAAGGTTTCTAGAAATCTCTCTAGAAAGACGTATACCATTCTCTTATTCAGTTGAGTATGCTGGAACATCTCAAAGACCCGAAGAATACCTTTTCGTGTTGTCTCAGCACCAATAATGTGCTTCAATTCATCTACAAAAATGAAAAGTATATAGAAGGTTAAGTTTAATTCTACATCTCAGTTAATAACACATTGAATATTAAGTCTGTCAAGTAATTTGTCCAGACTTTCAGAAATTATGCAGCTTGAAATTTGAAGTAACAGTGCCTCTATTATAGATAGTATGATTAATCTAAACGTTCTCTCAGAGTAGAAATGATCTCTGAAAATTACATACATTCTACACTGTATATAGAATCATAGAATGGCTTGAGTTTGAAGGGACCTTAAGGATCATCTATTTCCAACCCTCCACCATGGACAGGACTGCCACTCACTTGACCAGGCTGCCCAGGGTTGCATCTAAACTGGCCTTGAATTCCTCCAGGAAGAGGGCATCCACAGCTTTTCTGGGCAGCGTGCCAGCGCCGTGACACCCTCTGAGAAAATAATTCTCTCCCTAAGCCTCCCTAACTCTCCTTTTTTTTTTTAATTTAAAACTGTTCCCCCTTGCCCATATCACTATCACACCATTTACAAAGTTGGTTTCTTGTTTAAATACTTCAAGGCCACAATGAGGTCCTTCCAGAGCAGCCTCTTCTTCTGGGCTGAACAAGTCCAGCTGCTCACTCCTCTGGACTCACTCCAACAGCTCCATATCTTCCTTGTGCAAAGGGGCCCCAGACCTGAATGCAGTACTTCAGGTGGGGCCTCACGCTGTACTGGAATATATGAATTTCATGTACTCAAATCCTCTAGTGAAACTAAATATAGGATTGGTTCTAAGAACTAAAGTTGCAAAGGTCACCACACGAGAAAATTTTCAGTGCTTTAATAATTAAAACCGTTTTATTTGAATACAGTTCAAAAGTCAGCATTTCTTTTCATTTTTTCAACAAATCAACATTAACTCCAGCACCAATATACAGTAAGGATTATTTAGCTTCAATCTCAACTCCCCTTACCTGGCATTATCTCTAGCAATTTGGTCTTCCCTGCTACTCTTGTTCTCATTCTAATAGCTTTGTCTCTCCGTGGAACAGTCTCTGCTAAAATGCCATTGGGCCAAAAGGCATCTCTGTAACAAAAGCAAATCTGTCAAAATACATTAAAATTTTAATCAAATTGAAGGTTATATTTAATCTCTCCAAATTTTCTCATAAGATAAATACACGAAAGCAATTTGTACAGAACCTAACATATACTTTAATTATTAGAGAAGGGAAAAGAAAGGGAAAAACAGAATAATCAGAAGAAAGATCTAAGATGCACTAGATCTATTCACAGTTGCTTCATGCTACTTAGAATGGAATCAGTTGAAAGAAAAAATTAAGCATATATTACACAGCAAAACCATCCAAATATCACATATTGCATCAGTCTTTATTGTCACTGACAGACCTTGATCTACTAATTGGATCTTTGACGGAGGTAGAACTATTTATAAGCTAGAGGTGAGATGAAGACACTAGTCTATTGTAATGCCCCATGCAAAACACAAATCTCAGTGTGAAAAGCTGTTTTTCCATCAGTGTATGACGCATTCTTTTTCTGATTAAGACACGGATCTTCTTAACTTATTTTATTAAAGAATAACAGTATCTCTAAATTATGATCCTTTGGCTAATAGGTTATTCTACTTTATATCTTTTCCTCCATGCAAATAAAAAACAAAAGTTGTGAGAGGTGTGTTATTCAACAAATACTTCTGAAGTCATTGAGCATTTTAGGAAACAGAACGATGAAACACAGATTTTTCTAAAGAGGGTCTGACAATTTCAAACTCAGAATTCAGTTCAATTGTTCGAGCTTGTATAGAACATGTACTAGCATGGAGATAGGATTTTAATAATAACAACTGTTTGCTTTTTAAGATTGAATGCAGGCATGCCTTCATCAAGGTAAACAAGACACTTCATCCAGCAACATGAGGAATTCCAAATATCACAGCTCTTCAGGACCAGATAAAAAAGAACATTTTAATGAAGAGGAGAAAATTCCAAAATATTTTTCTTTATGTGACAGATACTTTCTCTCACTTAAAACAACTAAAAAGCTGGGCCTGGTCAAACTGGATTTCTGTACCGCAAAAGTTTCCTCACACAGAAAGAGCAGGAAAGATGTACATATATCAGACACTGATTGACAGGTACTCTGCATTTAACATATATCACGAAAGACATACCTGAAGCGTTTCACAGCATCTGCTACTTGTTCAGGAGATGTCATCCAGTCAACATGATCAACTATTTTCCTAAAATCAAAGCAACAAGTCTCTTATTTTGTTATTTCAAACAAAGGAAAGGAAAAATAAGTAAATCATTTCAAAGAGTATTGTTGTGCAAAGTGCAACTTCAGTTCTTCTCCAATGCTATCAAGTAGGTTCTATAAAATGGCACACTATGAAAACAAAGACTGATTCTCAAGATAAAAATTTGATGTCCCCTATTGCTCTCTGAGTACTGCTGAAGCTAAAGCCTTTTTCCACTTCAGTAAATATATGATGACCAAGCAGGTAGGAAAAATGACATTACGTCTCCTTCCAACATGATATAAATGTTGTGCTTGCACAGCTCTCCTATTCATGAAGCACTGTTCAAATTCCGTTTATGTAAGCAAAGAACCTACTTAAAACTTATTGTACTTATTTATGAGGTTACCTTGCAATCTTAAACATAATACTGACTAATCAAAGTTGACATTATCATGACTTCAATTCATCAGCACACACAGTTCAATACTCAAATCTGGTATGTTTATGGAAACGATATTAACATTTGTACACCACTTAAAAAAAAAAACAACAATGTCATTAAACCTTAAGAATCTGCTGTATACAAATTCAGCTCGTTATTCTACAAATTGAAAATAGTAACAATGTTCACAGAGCTATACAATAGGACATGTGTTTGGAAGCACAGGTTTCAAGATAATTCTCATCTGGCCACTAGAAATAATTTCAAAAGGACCCAGTGCTACTCCTATTATACAGAAGCATCACTACTGATATACCACAAGAACCACCTATATTTGAAATACTGATGATGAAAACATTATAAGTATACACATGAAGGTTAAAAAGTACAGTGAAGAAATTCCCGGAAGAGTAATAGCAAGCTATTTCTCACCTGGCAGAAATAAAGTTCCTGATCCACAGCACTATGCCAAATTGACAGTTAAGGAACTAATTATAACTACAATTCACCTAATTTGATAGCACTTATGTATCACTTGTAACACTACAGAGATAAATCAGAAATTGGGCAGAAAAAATAGTATTAACAGCAAAAAATACAATGTAAAACATAGGTCAAAAAGCATATATAAAGCCAGTATTAAGTTACATTCATAAAAGCATGAATGGTTCTGGCTCTATGAAAGCAGTTCTCTGACAGTGTACATTTACATCAAATTTGCACTTTCTCTTCATTCTCTTTAAGGGGGAAAGCATGTATCAATTTAGCAATGTCAGAAAGGATTTCTAGTCAGTCTCCATAACTTCACTCACACAATAGCTCTATATAGGAAAAGCAGTACCTATTAATTGTGTCACCATATGTTGCTCTAATAAGCTGTTGAAGCAGATTCTTTATATTTCTTCTTAACCACTGATTTCTTTCCTTTAAATCAAAGACTTCATCCATTAGGAGGAGCATTACTCGAAGTGGAATATTATCATCCACCTGATCAAGTGAGTAAAGACATAATCAGTAAACATATTTCAGTTCACTACAGGCACAATTCACAGGCCAGATGCTTTTGCATAAACAAAACAGGGTCAGAATACTTTGATCTACTACATATTATAATATGAAATCTTCCATAACATGATCAACAACAGCATAAAAGATTGAAAAATGAGGACAAAATAGTCTTACACCTTTTTTTCTTTTTCTTTTTTAAACATAAGAAAAAAGGAATTGCTACTGTACTCAAGTGGAACAAACTTAATACAAGTATGCATGAACTGGAGAGAACTTGTCCTTTGCTTTTTCTCAGGTAGACAAATTCAGAACCACCGAAAAGTATTAAATTTGAGGAAGAGTTTACTAAATTCTAGTAAGAGTTTCATTTTTCATCTTTTTTTTATCCCCTATAGACATAACATTACCTTCTCATGGCCTGCTTTTTGGTATAGGCCAGAATTTAAGCCAATACACTGTTAAACTATTGCATAAGAGATAGTACTTGGACTTACAGTTGTATTACACAAGAGAACACAGTTATTTATCACAAACGCAACAAATGCATTTTTTGACTGAGTTGTTGCTTAAATATTAAATTCATTATTAATACATCATAGAACAGCAAGCTAAAATTATCTTAGAAGCTAACAAGAATTGTAGCTTCTATTCAATTTACAAAAGATCAACGAAATTTTTGCAAAGAAGCTGCTCATATATTTGGACTACATAATCTAGTTTTGCCTGTGAAAAATAGCAGCCTCAAGAGTGATAGAAGATATATGTTTATAATTACAAATTTACAGATACAGTCTGATAGAATGAAAAACAATGAAGGAAAAGGAAAACCCAAAGGGGCTCAAGTCTGTTATTTGAGTAAAAATACATCTATCAAGCCATCACTGCAATTATGCACAAGAAGACAAACAGGAATGCTTTGATGTGTACTAAAACCTAAAATGTGAAAGGCAAAACAGGTGCAGACTTATGACCGTGGTAAACTGCATATAATCTCTGATAATCTCATGGCATTTCTGTCTTACTTAAACATGAAAGTTGTTTCTTTTTTTGTTGTTGTTTTATTTCCATGTATATGATCAATGTTTCAACTAAAACAACATCAAAATACCATACATCATGACAATTTCAACTTCACTGTCAAGTTTCTTAATATTACTACTTCATTTATTTTTGGTATCCACATACTGAAAGTTTATTACTCAGGACTACATGAACTTTTTTTCTTTGTCTAAAAGAAATGTTCTAAACACTACTTATGATCCATTAGATGAAGGCCTCCTGAAACATTCTCAGAAATCAGTCATAACTGAAATTATGCTGACAGTCTGGTATCACACTTTCTTTGAATAGAAAGAAATAGAAGATAGAATAAAAACTTCAATCAAATCTTAAAAAAATAAATACCCCAAACACCAAAATACTATCATGTGAACTTTAATGCACTGCCAAGCCATCTTAGTACTAAAAAAGAAGTTAATTTTAGGAGGAAACATCATTTTTTAAAAGAAATTTAAGCGCCTTAAACACCTGCTTCTAAGTGCCTCGTTTATTTATCAGTGTCAGACTCACACTGTCATCAATTGTTGCTGCAACACGGCAATGGTCAGGATCTGAATAGGTTTTCTGGATCAAAGGAGGCACCTGCAATCCAAGAAAAGGTAATCTTTATGAAGGACAATACTGTAGAACTCCAATAAATTAGATTCATTTTCATATCCAAGATGATTATGAAAACAAAAACCAAACATTTGGTCAAAGGTCAGTTGCATACTACAACAGATTTTCATACTCTAGCAAATCAGGTCTTGTATGATCATGTACATTTTCTCAAGTGCCCAGTGCTTTAGCTGAAAAACCATAAGCCCATATGGGACTGATACTTATGTTATTTTCCCTTTATCTCAACTTCTGCTTTGTAACAGTCTTCCTAGTGAGTATAACTGCATATATTTTGCTAGTCACACACCAGGGAAGCTGCCAGCAAAGAAAAAAATCCAGAGGCAGTAATTCTCACCTAAGAACATAAAAATCATATAAAAATCACACTCCTTACAATGACAAGGAAACTCCACACCATAGATTTATTATTCCCTTTTATGTCTAGTTCATCTGGGTTACTGTTCTACATCTACTATATACAGCTGTTTTGTTAGTATAAAATGGAATGGTCTCTGGCCAAAAGACTTTACAGTAAGACACAGAAGTTGAAAAGCAAGGGAAAGGAAGGTAAGGCAGACACACCAGGAAGATTTCTAGTATATAGGAAGATAGCATGCCTTGCTATCAACACTTTTAATGTTGCTACAACACCTTTAAGGTGTTGTATTTTAGGAATACATTAGATGAGAAAAGATAATGGTAGTACATGGCAGGACAGGCAGAAAGAAAAATTAAAGACAGAATTCAACAAAGAATAAGCAGAGAAGACATTATCTCCTTAGTAAGTTTCAATACATGCGTTCTTTGTCCAACGAATGCATTGACTGCAGCAACCTAGCTTTATGAGAATGGAAGGTAAAAATCAATTACACCTCCACACTGTTCTCAAGTGGCTGCAGTGAATTAAAGATGGATTCCTGCATAAATTCCATCTTCTAACGTGTTACATAGCATCAAAGAGAACTCCACATTTGCAGTATAACGACTGCTGAACATTATAAAGAAGGGTATAGGAATAAAAACAGACTGCTCTCCTATCCAAGGACCTAACTCTTCATTATAATATATAGCATAAGTTAAAATGACTTGACAGTCTCCTATTAATTCACCAGTACATATTAACTACCAGATTTTTTCTTACCTTGAAAAATGATTGCTTTATGTCTTGTCCCAGTCTCTCTGACATTTTACCCATGTTGTCTGACATTTTAGTCATTCCCTCTGCGAGGCTGTCAGGGAGAGACTTGACTGCATTTGATACATTTCTCATAGAGTTACGCAGTGGGTTTACAAATGTGTCCATCTAAAGGGGAAGATGTTGAACCAGAATCGTATGATCTATGAGGACACTAGTAAATTAATGTACTATGAGAAGAATCATGGTGTTCTGGAGAACAATTATATGAAGGACAACTGTAATTGCTTAAGCTCATTACATACTGCAGCAAAAAGTTTTAATTTCATTTGCATTTATTTCTCAATCCTTACATCCCTGCTGCAAGCCTTCACATCTTTCAATGGATCTTCTTCCTGAGTCATTTCCACTTACTAGTCTTTAGCTTTTCTTTCCTTGTGTTTGCTTTCCTTTTCTTGTCCATTTAATGCCATTTCTTTGCTCTGAGACTCCTGCTTCCAGAAGCGTTTCACTTCTGCTTTCAGCTGACAATCTTTGAAACATGGCTTTCACATATACCTTATATTCAGTCCAGAGGTACAAATACTAACGTGATGCTCAAAAGATTGTGAGAGATTTCTAAGTTAAAGCAAATCTTACTCAGTCATCACATAAATAATGATAAACTTACAAGAAGTCCTTTACTATGCTCTGGTGTTAAGTACTTTAGAAATAAAGAAGCCCGAACTTACAATTTTAGATGCTTTTTATATGAAAAAGTCAATAGAAACTTAGAAATACTTATATTTGCAAAGCAGACGCTCACACAGACTGGTCAAGTGAACAAAGAATCATTTCTCTGAAGAGAGTTCTGGTGGCTTAATAAAATAAATGCACAGTTCAGAGCTCTGAATTTGATCATTGGCACTGCTTACACCTAAAACACACAGCAGGTGCTTTTGAAGGGAAATGTATTTCATTTTTTGAGCTGAAGAATGGACAGTATGTAACAGTAGCAAATACAGAGTAAAGAATTGAAAAAAAGATACAAGAAATGAGTACCAAAAAAAAAAAAAATCAGAGCTGTCTCTGGCAAAGTAATTTGCAACAAGCACAATTTTAAAATATTCTTAGTGCAATCCATGGTTCTATATTCCCTCAGATTCTTTGTAAAGTGTTTTGAAAGCATGGCTTAATATATGAAATATTGTATATATGAAATATTATATCTCACATTAAACTGAATATCACATATTCATACATAGTATATATGAAATAGCTGCTTAATATCAGATCAATATCATTGTTTAATGCAGCCATTACACTAACAAATGCTCTACTAAAGTTTTGTTGATGTTGTAAATCATTCTTACCTTCCGTGCAAAATCCCCCTTCCCTTTGCTGTAGGCCTTATTCTCCAAGAAGTCGTACACATAATGGGCTAGAGCTGGAGAAGCTTTCATCATTTCAGGATTTAACAGGAGCTGAGTAAAATATTTTTTGAAAGGCACTTTTAAAGTAATTTTGAAAAGGGCCATGCAGTTTAGTGAAAGTTTACCATACCATACAGCATATTTTGCAGTGTATTTTTTCATGCATCCTCTAAATTTTATTCCAACATAACACTATTCTAAAGATGGAAACAATCTGCGGACAGGTAATTTCTATAATTCTTAACTAGTATGTTAACTATGGCACCTCACAGAAAAATACGTTAAATACATTTTCATTACTGTTAAAACACTCATCAAGTCAGTCAACATACTCTGATGCTAAGTGACAGGGAAGTCCCTGTGAGATAAAACATAGTTCTCATCTGAATGGGGAAGCTGTGCTGTTGTGGTATTCAGCAGAGTGGGTGCCATGCCAACCCTTATGCAACAGCACAAGAGAAAGTAACCACAAAAACGAGTGTAATGGAAGAAAGTTTAAAGAAAGTTTAGTGGTGTAGTGCTCCAAAAGAAAAAAAAAAAAAAAAAAAAAAAACAGCACAGAAAAAGCAAAATAACTAGATAATATAATGTTTAAACTTATGGCATGCTATTTGGATGAATTCTGTTTGCAATTTGAGTAACATAATCTCAGAAAATGAGCACCTGCACTTCCCATATTAACACTGGGAAGTACTGATGACAGACCTATGCCATTTCTATTTACTCACGTTATTCAAAATTAAATTTGGCACTTAGCTTCTGCTGGGACACTCACAACGTGTTGTTTTGTTCTTTTTATATAACATCAACAAAAATTGCAGGCAAATTTTCTGCCTTGGAAAAAAAAAAATCAAATAGAAGACATAACAGCTTACCTGTAAATATGCATTTAAATCTTTTTTCCTCTTCTCCAAGAATTCTCTGTCCATATTGTTAAATGTCTTTTTGCCAGGAAGTTTCAGTATATTTGCCAGATTTTCAAACTAGAAGAAAAAGAGATTTTTTGCTCTGTGTTCAATGGAGGTTCGACGCACCATGTAACCTCAGAAATGACAGATATCATTGTATTCCCTTCTCATGTACCATATCATACCTGACAATTTCTGCATCAAGCTCAGAACTCAGATACCCTGGAGAAGCCAAAAGGTAGGCTGTAAAGAACGAGTGCATGCCAACTCTCAGGAGATAGTCAAGGGCAAAATTTAAATTCAGAACACATCAAGCAATACTGAGTTTTGGAATACAGATTTATGTTAGTATACTCTGCAAATGCGAATTATTCATGTCCTCACATCTACTCAAAAAGCTTAGGTACAAGATTTATCATCATTATTTAGGCAGAAGTCAGTAGGGTTATGACTATACATCAAGAGAACTTGCACATCTTTCTAAAACATCTTCCCTTTCTTCTCATACTTCCTACAAACTTACTACAGAAGAAATTAAATTTTTAATCATATGGCAGCACCCTATTTATACAGGTTATCATGATGACAGGCGCCAGCTGACTTCTCCCACTGTTCCAGTTTTACACAAAGAACAGCTGTTTCAGTGAAACAGTATAGAAAGATGAGGCTCTAACATATCAGAATGTTGAATAATTTTGCTAAAATTCACAAAAGTGAACTGTAGTAAACTTGAAGTGAACTTGAAGAATCAAGATTATTCACAGACAGAATCCAAATACTTTCTCTAAATCTTAAATAATTTTTTAAGGCATAAATACAGTATTTAGTATCTGGTTTCTAAAAAGTTGCATACTTTCCTCTTTAGAGAAGATCATAAAATTACAGATTTCATGAGAGTTTTGTTCCATTTCAATTCCTGCACGTGGGCTTTTTGTGAAGACATCATTAACCTTGGAAGGACACAAGGGTTGTATGTTTGTGGCCTACAGAAATCATCACATAACACATCTTACCCACGTTACATATCTCATTCACTTGCAAAGTGTCAGGGGAAATAATTGAACCGAATGTGGTCTATTTTTTATTTAGATAACTGCATCAAAACAGAAGCGTGTAAGCAAAGGATAGCTTCTATTTTATAGATATTTACTTTGAATAATATTACTCTACTAACTAAAGAAACTGGATGTGAATCAATTCAGCGCTTTTCTTTAAAGTCCATACAGATACTGTAACACACCAAATCCTTATCCCTCCTATTAATTTTAAATAAAAGATTCAAACCTTTACCTGTAAGATGTCAATAAGAACATCAGACACGAACACAAAAAAAGGTTTCAGTGTACCAGTGACATTCTCATGCCTGTAAACTCAGCAGGAATGTTAATTTTACTTTCAAAACAAAACAATATTGTTGGGCATTTGAGAAATCCAACTCTTGATTACTGAGGTGATGCAGTAAAATCTGACTTTTTTACTCTCTTAAGGCCACTATTCTTACGACCACTGACTTTTCAATGTCAGGAGATTGTACAATTTACTTCAGTGAATTACAAGTGTCTCATTCTTTTTCTCTCTTTTGTTTTAGGAGGTTTAAGAATCTGAGTATACAAATATAGCAATAAAAGTGCAGTCTAGCAGTACATACGCTTTTATTACAGGAATTACACAGACATCATGTACTAAACAGTTGCACCTGTAAGCAGCTCAGTACAAATTATTACATTAATAGTGGAAAAATACACATTAATGCAAAACACAGTGCAATTACTCCACATCTTAACCCACTTTGAGAAAGCCAATGTTGTGTCACACCGTCACACAGGAAAAAAAAAAAAAGAAAAAAAAACGAAAAAACCACCTCTTTCATAGAAATCTTAAAAGACTTCAATGAGATGAATTACCTGCTCAGTGATCCTCATGTGAAAGTCATGGAAGTCACTGTAGCGCCGATACGTCTTCCATGTTTCCTCACTGTTTGCATTTCTCCGATGGACTGTGATAGCATACAGCGCGTACGTCTTGCCATGGTCATTACACACTCCTGCCACAGCATATGGGTCATAGTCAGCATATACTAGTAGTTTAAAAACAAAAATAAAAAAAGGAACAAACAGAAAGAAGGAAGACGAGAGGACACAAACGTGAAGTGAAGAAATGTCTGAAATGACAGACTTGAGAAACTAAAATGGACATGCAAGCAGAAGAGTAAGTCATCCGTTTATCCAAAACACTAGAATTGTTTGAACTTAAATTTAATTCACAGAGATTAAGTAGCCTTAAAGATAGGCAAGTTTCACTCACATGCAAAAAAATAAAAAATAAAAATAAAAAAAATAGGAAAGATTCCAACTTTAATGACTAGAGAATAGAGCTTTTAAAAAATAACTTCAACCTAAGGAATTCAAGATAGAGGTGAAAGACAGCTGTGAAACCAGAAGAAATTCCAGTCTCCAAAGTACCTTCTAGTCATATTTTAGAAAGCTTACAAATACAACAGAAAGCATAACACCATAAGCATTCGTTTCTTTCTTTAGCATTAGCAGTTACTGGCTACAAGATAAAAAACAACCCCCACAATATTTCTCAGTCAAGAAAAATTGTATACACATAGACATACACAAATGCATGTATTCTGTATGTGTGTATACATGTATACATAATTCTATGTACGTATACACACATGTTATGGAGAAGCCAATTTATAAATGAAAAGAACGCAGATGGCTGTCTTGAAAAGAAATTCTTGAATTTTCTTATGCATTTTTTTCCATCCCTATAAGAAAATTATTTTAAAAACTCTCACCTAAACTATCATAAAACCAGCACTGTATACACTTTATACTGCATATATATATGCATACGTTTATACTCTTAATATGCTCTAAACTCCAAATACTGAGCCAACAGCTCTTAGCTAGATGAAAATACTTAAGTTCTATGAATTTCTTAATGCGTTCCCACTCCACGAAACTTCTCTACCAAATCATCAGCTCTAACCTCTTGGTATTTCATAAGAACAAGGCTGATGCCTAAGCTGCAAATGTCTAAGCTCAAGGATAGAGGCTAACAAGGTAAGAATTCCCCACTAGTAAAACACATAGTGGGAATGGAGCATCACCAATCTTCTTTGGCGTCAACCCTTTAGAAGAATGATGAGTGCTGAATCCAAAAGTAAAGAGACAGGAAGCCATTGCCCCATGGGTGTGCACAACGTATCCTCTAAACTCACACTGACCACTCTGCCATGCAGCCACTGTACCCGTGGACCTCTAGAAGGACCACTGCCAGCCAGGAGTAGTAGAAAAAGAAAGCAGCAGCTCCCACCATGCTTTACATTGTATCTTATTATAATAAACACTTATTTTGCAACACAAAGGAAGCTGAATCCTTAATAATTGTAGAAAAGACCTTGTAAGCCCCCTGAGCACAGTAAAGGACAATAGCATAGCAAAGAAGCCTGCACACAGATGCACCAGTGCATTCTGCCTGCAGCACCCAGAATTCAGGGAGATTTCTATGTCTTGTTCCAATACAAGGTAAAGAGAAAGGAGACATCTAGTTTAACCCTTACAGTATGAACCTGTGCATATTCCTTGGTTCATACGAATTACTATGGAATGATGGAGTCAAGGTGATAGTAATCAAAACTTTCTGGCATCAGACTATAAATTTAACATAATTCACAAGAGTTTCAGAGTTTTATTTTCCTTAGAGATCAAAACAATAAAACTTCTAAATTTAATTCAGAAAACAAGTAACACCTGCACTTTTAGTATAAGAAAAATTGTGATTCTTAACTTTTAAAATTATTTTTCCCCTTCTCTGAGGGCTAACAACATAGCGACGATTGGATTGTACCATGCTGGGTTGCTGCAAATTTAATTAAGATGTCAGCTAGCTGAATTTTTGCTCACAGCTTTCATCTGTGCTATATAAATGCATAGTTTAAAAGTCTTAGTAAGCTCTACCCAAAGACTCACTGACAAAATCATTTTCCAGTGGAATCTTGTCTAACTAGAGTATTTGCAAATAATACCTGAGCTTTATTATTTGCTATCCTATCATATATATTTTTTTTAGCTTATTGATAAACAGAAGTTTGCTAAAATAATCAAGAATTCCACCACTGTAAAAACCGAATTCACTACCTTAAATTGAGCTAAGCCAATCAGGAAGCACAGAAAAGGGAGGATTATATTGTAGCAAGGAAAGTGAACATTTAAGTATACAACTTGTCTGACTAAAAAGAAAGTTGATTTTCAGAAATTGTTCTTTAAATAGCTGTCAAAATAAATACTGAATATTAAACTTAATGAACAATAGTTCATTAACTTTTTTCTGTCATCCATAGAAAGGAAAAATAATAATGCTATAAACAGCAAGAATTGTATTTCATTTTAAGTACATATATAGTCTCGAGCTACAGCAACAATTCTGTATGAAGTTCCATTACAAGGACTTCACAGGGAGTATGAATTCAATGTTTTATGATATTAAAAAAAAAGAAAGGATTAGGAATTCATGGGCCTGTAATATTAAAAAAAAAACAAAACAAAACACTCAAAAGTTGGGGAAAAAAAATAAGCAGTTGTTGTAACAGACTAACTTACCAGTATCCGAGATATATGCATGGAGTTGAACTGTCTCATCAGAAGGGACATTTGAAAGGTCATCTAAGGACTGCAGGGGAAGAGAGAGGGCAGAAGGAAGAAATGAGCAACAGAGAACAAAATCATAGACATGTCTCATTTGCAAGATGCTTTTTGATTAATCTAGTTCATTTTCAAACTTCTAGTTCACTATACTATTAGGATAACTTAATGCACTGTAACAACAAAATTATGTTTTTATTACCTGGTTACTAAAGTAATTTCCCCCAAAACACACACAGTTTCACACACTTTTGTGACCACTCAAATGTATTTACCACTTCCATTTGATATTTCAGTGTAATAGAATTACAGCCACAAATAGTCTTTCACTGAGCATTTGAATAACAAAAAGAACAGCAGTACAGCTACGGAGATACAGTTGTGGTATAACTGAGGTTTTACTTATTATTACTTACATCTTTATACTGTTTGTTTCTTTCAACTGACTGCCAACTAGACACAGTACAGTAAAAGTTGAATAATTTCTCCACTCTATGTAAAAAATGGTGAGCACTTTTCTCAGACACTTTCTCCCTTATAACACATAAACACGTGCATCCTCAGGCTAATATTCTGTCTCCCTGTTCAGTGATCAGTCGGGATCAAAAGAAGCTTAACAGATGTTTTAAAGATGCTTTTTTTATTATTTAAGATTAATAAGAAGGGCCAAAGACAGAGCTACTGAAACAGAATTTATAGGCTTTTGGATCCTAGCTAATTCAGGCAACTCCAATACTTCACATACTATGCAATCCTGACATCAAACTACTGGTTTTTTTTTTTTTTCTTAAAGCATCATTACTTATTGTTTACCTGTCCCTAAATCACCAACCTGACTTTGTCCTTTTTGCTTATATCTGCACAGAGTTCAGACTAATATATATTAATGACATCCAGAAGATCAACTCAGGTATTTCTGCTGCTATTCAAGGTCTTGGATATGTACTACCTTTGTAACTCCCTCTATTTTACTCAGTGCAAAAGGAATACAGAAAGTTCACATCATGGAACAAGTTAGATGATATCTGCAAGAGCCTGAATATTCCACAATTTTTTTATACTGCAAAAATGCACCCTACTGGTTTAATGTAGTAGGTGAAGGTGTTGAATTAGAGGCAAGAATTAAGAAGATAACTTTTCCTTAAAAGTTTCAAATAATCTTAAAAGGGAAGAACACAAGTCAATTAAAATGCAAAACTACCATGCCACAACCTGATCTTTCTTAATGCACTGTCATTAGCTAAAAGTACAGAAATTCCATGACCTTTAAAGTAACCTTACCAAGGTCTATTTTACTTCATGCAACAAACTAGCACAAGGGAGCAATATTATTTGTACAGAAATGTACTCTTGCCATGGAATTCAGCCAGGAAAAACTAATCTACCAGTACTCAAACACCTGTAAAAGCACTGAAAGCTCCAAACAACCCTGAAGAATAAGGAATACAGAAAATAAAATTTCTTCTGCCTAAGAGTTTTATTAAACATTTCTGTTTAATTAAACATTCTGTATAAATAATGTTTTTCATTCTTCATAAAAATAATATATGTTGAATTCTGCTAATATGCAAAAATGCTTAATAAAGGCTTTAAGATTTTCTGGCTTAGTTAGGAAAAGTCACATAACAGTAAGTAGCACTAAACATCCACCAGATGATCTATAACAAAGAGAAACTCCTATCCAAGTATAATTCTGATATGTCAGGTTATGTTTACAAGAATACTTGCGATATTTGAAAGGTCTCTTTAAAGAAATGTCAGTTACAATAATCTCATATAACACTTTATCAGCATTGCATGCAAATCGAAAAGTATTACAAACCCCTATGTTTTACTTCTGTATCTAACAGGATTTTGTTCAAGTTCCACCTGCTGAACCCTCTCTTCATATTTCAAAATGTAAACAAGATGAAAACAATAGAAATCACAACAACAACAACAACAAAAAACAACAACATGAAAGCTTGTTAATATTTACTGTAAATGTATTCTTTTAACAAGTAAATTCTACTCCTCCTCATGCTGAGCATGTTCTAATGCACTGGAACTCATACAGACGTACAGAATCGTCCAAGAATTAGAAAGGGCTGTGAGTCACATAAGCCAGGAAGGCACACGCTGACTGCAAACTTTTTTAAAACTAGACATCACAAAATACTCTCAAATGAACTACCGAGTCTTCTTATCTTGTTCAATTAGATATAATTTGAAGAAAACAAGTTAGAGGGAGAGGAGGAAATGCATCGAAATTGTTCTTATTTTTTACTTTTTGCAAATTTGTGATTCTAGCCATTTTATGATTCCATGATTTTGTGTATGTTTCTAAATCAAATTCTAAAAAAAACCCCACTGCATTAAAATTAAATGCTTTGTTTTGCAGCGTGAGATTTTAATTTCAAAGCATTTGTCTTCATCTATTATTACTCAAACTCAGAATTTATGTCTATTTTAACATAAGGCACAGGTACAAAGATGTATGTTTTTCATAAATTAACTGCAGTCTACTAATACACTTTTTGTGAGAAACTATGTAAACAATTCATTAGACACAGGCAAAGTACAAAAAAGAGCTTTATCTTACAGACTAATTGAGCCTTAATGCATCTTTCAATATGATTCAAGAGCATAGCAGACTTTTCCAGAAATTAAACTGCAGTGAATTAACCCTCTAACAGGTACATAATTGAAACTAATTTACAATACTCTCTACTGTTGGGGAGAGAGGAAAAAAGAGCACTTACCAGATTTATGCTACTGGTAGGAGATCCATTAAAAGATTCTGGCATCAGTGAGGATGGGGAAAAGAAAAAAAAAGTTAGATTTCCTCCAATGTAGGGCCACACACAAGAAATAACAGTCCTCGTAAGTTTTTGTAGTTTCATTTCTGTGAAAAACTATTACCATAGTATTGAGAAACATTTGTACACAACACATAAATACTTCCAGTTCCCAAAATAGCATCTAAATGAAAATGTATGGAAGTTTCCACAGTGATAGATACAAAATAAATACTCCAAAGAATGTGTTTTTATTTTAAGCTCATACCACATGAAATTGCTTCACTAAGGAGTCAATTTAATAGTTAAATAATTTCCAATAGATTTGAGATAAAGTTAAGGAGAATTATTCAGTTGCAAACTTCCTCTGGGCCACACTGTGTTAGAAATCAGATTTAAATATTATTAAATATTTAAACATCTGAATATTTTAATACATATATATCTACTTAGAATATACTTATTGTATATGTATGTGTTCATTCTGTATTAGAGTATAAATACCATATAAGTATGTATTCATACTGAATATTAAAATGTTCTAATTCAACAGATTTTTAAATAAAAAAATTACTGTAATCTTATCTCATTCAATAGAACTGTAAGCAGCTAACCCTTTGACCCAAAAGCATTCATAAGAAAAAGCGCTAGGACTTGAGGGTACTTAAAGAAACAGAATAAAAAAGGACGAGAGAGAACAGTTACCCTAACTGTCACATCATACATAAACAATTTAAATTAACATAAGGCCAGTATATAATTTCCTCAAAAATATTTCATTTTTATGGCCCATCCAATATGTCTAACAATAAAAGCAGATATGATACTACTTCAGATGACAGAGAAAAAAAATCTCTTCCCCCTCCACAATAATGTGGATAGAAAGGAAAGCAACATTAACATTCTCAAAGTGAAATAAAGCTAGTATTTCTGTCATTCTCTTTGTTGTGCTAGTAGCACACCAAAAAATAGCTACTCAAAAGTAGCTTGAGTTGTCAGTGGTGCACTTTAGCTTACCAGCAAACAACCAAATGCTGGTAAACACTAAATGCTATCAGGAAATTACAAAATACCAGAAGGCATTCTACAGCATGAAGTCTGCTTAATCTCCAAAATACTTAAACAAACAAATGTTCATGCTCTCTGATGGACTCGCTTTCATCTTTATTCAATCTAAGATTAAATTATTATGTTATTCAATTTACATAACTTCTAGTGGTAGGACTACATCCAACATGGTAATGGCTTTGTTACATTTACAATTTCAAATATGTTAATTAAAAGAATGATCTAAAACGTATCTGACCCAAAATAAATATCCTCAGGATTCCCCTGGATTTGTTAAAGAATTTACAAGGCCATAATAAAATAAAATGAGAAAATGTTAAGCGAAGAAATTAGATGTTATAAAATGAAAATACATGAAAATTATTTAGACCAACTTTTGTGAATATAACCAATGATACAAAGGATAAAAACACTAAACAAAGAACAGGCAAAAGAACAAGTAGATAAGATTAGCTTGGGAACACAAAAAAAGGGATGTAAAAGTGTTATTAGATAGTCTGTACTATCATGTAAGACCTGCAGATACTGGAAGCAGTTAAGTGGGAAGAATGAAACTGATCATCTTAAGATTCTTCAGGCATTAACAAGATACATCACTAGAGGGTAGTAAAAAACACAGCTCTCTTTCTATCTTCAATTGCTCTTAATCTGAGTTCACACAAAATTGTAAGGAAGTGAAAGACTTCCATATTTTTCAATGATTTTCTATGTTTTCATTTTTCAGAAAGCTTAAAAACCCATATCTATGTACTTTTGTTTTCTATCACCATGTGAATAACATGGGCATGTATTAAACCCTACATGAAGCTAATAAAGTTACTACAGAAAAACCTTTCTGCATCTCCAAACAATTTACAGGAAAACAGAAACAGAAAACACTAAATTTGGAATTTTAATTGATTTTAAGGCAGGAAAAAAAAAAAAGAATATTTCCAGAAAATCTCCCAAACAGGTGAAGAGCTCACCTCCTTCACCATCATCTGATCCTCGGAAACTGGGATCCTTCAGCATATCTAGCTCAGCTAACATGCGGACATACAATACATTCTGTTTGAACGAAGGGTAGAATCTTTCATCTCGCAGCATCAATTCATACACCTTATTGAAATAAAAATGCCAACAATAGAAATATTAAATGTTATCATTTTTTCATTAGACAAACTTTCATACATTCTATTTGAACAACACGTATCATCATATTGTATGAGTGTCTGAGTTGCCTTTAAAACTTTACTGCAGCCTAAGAAATTTCAACTTATGCTTACTCTTAACAAAAAAGTTATGAGAATTAATTTTGTTAGCAGCATAACACAGAATTAACAGAAACTCTTTCACTTACTAACGATGTATGTACATATAGGAAGAAAATTAGTAAATTAACTGTGAATGTTTCCTTCCTTTCCTCTTAACCATCCCAGCAGCACTCTAAATATATTTAGTCTTCATCAATTTCATGAGAGGTTATTTCTCCATCTGAAACTCTAAGCATAAACTTGAAAACACTTATAGGAAGAGGTGCAAGAGAGAAAGGAAAGGGAGGAAGACTCCACATACTACCTTCTTGAAGATTTTCAGTTCAGCCAGAACAGTAACGTTACATCACATAGAATTAATCATGCCATCTCAAAAATTTATCCACGTAGCCTGAACAATGACATATCACTTTCCTGTTATACTAACGTATTCCTCAGTACCATCGCACCCAAACCACCATCTACTCATCCATGTACACAAATTTTGTCATGAAGTAACTTAAGTAGATATGGTAAGAGCACACAATGTATGACATTTTAATCCCCTACAAAATTGCCTTAGGAGAGAAAGATTTTCATTCATTGTTTTTTAATCAGTACTCACTAGCAATCAACTTGTACATACATACAGACAAATATTCATATATATTTTTATGTAATGTGGAAGAATCTGTACAAGTGCTACCACCTGCTCCCCAGAAATTCATGCCATTCTGAGGAAGTCAATTTCTTTCATAACATGTGAGAATTTTATGCTCTCTTCAACAAGAATGCAAGGCCCTTGTAACCTACTTAGAGCAATACAGATTTTATAACATGCTTTTATTGGTCTTAAATGCAGTCCTCACGTACAACAGAGTGATTCTAAATTCTGCACCTCATATCATTAATTTTTAGTACAAATGAGAACATCTATTTAGTGACTGAAAACACAGAAATCTCTCAGACTGGATATGTAATTTACTAACTGAACAATAGATAACTCATTTTTTGAAAAAAAATTAGGCTTGAGTGATAAAGTCTAAGTACACAGGTACTGAAAAGATAGGTTCATCTTTGGTATTTGCTGCTTTATGTGCAGTCCTACAGGAACAGAGTTGGCTAATTAACTTCCTGAAAGAGATAAAATTTCATACAGTAATACACTTAACTCACCTCTGAAAATAGAGAGCTGATGACAGATGAAAATTGTACCACTTAAATGTTACTTGCATAGGCACATTATTTGAGATTGGTGCACAAACACAAATAATAATCACATAATTTTTATCCATGCTTCATAATTAATTTCACTCAGGTCACCACCTCTTTCTGCCCATTACTTTGAAAATCATGAGCTTCATATGGCTAAGCAGAAGGTGGCAATGTGGAATAAGATTTTTACAGAAAAGGAAAATAGTAAAACAGGTTTTAGGTTTTTATACTTGATTTTCTTCCTCTTCTGGCTGCAGTGAAGTTTAATACCCAGTTGTCATAAAAATGCCAATGAAATCCAGCAAGAACAAAGTATACCTTTCTTTGAATGTCATCAAAGATTTCAGGTGTTGGATCCTCATGTTTCAGTGTTTCTGCCAGTTTTGCTACCAAGTTGTCATCAATATTAACTCTTGGAGATGCCTGTCATAGAGATCTAAATCAACTTTTGCAGCATAAGAATAAAAAACTTCTATTTTCATAAATAAAATCCAATACAATTCTGCAAGTATCTAAGCAAAATATATAGCTTTGTGATATTTCCAGATCTAAATCTGCCTAGGACAGAAAAAAGGAAAAAAAAAAAATCTATGATGAAATTCAGAGTATTAAAACTCAGAATACTAGAAAATAACTCAAAACACAATTTAAGCACATCAATTTGAAGAAATATACCATACAGACTTACTCTGACTCAAGCATAGTTTTATTTATGAATAGAAAGACTCAGATTCAGAAATAAAGAAAAACTCACTGTAAAAAAAAAAAAAAAAAAAAGGGAAAAGGATGAAATCCTAAAGCGGCAAAAAAAAAAACCAAAAAAAAAAAACACCTAACAGCTTGTCAGTTCTACTAATTTCTGCAGGCTATCAGGAGCTGTAAGCACAGTAGCTTCTTACACTGACAGTATTACAGCTACCAGAAGAGACAGCCATCAGATTCTCAGCCCTCCCTTGGTATGATGTATTTCAAACTGCTGCCAGTTAAACATTTTTTTTATATAGGCCCAAGCTCACATAATTTCCCATTTTCAGCAACAGACACAGGAACCAGCACAAAAGCAGACCCAACACAGCTGCTCAACTGATCTATTTAGCACAGCTGACAGGCTGAGTTGGTTGGCTTTGGAATAGCTCTGGGATTACGCGTCTCCTGTGTAAACTGGTGAGTGTTCAGCCAGCAGAGCAAGATCTGGATAGTCTAAAGAAACCCTGCTGATATGCTTTTGAGGTGAAAAAACAAAGGGAAAGAAATAATGCAGAAACACTGCAATGGATTTGAGGGATAATTTCCTGAGGGAAGCTTTTGAGTAAGTTGAAAGGTGATTTTTATGCATACACAAATTCAGAACAAAGGTGCTTTGTTCGCAAGTCTGAAAACAGGATTCAAGTTTGCCAGAAAATCACCAATTTTTTCTTGTACACTTGCAATTTCTTTTTCAATCAAAATTAATACACGACCTGCAAATTTTCAAATGGAATGTATAGAGTTGCAATCAGAAATTCAACTTAAAGATCGGAGCGTGTAACTCTACTGGACTTACAAAAGCCCTGTCTTAACAGAGAGAAATACCCTTCGCTTCACAATTACACCTTATTCACGTCACGGCTTTTTGGCAGCATGCACTTTTGTGAGCAACATTTTTCAAGGATGAAGCACACAGTGAGTAAAACTTCATAAAAAAAAATCTCAGAAGAAACCCCTGAGAACTCACTAAGAATTGCAACTACTTCCATCCATCCAGAGTGATGCACTGGTTTCACAATAAATGGGGTCAAACGTGGGCTGTTTGATAATTTTATGCTTTTATTGCCCTCTTTTTCATGTTCTTATAAAAATAAACAAACAAACAAACAGTTTTGCTACTTAAATACAATAACTGCAGTTTATCTTTTATGACGTCTGCTCCAAAAGCAATGCCTCCTATTTCATTATGTCAGCCCAAAATGTCAGATGTGGATGTTGGTGGTATGACAGTAGAGGTTGAACCTTCCCACCAATATTCCGTTACATTTTGTTTCCGTGTGACAAATGGCAGCAAAGGGGCAGTCTGACGGAATGAAGTCTGCCATGGATGTGCATAAGAAGCAAAGGTAAGCTACTGAATTCCTCCAAGCAGAAACAATGGTATCCATTGACATTCATTGACACTTTCTGAATGTTTATGGAGGCCAAACTGTGGATATGAGTGCAGTGATGCAGCGAGTGGTACATCTCAGCAACTATGTGGATACAGAAGTTGCAGAACATGGGTTACCTCTGCTGGTGTAAATTTTTACAAGCATGGCATTCAGGGTCTTATTCATGGCTGGTGAAAATGCAGACTAACGGTAGTGACCATGTTAGAAAAACAGCATTTTGTAGTCGAGAATTTGCTCTATCAAATAGCAATTACTGCGCTCTCTGTATGGGCTGTAGTTTGCATAGAAATAAATAGAAGGCATTACTTTCAGAGCATCCTACATATACATGGCCTAAGACAATTCCTCTTCACTCAGTGCAGCCCAGGGAAGCTGAAAGGTTGGGCATCCATGCACTGTAGGAAGTAATTTCTTACTATATCTTAACATTTTCTCTAGTTTTTCTATATACTATTATAGAAAGAAAGAATCTGAAGGTCACATTTTCAATGCTTTTGGTAAGACAGTCAAGGAAACTGAAGAAATTTTCTTACCTCTTGACATAAGGAGAGAAGACATGCAGGTAGTACCCTAAATGTTAGCCTGTAAACAACTTGTGCTGTATCAAATCAACTTCATATTACTGTAGCCATAACTACCAGACAACCATCTGTAAAAACAGTACGTTTCAAACAATTCAGAAGTACATTATTCCTACCTTTTCTGATAAATATTGCTCATAAACTCCAACTGCAGCTGCTCTTAACAGACCCTTGGTCTGATTAGTCTGATGTTTTCCATCTCTTTGCCGGCTTTGAAGTACCTCCAGCTGTTGCTGTGCTGTAACCCTGTATCCTTCCACTGTCATCCAGAAAAACAGATGTGCTTGGCCACCAGTCTGCTGCATGTAATCTACAAAAAAGAAACAGAAAATATCAAGCAAACAAGCACAGTTATCTTGAAGTAAGAATTCTCTAAAGTGTTAGTTAAAATTTGAACTCCAGAACATGTTAAACATCTGGAACAATTATCCAGGGTGAAAAAAAACAAAGAAGTCTATATATGTATCGATGATAATCAGTAAACAAAACTGACAGTAAAGAATTAGGCTGCTAATCTTAAAATGCACATGTAAAAACTGAATCAATTATTACTGTGAGGAAGCAACAGGATTGTATAGCACGATACAAGTAGAGAGGAAGTTCAAACTGGAATTCTAATGAATCACATGCATGTACTGCATTAAAAGAAGTATCAGTAATAACAACATAAAAAAAGATTGATACTCCTAGTGATGATTATCAGGAGCATTATTTATTTACAGAACAGCAACAAGCACCAGAAAACGATAAATATGAATTACTCAAGATTTAATCTACCAAATTCTTGATTATATAGTAAACCTAAAACATAGATTCCTGTTGTATTTTAAGTTCTTGGAGAACCTTCAGAAGATCCATAATACTCTAAAGATCAATTTAACATCTATAGCCATTAGCTCCATTAGCTTCAGTGAGGCCAGCAAAAGACAAACAATAACGACAAAGGTTCAGAATTATTTCAATTACACAATTCTAAGCAATTCTTTTCTAAACAGAACAAATTTCTTCGGTAACATACAAAGAAAGAATGCATCTTATGGAGAGATCAGTATTGAAACAAGATTAATGCAGGTGTTTAGAAGTACTGAGCATGGTATTCTGAAAAGGACATATTTAACTCTCAGTAAATACTTACATTTAGGTACAATTATACAGTGCTGTGAGTCAGTATATTGCTTCTAAATAGAAACATATGATAAACTGATACTTACCCATAAAAAACTGTAGTGCAACATTGTCTACCAGGATATGGTCCAGAGGGACTGTGCAAAGTTTTCCAAAGTTTGCTGCCAGTTTCACAGTATCTATTTCCTATAAGACATAGTTCAGTGTTCATTTTTCTTAAATTTTTTAAGAATTTTCCCTTACCATAAAGTAGGCATCATAATTAAAAATAAAAACAAAAAAACAAAGAAAACATATTATAGACAATAAACCCGCTCCTCTATGGATAATTATTTTTACAGTCACTAATAAGACTAAGATAATAAGGTCATTTTCTCATAAATATTTGGTTTCAACTATTTACTACTGTATGAGGGACTGGCTTTTAGCTTTGTCATTCACGTCATGCTATATAAGTCAAATTAACACCAAATATCTCTTAACTGCTTACAATAGCATGAAAACAAAGTAATGAGAATAACTAATTTCAGAATTTTATGGGGTACAGATCATTACAACTTAAATTTATGTCTGCCCAACTGTATTCCGTTAAAATGACATTAATTGGTATTACTGCAGTACTTCAGGATCCAGCCACAGAATATTTTAAACATTTTAACAGTCAGTACGCGCAAGATTACATTATTACAGAGACACACTGAAGTCCAACTAAGAGAGTCATGAAACAAAGCAAACATACTAACTCTGTATAAATATAAATCAAAACAAACAAGTCAATGGAACAACATTAGGTTCTCAAATTTAACATCCAGTCTGCCTCAGGCTTTTTATGAACTAAAGCAGCAAACATGTCTGACAAAATACAATACATAGAGTGTCCACAGGGCACTGTAAAACAATCAAGTGATGCCTTTATCAATAAGATAAGAAGAATTTTGCCAAAGACTAAACTTAAAATGCCAAAGGTACGTACTGGAGCAGCAAAAATAAACAAAAACCTGACCTGAATCTAGGTGCATAAACACAGAGATGCTTCACATATTACCTACACGTCATTTCAGTTTAACCCTTATACTGAATCTACAGCTTAAGGTGTAACAACTTATCTAAACTACTAAGACAGATTTTAACACTCTCTAAACATGTAAATTAAAGACTAAGTTGAATTTTACGTATTCCTATAATTGCACACTTCAAATTTGTTTCAAAAAGCAAGAATTAAGAAGTTAGTCTGAACTATTAAGTTTTTCACAACTTCACTCTCTCAGAATGAAAAAATCATTCTAAAATACTTACTTTTCCTGACTGCAACCTCTGAATTCTTGAATCACATACTTTAATAACATATAATAAACTGTTTATTTGATTTTTTATAGTGTTGATATCTGAAAGTAAGAAAAAAAAAAAAAGAGGATTAACTAATGCAGATGAGTAAATAAGCTCTTGCCCTGAAATACGAGACATACTTTAAGAGCACATCAAACAAAGAAGTGAAATATCACATAGAAAACTCGTCAGATTTGCAGAGGTTTACAGTTTAAATACTTCACTGATAGAAATCAATGAGAAGAATTTCTCTCTGCTTTCAGACTATTAGCTGACTACTCATTACCATCTAAAGTATCACTGAAATTCAGAACCGGCTGCCAGGTAAGTTTCAATTCAGTGGAAGTATACACATCTAATCAATCTTCTAAACTAAAAAGAGTAGAAAAACAAACAAACAAAGAACACTCCCCCCCCCAAAAAAAACAAAAATGAAAACAAAAACAAGCAAACAAACAAAAAGCACAGGTTCTAGGTAAGACACACACAAAGAAAATACAGATGGTTAAAGTGATTTGCTTTTAAGCACACAAGAAGATCCAAGTTTTAACACTTCACTTTTTAAATTTTTGTTAAGAAGAAAATATCTTTATACTAAGTTATATCAGTTTACATTTTCTGAATTTTTGGAATGTTATTCAGACATCATGCTGGTAACCATGTTTCACATTTTGTAAAATAACACAGTACTAACCATCTCCTGCTGTATCTAGAGATCGAAGATATTGCAGTTCTTCGCTTGCTTTATCTTTGACTGCTTCCAACTCTCCTATATTATCACTTAATTTAATAATATTCATAAAGGCCTCATAGTTACAGTTGGAATCACGAATCTGAAACAAAATTTTACAGCATGAATAATGTAAAACAGATAAAAGCAAGACCTGAATCGTTATGAATTACTTTGATGCAAAGTGGCATTTTGAAAACATTTTGATACTTCTAGGTCTTTTAATGCTAAAATTTTATACTGTGAGAGAAACACAAAATTTTCAGAAATCCAAATGATAAATGAAATTGGACATCTGTAAGTCATCTATATATTACAAAATCATAGAATGGCCTGGGTTGAAAAGGATCACAATGATCAGCTAGTTTCAACCCTCCTGCTATGTGCAGGGTCAGCAACCACTAGGCTGCCCAGAGCCACATCCAGCCTGGTCTAGAACGCCTCCAGGGATGGGGCATCTACAACCTCCTCTCCCTGCTGGCCACTCCTTTTATAATGCAGCTCAGAACACAGTTAGTCTTCCGGGCTGCAAGCGCACACTGGTGGCTCATGTCCAGCTTCTATCTGTACTTTCTATTTCTGTGGGTCAGTGGTAACATTCCACCTCACTGCCTTGTCCGTCAAACATATCCAACCTGTCTCTAAGCTAGAGTCAGCACTGTCAGATGATTCCTTCCTGTACTACATACTGTGATCTCAAATCTCATCAGTTCTAGGACATCATCTCCTAGACATCTGTTTTTTCCCCAAAACAAAACCCAAAGCTTTTCACAATACTATTAAAAAAGTCAGTTTGAAGTTGCCTTTGTTGAACATCAAATCAACATTCCGTTCACAGTCTTCCCACTAAGTAGCATAAAAACTTGAATGCAATCTGACTCACTTTTTTTCCATGTAGAAACAGTAAAAATAAAATAATAAAAGTCAACAATCTTATACAACTATTAGTTTCACCCACAAAGCTGAGTAGTTCTACAGTATACCATACATTTAACTCAAGCCCAGTCCTAAGCAAAACATGAACATCGATGAAGTTAAAGCTACAGAAACTTGCACAACATAAACTTGCTCCAGCTTGTTCTCAATGTACTTTTCACACTGATCACAATTTGCCCCATACCCCTACAACCAGCTGTGCTAAGCCTTAGAAAGGGAAGGAACCCTTTCCAAAGGTTCCTTTCTTATCTTGTAATGCCCAGATCACACAGCAGAAAAAAGTAACCAGGTCAGAGAAACAGCACCAAACGACTGATGAAAGCTAGACCCACAAAGAGCCAAGCAAGCAGTCTTGGTTTAGATTTAGATCTTACCTAAAAACATAGGTAGAAACTCATGAGACCATTGAAAAGGTTTAAACTTTGTCAAGGACCTCTACATATTCTCAAACTAATGGTGTCTTAAAATACAGAATTAAGAAAAGAAATGAAGCATTCTATAACGTATCCATGACCTTGTGAATAAGATCTAGGAAATGCCTGAAGTAATATTACCTGCAAAAATCTAATTCTTGATACTCCTGTAAAAACTAATGAGCTGTTTCAATATATACTATTATCCCAAGGCTTGCTGTCCTAATATTGCCATAAGATGAATGCAGTCTGCTACAAGGACATTAAGGAATTTATCCAAGTAAAGGAAGCCTGCTGCATTGTTGAGATCACTGGAAACTGCGTTATGAATGCAGCATGGGATCTCAGGAACGTTGGCAGCTTTACAGCATATGCATGCAGGTGCAGACAGCTGAGTCCTATAAAGCTGTCTTTATATCCAAAGCAAGGGTGGAGAGAAAACCACATCACTCACGTCTATCAAATGCTCACTATCACATGGAAACAGAGCAGTTGGTCTGCACTGCCAAAGCACACTGGCATGAGCTGCACAGAAAAGAGACTACGAAGTGTGGATACCTTTGACCAAAGTTTATTCTAAAATGTATTTCTTAGAAGTTGCAATCAGGTGACCTTTCAGGTTCCTTCCAGCTCAAGCTATTCTATGGTACTACCATAAGTTTTTTTCCATGTAACAAGAAATAGTTGAATTCTAAACATTTAATTAAAAAATGAATTTTATGGCAAAAAGATAAGTTTTGATTAACTTCTAATTTTAAAACAAAACAAAGCTTCAATATAAAACAATTAGTAACAGTCTACCATATGCCAAAAAACACAGTATTAAACTTCCCATTCAAAAGAATCAATTTCTTTTGTTTGAATCTGATTTTATGTCAAAGATCCCCATAAAAAAAATCAAAATTTGCCCTATCTTCTTTTAACCTTAATTTCTGCAAGAGCTTTCATTTTGTAAGACTTGTATTAAATTTTTGAAAGCATTTACTGTTATATATTAGCCTTATTTTCCCCCAGAATCTTTACTTCTTTATCTCAAAGAAATTATGAAATTAACAATTGGGACATCATCATAACAGAAAGCTTTATAAAAGCCTCAGAATTCTATCTTTGGATGCAGTCGGGGGCAGTGCTCAGTAAATAAAGAGGCCAAGTTACTAAAAACAGAAGATGCGTAGGAGGAAAAGGGAAACAAAAATTGAAATACTTAGTACACAGAAGCAGCAATAATTTTTCATACTAAAGTTCCTTCAGAAAAGCCTTGCAAACCTTGCAAACTTTTACATAAAATGGAGATTAAAGGAAACAATATATTATGTACACCTGAAGCAATTTCATATGTAAAAAAAAAAAATCCAAGGGTGTTTTCAGCATAGTCCTGGAACGTGCACTCCAAGATTAAAATGTACAATTGAAAGTAGAGAAAACTTGGAGAAGGAAAAGATAAAAATAAATGTGATTCATGAACCACAAGAAAAAAGCAATAAACTTAAGTTTTAACTTGGATTATCAAACACTGACATTAATTAAAATGAAAATGTTCTATGTATGCTTTTTCTACATATTATTACTTCATGGATGGTTTTTTTGCAGGTTACTCTTGCATTAGAGAGACATCAAAGTAAAGCTTTTGTTCCTTCCCATTTGGTTAAATTCTTAAGGATCACCACAGATATCCTTAAAACAAATCCTGAGATTTCCTAGCAGAAGCAAATGCACACACACACAAAACCACTTTACTACTTGTCAATTTGCAGGTCTCTTAAGCTTCAGAGTACATTTATTAAAAAAGAGTTAAGGAAAAAATAACTTTCAAGGTTACCACCATACCTCCTGAACAGCCAGCCAATTTTTTGCCAAAGAACCACAACACAGGTACAGCTAATAAAGACAGCATATATACACGTGCATAAACATATACACACATGCCAGCCAAAGTTATTTCTGCCAATATTACCATTGGCTAACTTTTCTACTCAATACATTTTGCCATGAAAACAAGGGAACACAAGCGAAGGCTTATATAAAAACAAAATGATCATAAATCTTACCATCCATATGACATACTGATTAATATAATCAGGATCACTGAGCTGGTTTATTAATGGAAGAAGAATTCCTCGGGAGAGGATTTCCTAAAAAATAAGATATATCATTTTCAAGTAGTTATTTATAAAATAAGTGTGATAATTTCAGTAACGTTGTATACATGTTAAAGAAAACATGTAAGAACAGTTATCACTCAGCACATTACCTTCCCAATTAACATCAGAAGATACTGATATATCACAGAAAACAATACTCATTTTTATCACACTTTCCTAATATTGCTAGAGGTTAAAAAAAAAAAAAAAAAAAAAAAAAGACCTTGAGCATTTCATATAAACCAATTTATTCTATTAAATACTTTTAAGGATTGTATTTCATTTTAAATAATTCAGTGCAAAGTTAAGATCTAAAACAGAATTAAAAAAAAAGAAAAAAACAGTTCTAAAAATTTATGAGGCATTAAACTAAAGAATTAGGATGACTTTCAGAGTCGGCATTTACCCTGACAAAGTATCGCATGATCTTGTTCTGGAAGTCTCCAGGAGGTAGCAATATATACAGTAAGACCTCACACAGATCCCTTAGGAATCCTACGGAGAGAGAAAAGAATGAAAAGAACCCTCAGCACAGTTTTCTATTATTTTGTTTCTCATTTTACCTGATATCATAAAAAACAATGGATGAATCCTTAAAATAAAATTAAAACATAGAGTAATATATATTCTTACAGTTATAAGCACCATAGTAATGGCTTTCAGAATGAATATAAGCAGTGCTGACATATAATCCAACTGAGTCAACTACAGTTTCAAAGTCAAAGTCTTAAGAAAGCCAAATTCCAAGAATCGAACAAGTAGCTCCAATTTATTTTCTTTAATATATATAACGTTTTCCTCCTACATACTTTCCCCAAACAGTGATTTTTTTTATTAAATGAAGATTATTCAGTAGTGGTAAGGATAATAGATCTAATAAAAAACAATTATCATCTGCAAAGCTGCTCCCTCTGTGCCAGAAAGCATTTCTAAGTTTTTTTTTTCCCAATGAAAAGAGAAATAGAGACATACATACATTTTCATAATATTAATAAGTACAAATTAGAGGAAATATACACGTGTTGTAGATAATCATGCTTTGAAAGTCACACGCTAAGGTTTCAGTATATATTAATATTTTAAAATCAATTAGTAGCATTTTAATTTAGTCTGCTAAACTACAATAGCTTCAGAAGAATATTGAGAGACCTTCTTCATCTTTGGGAGAAGTGCAGACTAGGTCACGACAGACTTCTTTTTCCATTTCAACTTCAACCTCAAAGAATGTATCTACAAGTTCCTCAGCTTGGTCTATACAAAAGAAAATAAAAGCAAATATACTTTTCTGTAAAGATCAGAAACTTGAGAGTAAACTTGAATTATAAAGTTAACTATATTTCACACATGTAAAACACTTGCCAACTCAAGACTCAAAAAATGTTTCAGTCATTATATTACCTTTCATCTGATCACCTTTCTCTGCTATTCTTTGCTGAGCTTTTCTGAAAACTCGAAGATGAGTGCCAAAGTCATCAACAAGTCGTGTAGTGAAGTAAGGCTGCCAGTCTGTTTCCTTTGACCTATCAAAGTGACCCATGAAAATTATTTTATCCTGAATATAAAGAACAATTATAAATTTCTCATTCCTCCCTGCCAAGAATCAGTGATAGCAAACACAGAGAGTGAAGAAATAAAAAAGCCTCCTCATCTCCTGTTCACTGAAACCAAAGAAAACATTGTAAAATATTGTTCTTATATCTACACATTAATATTTATACTTGAATTACTTTCAAGTGAACACCAATACCTAGAGTAGTGTTCTTATTCACAATACCTTAAAATATCTGCCAAAAAACCCTGATGCAAACCATCTACAAGCATCTACAACTTAAAACTAAAAATACTGCCCATATTTTTTTTTTTTTTTTTTTTTTCTTTCCTCCTTTCTCACATTTCTCACATCCATGAATCTCACATTCCTGAATCTCTTGGTAGGATGTAAGGGAGCCAACTCCCCTGCAATGTAAGGGCAGAGCAAGTCCAAGATCATCTCATGAGACTGAATGCATACAAGTCTATGGGTAGCCAGATGACATGGATCCCAGGGACCTAAGAGAGCTGGCTGATGTGGTTGCCAAGCCGCTCTTCATCATCTTTGAAAAGCCATGACTGTCAGAAGACCCACGGAAAATGGGAAACATCACTTCCATTTGTAATAAAGGGAAGAAGGAGGACCTAGGAAACTACAGCCCAATGAGCCACAAATCTGTGCCTGGGAAGATCATGGAACAGATCCTCCCAGAAGACATGCTAAGGCACATGAAGATTGAGTGGGTGATCCATGTCAGCCAGCACAGCTTCACCACGGGAAGGTCATGTCTGACCAAAGTGGTGGCCTTCTATGATGGAGCGATAGCATTAGTGGACAGAGGGAAGGCAGCTGATGGCACCTACCCAGACTTCTGCTAGGCTTCTCACATGGTTCCCCACTACATCCTTATCTCTAAATAGGAGAGATATGGTCCTGAGGAGTCTACTATACTTGGTGGATAAGGAACTGGGTAGAAGGTCACAGCCAGAGGGTCGCAGTCAATGGCTTCATAACCAGCCAGAGGCCAGTGACAAGCAGCATCCCCCAGAAGTCTGTCTTTGAACTGGTGCTCTATAACATCTTCACCAATGACACAAATGATGGGATTGAGCACACCCTCAAGTAAGTTTGTTGATGACACCAAGCTGAGTAGCACAACTGATACAGCAGAAGAAAGGGATGCCATCCAGAGGGACCTTGATAAACTCAAAAGATGGGCCCATGTGAAGCTTCAACAAGGCAAAGTACAAGGTTTTGCACTTAAGTAAGGGTAATCCCAGATATATATACAGACTCGGAGAAGAACTCCTTGAGAGTAGCCCTGCTGAGAACAACTTAGAGGTCCTGGCAGATGAAAAACTTAGCGCAAGCCAGCAGTGTGCACTTGCAGGGCAGAAGGCCAGCAGTATCCTGAGCTGCATCAGAAGAAGGGAGGCCAGCAGGGCAAGCGAGGTGATTGTCCCTCTCTACTCTACCCTTCTGAAGCCCAACCTGCAGTACTGCATTCAGGTCTGGGGCCCTCAAGATAGGAAAAATGTCAAACATTTGAAGAGTGTCCAGAGGAGAGTCATGAAGATGATCACAGGGCTGGAGTACATCTCCTATGAAGACAGGTTGAAGGAGCTGGGCTTATTCAGTCTGGAGAAGAGAAAGCTGCAGGAAAACCTCATTATACCCTTCCAATATTTAAAGGGAGATTATAAACAGGAGAGAAATCAACTTTTTGCATGGGTAAGTAATGACAGGACAAGAGGAAATGGTTTTAAACTATAGAATGGAAGATTCAGATTAGATGTCAGGGAAGTTTTTCACTGAGAAGGTGGTAAGGTGCTGGAACAGGTTGTCCAAAGACGTTATGGGTGCCTCATCCCCGGAGATGTTCCATTGTCTAAATTCTCTTGTATAACTACTTTATTATAGCAACATCCTTCTACAGCACTTTCTTTGTGTTTGTTTTCTCTTTCCTCCTCAAAAAGAGAAAGAGATAAGGAACTCTGGTAAACAAAATCTAGATGCGAGATTCAGCAGTGGAGCTGTCTCAAAGGGAAGTTAATCAAAACCACTGATAATCCAGCTCCACCATCCACACAACCATACAAAAACACTAGGTGGCAACCTCGCAGCACTGTCTGAAAGAGAAGGAAAAAAAAGAGTCTGCTGTACTCATCCTCTCCAGAAATTCATAGTATATATGAAATTAGATTATGGAACTAATCTAAGACTGCTATGGCTATAACTGACTGCAGTCGTTATAAATACACTAGATCATTTTCTCCTGATAATAATTGCTGCAGCCCTAGGAAAATGATAGGAATTGTAAAGGAAGAAGAAAACTGTAGAGGAGTAGAGGCTATTTTTGAAGAAATGCAATACTGTAGGAGGAAAAAATCAAGGTAGTTACAACTTGATGTGCTTTGACACGAAGTCAAAGCTCAATACTGCCCAATGAAGTAACTTCATCCAATAGACAAAATCATTGAAGTTGAGCAGTCAAATCCACTTCAGATGTAAAAACAGGATTGTTTTCCATAAGGTACTGTTTATTTAGCCTAGTTTTCACTGTTTCCAAACCTGTTTCCTACGTTTTCCATTATTTCATGATCAATGTGATTTTATTATCATGAACTTTTCCTAGTATTAAACCTAGCTCTCTATCTTGCCAGAATAGTGCTCTGACCTGCGTTTTCAAGTAACAGAGGACAACAAAGCCTTAAAACTTGCTGAGAAGTTTCTTATATTTAGGTGACCCACAATCACTTATTAAAGAGAAAACAGATAATTATTGCAGTGAGAGAAATGCTTGAAATCATTACTTAATAAAGAAGAATTGAAGTTTACATGAATATAAATAAAGGTAGCTTCAGCCATACTAAAGATGAACAATTTCCTACTCATTCACTCCCTTTTTCTGCTACTTGATTAAGAACAGAAAAACAAGGGACAATTAACAAACCATCAGTTTGTCATGAACTAAGTAATAAGTAAGTATCTTTAATACAAAATTACATCTACAGAAAGAAATGATACATCACATTACTACCCTTTTGAAATTACTCATTGTTTATACATACTGAACAGCAAGACTCTGTTTTAAAGCTTATCTAAGCTGATACAAGTATTTTAAATTAAGGTTTTCAGATAGACTCATCTTTGAAACAGCCCTGCTGTTTATGCGAACCTGACTTGCATGCAAAAAGATGAGGATTCACACTGCTCAGTGTCTAAGTTGCAAAAAAATAACTATTCAGTAATTTTAGGCATTAATCAAAATCTGGAAAAGACTGTGGCAACAAGCATCACTTCTTCTCATTGCCTACGGGATCAGCAAGGCTGTACTTCTTTTAGATTATGATCTTAAAGTATGTTAATGTTCTTTCTGTATAATATAGTGAAATCTGCCAACTGATAAGCTAAAAATAATTTGCCTATTACCATACTATTAACAGAGATATTTGTCCAATTGCTTGATAAAATAATCTTACCTGGCAGAAAACTGAACAAGTGCATACTGAAGAGCTTGCCTGATTTCCAGGAGAAACGATTCATCATCACTTAGTGTGTAATACCAGTACTGCACATAGTCTCTCAGGGAAAACTGGATCACCTGAAATTGGAAAGGGAAAAAGAAAAATGAAATAATGAACAAAATGGCAAAAAATATGTGCTTGATAATGCAATATCAATCTGCTTAAAAGGTTCATTAATTAACTTATCTACCATTATAAAACCATCAGTGAAAAAATAAATACTGAAAGCTCTCTTGTTGATTCACATGCATTCCCACTGCTATACTGAAAAATTGCAACATACAGAAAACAGACAAAAAATATTGCCCAATATCCTGGCCCATCCTTGATTTTTTTTCGCTTGCCAGTCTCACCTTCTACTTGCCTCACAACTACTTCAATATTACAGACTCAACACTTGGAAAAATAAATTAAACAGTACTGGTTAGAACTTACCTGTTGCAAAGGCTCATCAATTATATTTGCACCTGTCAGTCTTCTGTCAATCTTAATAGGTCTGGCTTCACGTTTCATTTCTTCTATGCACTTGAAAGAGATCAGGAAATTTAACTCTGTAGTTTTTAGTAGAGCTGGTTTTTAACTATAGCTATTTGTGATATTTGTACATTTTTTCCAGTAGCAACTTTATGTAACTTTTTTCTTACATTTATATCTTATGTACTACATAGAATAATACCCACACTTTTCACTATATAGTAAATAACAGTGAGAAACTGATCTACATTATTTCTTGTTTACTGTAAAGAAGCAAGTTCACTAAAATAACAGATCAGAAGGAAATAAAATTCAAACAGTAGTGAAAGGGTGGGTGAGAACAGTAGCACAAGACAGTTTGCGGTAAGACTCCATTTCCATACTTGACTACAAAACTGGTCTATAGCCTCATGCAGGTGATAGTTTAGGTTCCCCTACACACTTCCTTTATCTTTTTCTCATTATTATGGTCTGATAGAGAAATTACTCTTTTGTACCATCACTACTCGACAGACAGCCCTTTAAAAAGCAACTGATGAGGTTGGTCAGTTCAGAAAAATGGCATATGTGCATTAAAAATCCACCCTCACACCAGAAGTACAAAAACTGCAAGGATTACACACACACACACACACACACACAAATCATTTATAAAACAACTAGAGCATAGATACATATAGAGATCAAAGAAGGAACATTAAAAAGTTTCATATGCGTAAAATAAGTTTAAAAGACAGAACACTTTTTCTAAGCCTGCTCTTCAAATAAATAAACAAATGAGACATAAGCAAAGCTTCATAATCAACATAACCATTGAAAGCTATATAGCACCAAGAACTTTAGTCCCCTAAAATGAAGTTTCATTAAATAGAACAGAAAGTAGAAACATTAGTTTGCCTACTCCTTTTGAAAAGCGGCAAGAAAGCCTTAAACTTTTCATTTAGACCAATGAACTTACACTCAGATTAGAATATACTTGAGTTTTTCGTGTCTAAGATACATCTGGGACTTAAGTGAAAAGGTAACTTTCCAAATGAGCTATGAATGAGTCACAAAAAAACTGCAACTAGAAAACGTACTGCTGAATCTCAAAGCACATTTATTTAAATGTGCTATTGATAATAAAGTTGAAACCCCCTCATCACAAACACTATAATGATTGACTACCTAATGGGTGAAGGGTGTCTCAGGTGAAACATATGGAAGATTAATCATCATAACATAACTAGCAATCTTCAGGTTCATGCATTTTTTCTACTGAGGAGTTCAAACCAATTAGGGCAAGACATACGTGTCAAGATACATATGTTCATAAACCAGGTATTTGCAGTAATTCCACATCTTAGTTAGCTACTACGAACCTGTTCTAAACAGATGCATATTTATGTAATTGGGAAGCCCGAATTTAGAACTACTAACCAAGATGATCTGCCTGTTAAAATTTCAGAAACAAAGTTGGAAAGGGGATCACATTGCTCCTCCACATTCATATATGCATTTCCACTATTTTTTTTTTTGCCTTAAAGATAGTCAAAAGATAAGTAATGTAACATTATGAAGCTAGAAACAATACTTGAAAGAAACTTCCCATAACTGCTTAAAATGTTTGTATTTCTAGAAGGAAAAATCTTGCATTGCACTTTCATAAATACTTTTGCAGTTGACTGAAAACAAAAAGGCGGGATCATTTAATCTCGGAAAACTGGTACATTTATAATTTTTAGACTAAAACTAAGTAACTTAGAACTCATAGTTTCAAAGCTATAAAATCTGATCTACAAATTAAGGACAGTAAAGTCTCCTTACCTTAGGGATACCAACTGATGTACAAGGAAGAAATGAATGTTCACACTGCTCAAGGTACTTTTCTGAGTTGCTTTTTCCAAATAAAAGAGTAACCACAAAACCCCTAAAATTGAAAAAGAAACACCAAATAGAACAACAGCCTTTTTTCTCTCCCCACTAGAAAACATCACACAGCAAGTTATGAAATACCAGTATATAGTGACTTTCACTGTCGTCATAGGGCAAGGCTCTTTCAATGCATCTTGTTACACAAAATAACTAACACAATACTAAACAAAAAGTTTCCCAGTCTTATCATAAAAGCACAAATGGCCTAGGTTGGAAGGGCCCTCAAAGATCATTTAGTTCCAAACCCCAGCCATGGGCAAGTTTGCCTCCCACTAGAGCAGGCTGCCCAGCTCCCCATCCAACCTGGCCTTGAACTCCTCCAGGGATGGGGCATCTACAGCTCCTCTGGGCAACCTGTTCCAGAGCTTTACAAGAACCACAAAAGCAGCAGGAAGAAATAGATATATCAAATGTAAAAAGAATAAGAATGTACATTAAATTGAAATGAAAAAAAGTCAAGTAGTCTCGTCAAAGCACGTAGGAACAAACACTCAAGAGAAAAAAAGACTACAGGAAAAAAAAATTTAAATACAATGGTTTGGGGTTTTGGTTTTGTTGAATTAAGTCAGCATATAAACTCTAAAGACAAGCGTACTCCTGGACCACTTTTTTTTTTAAATTTTATATAAGAAATTCATTATCTTTTCACCCTCACGACTCCAGAATAATATTTAAATCATGACTAGTAGTTAAGCAGGACAACACCTATTTTTATTACTTTTTTGTTTGTGGTATAATGAATGCACAAGGCAAAATAACTATTACAATAAATTAAATTTTGCTGCAACAGGAATAATTTATGGCTTACGATACCAGGGCGCAAAAACACAAAAACTGTTTTAATAAGAAACAGTTGAAAACATAAAGGCTGTGCCAATTATGGCACAACTGAAGTAAGCAGCCTTTGAAAAGTTAAGCATAAAAAACACTGAGAAGTTAGTGCTGCTCAAAACTAGCCTCGGGATGGCTGAACACGCATAGCTTTTTAACTATTCAATTTAAAGGCCAACTGATGAACACTTGCGACCATACGATTTCACAAAGCTGTCCCAGCCTAGAAATGTCCTGAAATAATGTTATTTTAGCATAGATTTTTCTTGTTATAAAATATTCTTCATGTATGATTAGAACATAATTTCTAACAAACATATCTAAAGCAGACAAAAATATAGCATTTAAAGGTTTTAACCCATAAACTGGGAACTGTTCTTCATAAGCTCTTCAGTGGTTAGTAATTCAGAAGTAGGGAGGTTGTCATTTATACTCTAATATCTTAAGGACAAAAACAGAGCTACACGAAATTATTACGAGTAACTTCATAAAGAAGAATATTCCGCTTGATACTCTGATTCTGTTATGGCCTAAGGCACCCTCTTTATCTGCCAATCACAAACACTTTCTACATATGAATGAAGGACAATAAATAAAAAAAAATTAAAAGTTCTAATTGCTTTTCTGCTCTAGATGCTCCCAAATAGCTTTGAAATCATAACACCGACAGCACTATTATCATCTCATTTCAGTTCAAGGACAAAAATTTGCTTAGAAACCTTCCCAGTATTTGTTTCATTATGCTAAAAATGGTAATTTTTTTTTTCACTCATCACTTAGGTTTACTTTATTTGTAGTCTACCAATTTCCTACTAGAAATCTCTATCTGCTTTTAAAGAAAAAAGTATTCTCAAAATGCCTTTTTTTTTCCTAAGAAATAGTTCTAACTTCAAACAAGTATCAGCAAGTTGGAGGAGAAAGAAGGGGTGAGATAATTCTGTTAATTCAAAAGGATTGAAGCCTTGAAAGTAACAAGCTATATATTATGAATCTTTTTTCTCTCAAACATTTTGACATGTTTCAAGTATCAAAAATTACACTCATTCAAAAATATTCATATGCTACCAATGTAGTTGAAATGTATGTCCATCATCCTATACATATTTCCATTTTTAAGCTAGAAAAGCTAAGAACTTCTGCCTCCAGAGCAGAAATTAATACATTTTTTCTTCAGCTTAAAAATCTTGACTACATTAGAGAAGTATACATAGCCTCACTATTTAGTATAGCTGTTAGCTAATCAGAAGCTTCCAGTGCAAATGCTAATCCAATTAATCAAGAGGATATTAAATTCAGTAAATGCAAAATCATTTTAGCCTTTTCTAAAAATTATTGGAATGAGACTGTAGTTCCCAGTTTGAAGCTCTTCCAAAGATATTGGAAGATCAGCTTCTCACAAGGACAGATTAACACTAGAACAATGGTGAAAGACAGAAAAATGAAGGCAACAGATTTATCATTTTCCCATCAAGTGTGAAAAGTAACAACCTCAGCTGAATGCTCTGCAGAAGTCAAAATGCAGCTTCACAATCATTCTCAGTCTGGCCAGGAATTGAACTAACAGCTGTAGGCAGGCAGACACATACACATGCTTATGATTAAGTATCGATAATAATACTTTTTACAACAGAGCAAATTGCTTTATATGTCAGTGATTGTGGGTCTAAGAAATTTTAGTTCTGACAACATCAGCTGCTGGCAGAATTGCAAATAACATAGTTCTTATTTTACAGGAGGAGACAGGAGGAGAAAGAGTAAGGTGAAACAAGAAACACACGTGGCACAAAGAGAGGACAGGTAAAAGACAGGCTCAGCACTAAGGTGAATGGAATTGCAACAATATTTGAAGCAGAGGCAAAAAAAATATGTTGTAAAGTTCAACGCCTTGTAATAGTCTTGGCTGTAAAGATTAAAGAAACAATCTCTCCTCTTGTTTGGTGGAAAGAGCTAAGTGAATTTCCTAAGTGATCACTTTTCAAATCCCAAATTGAAGGAAGAGGTATTACAAAACATGCAAACAACAAAACCTAATATTTTGGAAATGAGTCCTGATTGAAAAAAAAAAAAAAAAAAGAATAAAATTAAACAAAGACGACTTTTGGTTTAAATCTTTTATTCATATACAAAAACAGTTTCATGCATGCAAATAACAATAATACACTTACTACAAGCTAGCTGTGCTTGTAGGAAGAAATGTACATTTAAGAATATATAAAAAATAGCTAAATACCACAAAACCAAAGTAAAATGGTAGAAACACAGTTGATACAGCTATAGCATCAGCATTTTTCTTCACAGCTCCCTGGCACACACTACTAACATTCAAGTTGATACTCAGGATGCAGTCAACTACAATTCAACATTTTTTCCTGTTTGAACTGCAAAATGGGACAGAAGCAGACTCCCAGCTACTTGAAATCCCAAACCATTGATATAAACCACCATTTATGAACAAGTGCAAAAAGCTAGAAGACTGCATGCCAAATGTTTAACAATTTAAAAATTTAACATAACAAACAAATTCAGATTTGTTACTTTGCTCCAAATAAGGGCAGTGTAATTATTAAAGAAGCTCTTATAAATGAATCAAAATTAAATTATTATTTTCAGAATTTATGAAACTGATGTTATATTATTGCTAATCAAGGTAAGAGATACAGGAGCAAGCATTTTTCATAGCCTCATGGGAATTAATTCAAAAAGAAAAAGTATGCAGGAAAATTTTGGAAATAAAGCTGTTTGAATGACTCAGTACTCATGTTTCTGTATGCTGGCTGTTAAATTAAGTAGCACACATCTGATAAAATTAACAGTGTAATAAAGGGCCAGATCAGAGACTTAGCCAAGAAGATGTGTATATTAAACTAAAGACTCTACTGGAAGAGCTAAGACCTCATATCTGTCCATATAATAAACACATAATAGGAAAATGGATACAAATTCTGCTTTCACTGAATTTAACATTGCCAGAAGATGAATTTAGAACTGGGATGATAAACATTCACTGACTAGCTACAACAGTAAATCAAAGTACACTGATGTTGTACAGTCAGCAAAATATGCCAATCATACATGTATGGCTATTCAATAAGACAAGATAATTTTTAAGTAAATGCCTTTAACTAACTCATCAATCTAGTAAACTGATAACTGAATTCTCATGGATAGAATTTTATGTTTAACATTGTAAAAACCCAAATAGCATCTCCAGTTCTAGCGACTTAACTCTATTGTACTTGTCAGTAGGACATACATTCTTTACTGTACCCAATAAGAAAGTCAGAAGAGTATTTCAGAGAGAAAAAAAATTTAGACACTCTCACTAGCAGTCAAGCAGGTGTTGGAGAGCCAAGAAATGTTACTATTCTGTAGAACAGCTGGATGAGTAAGAGGAGGGAAGATTATCCTACCAATGCTTTTAGAACTGGCATCAAAAATAAAGATTATAAGGCAGACATTATAATGTACAATGTAATAATTTTTATTGCTATTAGGATTGTATTATGTTTGCATCCTTCCTGTCTACAAAATTAAATATCTACAGTTGCTGAACTGATGTACTTGTTCAAGGTGTACCAAGACAACGTTTCCATATATACAGAAAAACACCAGCTCACTTTCCTCATGAATGAAGCATCTTACGTAGGAAAAGGAGCTAGTGAGAAGGAAGGAGGACATAATATCTTAATAAGTACCTGGGATAAGAACCAACAAAATAACAGAAAGTAATGAACTGAAGATAACATTGGTGTTATGTGAATATTTGTCCACTAGTAGCTATTAAAAATACTTAGATCTGTTTACTAAAAACCAGTCATCGTTTTCCTCTTGGCAAAGATAGTATAAGCACCATTTGAACAGAAAAAAAAAATAAAAATCTTAATTTCAATAAATTTGAGACCTCAAGAAAAAATAATTTGGACGTACGAAGTTGCTTAAACGCACACAGTTACATAGAAGTGACTTCAGATTTTCAGAGCAAATTGCTGACAGATAGGTTAAAATTTTAGCTCAACTATATACAAATAATAAGTAGCATACTTACCCACCCACAAAGCAGAGGATATAAAATGCAAAGTAAAATATAGCGAAGGGTCCAAAAGTTATTAGAAAAAGCACAACACCAAGACTTCCCCATCCCCATATGGAAAGACTGGTCTGCAAACAAGAACACACAGGAAAAGAGTCATTAATACATGTAAAGCTTGGAAACCTCCAAAGCAATATTTGTAATTACTCAAAATCTTGACACATTTTAACTAGGTAGGAAACAGATGTATTCTTGATGAAATAGAAACTTTTGACAATTTAAAAAAAAAAGCATTTTGCTATCAGTTTACACTGTGAGCTAGCAGTTCAACCTAGCCAGCATTAGAGCATTTTTCTTTTAACTATTGTTTCCCATCTCTCATTTCAGATGCAACTATCACCCTTAAAAATGCCATTGCTTTCTTCTTTTTTGTACACTTTTGCTTCCTAAAACACATTCTTCCTACAAAGTTCTCCACTACTTCAAAAAGAAAAAAACAAACCGAAACCAACCAACAGAGTATGAAAATAACATCTAAATATAACTGCTTTAAAATCCTGAAATTTAACGTGAAAAAGATGACAGAAATCCTGGATTAACATTTTCCCCATAACAGGAAGGAAGACAAACATTGTTTTGAAAGTACTTCATGTAGCTGAAGTCAACTGCAAGAGCAGCTGTGGGTTTGGTGGATTTTAGGGCTGATGTGTCACACATAACTCAGCAGATAAAACAGCCTGAAGGGGATGCAGGTTACTGTGCTGCTATACATTGCAGTGCAAGTACCTTAACATAGAAATATGTACACACATACATATGTGTTTGTGTGTATGCATGCATGCACATGTAACAAAAAAGCAAAGTATTGACAACCTGACTGCATTGAGCTATCGCAGTCCTGGACTTTTACAATGCTGCAATGCAGCCAACAAAGATTATATAATGTTAATTCATTCTATTCTATAGTTCAATAAGGAAAGAGTGTTACAGCCAAATCCCAAAAGTGTGAAACTGAAGCTGACGAAAATTTTTAGGCCATGAAAACTGTTCCAGCTCCAAGGTTCTCAACTTTTCTATTTTTTTTGTCTAATTTACGCCTTTCCTACCACTGATCAAATGACACCCTGATGGAAACACAGACAACTGCAATGTCAACAAGTAACACTAAGAAAGTATTTAAATAAACTTGTCTTGCAGTTTGACATTCAGAAAACAAGCAAAGATCTAGCACCATACTTGCAGAGAGCTCTTTTTTAGTTTTTAATGTGAGGGATGGGGGGCACCTGCCTACATTTCTTATTTCTCTGAAGGGAAATTTCAGCTCTTTCTCTGAGGCACAGAATTCAGAAAAAACTACATAATGACAAAAAAAGTTTTAAGAATCCTATGAACAATGAAAAGTAATCTAATTCAGCTATATACAATAAGAAAGTGGCAGAAGCTCTCATTATCTGTCTACATTCTAACACACAAAAATGAGTCCTCAAATTCATGCCCTCGGAAATGTACACATTTTGAAACCTCTACAGAGTACTAAACACAACAACAAGCTGTGCACACAGAACATAACATTTAATCATGATCTTATTAAATCAAAATATCAGTACATTTAATAGCACGATTCAAAAAAAGTTGAAGTTCTAAATATGGGATAAGGACTCTAAGTGACTTAACAAAACTTAATTAACAAGATAGCGGGATGCATATTCAGAGATGGGTGAATGCATAATTAACAAAGAATGTTCCATAACAGATATAACAGCGACCTTTTGTCCTACTAGCTTTGCAATTTAGCATATGGCTACAGAGATTCAAATCTCATTTGGTATTTTAATAGGATTTCTTAAAACTCATACAACTCAGCACACTGCAGTAAGTACAACACATACTGGCCCAATTCTTATATACTTTTGGTTTATAATCTAAGGATTTTGAGAGAGACACTCAAAAGGATGGAATGATCAGAACAGTTCAATTCAGGCTGACTGTAAATAAGGCTTCCTGCAACTTCATGCTTCTTAACATTTTCAGCAGTACAACTCCTGGGCAAAATTGAAAACTAAGTCTCCTTTGCCATATCAGAAAAAAAGCAAAGAAAGTCAAACTACTATTAAATATTTCTGTGCAGCTAGAACTAATTAGTACTTTCTAGGAAGGAATACGGAACTTCAAGGAAGGAATATGGAACTAGAAGGGGTATTAAAAAAAATAAATAAATCAAACCCCACTACTGTAAACTTCTTTACAAATAAGCTGTGTTTTAAAGACTAAAAAATTTACTGACATTTTGTCTAGTCTTACTGAAATTAATTGTAGAGTGAATATTTCTCACTCCTAGAAGAAAGCTCAAGCCAGTATCCTGTAGAGATGGCATAACAGCATTTAAGTAGCAGCCGCCCAAACCTTTTAAAAGACAAACTTCCAAACTGAACTGTCAAAGTATTGGTTACTGAATTTTAAGCAACTATGGTCAGCGACTCAGGACCAAAGAACTAATACAGGCCTTAGTCCTGTAGGATGCACATATGTATGTAATGCATACATGCACACAGATGAAGGCTCTGCATTCCAGACAAACAGTGGGTCCACCTCATTAGTTTTACCCACATTTGCTTACCATCACTTCAGATGCCACATGTTTATCTTGCCATCACTACATCCCATTTTTCAAGCCTCGAAACCTACAAATACACTGCAGAAGTCTTTCTTTGTAAGGTCATACACACGAAGGGCTAAGGCAGCACCACATAAGATTCAGTAGCCTTTTTTCCATGGTACAGAATTGCTTTAGCAAGGTATTAAAAGCAGAATAGGGCTGTCTGTAAATTGAAACAGCACGTTGAAAAGCCTCATCAATTACTAGAGGTGAATATTTACAGGCTTGATGCTGGTGACAGAATTAACGAGATATCACCTCTTAATGACACTTACTTTTTTTTTTAGTAAGTGTATGGGAACTCCTGGGTCACAGCCTGGACCACTGATTGATCACCTGAGGCAAGGACTGAGTCAGCCATGCACAGGTGAAGGCAATTCAGCTGTGTGACTGGAAGGGGTGGAGCCTGGCTGCACCTCTCCTAGACCCCATTTAAGGGCTGACCGCCACCAGGCAGGCTCTCTTTCTGGAGATCCCTCCTGTTGGAGTTTTCTACTGCAAGCCTAGGACACAGGTGAGCATTTCATTTTTGATTGTCTCTTTCCACCACGATAATCTTTCTAACTATAAACCTGTAAAATACCATCCTAACCCCACCACTCTTCTAACTGCACATTTGCTAATTGTACAGTAGGCTTTTTCATGTTTCCCGCTGTAGGTTGTTTTTCTTCTTCACAATACACGGATGCTAAAAGAAGCACATTAAAAACCTGCTTTCTTACATTCCTCTGCTTTTCTTTTCTTTGGCTTTTGCTGTCTACTAATTAACACCACATCCTGATGGCTCCTGTTGCACATTGCTGTCAGCTGATGCAGCAGAGCTGACTGATTCATCACCATTCACACAGGATCCTGTGTAAATCCAAAGAATTCACTACCTTGAAGCTGTGTGCAGTTTATAGGCTAGACAGACATGTGGTATTATAGCTTACTGCTCATGAATTAGCAAGATTATTTTGCAGGCAAGTCAGCAGGAGTGTGGCAAGGATTTAATGTAGCAGCCGTAACAGCAATGAGCTATTCCAATAACTAACTGCCTTTCTGAAGTAGTTTTAGTAGGCTTCTCCTTCACATAATCCAGCAGACAAGCTGTCAGAGCTTTGCCTCTAACCCATCTTTAAGCAAAACCCTCAGCCCTGATACAGCTTTCACTGCAAACATGCAGTGAGGAAAGTACAGCTGTTCTATGCTTGGACTCAAAACTGGTGCTGCCAATTCTAGTTTGCAACAGCAACTGACAGATAGAGAAGTGTTTCTCCTTTCATGCAAAAACAGCCCCAGGTGTCCCCTCTGACAACTGCTCCTTTCCTCCCAGCTCTCCCCTAGCCCCCCAAGCAGCCACACTCCTACCCCCACAGGTCCAGGCACCCCTGCCCTCTCACTCTGCTGGAACCCAAGCACCTCACTCTTTACACTTGGCCTCACAGACCCAGAATAACTGTAATTGTGCTGCTAAGTCTGGGGACAGGGCAGGGAGAAATAATAGAACAGCAAGATAGAAAGGGTGGGCTCAGGAATCATCTACTTCTGCATCTTAAGCTTCAGCAGAGAACTCTGAAGTCTTACAGCTGCAGCATTCAAAGGGACACTTTAGATGCTGTACCACTGCTGCTGACCACCCTTTGTGACTGCTTTCACACTGAAGTTCTGCCACATAGTATTGTGGACTCTAAAGAAAATCGTGCTTCCTCACCCATGGTTCTTTTACTGTGTATATCCAACTGCATTTGTCTGGTAGCAATGTTTAAATGGCAGCAGCTGTTATGTCCCTACCTAGACACTGATAAGTAACTGGTATTTACTCTTTAGGCACTTTTAACATTTATTTTTTTCATTTTTTTTCTTAATATGATGTTTGGCTAAATGTATTCAATGTCATCTGTGGGCTCACATTAAAAATTTGTCAAGAGCAGATGTCAAGCTTAATTTTCTGTTAATTCTACACATCTGCACTTTCACTTCAATTTTAAGTGTAAATGGAATGTGTTCACGTACAGACCTTTCTATAATTAAGACAAGTGTCAGTTTTGTCAAGTGATTAAAAACATTATTTCACGATTCAAATTACCATGCCCTCACTAGCATGACAAGTAGGATGGGAAAGCAGTATCAACTGGAGTACCAATCTCATATTTAACAAGTGCAAAATAAACCATTGATATCATGGTAGTTACAGTCTTACTACATGCTAAATCTAAGCAATCCAAGTGAAAGACAGGGTACAGGGAGTTTTGAAAAGACTTCTGCATATCACTTAGCGTCTTTTAACTCCTTCCACCTTATCTTTTTGCCCTTTGTCTACCTCAGCCCAACTGGATAGATAAAGCAATACTCAACAATCCATTCCTATCTCAGACTGTATGAAAAAATCAGAGTGAAGTCTTTTTCCTGCTGTAGTACTTACAAGAAAACTCTTGGGAAAGGCTTAAAGAGAAGGATTTTCATGTAGTCTGTTCTGCTTTTAATTGTTCTAAGTTCAGTAAGTTTGTTTTTCTGTCCCAAAATAAGCCTAAAATATTAGGGGACATAAACATAAACAAATCACCTTGTAAATACAGATCATCATGCAATGTTTTCAAAAGTTAGGCCCATTAAGTTTCTTCTGGGTAAGTGCAGAATTCTTGCTGATTCTTCCTGGTTAAACAGCTGGAAAATCTCTGCTAACCATGATCCCATTTGTCACCTGTCCACCTCAGCTCAAGATATGCTTTGTATGCCAAATGGTTTAATTGGTTAACAGTTGGATGAATCTAAGAGCAATCATGCCTAACTCTATTTAGCTGAGACTTTCCTGCTGCTTCTCACTCTCTTTGAGATAGAAGAATTTTGGGTGATGCTTTCCCCTCTCCATTACACAAGCTGGTCTAATCAACTGCCTCAGAATGGGTGATAACTATTTGTTTATACTTTAAAACTACAATTACTGCCCTGCCTCTTCACTTGAAGTATGAAGTTCACTTTTAAAAGTGCAAACCCTTAAATGTAAATATATGCTGGCACTTTCTTAAAATACACAGTACAGTCAAATTAAATTAGACTGTAATTAAAAAGTTTAAATGCTATTCTATATGTCATTGCAATTTCAGTTTATCAGCAACAAAACCCACTGCCTTACTGAACAATATTACCCTCAAAAATGGCAAAATTATGTACTATATTTTGATGTGTTTTATGCACTGAAGTCAATGAAGAAAAATAAGTATTTTGATTAACTTTCATTCTTTCTATCAGAAGCAAAAGAATTTTTGATGGTAAATTTTCTTTTCAAGTGAAAAAATGAAGTCAAACAGCCTGGATTAAAAAGTCAGGTTCTACTGTTTGGCTTTCTCTCACCTGTTCTGCCAGTCTTCCCAACAACAAAGTGAAATCCGGATGACAATTTACTTATTTGAAATGAGCCAACCTTCATTCTTCTAACATTTATTCTCAACACTAACAGATTTTATTTAACATCAGAATTAATTGCAAGGGCTAGAAAGTCCTATTTCACAACCGGCTCTTGAAAATGGAATAGATACTTATCTAAGTAGGAAAAACAAGAGGCCAACTTCAGACATAAACATTTTCTGATTGCATGCTTGCACTGAAACTCCAATTCTAAACCATATTCTAATTAAAAGAACTGGGAATCATGCTCATGTTTAAAGGAAGCACTTCAGCATGCTGGATGCTGATGGGAAACAGAAGCCTACTTTCAGCTATCTCCCTAAATCTAATAAGAAGTGACGTTCTCAAACTCATTTTTAACTTCCTGTAAAAAGAAAAAAGTATGAACTCTTACTGACTCATATCTTAGTTTAGCTAAGCAGATAGAAAACAAACGAGAAAGGACAAAGAAGATCAGACAAACAGAAGTCTTATTGCTTGACAGGATCATCTTAGTTGATCCAAAGTAAGAAAACGTAATCCATCTAATGCAAGCTTGAATTCAAGCCAATGAGATAATCTATACTGTTCTATGTTCAGCTCCTGGACTAACAAATGACATCTATTCCACGTGTTGCTAGTGCAAAACTGGGGAAGGAAGAGTAGGAGAAGGCCCCAGACTCTATCAAGTAAAGAAAAGCGTTGTCCCATGTGGCTTAAAAACAATGAAGTGACGCATCAAGAAACTACCTTACTGTATATCTCAGTTCTGATTACTGGTCATGCAGCTTTTACTTTTTTGCTTTCTTGTCCAACACTGGAGCAAGGAGTTATTAGAAAGTTCCCTTTTGTTTGCTGAAGAAATCTGATCCCAGAATCATCAACTGTGCTTTGAGTACAATTTCTACCACTCATGATTCTCAATGTATGTCTTGACAGAAATTCGTTACATCAGTCTCATTCCAATAGAGAGCAAGTAGGCTGTCTCTTGATGTTTAAACTACTGTATTTATATTCTTCATATATGTAAATACTGAATTTGTATATAAGAACATACACAATCCAATTCTTTCTGTTTATGGTAGAACAGTACAATTATTAGTACCCTAGGTATAAAAATCACTGGAGTTTTTTGTTTATTGTGCAATATTATTCTATATCTGTGCTATTAGCAGCACAATTGTGAGAGTCCACCGAAATAGATTCATTTACAACACTTATTTTGAGACGAAGCAGTTTTGGACACAGTATAGTGTTGTACCGTTGTATTTAATGTGTTTTTTTATTATTATTTTATTTTAAAATTACATAATACAATATAACATTCCAAAATAAGCAACAATCCTTATCTAGATGAGAAAGTTACTTTAAAATATTAAATTAGTAACTTAACTTTACAGTATTTTATCTGAGGATGGGCTAAATATAACAAGATACGCTAATGGCCTTATTAGGTCAGGTTAAGGATGTGAAGGAACACAAGCAAAAGAAGATAATTCACATTATCTACTGTAATTGCCAGAAGGATTCTTCCAGAAATAGATAGAATGAGACCAAGAATTAATTTTTATATTGTCCCCAGTGGGCAGAGCTGCTACCACTACCATCACTCATGTCACATCCTTGTGGAATTTGTTTGCTTAAAGGAAACCATATGGTTAAATCATCCACCGCTCCAAAAAAGTAAAAAGACTAAGATGTGAACCATAAACAGTAATGTATGGTTCAGATAGGAAAAACTCTGAGTTTGAGCTGTAATGCCAAATTGCACCGTGACTACAGGAAGTGTTGGAGTCAGAAATGCCAAAGCTCAGCTGAAAGCCAACACAGATGATTTCTCAAATTATACTGGCAGCAAACAGGCACCTTCAAGAAGAACAGTCTGGGCCAGGAAGGAAGATACAGGCTAGTCAGAGTCATCTCAATCTCTGGCTAGGCTGCAAATAACCAGCACAGATTTAGCAAGGACGGATTGTGCCTGACCAACCCCAGTGCTTTCTCTGATGAGGTTAGTGATGTTGAGGACAAGAGAGTGCCTCACATGTTGTGTGTATCTTCTCCTTTGGTGAGGCCTTTAACAGAATACCCCCATAGTCGTCTTATCACCAAACCAATCAGTTGCAGGCTGGTAAGTGGATAATAGACTTGGTGAAAAAAACTGACTAGATTTTGGGACACAAAGATGTCATCAGGAGTGACAAGTCCAGCACCAATAACTAGGCAGGCAATCAGCACCCAGGCAGGGACCTTCAGAGCTCAATACGAGAACCAGCGCTGTTTAATATCTGTACCTCCAACCTAGGTTGCAAGTTCTTGTGCACTTACCTCTATTTGATATTGCACAACACATTGGAAAGCAGGGCTGCTGTTCAGAGGAATAAGCTAGAGAAATCATCTGACAAAACCTCTGAACATTCAACACAAACTATTTCTCAAAGACGTACTAATTTCCCCAACTTTTTTTTAAGCTTTTGCATTAGGATGATAATTAGCTTAAACTGCAATATTAAATGGATGTAGAAAGAGGAACTTCAAATAAACAGTGTCCAGAAACAAAATAACAAACAGCTGCAAATACAGTGCATTTTTAAATAGCAGCTTAAATCCACTGACCAATAGAACCTTCCCCTAAAAATTTACTGTTACACCACTATTCCCTTCTAAAGCTTAAACTTATTGCAGTTCTTCAAATGCCCTAAATTTTCTTGCCCTGTTACAAAAAAGAAACAAACACCGCAATTTACCAATAGTCTCTGAGACTACATTTGATCTTTTACAAGACCAAATTTAATATGAAGGACGCTTACTGGATGAAGACAAAATAGCTGCGTAAGGTGATCCTTTACAGAACATATTACAAAGCCAGAGCAATTGTCCAAAATTCCAATTCCTTACAACTGTTTTTCTGGACAAGATATAATTCAGCTGCATAAAGTGAAACAAAATTAGACCCATGTGTCCAAATCACACAGCATTCTTCAACATCAAAAGAAGACTGCAATTTCATTAAGCATCAATTGATGCCTAATTCTTTGCAGAATGGACAGTGCCTGACCAAAGAGGGGGAGAAAAAAAAAAAAAGCAGCATTTCCAGGGGAAGGCAAAAACGTCCCTATTTCATAGGGTAGGAAAAAAGAGCCTTTGAATATTATTGACTTTTTTTTCTGTGGGATTAATGTAATGGAAATGCTGATTTGAAATATTCCCAATCTTTCTTCCCAGTGTGTTTAATATCCTCTTTTCCAATCCCTCCTTCAGTCCTCATGGCTTGCCTGCTTTACCTTCTTAATTCCAAGTGGCACTTGATTCACCAACCCTTTTGGTAAACTATGGTCACACTGATCATCTCTTTCCGGACATTCTGTGCACTTTTTGCTTCTTCCTGAATGTCATCATTGGCAAAACCATTTTGCCTGCTGCATTCAAAGTGTTCAAGCTTCACAAGGTTTATCTAAGTGATGTGTTATGATTTGCTATGCTAGCAGGCTGCAGTGTGTAGCTCAGAAACAAATCTATGTGCAAGTAGACAAATGCCTCCAACAATTTCTTCCAATTTCTTTTGCCCCATACCCTCTGTCCACTTGGTCTCTGTATACGCAAACAGCCTGTTGTGCACCCTGATGAGTATTTTAGTCTCAATCTCATCCTTCTTTCTCACACACAGCGTGGGTCAGAGTCACTGTGCCAGCTATATCCTGGATGGGTCCCTGGAACACATACGGCTGTACTGGAGAGGACGGCAAATTACAATATCTGCAAATAACACATACAGAGGGATAATACTGTGAACTTGCTGGAACATTTCATTCTCAAATAAGCATCAGGGCATGGAATATTTCCAGCAGATGAAAAGGAGTTATTGGAGTATAGAACTCTCAGCGCAAGTTTACAGAATGCACCTACAAACCTCAGCCACTGTCACTTGCTCAACATAAAGAACAAGAAAATATTAAGCAAAGGGGATGTAGCGAGTAACTATTTTAGATGTACAGAAGCACAGAAGGAACAGGGATGATCCCCATCTACAAAAAGACAAGAATTCTTTAGGGATTTAGTTCTATTTTAAATCTAAACAGAGGTAAATGCAGGCAGGCTCTGGGCACTTCCCTCCCAGTGGATCATGCGGCCACTGACAGGAACTTCTGTGTTCCTGCCTCATCCTGTCCCTCTCCAGAAGACCTCACTCCTCATGGGGCTGCTGCACAGCTGCCAGACCCCGCACAAAGAGCAGCGTCACGCCAGTTGAAGTGGGGGGAGCAGAGCAGTCCCTTGAGCAGCAGCCTAAACCAGATCTAGTCAATTCTAATGGGAAATGACATTCAGTATCTTACATTTTTTTAGGCATGCAGCACATCTAGAGAAGAATATACAGCTTACTCAGTAACACCTGCAAGAACACAAAGATAAATACCTAAGGAAGAAAAACAAAGAAGAAGAAACACGTGCCAATGACAAATAATAAACAAATGAAGTGCCACGCAGCAAGATGGAAGCCTTCATATGAAAAAAAGACGAACTCATATTGTTCCATACAAGAGCAGCGTGGTTACTTTGATCCCCGGAAAACACAGTTAAGGGTGAATCTCAAAAAGCCAAGAGAAAAATTAAGAAGAGCGCAAGCCAATGTTAACATGTTGAGATTATTAAAGCAAAACAATTTCAAATAGAAAACAAAAGAAAAGAGAGTGTCAGTAAAATAAAGCAAAATTAAAAGAAACAGTGACTGGCCAGAGCAAACCAACATTAATTGGAGAATTCAATGAAGGAAAATACCCAGTAAAGTAAAAGAAGCACTTAGGGACATTTATTTAAACTAAGTTTGCCTTTGGTCTCTAACTCATAATCTTCTCAAGAATTCTTTAAGAAGCTGTAGTAGGACAACTGCCAACTGAAGACAGAAGAGCAATGCTATCCAAAGTCCAAACTTTAAAAATAGCGTAAAGGAACACACAAAACTTCTGAAATAAATTTTATTCATGCAGGTGTAATTAACCTGCATAAAACACAGAAAGGGTAATGCAGTGGATATTGTCACAAAGCAGGGCACTACTCAATACCTGTATACTCACAGTAACTATTTAACACAACTACTGAACTCAGTTTAGAAAAATGAATCTTGATTGTAAAAGGGAAATCTCTAACGGGAGTGAAAATTTAAAATAAAGCCTTATTCTTCCAGCAGTGGAGCTTTGTGAAGAAATACCTTCTTATCAAAACAATCACAGTCACATTCACACACACATCTCAAAACATTTATTTTCCCCAGTAATCTTAAAATCATAGAGAAGCAGTAAATGAACCATAATGTAACTCCATTTTCATTGTTCTGCATGTACCATCGGATTAGATTTGTAATTGAGGCGTTGAATCACAAGATAGAATATTACCATATTAAAAGTCTACATTTTACAGAAGATGAGGACATTTCATTTTAAGTGATCAGAAATACAAACTGAATATACAAAAGACTACACAGAGCACATTTCTTCAAATTATGTGAAGAGGTTAGGCACCACAAGCAGACTTCAATATTAAAATCTAAGCTATGTACCAGTGACAAACATACCAACATACGCTGGAAAAAATGTTCAGCACAGTATTTGGGGAAAAAACTGCACACAAAATACAGGTGCAGTTGCAGGTGGATAAGGAATACATATCTGCTTGAAGAACCATTTCGGTATTATTGATCATAATATTTTCAAGACATCACAAAAATAATTACATAATGTCTTTTTCTGAAGCATATGTAACATTATACTACAATATGAAGCAAAACCCTGAAAATAAACAAGGTTAGGGGTTATTTTAATAGAATAGAAAGAAGAGGTGTCAGCCTCTCCAGGAAGAAAGGATCCAGCACTAACCACAGACACTGCTCCTCAGCCTGCAGCTGCAGTTCTTAGAATAGCAACGAGCAAGCTTTCATCACACCCTGAAGTCAAACAGTTCCAAGATCATTTTTATGATCAGCAAAGCTTTAAAACAATCATTCTTCCTACAGCTATACAAGACAGATACTTATTTCCTCAGCCCCATATGCCACCAGATTTTTAACTCATCCTCACGGTCTAGAATGTCTGTTTCTAACTATAGGATGACCCGGAATATCAGGCACGTTCTTTCCAAGCTTTCAGCGCTGATTAAGAGCTATGATAGACAGTATCTCAAATCCGAAACACTGTTTCATCATCAGTTAGCTGTAAGAAGAAATCCACAGTCAACTTCTAGAGTATTTTCTACTTTACTCCAGTCTGACAGCATCAACAGGAAAAGTGGAAGTGCAGAACATCCTACAAGATATGTGGCAATGCAAACTTCCTGCTTGAGTCCAGCCGCTTGTATTGCTGGAGACAGCCTAAAACATACCACCTTATAAGGCACAAGTGCTGAGTAGAGTTAATTCTTAGGATTGCAAACATTTATGGAAGAAAAGAAATAAGTGATTTTAAAATGACAATATTTATGGAATACTAGCACTGTGACACAAACAGATTCAGATGAAACGGAATTCAGATCACCCCGTTCCTCCCAGAAACATGGGATTAAAGCAAGAAAGGCAGAGGAACAGGCATCAAGATAAATCACACTGTAATAAGAGTACAACTGCATTTCAGCAGCTCATTCTCTGCTAAGTCAGAGATTCCCAATTCGTGAACATTCTTCGAAAGAAAATGCATTTAGTTCATCTTCTGACCCAAAGCTTTATCAGCAATACTGAACTAAATGTTTTTGACATCAATGATACCAAAAATGGGTACCTGCCAACTTTTACTAGGCTGCATTACCCCTCACTCGAATAAACACATATTCCTCCCATCTGTGAAACAAAAATAAGTTCTTGCTATTTAATAGTTCCATATACCAAAAATTCTTCCAGTCACATCAAGCTGCAGCATGTGTACCATCCATGGTATCTAGTGTAGGTGAGACTTCAATAGAAAGTGAGCAAGCAGAGGAGGGTTTCTCTTCTGCTGGCACCTGGCTTTCTGACTACCTGGTGAGGTTCATACTGGTCTTAACAAAGCTCATGTACACTGTGAGAGAAAATGCACAGAACTGCAAGACTTAGTATGTTTGAAACCATTTTATCAGTGTCCCTTAAACTAGTATATTATTGAAGTAACCACTAAGGTCAAATTTCACATTCTGCTGTATGAAGTCCCTGCATTTTCAGAAAATCCCCCTTGAACAAAATCAGTCAAAAAATTCATGAGGCATTTAAAATGTTTATAGTATACCAAACAATTGAATTCACAGATAAAGTTGGTTCATTGTGTTTTCCCTGCAACACATCTCCTTCAACAAACCAATCAACACCAAAGTCATCAGAAATCTATGTCCTTTCTCCAAGGGTTTTATAGCTATTTCTGCTTTTGAACAAGAATAAAATGCTTGACAGGTATTTCCAAACTCCAAGAGGATAGAAATTGACATATATACAAAATAAATGACAGCAGTAAAGGAAGTCCCCAGCTGAATATACCCACCACCTACACTTCTTCACATTAAAAGTAAATGCATATAAATGGTCATAAATATAATCATAATTACACAGTCATCATTTTAAGGTGAAACTACTGAACTTACGTAAACAAGGTTAGAATGTTCCTGTCAAACATTCCCATATGTTTACATAATGAAATAATGTTTAATTCGTCCAATTCAGAAATCAAAAACATTATTTATGGAATAATAATTTTAAAGAGAGAACAAGCAATTAAGTCCAAGATCATGATGTCTTGCGCTTCCTGAAGTTTCTCTCTCACGTAACTGGAAGTGCCAATTACAATTGATTTTTCTATTATTTCAGCCTTGATGCTTTCGGCCAAGTGACAGTGGAAAGTGTTAATGGGACTTCAAAATATTAATTCTCAAGTGTTACCAATAACTTATACACTACACCGCTGGTTTCTCATTTCTAATAATAGCTATTCTCCTAATGTTAGTTCAAATGAAAACATGCTTTGTCATCTTTGTAAGGGCAGAGATAAAGAACAAACACATTTAAACCAGAGTTAACTCCCCGAAAGCACTACCAACATACAAGCTCTTCCAGCTATCTAACCAGACAAGCTGTTACTATTTTTACTGAACTAAGGAAATTTACACTTTTCCTTTACCACACTGTTTTGGGGAATTGTACAGACTGACATTTTAGAACTGTTCCACAATTCTGCATTCAACCTAAGCAGTTTATGGCCACCTAAATAAGAACAGTCCTGAGAATTTAAACATTATCTTCTCCTAATAGTTAACAAAACATTTAAAAACAAATATTAGGAACACATAACAGCCATTCTTTTTATAATGTTAGCTTTCCCAACTTTACCATTCCTGAACTAATTTTATCTGAGGCTCCACAGAATTCAGTTATCAAAACAGCACTCATAACAACAATTAGGGACAGGGAAGATTTCATTTACAGAATAAAAAGAAAGAGGAAGACAGGATTTCTACCTCCCAAAGGTTTGCAACTGATCCTCCAGATAGATACTGTGTCACAAACCACAGGCACTCCAACACAAAAGTTTCACAGGAGGACAGAAAACTGACTTAATTCTGCATCCTAGTTAATTGTCTGCACACTTCAAATTGCCCCTGCTAGCAAATTATAGTTCAGCTAGACAAAGCATCAGAGCAGCCTTCCATGGCTATTTATCAAGAACAACAACAACAAAATAACAATGTTATGGTATAGTTCACTGCATCCTTCCTCTTTCAGGGCTGGAGGAACATATACATTACAATGTGCTACTGTTTCAATAAGGCTAATTCATTATTATTCTAAAGCAAGTCAAAACAAGCTGCTGGGTCAATCTTTATTGTTGTAAGTCAGACTAGTTTGCTGTTTTCCTTGAAAACATCTCTGAAGGCTTAGCAGCTATCAAAGTTTAACAAGAATAAGTTTGCTGTACAGCTTCTACTTATAAAATACAGTTTAACTGAAAGAAAGTGTACTACTTGTTGCTAGTGAGTTATCCATCAGACTGCAGTAACAAGAAATACCACCATCACAGAGTTCATTTTGAAGGGCTCATTTTCGGTTGTAGACAAGGAAACAAAAACTAAGTTTTCCTACTCTGTCAAAATTCAGAAGCTCTTCAACTGTCACTAGACAGTGACTACAACACAGTACTCGCTTGCTAAGAATTAAACTAAATGCTGACAAACTCGGAAGGATGTAATTGCCAGTTTAATAAGTAGTTGGAGAAGGAACATGCTCCTCATTTTTTTCTGAAGCTTATGCTTCCAGAGGCAATACTGACTGCCACTTGGTTGCAAGTTGCCATTTTTAATATTAATACATCTTGTGAACTAAGTATCATTGAAATCCAATTTAATGTTTTTCCCAGTCTAAATTTAAAGTAACATTAACCAGCACTAGACAGCATTGTTGAACACCAACTGCCATGCTGTGGTGAGGGCAGGACAGCTGTCACTGCACAGAAGTCAAGATTGGTGAAGACAGCTGTGAAGTCACAAGAGCTGAACGAGGGCAACTTCTGTCCATCACAGCTTCATTAGAGAAGAAAACCAGTTCTGAGTGCTGCAGTTGGAAGTCACATGGAAACAAGATACAGCAGGTCTTAAAAAGTAAAGAAGACATCTGATGAACAAGCAAAAGGAAACAAGTGAAAAGTCACAAGGGTCAACACTCCAGCCAACTGGAGAAGCAGCCACTGCAGAAGCACACTGAATGCCACAGAAAGAATGTGTTCAATATGACTGCAGAATTGAGTTCCAGTGGCCAAGATGAAAAACTGGGCAGTGGTCTTCAAATAGGTAAATAAATATATTTGTCTAGCACCCAGCAGTGTGATCTCTGATGCAACTAAAATAGTATGTGCATAAGGGGGGAAAAAAATGGAAACAAAAATAAAAAATAAAACCCGGTACTTTTTCTGGACAGGAACTGCGATCTTCCCCTGAAATTACTGATTATACCCCAATTGTGTCAGAACTGGACTGAATCTGCTGGAGTCTGCATATGTTGAAACAGTCCAAGGATGCAGGAAACTGATTCTAAGAAACTACGTTACATTTTTACTGTGTGATAAAAGTACACGTAGAACCAGATTCTGACTCTTCTTCAGGCTCAACAATGCAGAATAAATATATATTTTTTTCCTAAATATTTACTTTATAAAACTAGCACTGACTGCAGGATTTCTTCTCAAGTTTCTAGTGAAGAAATAAAAAAGTGAAAAAGAAATTACCCTGGTCATTTTAGGCAGCAAAGTCCACAAATATCCAACAAATGAGGTTTCCTGATATTTTACTGTGTATTGCTTTTAAATAACTAGATACTTTGAGAGAGAAAAAATAAAAATAAAAAAGACTTAATGGCTGTCCAGTGTTCCTCCTTCCTAAAGTTAGTTGCATAGTCTCTGTACTTTAGGAGGTACTGCATTCAGATATTCAAATTTATCTGGCCTCAAGTCATACACAGTTCTCACAATTGTGTTATCTGACAGTTCACCATATACTCCATCTAATTTCTCACTGATAAAGTGATTAAAAAGAAAAAAGAGAGAGAGAGAGATTTAAGAATTCACAGAATACTGTATATGCATTAGTAGGCTTGAAGCAACCTGCACTTTCCTGCAAAGTGTGAAACAGTTTGCAGGCATGTACACAACTTTCACAAGACGATTTTGCTTCCAAGTCACAATTGGAACAGCCAAAAAAAGCATGATGAGAAGGACTCCTTCCAGTTCATATGTCAGAAGGTTTTTCTTGTTCATTTTTAAATTGCCAACATTGCTGTTGCCACTGCACAGCTGTCTGGTTGTTTAAAGAACTCCTCCCCACAGCTGCTGTTCTGGCCAATCAAAGCCTGCCTGCAACATTGCTGGACACCCCAAAATTTTAAAACTTTGTCTCCTTGGCAGATACCAGGCATGGAATGCTTCATCCCAAAGCATCATGTTTACAATGAGTTTATATATGTAAGCTAGAAGGACACCAGAATCCAGTCCTCCAAATAGATACCAAGGCTATTTACCACTGGTTATTACATGCATAAGCTCAAGGTTTTATCTCCAAAAGTCAACGGCTAAAATATCATCCATGCTGCTATACCAGTGCATTTGACAAGGCACACACAGCCACCACCAAACAGAACCAACAGTCGAATGAGGCAATGACCCAGAACATTCTATCTACCCTTAAAATAATCTAAATTAGCACTGCTAATGCATGACTCCTATCAACACTTCAAGCAGATCATTAATGCTGACCACTCAATAAACATCCTGTGTGCAAAAATAAGTCCTGTATTTTTACATGTTTAACTCATTCAGCAAATTTTATCCTCCTGGAGGAATCTGAGAGCTCAGCACATTGCAGAATAACTAGTCTAATGCTCTGAAACTTTGATGCAAATTAGAAGTGTCAGTATACCTTTTTAGTTGTCATTGAGGAAAGCAAAGCTGAATTTCTCAGGTGCCAGAATGCAAGCCTTCATCCCTTAAGACTCTTAGGGCTTAAGAGAATTCAACTTTGGACAAATAACCTTCAGTGCTGGATAAAATGATAAACTGAAAACACGTAATGCAGGTAACGTAATCACCATGTCTGAGAAGTGCCTGTATGCCAGGCACCTTGTTGACACATTAAAAATAGAAAATCAATCAGTCTGTGTAGACAAAATTAAGTGCAGGGGAAAGTCCCATCTACTGCAGCTGACACCACAAAAGCTTCCCCCGGACCACTTTCCGACAGTCAGCCTCTCTCAATGCACAAAGACCCTCAGACACATATTTGACTCATCCCCTCGGGTCTGTCCCACTGCTTTAGGGCTGACACCCTAAATGCAACTCACTTCTATAAATGCCTACGCCCAGCAGAGCCAAAACTGCTTGGCTTAAGCCCTTTAAGAAGAAAGAAAACACTAAGCAAAGCCACTGACGAGTGGGAGGTCAGAAGGGCTTCACAGCGCTTTGCCCCACGTTCTCTCGGCCGGGGGCTGAAGCAGGAACCGGCAGCCGGACACACCCTCCGTTGCGAGGCCTAGGCAGGCCTCCTGCCCAGGTATCTCGCCGAACCGCCGTCCGCCGCGGAGGAGCGGCCCCGCGGCCTCGTACCGGGAGGGCCCGCCCCGGCCCGGCCTCTCGGTGCCGCCGCGCGGAGCGAGCACGGAGGGCCGGGTGCACAGCAAGAGCGCTCCGCTCCCGCCCTGCCCTGGCGGCTCCGGGCTGAGGAAGGGCGCAGGCTGGGGAGGAGTAGGGAGATAACAGGGGCCCGGCGCTGCCCCTTGCACGGCTGCGGGGCGGGCTGCCTGCTACCGAGGCGGCACGGAGGCCCCGGCTGAGGGCAGACCCTCCTCCCGCGGGGCTCCGGCGCAGGTACTCTCGCTCGGCCGGGCGAGGCGCCGCTCCCACCCCTCCGCAGCCCACCGGCCTCAGCAGGGCTCTTACCTCTGCTAACATTATTACCCCGCTGCGGCGTCCCCGCGGCTCTAACCCCGCAGCATGGTGAAGCCCGGCGGCCGCGCGGAAAGCTCCCCCTACTCGGCGGGGAGGGGAGGGGAGGCGAGGCGAGCTCCGCCGGTCCCCGGCCGCCTCCCTCAGCGGCTGCCCGCCGCCCCCAGCCCCGCAGCCGCCCTGGCAGCTCGGTCCGGATGGGCCGCCATCTTGGGAGAGCTACGTGCGCCGCCGCCGCCGCTCCCCGCCCGCCCATTGGGGCCGCGGGCCCCGGGGCCGCCCCTACCGGGGCCGGATCCATCCTCTCCCCGCCCCGGCGCGGCCCTTCGCTGCTCCTGGTGGTGTGCTGCCTACCTGGGCCGAGACGGTCATGACCGCCTTCGGACTTCTGCCAAGGCCCGGCCCTGGTGCCAGAGCCAGGCCTCGGTTGCAGCGGCCTGAACTACTGTGCGTGCCGAAGGGAGAAGCTGAGGGCCGCAGAACTTGAGGCGTTGTTTTCCGAGGCAGGTTTTTGCTTCGTCTCTGCCGAGACACGGCGCTTTTTTTTTTTTTTTTTTTTTTCTTCCTCTGAGGTCTATAC
>JAOWBP010002978.1:24159605-24188994 GCA_028571105.1 Tragopan temminckii
TCCACCCTTTCAAAGAGATGGTTCCCCTCCTCTACGTAGGCTCCTTTTAGGTATTGAAAGGCTGCAATTAGGTCACCTCACAGCCTTCTCTTCTCCAGGCTGAACAAGCCCAGCTCCCTCAGCCTGTCTACATAGGGGAAGTGCTCCAGCCCTCTGATCATCTTGGTGGCCCTCCTCTGGACCCTCTTCAACAAATGAGCTGAATTGCTGCACTGGAGCTTGAGAAAGCAAATTTACATCTGCTTCCACTGAACATTTTCTTTTATTTTTTCCTTTTGTACTTAGTAGTCTCATCATGTATGTAAAGTACACAGGTGTTGATTAAAAGATTGCAAGAGAGACATGGAAAACATCTCTATAAACATACAGAATAAAATAGTTTGAGTAGCAATTTGTGGTTTGTTTTCCAATTAGGAATGACATTTAATTTTTGGAGTTGAACTGTTTATAAGATAACATTTTGTTGGTGTATATGCCTACTACTGTGACTACCGACTGTAATTTTCAGGATTTTAGGCACTGTGTTGACTACCTGCTCACAGATTTAATGTATAAGCCTGTACTTACTGTGATGAGTGTCACAACCCCCAAATTAGTCATGGTTCCAGTTTTTATGTACCCACAGGTTATTGAGGAAGCTGTAGGTTTCAGTTTTTCACTGACTTCACTAGTATTTGAGGTAGATCAAATTTTTTAAACTATTCCAGCTGTGTGGAATATCTCACAGAATTAAGTAAAACTACATCTGTATTATTAACATCTTGTAAATAAGAGGCCTGCAGCAATGGCTACACACTTAAGTTAACCTGGGACAAACTGACGCTGTCTTCCCACTCGGCCAATTGCTCACTCCCATCATCTTCCTTGTGCTGGCAAGAGAACTGAGGCTTCCAAGAGGGTGCAGTCAGGCAAGTTTGGGATCGCAGGCCACCGTCCTGGCAGCAGCAAGCACTTTGTCACATACAGCTGGAAGTATAATCATGTATAATCAAGACCTGATTCAGCAAAACTGTCAGTTCAAGCTTTGCATCTTGAAAGACTGCACATTTTAATCATGTTATAAGATACTAAGTACAAAACAGGAGGTATATGAAGAAAAGTATCTATTTTCACTTAAATATGATACAGCTGACAGTAGTACTGAAGGTAAACAGTGATGGGGGAATTAGTATGTTGTGTTTGTACTTTTTATACAATATCAGAAGTAGGTGTGCCACAAAGTAAAGGGTGAAGAACAGAGAAGAAGATGATTTCATGTTTTGTTTTTGGAAAGCTATTGAATTTGACATACTTGAATGTTTTTACAATGCTTTAGATAAGCTTATGGTTTCGTGAATTATTCTCTGTCTTTTAAGGCTGGGACTTTGAACTTTGACATGTTGTGTCATATTAGTGCTTATTATAGACCACTGTGATGTTATTTGGTAAATAAATAATCTTTAACTATGTTAGGACTTGCATACAATTAACGTTTATTACTAGGACTGCAAAAATAATCTTTTTTTCCTGTAGAAGCTTAATGCTATAGTTAAACTTTGTTTTTCATAAGATGTAGGGAAATTTTCCAAATGAAATAAATAGTCAGCTGATCTTTTTATACGTGCTGTTGAATAACAAGCAGATTACTAGTGAAGGGTGTGTTTTAAACTTATTTTTAACTTGATTTTTATGTGATATCAAAGTTGTGTGTACGGGTGCACATATATGTGTGTGAGTATGCATGCATGTTTATCTTTCTGTTTTCCATTAATAACTTAGAGCCCTTAGGCTAATTCCAACCAAATTAACCTACGAATAGAGTTCTAAAAATAAATATGTTCCTACAAGGCTTGGAAACAAGCCAAGTAAAAGAAGGAAATCTCGTCAGTGTCCTGATTATAGGAAAGGTTGTATTGTAAGTGCACATACTGACACTGGAGATTCTGCCTACAGAGCAGCCTGCATAAATGTCTCAGATGTGGGAAAAAAGGCAGTCTCTTGGTCAACACCTAAACTGTATGGTGCATGTTGTGACACACTCAACATTCACAGCTGTCTGGTTTTATGTCTTCTTTCTTTGCCTTTCCCAGGAGTATTTCCAAATCCTCCATTCAGATGCTACTCTTCATGTTAAAGACAAATAGCCTTGGAATACTCAGCTTCATGACACTACTTGTTGAAGAATGTTAAAGGATATTTCGTGCCTGCAGCCAGCCTGTGTAGCTGTTTATCACCTGCAAACAGTAGGGCCAGAAGGAAAAGCCTGCTGTAGAAACTTTTATCTTGCCCTGCTACCCTGTCTTCCCTCCTTTGCAGTCCCTCGATGTTTGTGGAAATGCTCTGTAATCAGACAGCTAGCCGAACCATCTCAAGAAAAATTTGCAAAAGCTTTGCTCTCCATTTTCAAAGGTGAAGTCACAGACCAATCTACCTGGGCAAGCTAGTGCTTCACTGGAGTGTGTGGCTTATGTGAACCTGAAGTGCATGAAACTCTACAGGATGTGTTCCACTTGATATTTTACAACTTTTTTTTTCTCATTAGTTTGATGCTCCCATGCAAAATATTATGTGGCATTATAAAAGTTTGTCCTGTCTCATGACTCTCACAGGTCTCAAATACTTTTGTCAAAGCTCTTAAATTTACTTATTCTTACGTGATCTTGATTGTCTTTGAAAAAGGACATAAGTTCTTTAACTTTGTGACTGGCAATAAAACTTTGAAAATGTGATCCCGTAACCAAGAGGCAAAACAAAATAAAAAAGGAAAATGCGACAGTAATCTCAAACTGTAGACTGCTGTCATGATTTTAACGCATGATTTTTAAAGTCCTTGTACTGTCCCTGCATAGCAATAGTATATCTTAACTTGACAAAGAAGGCAAAAGGGGCCACTCAGAATATCCTCAGGAATGACATCACTGCAGTCTATTTTTCTTTTATGTCTGTTTTTAGTTGCCTATGAAAGGTACTCTCCTTTTGGCATACATTGTATACCTCCATGATAAAAATGTATCGTAAGTTGTAATGTTGTCTTTTCTAGCTATAATGTGTGCAAATATAATCAGAATGTGTGATGAAGAACTAACATATTCTTCTCTATTAAGCCATTTAGAATAGAAACTGGGAGATTGTCTTATTGTATTTCTTATTTTAATTGACAGGCATTTGGTTTGCAGAAGATTTTCCAGGTCCTAGAGGGCTCAGAAAACATCAGATATTTACATATTTATGCCTTTTAAATTAATTATGGCGGATGTTTTGGTAAATAATCACCATCCCCGTATCAAATTTTCACTTTAAAGGTAAATAGCAGTCAAAAATAATTGGTTTTTTTTTTTTTTTTTTTTTTTTTTAATTGTCATCTGCCTATATAAGAATTTTAATTATTTTTTAGGTATATTTTCTGGGATACTGATATTTCTAAACTAATTTACTGCAGAAACTCATACAAAAGTCCACTGATATATAAAGTCAGGGTTCAGTTCAAAACCTCAAGGTTCCTTGAATATGTTTCATAGTGTGATCATAAAAACATAAAAACTTTAGTGTTATAACTGAATATGCATCTACTTAAATCCAAAAGCTAAAACTCACCATGGCAAAAAGAGGCTTTATTGAAGATACAGCTTCTTGCATTTCACCAAGTGTATGAGATTTCAAAACAAAATTTTATAGGGCTTGTCCATAAAACATAGAATTACAAAACTTAACATTCTTCATGTCTTTTGTTTTATTTTTGTCTTTGGAAGTACCATTAGTAATATCCCTTTTCTCTGGGTGTCATTTTTTTCCACTAAATTTGAGGACGTACACCGACTCTGAAAACTCAGTGCCTTTTCTGCAGTTACTGTTACTAGATTGCAAGCTACCAGAAGGGGAACAGAACAATTTCACAACCCTCATTTTCTGAGGAAAGGACATGCAGAAAAAGTGAGCCAAAACCAAGTTTAAAAAATTCAAATTACCTTTTGATTCTCTTCTACATTTTCTCATGCGACTTTGTACAGAAAGAACAAGCAATTATGTGCAAGCAATTCTGTGCATCTTTTATCTAAAGCCCTTGCATTTCAGCATAGCGTGTCAGTTCACCAAGTGATACTGGATTGCTTACGTGATTCTGAATTAGTATGAAAGTAGAAGACCAACAAATGCAGAAGAAGAATAAGCTTCTGAATCAATATTTCCAATGTGAGGTCAGATCATATTCCCCAGATAAGTATTCAGGGATGACCCTTTATGTATAGCTGCAAGGTTGTAATGCAATAGGCTCTCCATTTCCACAGTAATGCAGTCCCAGGATTTAGAGTGTGGGGTGTCAGCAGTGAGCATTTCAATTGTGAAGTTTATTCTACATGCCTCTGTCAATCCAATTGTAATTATGTTTATTCATGAAAATCTGTAGCGCTTTCTACAGCTCTCCCAACCTTGTAACATTAGTGCAGAAATACCTTAAGATTTGTCATTTTGCCAACGTTATAACAATCCATCTGAATTTCCTTTCTTAATCACATTGTCTTCTTTCACTTCCCCATATAAGCCTAGTAGACCTAACTGATACTTTGTACCCTCCACAGGGATGGCTCTACATTCATGCTTAGCTTAAAAACTGACTAAAAATTAAAAATAAAATGCTGAGGAAGCTAGTAATAGATGCATACATTTACAACGTTATTTAAAATTCAGAAAGTATAGCTATTACAGTTGCTATCAAACAGACAACAATAACAAAATAGCACAATCATTATAAACTTTGAGACAAAATGTTTTCAAAAGGGTTGTTTGGTGCAAGGTCTCTTAAAGGCTGAACATTGCATTCTCTGCTGCAAGGCAGATTGTACCTCACAGGGAAGAAGTGACACAATATTTGCCCAGCTAGTCTTACTAATGTTTACAAAGAAGTATCTATGTTCAATTGTCTTTTTAGGATAGTTTTCTTCCTGAGAGGATATCAAAGGACTTTTGGTTCTTTAATCCTGTCAGTTAAGCCTTTCAAGGCAATATTTTTGAGTTACTTTTTTCAGCAAGATAACTGTAATTGTTTAACCAGGGCAGTTCTCCTGGTGAATGCAGACATACTCCGTATCTAGGCCTTGAGTGCAATAAGAGGCTACAATTGCCAGGAGAGGTCTCACCTGGGACATTTACCTACATAGCTGCTGCTGGTCCAGCCCTGCATTCAAGTTCTAGCTCAGGCCATTAAATCTCTTTGCCTGGGCTATGTTGCAAGTGCACTTGTTTTCAGCTTTATTTGTTGAGATGTTTTATTTTTTTCCTCCTGTTTTTGCTCTGCCTGCCTTGTAGTGAATTGGTTGGACCATGCCTTGTGGGTGAAGTACTGCCTGTGCTGTGCTCATCCTCAGCTCTCTGGCTCATGGCATAGCCCTGCTATCACTGCTTCTTAACTTTTTATGGCTCACTCTGCTGACAGTAACTTCCTGGCTTACATTTTTTCTTTCTTAGAATACAAAGTCCATCTATAAAGGGAAAAGGTGTTAAACCTTCCTCTTAGGTTTCATTATACCACTTAAAAATAGGAAGAGAGGGCATGCTTCTAATTTGGGAAGAACATTGTGAGTTTTCTGCTTACCTAAGAAGTTGCTGATACACATAGAAATCTTAGTAGACTTAGCCAGTATCTTTTCTTTCCTTACTTAGTAACGATTACTCATCTATTTATTTCAGTATCAGTTTAATATAGAGTGTTTCTTTTTTCAAGCCTATTACTATATATTGAACGAACTGGAAAGTAGTTTGCAGTGGAGTGTTTGCATATTGTACAACTATATGCCAGAAACAACAAGTGTTCATTTTGGCCTGCTGACTTCACTAGGTGTGTATAACACTAAAAGAAAAACGTGGCATAATGTTGTTCCATCTCTTACTTGAAACTGAACTCCTTTACTATTAACTATACTAGATGCACAGTTATGCCAAAATCATCAGTTCTCTCTGCATGCTACCAACCCATTTCTCTTGAAGTCCTCTTGCTTGACATTTCAGATTAGAGCTAATAAAACAATTTCTCTCTGTAGAAGTGTGTGACAAATTTATTGCATGATCTAAATTACCACAGCAGCTGTGGGGAGAAGGAAGCAATGTGAGTGAAACAAGAAAGACCATGGCTTGCTGGAAAAATCAAGGGTACTGGATGATTCCTTGTATTTTAAAATGTCTTGGTTGTTTTGTGACCCACTGACGGATGATGTTGATATTATATTGGGGTTATCATTTGTAGTACTGATCTTTTTATGTTCTGCAAGAAGTGCTGGAGAACACAGTGTAAACTTTTATTGTGGAATGTGCTAGAACATAAGATGAATTTGCCACTTTGGGAAAGCAAATTAAATTGCTGAGCCTAATTTACTCGGAGGGTGGTGGGAGACTGGTGCAGGCTGCCCAGCTAAGCTGAAGATACCCTGCCTCTGGGAGAATTCAAGGCCAAGTTGGATGGGGCCCTGGGCAGCTTGATCTGGAGGGTGGCAACCCTGCCCATGGCAGAGCAGTTGGAACTAGATGGTCTTTAAGGTCCCCTCCAACGTAAGACAATCTGTGATTCTATGAATCGTTGATGTGACAGAGGATGAAGCTTTACTTCCTGAAGAAGGGCTCTGTCAAAGATAATCCCTGTCACAGATGGATCATTCTAGTGTGAAACTTAAAGGTTAAAAGACCTGGAAAAGGACTTTTAAGACCTGAAAGGAATGTTTTCATGGGGAGCAGCTGAGAACTGCAGCTGAATGTCCAAGAATTATAATTTAAAAGGTGTTTTACACATAGCTTCTTCAGGGAATAGTGTAACTCCATATAATAGTCTTTTAATTGTTTGCTTTGTGTACAGCAATTCTGAACCTGTGAAATGCCAGGCAAGGGCTGGGAAACATGATTGCTCTGTTTCTAAGAAAACTAGCTTAATTATTGCTAAACACTGTCCTCAATGGCTTGATTCCATTCTCCAGCCCATGGCCTTTGCTAGCACAACTGGATGCTGTGCATCAGCAGGACTGCTGCCCCGGAGCAAGCTGCCCAGTCTTCCCTCTGCCTCCTGGGTCTCTGCACTCCACGCCTCTCCTCCTCCAGGTCAGGGCAGCTCAGGAGTGCTGTACTGGCCTGGTAAAATCGGGAACACTTTACTCATTGGTGCCTGGAGAAACAAAGCTTGACTTTGCTTATTAAGTTACATATAAGAACTTCTGTCCTTAAGCAAGGATTCTACCCAAACTAATCCTAATTTCTATCTGTCTTTGAAACATGCACTTAAAGTATTAAAATTTCTGAAGGTTTCAAAGTAATGTGTGGCTATATATATTCAGGTTTTGTTTCTTTCATTGTAGTCTTTGTCTCTGAGCCATTCAGTGACACCTGAAATAAGAGCAGGTTATTAACTGCTGCTTGTAGTTTAGCTCTGCAATTAGACTTCCAAACTGTAATACAGAGGATTTCTGCAGCCAGAGACGTAGTCAGTGAACAAGCATTTCTGTTCAGTGCAGTGTTGTCTCAAATGTCACTTGCATGATATCATTCTTCCTAGATGAAGTTGAGTAAGTGTATACCTTGTGAATCAACTCACAGCTTACAACTTTGACACCTTAAATGCTGTCAAACTTAAGATAATGGTAGTTTTGTTGGTATTTTTTTATTTCCCTTTTATTCTTTAGATATGACTTGCAAGAAATGTTTAATGGTATTTTGTCCGTATCTGATAGCTAACTACGCAGCAAAGCATGGATTGTATTTGGCAAGAAAAGGCAGAGATATTTCACCGCTTCTTTTCCCAAATGGGACTCAATTTCAAAATTTCACAGACTGAAAAGTCATAGGTTTTGTTTCCCCACATTTAGAATTGAGTCATTACAATTTGCAAGATATTTTACATCTTGAAAGTGCTCAGGTTGTTTATTGACCAAAGTCTGCCTGGGCTATTGGTAGAGTTGGAACCCAACTTCTGCTAGTTTTTCATTGTTTTGTTTTAAATGAAGATTTCGAGAGAAAAAATGATATTCTGTAGGGATTCAGTTGTCTGAAGAAAAAAAATGCTTTTCCACTGTGCTTTTCAGTACTTTGATAGCTGTCTGTCACCTGAGTTAAGTATAGAAGTGTACAAGTACTTGAAGAAACATGTCTGCAAATACTGCAGATGAAAGTAATTCTGCAGTTGAGATCTTGATGCAGACCAGCTTCGAGGAAAGAATCATGCATTTATGGATATTTCAGGTGTTCAACCTAGTTGTCCTAGGAATCTGGGGCCTTCAGTAGTGACTGCTGTGTTGTAACTGAGTAAGGTATGAGCTTGAACACCATGTAGACTATCTACGAAGATAATCGTACTTCTAACACAAATTATGTATTCATAAGCTTTCAGAAAATATTACATACAATGTTCCTTTCATATAATACTGATTTATGATAGAATTCTGAATATATACAGGATATACTCAGAAGGAAGAATAGGATCCTTTAATCACTGGAGACAAGAAATATTCCTTCTAATAATACCTAAAAATACCACTGATACTAAAAATTATACTAATGATACTGAAAATACTATTGATAACGAAACCCAGGAAACACTTCCAGTGTGTGAAAAAGATTATCTGCTGGTGTGTGTCCGCATCTGTTCAGTGTTACCAGATTAATACAAAATTAAAAAGAACTGAAAGGAAAGGAAGGCATATGAAGAAGTCAGGAAAAGCTTAAAAGCAGAGTAGGCTTAAGGTAGGGAAGTCATTTACTGTGTAACTACTGCATGATAAACAACAATTCTTTGATGTAAATTGACCTGCACTTCTTCCCTGTACCATGGGAACTCAGTACTTCAGCTGTGAAAGTAGATACAACTTTTTAACATCTAATGACTTGTAGTAAACTCTGTATACTTTTTTACTGCTTTAATATTGATGATGTCAATTCTTCACAAACCACGACCATGGATGTAGCAACAGTAAGAGCATGTTTTCTGCAAGGGCTTACACAGTGCTGGTGACAGACATAATGCTGCATAACAGCTTTATAATGGGAACTAACATGATTATAGCAAGTCACATACTGTATGAAATAGAGTTTATAGGTGGCATTAAGTTCTACTGTAAGCTATTACAGAGGAGAGAGACAGTACTTCCAACATACAGTGGCTGTACAGTGGATATGCACAAATGAGCCTACTTTAAAGTAGTGAATATCTATTCAACTACACAAAAAAAAACTCCCTTTGGTTTAAGTTTCACTGTTGGAAAGGAGAATATATAATTCTGGTCAGGATTATAGGTGTTAAGGAGAGTAGTACAAACAGTCAAAAAAGCTTAGCACTCTTCAGGAGAAGCTGGAGAAAAAAAAAATTCTGATGTATTTGAGAAAGGGATAATATCATCCAGTCTGTGTAGCTTATACCTACTGGCAATTTAGAGCAAGGCTGTTAGATGGTTCTGCAGTACTAACATGAAAGCTTCTGAATGAGTGTTTTTTATTTTTTCTTTGAAAAGAATCGGTATCTTATATAGCAATACAATAGACATTCTTTTATATGAGGAAAATGTTTCCACTGACATAAATGATTATTGAACAGCTACTTGCATGGTGACTACAAGGCCGAATTCAGTAAATATGAGTATAAAATTAATCCCTAAGAGATTCATTCTTAAAAAAAAAAAAAAAAAAAGTATTCTTACTGAAGCTAATAAAATATTGATAATTTCTGTTCCAGTCAGATAGGATAAAATTGCATGCCAGCATACTTTCACAAGAACATTCGCTCAACTTGATATTTTTGAGATCCAAAGATAATCATGGAGGAGATTAAAAAAACTAAAACTTCATACAGCAAAGTGATATTATGTTGCTCTGAAAGTAATGCCTTCTATTTATTTCCATGGAAATTACAACAGAGCACAGTAATACTATTTGATAGAGCAAATTCTCAGGTACAAAACACTCTTTCTTTCCATAGTCACCAATATTAGCTATGAATTTTCAACAGGAATGAACAACAGCATGCATGCCATGCTTTGCACCAGCAGAGGTGACCCACTATTTCACAGCTGCTATGACAGTATCATTGCTAGGAAAATGTTGCCTGTGCAGTCTTTCATTGGCCCAAACACATGGAAGTCATAAAGTGCCAAATCTGGAATATACAATGGGTGTGGTAGGACAGTCCAACCAAGACTGGCAACATGCTTCACAGTCTTCAAATTGGCATGGAGCCTGGCATTATCATATTGCAAGAGAAAGGTTGTCTTCTTCTCTGTCCTGATTCTGGAAGTTTGAGCCATCAGCTTAGTTAGTCAGCGTTGTGATGCACAGGTCAGATTTGATGGTTTGTCTGGTTTCCAGGAAATCTAGTATTACACTTTTCCTATCCCCAAAAGACAGTGTTCATCCCTTTACCCACTGAGGGCTTGTCTTTAATGTTTTCTTTGTTGGAGAATTCACGTCACCACTTCATGGACTGCTGTTTTAAATCCAACACGTAGTGGTGACGCCACATCTCATCACCAGTAATGATTTGATCCAGGAAACTGTCATCTTCAGCCTTGTATTAGACAAACTTGCAAATAGTGTTTTTTTCCGTTCCTGTGTGATCATTCGTGGGACCCATGTAGTGTAAACTTTGTGATATTCAAAGGTTGCTAACATCATTTTCAACACATGGAAGCTGATATTCAGCTCTATAAACAGCTCCCTGGTTGGAATCCACAAATTTGCATGGATGAGCCTATCAAGAAGCTCTCCTTTGTTGGTTGTGACTGTTGTGCATGGCCATATGGCCTACATTAGAGGAACTATCCCACCAGTATCCCATTACATTTAGTTCTCATGCAACAGAGGGCAGTAGAGGGGCAGTCTGACAGAATAGCATCTGACATGGGAGAGCAGATGAAACAAAGGTGTGCCATTGAATCAATTCATAAAGAAAAAGTGGCATCCACTGATATTCATCAATGCTTGCTGAATGTTTATGGAGACCAAACAGCAGATGTGAGCACAGTGAGCTGGTGGGTACTGTGTTTCAGTGGTGGTGACAGTGACACAAAAGAAAAGCCAATGGGACATTGGTGGGACAGCTCAACCGCTACCATCATCCCACCAACATCCACTTCTGACATCATGGGGCAACACAATAAAATAGGAGGCATTACTTTTGGAGCACTACTTCTGGCTAGCAAACAAATTTTTGTTGAGGGAAGAAATCATGATTTCTTCTTTGTTATGGATTTTTCTCTTATTCCTAGTGCCTCTCTCCACTGCAAACCAGTCTAAAAAAAGATAAGTCAGAAAGATTAGCATAGTGGAAAGATGATACAGGAACGGAATAGCAAAAGGGGCAACAGGAAAGAAATGCTCACCCATCCCCAAGGAGCTAGGCTCAGGGGGAAAAACTCCATAAGGGAGAAATCTCTAACTAGAGATTGTTCTCCAGTGGCACTCAGCCCTTAAGTGGGGATCTAGGACAGGTGCAGCCAGGCTCCATCCCTTCTGGTCACACAGCTGAATTGTCTTCACCTGTGCTCCCAGGGCTGACTTTGTTCTTTCCCCAGGTGATATCAATCAGTGGTTCACGCAGTGACTCAACAGTTCTTATACAGCATGTAATAACTCTGTCTTACATTAAAGGGGGCAGGCGGTGATGTAAGGGGAGTATTCTTAGTTCCATCTTGCTTTCTGTCTCAGGCTTGTTGTACACCTCTGTGATGTACTTGTTGCATCTCCAACAAGGAGTTAATTTGTTCGTATAGATTACGTGTAAAGTGCTATAGAAAGTCATGTTTGGAGAATCTAGAGACCTGTGGGACTCAGTAGTCTATGTTGTTTGTACAGTGACCATGTACAAAACTAACTGCTGTCCTCAACTCTCACAATGGCTCTATGTAGAGATCAGTTTTCTACAGAATAACGTAGTTTTTCAGCTTAAGTTATTTAATACAACAGTTCAGTTCATATACGTCAAAATTCAACTCAGTATGTAGGGGGTAGAAGGTAATATAAAATATCTACTAGATAACGTGAACCAGCTGATGAAATTGTAGAAGCTTATTATATGTGCATATGCAGTCCCATTCGACTGAAATTCTGTCAAGAAATAAAGAATAGTTCCTTATTTTTGATTATACTTGTTCATTCTATTAATCTCCATTAATATTCAGAATATTCCTGTCAAATGGAGTGAGAATAACATGCTAATAATGATTTCCAGTTCTACTGATTTTAAATTGATTGATATCTGTCAAGAAATCATGCACATCATCACATCCCGCTTGTAATCTGTGACATATCTCTATCTATTTTGCCAGCGTTCAAACACTATACTGACAGGTGCTGTTTAGGTCCTGAATATTGAAATACTAAAGCTTTCTATAAATATAACCAACATTAACATCAAAGTTTTAACTCTAGGTGGCAGTTTATTCCATCTTTTTTTTTTTTTAAAGTAGACTTAGCAGCAACATATTGATTAGCAAGCTTTTCTAAATGCAACATTATAAATATTGAAAAAAAAAGCAAGTCAAGCCATGATAACAGCTATCCTGATTTTTATGTATACTTTCCTAGAACCAGATCATTGAGTGACTGAATTTCAGAGGGTATGACTCACAAATTTTAGCTTCCAACTGATCGCGATTATCATTGAATCTGAGATGATTGGGAATGGCCTGATCCTGATCCTAAAAACTCTCTGAAGCTTCTTTTACCAAATGTGGTGTCAAAGCAGTTGGTAGCTACTTATAATTTCTCTCCAATATTCTTATTGTTGCCGTGTCAAGTACTTGGTGTCAGTTGCTGCTCCTGAGCAGCCCACAACTGTTTTTGCAGCCTTACACTGAGACTTTTGCTGTTGCAATGCAATCCTTCTGCCTACTGCAAGACATTTGCACCAACATTGTGCATTCACAGCAAGCTAACTTTTTCTATGTGCACTTGCTGGACTGTGTAAAACTACTACTTCTTTAAGGATATGACCTCCCCAACTTCTTTCAAAATAAATCAGACACAATAAGGAGTATTCATAAAGAATTAAATAGTGGTGAAAGAAGAATCAGCAAGCAGTGGTGTGGTAGTGCTGCGTTTGTCCCATGTGCAGCTAAACCAGTGTAGTCCTCCAGGAACTCTGATCAGATCTGTTTTATTGAAGCTTGACACCCATATGTGGAAAAGTAGATAACTGTTAGAGCATGTAGGAGTGATTCAATAAGTAAGCACTCTGAAAAGTTATTGGCAAATTCCTCAGTCACTAGAATTGCAAAAGATTATAGGTTTTGAGAACAATTTTGGATATTTCAGTTTTGCTGTTTGCCTTTTGACTGTGAGGGACAATTTTGAGCATCCATCATTTAACAGGCAGAGTCTTTAGAGCCCATCAAGGATGATATTCCTGGGTAAGAAATGCTAATACTCCGATGCAGTAGATGAAAGCTATACTCAGTTTTTTTTCTGGAGCTTGAGTTCACTGCAGATATTACTGCTTGAAGTTAGATTTTTAAGGAGTTAATCAATTTGGGCTGCACAATTGAATTAAATCATTGAAGGCCTGTACAAAGATAAGAATATCTATACCGAGCTCCACAGCCTTTAACGTAGCTTGGTATGCTTAATTCAGTCTCAGAAATTTGCCACCAATCTGGTTTTGTAGAAGCACTGGTGGGCTGATGATTTTAGAGAGGATATTTTCATGTTAAGAAGAGAATCATAACACCATAACGTTCAGGTTGGAAGGGAAGAGCTCTGGGAGGTTCTACTCCCAGCTGCTCTGCTTTGAGCAGGAGGTAGGAGTCGGACTGGGTTATTCAAATCTCTGCCAAGAGGTTCATTTTGTAGGATGATTACTGTTGTATTACGGATGGAAAGAAAGCCAAGGGAGAGGAAGGCACATCCTTCACATTGGCAGGAAGTTATTTCTGAGACTGACATAATACCTTGTAATTGCTAGAGTCCGTGGGCACTACTGGGTGCTACTTACAAGGAAAAAATATTACCCTTATTAACAGGCATATACCTCAACAGAATTCTGATGTCTCATGTGATGCACTGTGACACTTGAGGCATAAATATTTGATAGGCAGCAAGAACAAGGACCACTTTTTGAACCATACTTTTTTTCAGTTGGAAAATCTGAAATGTAAAGCTGAGAATTTCACCACAGACCTCCTTTGCAAAACCATGCACATTGGAAAAGTTCAATAGGAGAAATACAGACAGGTGAGAAGGTACAGAGGAAAGGCATAATCTGTCAGAAACAAATCTCCAGCAGTTACTGTGGATGGACTAGGCTATCATCTGTCTGCTAAGCAAGATACTGAATGAAGACATGAACTAACGTAAAATGTAAGCAAAGTGGACACAAAGTGTTTTGTGGCACAGCTATGACCATCTCAGATGGTCTGATATTCTCCTCTGGACAGAAAGTAAATAAATAAAGAAAAAGTCAGTGAGTGCTTTAAACCTTCTTTGCTACTGAGGGAAGGAATTGAATACAACACGGTGTGTTTTCAAGCACTAAGAATTTGGTAAGAAGAAAGTATATAGATCAGCTTGCACAATTCTTTTGTGTGCGGTTACAGATTATCAGCAATTACTTTCACAGAAATTACATATAAACAGGCAAAATCTTGTTACTGTTCACCAAAGAGAATAATCTAAATACCTGAGGGAAAAAGAAGAAATAAAGAGTACAGAGCTTAGAAAGACAAGAAATAGAGCTAAAAGAAACATTCAGTGTTAGGTTGTGGAGCATACTTAAAAAGGAGACTAGAGAAGGAGTTAGATATACAAAGAAGGAAACTGTATGCGCTTTTTTTGTGTTGCCTTTTGTTGATTCGGTAACAAGAAAACCTATCCTGCTGTTATCAATGACAATGAAAAAAGTTCAGTGGCACCAGCTGTGTCCGGATCAGGCTCACTAACTGCAGCACCTGTGAGGTGGGAACAGATGTGTGTGCTCTATCTTATCCGTGTGCAGGGTGTACCATATGCTAGCTGTTTGGCTTAGAGTTAATTGGAAAATGTCCCCAGGTTAGACTTAAATGTCATTGTCGTGCTAACTATTCTCCTTGTGCAATGTTTCCCACCTGCTGGAGTGTTTTTACTGTTGATGCTAAACATCTCAATTGATGTTTCCTGTGAACCTAGATGAGTGTGGACAATTTTAGGTGTTTGATTACTAGGACTCTATGTCATATCTGAGTACTCAGACTATTATATGAAGATAAGCAAAGCTCTCTGGGTGACTGGCGAAATACCAGCACCATTTTACTTGTAGGCAGGCTAGCAAAAAGTTTTTTAATCTGACGGTATCTAATTTAAAGAAAAGGTATTTGCATAAAATGTAGAATGTCAACATTTTCAGGCAGACTTCTCTGAACATCAAGATATACATGATAGTTCCTAAGTTGAAAAGGATTTCTGTATTCTGTGTTTATAGAAATGAAGCATTTCAACTGACATTGTAGTGGCACAAAAAGTTTGGGAGACACTTGCCTCACACTTCCAACAAATTATAGGCTACCTGTTCAGACTTGGTTCACTTTGAATGATGTTTAATATTACTAAAAACAGCAAAATATTTGAAAGTTAAATGCTGCTTTCAGAAGTGACAAAATATTTAAGAGTTAGCTGAGAGTCTAAGAAACTGTGTCACCATCCCCATTGCAATTGCATCTACTTCTCTTACACAACATGGTTTTTGCTTGTATGTAGCGGAAATACTAAGTCACGTCTTGAAACAGTGACTGAGCACCTGGTGGGAAGGCAGGGCCAAGCCAGGGCCCAGCAATGCACCTGAGTGACTGGAAGGGGTGAAGCCAGGATCCATCCCTTCCCAGACCTCATTTAAGGGTTGGCAGTGGAGGCAAGGGTATCTCTCTGGAGATCCTTTTGCACCTGATGTCTTCTAAGGGTAAGTGCTTTTCTTACTTTATATGAGAAACTCTGCAGATAACCACTGTAGTCCTTATATCTCAGGCATGTAATCTAAGTGCTTTAAATAAGGATATTCCCTAATGACTTTGTAGAGTAATGTATGCTTTCATTTTAATGAATACTCATTTTGAAAAAGGCCTAGTAGAACTGTACTCAACATAAATGAACTACTGGAACACTTGCACCAAGTTGATGCGGTAGGAAATTAAAATCTTACCTAATCTTTGGTGTTTCTGTAACTATTAGCTATATAACTGCCTTTGCTAAATTCTGTACAATGAGAGTTTGTTGCCTGCATTCTGATAGATCTGTGGAATATGCTTTACTCTCCCAAAAATTTCCTATAAAATTCAGTCCATTACAGAATATTCTTGTTTATTAGCTAATCACTCTGAAAGTTCTCTCCCCCACAGCAGATGGGTAGGTGTCTTACTATCCAGAGTGAAACTGTAGATCATGATGTGGTAAGCTTTACTGATACAAAACTGAGATCCATGTGATCCTGCAGGAGATAACATTGTGCAGACACCTGAAGAGTCAGTGTCAGTCATTTGCTGAGCAAACTGTGTCACTGCTTAAGTTCTTTGGAATGCAAGTAAATCAAATGCTTCTCAAAGAAGACAGTTAAAGGAAAAGACATCCTCCAGCAGATGAGGTCCTTCAAAAAAACTCATCCTAACAAGCTCTGCTTTCCTGCCTTTCTCCTCAATACAATTCAAATCAAGGCAGGCTGTACAATCTGCTTTTGTCTTTAATGCTTTATGTGCTATCTATTTTTCTCTTCCAAAATATTTTTTTCATTATAACCAACTAAACTGTCTGACAGTAGGAATGTTAAGCTCAATCACAGAGGCTTTTGCATTGGTGTCATTACAAAATGGGAGGCATCTTAGGGTTGGCAAGTTCAGTTTCAGTGCTTTTTGAAGACCTTCATATGGTATATAACACTTCTGAGTTCACTGACCTCTCTGGTTTTGTTCTTTTACTTCTGGCATGAAAATACCCAAATCCTGAACTCACAGGCTTCTCGCTCAGATGGGATTCATTACTAAGGCTTCTTCCATCTCTTATCCTCAATTCAATTAGCTCCCTTAGATGAATGGCCTCTCACATAAGTATATGCATTGTCATCTCATCTTTTTCCTCCTAAAGATATGCTTTAAGAAAGACTATGGGCCAGTTCACACCACTGAATGCAAGTTCAAAGTACTGTCTTTTCAGTTTTGGCAGGTATGTGACTGCATAATAATGTCCTTTAAACTTTCTGCTCATGTCAGAAGCATGACTGTAAAGTGATTTATTGTAGGCTAGATTTCTCTGCAATATGAAGACAGTAGGGGGCCCAAAATTATGTTGGTTTAATGCAGTCTCACTTTAAAGCACTCTAGTTGCAGGTCATAACCATTCTAAGCATTAATATTAATAATTTTTTTTTTATCGCTATCATGATTCATCAAAGCAGTGTGAAACTCTACTGGTTCGACAACTTAAGATGCAGTACATTTGCTACCATATGAAGAACAGAGTGAATTTTGTTTTCAGAGTAGGCATGAATCTCCATAGAAAAGTTATTATTCTTTTTAATAACTACCTTGTTACTTTTAAGTACTCTGTTTTTCCTCTATCATGTATTTTCCCCTACACGTCATTATGTTAACACAGGATGTCCTTAACTTCACACTGCTATATAAGCACATGTTAGGAATATGCCATTGATACTCAGATGTAGACGGAATGTAAATTTAGCTCAGGTCTCCCATCTTCTAACTCTGTACTTACCTTTTCCCATACTGCAGGATTCCTCCCAAGGTGCGCATCCTCAAATAGATTTCCAGATGTACTAACAAAAAACTTCATTTTTTGAGCAGATTCATTCTCCATTGTTCTGATAGAAATTTAGAAAAATAAATAATTAAAACAGTATTTCTTCTGGAATACGTACTGAATAACCTGACACAGCTTTATCTGCCGAAACTTCAGTATGGAAAGACTATTGTTCAAGACCAGGTTGGATAGGGCCCTGGACAACCTGGTCTAGTACAAGATCTGAAGGTCAGAGGCCCTTCCTGTGGCAGGGGGGATGGAGCTCAATGATCCTTGGGGTCCCTTCCAACCCATGCCATTCTGTGATTCTGTGACTATGCAATGAAACAGTTATCTTCCACTCAGTTCACTGCTGTTAGTGTAGGATATCCATTGTGTGGACTCCTCTGCTCTATATTATGGAGATAAGGAATTGTAATAGAACTAATCTGCCTGTTAGATAAAAATATTTTATGTCAAAAAGCTCATGATAGTTTTGTGGATTTTTTTTTTTTTTTTTTTTTTTTTTTGCATTTTTAAAGCTATTATTTATAATTTTAATTACTTAATTATATTTAATAATTGTTGTGAACTTTGTATTTTCTTTAGCAGCTTAAGCTATTAAGGGTCTTGGAACTATTTTGAAGAGATGAGAGTTTCTAATACATAAAAATCCAAGGAAATTATGAAGAAGTTTAATTCCAAAATATTTTCTGAAAAATAACTTGTTCTAAACATTAGAGACATCAGCTCTCCTAATAATGATGGACTTGGGCGTTTCCAAATTCTTGTTACGAATACAGAAAATAAAGAGAGAAGCAATGGGATTTATCAGGGAAACATCAGCTTTAAGTAAAAAATAAAAAATGAAAAATAAACTTGACTGAACGTCTAGTTGCTATTCTTACGCAAAAACAGATTCCCAAAAGAGAAAATTGGACTGTGAATTTGGTTAAAGAGTATGTCACAAGTAGCATTAATTAAGAAAAAACTGCAGTAAAGCAAGTATTAGTTATTGAAATATTTTTATTCTGTTTGAAAAGTAACTCTTTTTTTCTTCTGGGAACTTCTTGGTAACCATCAGCATCTGAACACTTTTGTGCTCAGTAGGAGCTGGCAATTTTTAGTCCTTTCTGACAATTTCAGCCTTAAATCACAGTTGCAAAGATTTGCAGGGAAATTATTCTGATGAAATAAGCAAACATTATAGCACAGCACCTGGTAGTATTATGAAGAGGAATAGATGCATCCTGGGAAAATAATATAATCAATCTATCTGAGCAGAGTAGGCATGTTGTGCCAGTTCTCCTTCAGCCTCTGTTGTTGTTAATTGATTTCAGCGTGATATTTGGCTTTTTCATAGCAGTGTGAAACTGCTAACTCATCCCTTTCATAGTATGTATCTCTTAGCTCTTCTTTCAAAGTAGTGTTACCTAAACTTTGTGTATTTTTGTACTTCCCTCACCCAAGCATCATATTTTCACTTTCACTATTGCATTTCCTCCCCTTTTTTTTCTAGACTTGCTCAGTAGTTTGTCAATGTCTGTGAGTTATGACCTTCCCCTTCAGACTGCTCCTTCTAAGTCTGTCTTTTCCTCAGGTAAAATAGCTCTCAATATAACTCTATTCAAACACCAAAGCTGCACAAAATATTGACTAGAACAAAAGACAGGAACCTTTACATTTATGTCCCTTTTGCCAGGGAAAATTACATCTTTAGGTATATTGCTCAGTTTGCACCAGTTTATGGCAGTTCCACCTGGACCATGTTTCCCCTGTTTCCATGTAAAATTATGCTGAGTGATGTGATTTCTTTGTTACTTCAAGATTTAGGAAACTGGTTTCCTTTCCTGTTAAAGCAGTGATATCTGTTATAAAGGAAAACAGATTGGTTTGATGTAAGTTTTTAATAAAATCTTCAGTTATAGATAATTTTGTGGGGGTTTTTTGTTCTGGATTTTTGTGTGGTTTTAAAAGTACAGTCCTGGATCTAAAATTTACTCTTCTGCTTTATATCATAATTATTCTGAGCAGTGAGGTTAAATTAAGTTCTAGATTTTATCAGCATTTTTCATTATTATTTTTTAAACATAGACGTTATGTATACTTTTTCCAGTCTCCCAGGGAGTACTCTATTTTTCGTGCATTTCTAAATATATGTGTTAAATTCTGCGGTTATGTTGATCAGGTCTTTATGTATTTGATGATGAAGTTCATCAGATTGAGCTAATCTGAATTTTTTTTTTTCTTTTTACATTAAAGTACCTGTTCTCTTCATTCTGCTCTGCTAGTGGTATTAATGTCTAGGCCCTTATCAGTTAGTTGTTTTAGTAAAAACATTTAATTAAAAAAAACTTTAAGCACTTTCAACTTCTCATCGTAATAATATTATGGTGCTTGCTCATCACCTTATTATTGCTTATAAAATTAGTTCTTGTAACCTTTGCTTTCTCTTTTTATTTGTCTATATTTTATGTTCCTAGTATCTGCCCTGTGTATCTGTGCACTTTAATATTGATAATTACAAAGAAACCTGGTTTCCACTTTCTCCCTTTCTTACACAATATACTCCCTCAGATTTTTGAATTTATCAAGGAATTCGTGATTTTGATTAGTATGTTTTCTTCCTTTACTGTATTTCCTCTGCTTTGGGGTAATGTGTATGCGTGGTTATATTTGGGTTTAATATAATTTATCTGAGGAAACATTTGTTCTGCTGCTTTTTTTTTTTTTTTTTTTTTCCTTAGATCCTTATTTATATTTAATCTTTAGGCTGATCTTTCTTTACATTTCCTTAGGTCACTACGATTTTATCAGCCACATCTCTGTGTATACAGGGAGGTATGCATTATTGTTAGTTTCTATTCTTCACTTCTAGGGATTATGAACTCTTCAATTTCATCTTTTCCATCCAATTTAACAAGGACATAAACCTTAGTATTCTTATTAGTCCTAATGACATTTGGAAGAATTTTCCTTTAACTGTCTTCTCCATTTCCTGTATTAAAAACCATTGAAACACATTCCCATAACTTGCTAGGAAAACTGTTTTGCAGAATCCCTCCCCCAGTGCAGTTTGTAAATATGACACTACCCTAAATTAAACTCTCAGACGCATAGTCCTTTTTCTAAAAATATGAATAACATCTTACCTGTATTACAGCTATGGTTATAATTCTGAGAAGATACTTGCATACTAGATTCCTCCGTAAATGTTGCTATACAAAAATGTCTGAAAATTTTCTGTCCATTTGTTCAAGTTTGCTTCACTCCAGCATGCAATTTGACTTACTCCTCTGCAAAAGGCTTGCAATGATAATTTTTAAAAGGCAGTGTTACATTTGTGTAGAAAAAGCATCTCCAAGCAAACTCATTTCTTAAATAAAAAGCTTTCACCACAAGAGCTGAAATGCTAGCTTATTTCTCACTGCATCACTTATTCATGTGCATGAAACACAATCTGTAGATAGATCCAATGGCTTGTGGAAAATGAGCATGGAATTACTGGACACTGGTGCTACACAAGTGTAGTGTTTGTTTCAGAACATGCTTTACTTTAGATAAACTTGCATATCCTGAGCTATCTTGTTCACAGAGCTGAACATAACAGAACAAGTCTTATGAGAAAACAGCAATGAATGGCATCATTTAGGCAAATGGTTAATTTTGTCTTTGTTTTACCAAGTCGCAATTCATTGTCCTTCTTGATGGTGCAAAACTAATTGGCTCTTATCGGAGTTACATTACTTCCAAAGGCAGATAAAATTAATGCAAAGTAAACATCACCATGATCAGAGACTGATTAAAGGGGAAACAGGCTTGCATAAAGTTGATGCAGAAACCCACAACCACTCTCAGAATTATAAATTGGAAAGTTCCACAGATTGTCAGATGCTGCTCTGGTTCATTATTTTGCATTCTTTGTTTTAACCTCCGGTCATCCTTAATATATTTTTCTGCAGTGATTGATATTACTGATGAAGATAAACTATGGAAGAGCTGTGCTGTATTGCATGACTAATTAGTCTATCAGATTACATGTTTGCACCATTTTAAAAATGTTTCTCTTCACAGAAATAATTCAAAGCATGCAAAGCTCCACCTCATGTGAGAAACACTATCATATCTGACCTTGGAACTTCCAAAGGCAGGTGCTTTTCTCTTTCAAATAATTTAAAAATTGAACCACAACGTCTCCACAGCGTTATTTTCTTACATTAAAACTCTTTAGTGTTTGCGGGAAGCTCCAGTTTGAGTCTGGGAATTATATTATTTCTTTCCTCAGAGAGTTCATACTTACACAGGTCTGTGTACCAGATTGCTTCAAAGAAATCTCAAATGTCTTTGGCAAGAGGCAATCACTCTGGAGTCTGAATGGATCAAGGAGAACAGGGTATGCTCACTGAGTGGTCAGGGTTGTCATTTGCCCTTATAATTTTGAAATGAAAGTGCCAGTATCTTTAATCCCAGTCTTTGGAAGAGTAAAGAAATGCTCTTGGAAAAACAATTTGAAAAAATGTCAAACTAAAACAAGCCTCTAATATTTAATCAAAAGGTGCAGTTTTATGTGAAGCAGGTGAATATCTAGAGAAAGATGAAGAACAATTTCTATTTACAGGGGATTTTTTTTTCTTTTAGGGATTCCACATTCTCTCTGTTCAAGATGTTTGACTTTTAGTGAATATAATTCTTAACTAAACTGGATCAAGGCCTCCTATGTGGGAATTATTAAAACCTGCAAAGAATAGCGAAGTTCAGAAATCACTGGATGCTGAACTCTATGAAGATGTAGAAGACTCATATAAAGGAAAGAAATGCATTGTTCTCCATGTGTACTGGTGTCTGAACAAGAATTTTGGGGCTTAAAATGTAAGGGAGATACCTCTCTGAAATGTGTGCCTACCTGAATGACAGGCAGGAGGAGCTTCTCTTCTGTGCCTGGACAGTCTATCTCTTTCTGATAACTTTCATCGCAGAGGATCTAAATACAATGTGTTTGTGCTTTTGCAGAGGATACACTGATGATGACAGGCTTAATTAGTTGTATCTATAATTAATATTCTCTATAATGTTTAATATGTGAAATATTAAATACCTGAAAGAATTTTAAGATTTTACCTGATTGAATCCAAAACATTATAAAAATGGGAACTGGGATTTTTCTATATATTTTCTGTATATTTCTATATTTTCTATAGAAACATATAGAAGTCAAAAGTACAGCTAGAAGATGATATTCTTATCTCTATGGTCAGCTCTGTTTCCTATTTAATTTACATGCTTTTTTAAAAAAATTTTCATCCTTCAAAGCAAAGTTTAAGTTTCAGTTTTTCAACTTAAAACAATGTGCGATTATTTACAGTGTTTTACCATCATCTCTTTCTCTCTTTATGTAACATGGTGGGTGGATTGTGTTGCAAGTGGAAAACTAATTGTGTTCTGCCTTCATGAAGAGAAAGAGTTAGTATGTAAATGGAGTGGTGACAGTATAGAAGGAGCTAAGCTGTAAAGGTTATGCTTTGTAAACTGAGAATGCACAGAATTTGCTGAAAGTTTCCAGAAGCTCACCATGGAGGCTATGCAGTCAGACAGTGGCTTTGAGATGTTTCTGATAGGTGTAGGGCAATGGCCTCTTGTAGGTTGCAGTCAGGCATCTTACTGCACAGGCCCTTTTGCAAGGCATCAGAGTAAAGCTTGCACTAGACAAGTCCATGCTAAGTGGAGGGTTTAGTAAGTTGTTGAATAGGTGGGAGGTTGTGTAACCATATTTAGAGGTTTCTGAGAGCGACAGTAATGCAAGACTTCTCCCAGCAATGACAAGATACAGATGATCTAACTTAAGAACATTGAGGTTTTTGAAACTCTGTTTTCATGATCATATCTTCGACTTCCTAAAATTCAGCACCTATAGCATTTTATGGAAAAGAAACTGTATTCTACTTAATTTTGTTGACACATGGTATGAAAATATTCACTTCCAAATTTATTAGTTTTCATGTAAAGACCTGAACATGTGATAAAGACAAACTGTACTCCTGTGTCCATAACACTGTTTCAATGACATGTACACTTCCATTTCAGAGATCAAGTCCACAGAAGAATTAAACACAGATCTGTTGCCATGTATTTGTACAGCTGACTTCTTAGTCATTGTTGTATATAGGAATGATTAACTGCAGCTGTGTTCCCTACAGTAGAATTGGTAAATAGAAGGTAAAACTTCTGAAAATACCAGCTGGGTCATCCTGTAATGAGAGAATGAATCTGGGGCCAACACACTTGAGGAATGTAGAGAGTTCAGATAAGCTTTTTCATGTTTAAATGCAATTTCTTCTTTGTTAATCTATTATTGGCTCATTCTAATGTACATGTTTGAATCTGAAAATCTTATTGATGTCTCTTTTATGTATATCCTAATTCTTTTGCTTTTCTGCCACATCTTTGTGAGTGTTAGAGAGCAAGTCTTTCTATTTCCCTTTCCATCAAGGCCAGCTTTTATCTTGCATGAAGAAGCTTTCTTGCAGGGCCATTTAGCTGAGGCTGCTGACAACTGTCAGAACACTTTCCCATGGATCTCCTAGCAGACAGCTGTGTCAGGGCCTGGGTGCTGCTCTGATGGCCATTAGCCTGCTGCCACCATTTTGCTTAATGTTAGCATCTTTGTATCATAGCAACATACAAGAATGCTAAGCACATCTAATACAGTGGTGTTTTGCTACAAAGACAACTGGACAGTTCCTGACTCTTACATTTGAACGATCTTTATGAGCAAATACTGTTTCACAAAGCAGGTTTCCCACATCAGGTACATAAATGTGTTCTAGTGCTAAACCAATTTCCAAATAAGCAAAATGACCTCTTTCTGCCTTAGAGTACATGGCTATATCACCTGTTCTTCAGTCACACAAGAAGAAACAAGTTCTGCAAGGTTGCAGTGGTGGAGGCAGGTCAGCTGGTTATTTTTAGCTCCAGCTGGCACATTTAGCAAACTTTCACAAGCGGAAACTTTCTTTACCTGCAGCTGATTAGCATTCAGAGCCACACAACTCCATCCATTTAAACATCAAAACAGCTATTTTATTCTTAAAACTAAATGCTTGCTGTTTGGTGTGAGGAAAAATGTGCACTCCAAAGAAATGGCACAATGCGTTTCTGATCCAGAAAGCTAAATGCAAATAGCGATTACTGAAGTTTCTTACAGTGGAATAAAAAGAACATAAACATTAGGATTGGAACACAGTTACCTTGTCACTGTGAAGGCTGTAACCATTAAATCTTCCCTGGAGTAAGGAAAGGAATTTTCCATGTATTTTTTTTGTAAGGCTTCTTTTGATGGAAGTTCCCATTACAAGTTCAAAAGCTTTTATTTAGGAGCTGTTAGGATATTATTTTAGGACAGGCAGAATTTCTTTTAACAGTGTCCCTTGACCTGGCTTCAGAGTTTTACACACCAAAGACTTTCTCTTTCTCTGTACTCAGCTAACCAGACACAGGTATCCCAGAAAAAATGCCAAAGTACCTGGAAGGGCTGGAAGTGTGATTTAGGGTATTAACGGCATGCTCTAACAGAGCCACGTGAGAGATGCTCTCAGAAAGAACCTCAGAAGAAGTCCTCCTGCAGACTGTCATCTCCTGGATTTTTTTTCCCATTACAGGGGAACTTGATGTCATTTAAAAACTGTTGTTTACTAGTAAAGAGCAGAAATATTCTTTCCTTCTCTTCTACAGAAGCCTGTTTTGAATACAGAAAAATTTTTTTATCACTTCTCCTTGTATATACTCATTGACAGTACTTACAACCGTAAAATCTGAATTATTGAATCCTAAGATGAAAAGGGCTCTGTCGTTCCCTTTCTAGTTGCAGTGGGTGCTGAGCATTTATCAGGGACTCTTTGCATCCTCTTAAGGTGTCAGTGTGCCATTTTCTATTCCCATCCTTTCTAAAGATTTCCTGAACTCTTCTGCCTCCTCCTGTTCATTGCCCTGTAGAGAGCTCCCTATCCTTATTCCCAGAATCTCAACGTTTCTGTATAAGTTCCAAGCTCCTTATTCGCACTCCCATCCAAAGCTCTTTCACTCCTCCTCTTAGGCTAGTTTTCACTTTACCAGGTTCCCTCTACCTCGGTAAGATTTTTTAGGTCATTCAGGATGATTAAAAACTGCATAGCACACTCAATAGCCAGATAATGATCCCATTGTTCTTCTGGAAGGTGTTACTAGTTGGCAAATAACTGAAGCATTCATCTGTCTCCAGTTACAGACACCTGAAGCTGCTGGATATCTGAGCACAATGTCAGAGTGTTCATTGGTCCTGTATTGCCGAAGTTTTCTCTTCCAGTTTCCACTGAGCACAGCAGCCACCTAAGGGCAGAATTCAATTCTGCTGCATTGTCTGTGACAGAGGAACAACGGCATACAGACAGGAGACTAAGCATGCAACACTGGAACACAGGAATGTAGAAAAAATTTTAATAAATAAGGAATATGCAAGGACTGCTCAAGAAATAATGCCTCATGTTTTATAATATTGGCCCATGACATTAGAGGCAGATGTTGGTGGTATGACAATAGAGATTAAACCTTCCCACCAATACTCCCCTACATGTTGTTGCCATGTGATAGATGGCAGCAGAGGGGCAGTCTGACAGAATGGTATCTGACATGGGGAGTGCATATGAAGCAAAGGTGTGTAATTGAATCCCTCCAAGCAGAAATGGCACCCACTGACATTCATTGATGTTTGCTGAATGTTTATGGAGATCAAACTGTGGGTATGTGCTCACTGAGGCAGTGCATAGAGGTGTGCAGTGGAGGCAACGACAGTGAGTCACCTCTGCTGGTGCAGATTTTTATGAGAGCAGCATGCAGGCTCTTGTTCAAGGCTGTTGAAAATGCACAATTAAAGGTAGTGACTATGGTGAAAAATGATGTTTTATAGCTAAGAATTTGCACGATTAAGTTTATGTTATAATTCTCGTTGTGTCTGTTGTACTTTCTGTGGAATAATTAGGAGGCATACATTTTGGAGCAACCTACATATAAACTGAAACAGGTATGAAAACAAAAACAAAGCAGCAAATCTTTTTATTTTGGTTTCCTAGCACACTCCAATTCAAGCACCAGGGAGGAGGGAAGGTTCCATGCGCTTGCTGACCCCTCCAGCCAACAGAGACAGAGCTTGCCCTGAGCATCCCTACAGCCCCATCTCAGCACAGCACAGTCAAGACTTGGGCACGTATTTCTCAGCATTGGAACACATGGCAAGGGGAGGTCAGGTATGCAAGTTTAGATCTAGGGTCTGGGGATATCCCTTTGTATGCTTTCTTGCTATAGTGTCACCGTGACACCAACTGCATGTGGAAAAAGTGCCAATTCTGGCACAAAAGCCCTCCAAAGCACAGCTTGCTGTTTACTTCTTGTGAGTATTCCTGTGAATCAGATTTGATTGCTGGATTGTTTGTGGTAAATAAACACAGAAGTACCATGAATAATGCCAGAGAGATGAAAACAATACTTCTGGGGAGCTTCTGATGTAGTAGTGGTGACTTTTAATGCTTAGTACTTCAAGAAAGGAAATAAGGTGAACTCTTTGGCCTGGTGAGGTTTTGAATACTCCTGAACCGCCCAGGGAATGAGAAGTTCTGCTTTAGTTGCAGTCCGATCTGTAGAGGCTGTTAAAGTCTAGAGGCATCTCATTTCCCTCACTGAAAGCTTCCCTTGCTCTTAGACCAACAGCTCCCATCTCCATCCTGCACCAATGTTTGTGTGCACATTAGAAGTCCTATAGGCAGAGGACAAAATCTTGAGAGTAAGAAAATTGGCAAATGCTGGGATATTTGCTCCTTTTTTCACCTTGGTTCCTGTTGTGATATTCAGAAGCATGTCTATCAAAACCAGCTTGGTGTTCAGGACTTTTCAATGGTGTCAATATCTTTGTAGATGTGCTTACAGAATTTCTGTTCGATTGCTGTTGGTTTCCACCAGCTAATCATTATTCTTTTAATCTGAAAAGTTTCAACTTCTGTCACTGGAAAATTACTGACAAGTAAAAAGGAGTAAAAAAAAAAAAAAAGATCCTTAAATCTGACTTGCAACCTCTAATGAGAAAAGAAAAACAAATCTGTCATCTCATTCAGAAAGAAAAAATGCTGTTTTTTTTTTTTTTTTTTTTTTTTTAAGTGAAATAAATGCTTTCCCTAAACATGATCGCAGTTGACAAAATGCTGGATGTTTAGGTAGCAATTATAGCTCTTTCAGAGACTGTCAAATCTTGTCACAACACATGTTATAAACGAGGACAGATTTAGACATCCTTTATGACAGTTACGTGTAGGATGTGGATGGTTGGCAGTTAAATTTCAAATGCAAGGAAATTTTCCTTCCAATAGATCTTTGCTTGTTTATTAAGAGGGAGTTACCGTGCGCTGAATCTTGTATCTGCCATGTGCAGCTTTTCATCCTTACAGCTTTTGACATTTCGCTTTAAATTTCCCCGTGACAGCCATCTGAACATTGTTTTAGGTAAAAAGTAACCTTCAGTGCTCTAGAGATGCATGAAATTTTTAAAGCTCTTCATGTTTTCGTATTAAGATTGCAGATGGAAATGTGTCATATTATACATGGATGGATAGATAGTAAGAAAGCAAATAACGTAGATGGTAACAATAATGATTGAAGGGAGCAGCTTCATGACGTTCACAGAAAAAGGGATAATGCAGTAGCCCACATCCATCACGATTCACATAAAATGTTGACGAAATATTAAGAATAATAATGTGCATCACAAAGTACAATTCATGTGATGACAGACTGCACAGATGTCATTAAAGCTAAGCCTGACATGGATTTTAAAGTGCTTCTGATGTTAACAGCATAAATTGCATGAGGAGAAGAGATAGAAATGAAATCATGCTGCCATGGAGGAGAGTCCTGACATGGTCAGACAGAGCTTTTTTGGAGAGTGTGTTGCAGCAGCCTAAATGTCACATTTCTGAGTGCAGCATAAGCCTTTCTGACTGCACCAGCCTCACCCTGCTAACCAGCACAGACAGTGACAAGCTTTGCATTCACCCATTCTGCAGAGCTCAATAGAGGTGGGAAAGGGCTTGGCAGCATCTCCCAGATGGGTGATGTACAGCGTATGCTACTCTGTATGCAGCTAGTGGAGAGAGGGAAGCTATATCTGCTGTAGCTCTCTCTCCAAATTCTAATAAGCCTTTCAAGCTCCTGGAAGAAACTGGTAAGAAGAAAAAAATCTGTTTGCCCATTTTGTAGTCCTCCCACACTTGAATACGGCAGGCTATAGACTAATTTTTATGAATGGTGGTGTATGAAAACCCAGAGAGTTAAGTAATTCCAGCATTTCAACGAGACTGTAAAGAAGAGATGTCATCTATGATATCAGGACCTTGTGGCTCTTCTATTTAGCTGTAGTAGCAGTTTAGCACAGCAGAGTTATTCATGTGCATGCTGCTAGGCAGATACTTGAGCTTGCTGGACTGGGACCAAAGTGCTCGCTGTGTTGGAGGACTGAGCCCGTAAACTGGAACACTGTGGGCAGCTCTACCTTTTGCAGAACTGAAGTTTTTGTACTTTCTATTTTAGTAAGAGTGACAGTGTTATGTAACTAGCAGATAGATGAACTTGTGATTGTAAAATACTCAGAAGTATTTGTGAAAGTCTGTCTTGAGTAAAACAGCCT
>JAOWBP010002978.1:24189003-24199413 GCA_028571105.1 Tragopan temminckii
AATTCTGAATGGAGTAGTTCTCCTCTTTCTGTCTGGCTTCAGACCATTCACTTAGCCTTAATGACATGCATCCAAATAAAACTTGCTATTTCACAAATGTGAAAATAAATGTACTGTTTCTATCAGCATTCATTGCCTCATTTGGGAAACCAACAGACTCACTTGGTTCATTTATACTCTATCCAAACAGTGTTTCAAGACAGGGACCAGCATCTTGCATCTCAGAGCTCTTCATAAACAACGCTATATCTTCCCTCCTACTCACTTGTACAAAAAAAAAAAAAAAAAAATGGGGAGGGGGGACGGACACAAAAGATTATAAGATATGCAGCCTTAATTTACCTGCAAGTTGACAAAATGCAACATAGCCACAATTTGTTATTTGCTCAATTCCTAACAGACAAATTCTTGTGTCTGTTCTTGATTTCAGAAATTGACTTAATTGTGTGTGAATAAATTCTACCCAACAGTCGCTCTCCTCAATCACTTGACCACTGAAAACGTTCTGGTAATAAAATATTACAATAAGTTTGCCTATTTGAGAAGTATTTTGGAATATTTTGAACTTTAAGGAAGAGTCATATAAAGAGTTGGTAACTTTAGAAGACAGTCTTCAAATAATCAGTCTATGATGGGAACACATCATCTAATTTTACAGCTTTATGCAGTAATTCTGGTTGTGAGAAGCACACAGAAATTTAAAAGTACCCACAATTTCAGCTCTCTTTAGTGTCATAAAATGAATCATTAGGACTGTCACTTCTAACTGAAGGAAAAAAGATATTCTTCATAAAGAAAAAATAACATATTCTTGGGTAATATTCGTAGTGGAACTAATGACTGAATTTGAGAAAAATTAAAGTACAATGACAAAATATTCATCTTTAAATAGAGGAATTTTAAAGTTTCTTTCAATAAATGGCTCTCCTTCAGGTCAAATAGACCTTTTTTTAATGCACAGAGTAATAGGTATACCTAAACTCTACCTGCTTAAAATCTTGACCTCCAAATTCTCACACCGTAAAAGAGCTCCAGGTCATAGATAATAACACTGCCTTTGAGGCTGTAATGACATTCTGTCACTGTTTCTGCTGTTAGTGTCAAGATGGGGACAAAACCCTCTTAGATTATAAAGGAATTTTTCAAAGAGAAGCAGAAGTTTAACCCCTCCGCTTCATTCCCTGATGTCAATTCTTGGATAAGTGAAGGCATGGATATATGGAAGCCCTCTTATATTGCCAGGACACTGCCAGGATTTACTGCCTCTTCTTCCCAGGACTCAATTCTCACCTCACTTAATCTGAAAATTGCCATCCTTTGGGTGAAGGAATCTGAATGGTGAAGCATCATCAAAATGAGAGATCACATCTCCACCAGTCACATTTACTTCCAGCAAAATACACATGGGTTGCATTGTGAAACTAAGAGCAAAAGAGATCTGATCTAAACTTGCTGTATTTCAATGAAATCAAGAGGAAAAATGTGTTGGTGTAGATTTGTATACTTAATTCTATGCACCAACATTCTAATGGATTTGTTGTAAACAAGAGCAGTACCCAATACTGAAGAAATAGCTGTTCAATTCTTCACCATTTAGCTGCCCACAGCTGAGATCTGGGGGATACTTTTCTTTCAGCTACTCAGTCTGCCATTAAAAGCTATCTGTAATTGGCGGTAAATGGAATCTTCTGCATCACTGCCCACAGAGTGGCCCAAAAATACATAGGGTGGTTGTAGATACTCATGACTGTTACGCAATCAGATCTTGAAGAGTAGCTTGCTAGTTTTCTTCAGGCTCTGGATGAAAGTATAACAGCCATTCCTTATCTTTGCAGTGTTCTGGGATAGAGTTGCATCTTAAACTTATCAAGATGCTAGATCACCTTGGTGCAAGAAGGAGCAATAGCGAAAACACAGGAGAATGTATTTGGGAAGTTTGGTTTTAGACAGAACAACAGGGAAAAACAAAAACACAAAGACACAAAACAACCACAAAAAAGCACAGCTTAATTGGAACTTAAGGTTGTCAAAGTGATCACTGTTTTTTCAGCCAGCAGTCATAAGCTGTATATTCTGCTTAGTTTTTACGGAGCTTATTATTGATAATTTTCTTTCCAATCAAGAAATCCCCACTTAATACAAAACTTCTCAGATGAGTTTAAGATTTTCTGACGTGTTAGTCGGAATGACACACACAGTAGTATTCCCCATCAACAAAACACACTTTTTTCCATTTAAACAAGTTTACACAAATAGTTGTGTGTGTAAAATTTAACAAACAACACTAATGTTACTTTTTAATCTTATTTCCAAAAAGACCTGATCATTCTCTAGTAACTACAGTGAATGAAGAGAAGATTTAGAGAAGAGATGATAGTTCCTCTGCCTTACATGCAAAGGACAGAAATATTGAAAGAACAGATTCTCTCTATTTCTTCTGCTTCTGTAATTCTACTATTGTATCTCAGTGGAAAAGGAGGAGTTTCAGAGGTTATGTACGGGTGAATTTTATTATACTCTTAAATTCCTTTTTTCCAGGAAAAAGAGCGCAGTGAGTTGAGATAAAATTTCTCATTTAATATAGAGATGTATGCACCCCAGCTCTCAACTGTAACTTGAAATGTGCATGTGCTTAACATATAAATATAATACATACACATGTATACACAGTATACTTACGTTATGGGTAAATGATATATAACAGATCTGCAGACATAGGATAAATACTGTAGATCTTGTAAGATCTACATCGCACAATTCATAAATATTTTTTTTAATATAATCATTAGCAAAAAAGGAATAACAAAACCTCCAAACCTGTGACTATTTCACCCCTACAGAATAGGTGGTATTCAGTGAGTAAGTACATTTTTCTCTTCAGGGTACAATAGAGAGCATAAATTCTTCAAAACTAGGCATTCATGTAGTATAGCAAAGATGTGTGACCCCTACAAAGGCATTCATCTATGCAAAATAACGGTGCAAAAAAAATGGTAGGCTGCTAACAGTTAAATGTGGGCCTCTTGTCAACAGCATTTCCTGAATTCCTTTAGCTGAGAAATAGTAACCGTGGAAAACAGCAAAAAATAAAAGAATGATATAGAATAGAGGATACAGAAAATTAAATCAGAATATTTAAAGTAGACTAATCACTAATAGGATTCTTTAGTTGCATGTAAAAGACACCCCTTTTCATTGAAATAATTTTGGCCACTCTCAGGTTTGTCAGCAGATCACATTCAAGTGTTAAAATTGAAAAACACTGAAATTCTAGAAAATGCATCCATTTGATAGTCTTTATGTACACAACACACTGCCATAATGGCATGTGTATTTTCAATTGGATATTAATTTCAATAGTCCAGATTTCACGTTAGAGTAGAAATGTTTCTCCTTTACAGTCTCCTTTACTTCTGTATGTGAGAAGATCTATTTCTTGACCACTAGACTGACAAAAATTCCCCTACAAGACTTCAAATAATAAAAAACCTCATAAGGAATGAATGAAAAACAGCAGACACCTTGGGTAGGGTTCATCTCGTCTCATTTTAGGCACCTGCAACTGGATGAAGAGTATTTCTCCCCATTGCCTGAAGAGGGAACCTAGGGTAATGCAGCCTGCTAAGTTGTGGAAAATGAGTTCCACTCCTTGTGAAAGAAAGCAGGCTGCTGATACAGCTTGCTGTTTGTAGCATGTGTCTGTTGGAGGATGCTGATACAGCGTGGTAGAGCAAGAAATGTTTTTTGACGTTTGTTGGGGAAAGAGAGCCTTGATACTGTAGGCACTGGGACTCTGTGCCTCCTGTTGGGTTTCACACAAACTGATGGTTCTTCACACCTGCTGTGGCTGCAAGGTCAATACGTTGCCTTCCTTGAGCGTGTCAAGTGCTTGCTGTGAGGTGCTGAGCAACCTCAAATTTTATTAAAGTCATTGGATAGAGCCCTCAGCTAACTCATGAGATGAAGTTGCACTATTTATATGATGAGAACATATGCATGCTGTACTATTAGTGCTAATATTTTTGTCAGAACACTTTTCTGAAGTAAAATGTGAGAACATTTGTGGGCAGTAATCACAAAACAGGGTTGACAGCTCCTTCCTTCTCATACTCAGTCACAAACGTTTTTCCTTTCAACACATTATGAAATGTAAATGGAACTGGTCATTTTCAGAAACCAGTGTTATTTGGTTGATAATACGTGAATACCAAAAAGGAGCTGACAAGGTTATCACTAGATAGCAACTGATAACAGCAGGCTGCCTGCAGCTCTACCTTAAATTGAAAGGATATCTATACAGCTTGACAGCAATACCTGCGAGAGGAAACTACATACTGCACTTGCAAAATTTCGTAAGAGATGAAGAGCACTAAGCCTCTCTCTTTCATCATCACCTGTTCAGCAGTGATGGGGCATTTTTATTTAACTAATAGCCTTCCATTCCATAGTTACAGAAGTTGTGATAATATAAAAAACATATTTTAATATTAATATCAAATGCTATTACAAAACTATCCTGTCTTCTGTCTCCGTGATTAGCGGTTCAGGCTGTATGTTAGGAAAATTTTCTTCTCAGAAAGAGTGGTGACATATTGGAACAGGCTGCCCAGGGAGGTGGTGAAGTCACCATCCCTGGATTTGCTTAAGAACTATGGAGATGTGGGACATGATGAGCAGGCATAGTGGGGATGGGTTGACAGTTGGACTAGATGATCTCGGAGGTCATTTTAACCTTAATGATTCTATGATTGTGATCTATGAGGAAATGTTTAACAGTGAAGTCCTTCAAGGTGATTGCGACAATCAGCCAACTCCAGTGCACATTTCACCTTCTACAGCTAGAAGAGCCACGACCACATCAACAATAATCTCTCTTCACGGCTGATAACTGTGCAGGAAAAGCTCTCTTTCTGTGAACATCCTGATTAACATTGCCTTCATTCTGAGCTATAGGATCTCTGGAAATATAAACAGTACTGATGTTTCAGAACAGAAGGCATGAAATCATAAAAAGGAATAATAATATCATCAAATTGTTTTGTTCTCCTCACCCAGAATGGCAAAAGACTTGCTCAGATATTCACATACAGATGTTTGACGTGCTTGATCATCAGTGAATCACCATTGTGCCCAGGCAGCCTGAACAAAGCTTGACACAGGCTTATGGTAGTAACTCCTGCCTGTTCCCCATCACAACTCTGTGTCATCACTACAGAGCGTGGGATAATATAAAAATAATGATTAAGCAAAAAGCTGAAACAAATCCTACCTAATGAATCATTATAGTAAGAAAGATCTGTACAATTTCAGGCTCACTCTTTCCTTCAGTATCATCTATTAAATCTGCTAATGCACTTAATTGTAGTAAGCTCATGACAAGAACAGATGCAATTGTCCACTGAAAGAAGCATGATCTGGTCAGGTTTAATGTCAGTGTGTTCCTCAGAGTTTCTCTTGTCAGCTTAAATACAGCTTGTGTTTTGAAAGAGCAGTTCAGTTAGGAACAAAAGAAATTCATGCACAACATCATTTCTCTTCTAACAATGGTTATGAATTGTCAAATGAGACATAACAAGTGCAAAGACCAGATTATTTTTTTTTTTTAATTTTATTTTTTAAAAGTATTAAGTACTTTTACAAAGACTGATGCATACTGGAATTTTGTAAGCTAGATATATTTATGATCTGTGGGCAGCTCTTTATATAGTTATGATCTATCCTTGTTTGGATAAAATCCATTTTCTATTCAGGGTAAAGGACTAATTTAATGTCTCCTAGCTTAGTAATGGATGAAAGAATAGAAACCACCTTTCAAACTGTGAATCAACATTGCAAGGCTGATGTAGGTGCTTGGACCTTGAAACTCAGCTTTGTAGAATGAGGTATGAATCCAGCTGCACTCCTTTGGTGGAAGGGTACACTGCATGTCGGAAGGAAGCGAGGACATCAGAAAATCAAGAAGAGAAGAACACGGAGGTTATGTAGGCAGGGAAAGAGTGATAGAAATTGCTGCTTGGTGGGAATAAGGGTGAGGGTAAAGACAATGGCTGGATTCTGTCATCAGAGGACTTCAGAGAAGACCATTTCAGAATGAGAAAGAGGTGTGGTCAGGATTAGAATACCCCACAAGTCATTTGCATCAAAATAATGGGACATACCAATATTTTCAACACAAAATTTAGAAAATAAAGTATCTCAGTAGCAAAAAGAATGGAATAAAAAGGTCTGGACAAAAAGCATGCAAGATTGTAACAGAGTTAGAAAATGCTTAGGATCGGAACAGAAGAGGATTCAGGATCAAAAATGAAGAACAGCATTGAAAAGCAAAGAAAGGGTTCAGCACTGGTCAGTTTAATGATACCAGAAAATCTCTGAACAGACACCCAAGCCACAACAGACACTTGGATCTTCTTTTTATACAAAAAGAGCTGTGCAGTTCATCACATATTTAGGGGACACTTAAAAACCTTTATTTAATGTGATTGAAAGAAGTGCTTTGGGGGCACAGCACTGCTCTGTGTAGGCAATGTAAGGGCTTGGCATTCTGAACAAATGGCTGGGTCCTGTCATTCATGTCATACTTACTGTGTTCAAGGAGACAAGATTTGTTTACATTCTCTGCATGCAAATAGGTCTGGATCAAAAAATACTTGACTCCGTTGTGTTTCTGAGAAACAACCCACACACTTCCAAATACTGGCTAACCACTGGCCCTAAAAAAAAGGGGTAATAACATGTTTCATTTTAACCACCTTAATAAAACTATCAAATGTAGGTATGTGCATACATTCCTGAAAGTTCCCGCACTGAAACAACTAATCACACATTCAACTATCTCTACTGTGCAAGAAATACATTTTCATGAGACATTTAAGTATGTATAAAATTATTCTTTTCAATGTCAATACAAAAAACTCTGTTATATTTAAAATGTTGGCACTGGTGCTGGTTTCTTCAGATTGCCCACTTCTGCAGCAGTTGAGTGGTTATTTACAAATCAAGTAAAACTCTCTGATCAGCCAAACCACTGTTCTTTTTCTGTAAACAAAATTGACAATTACATCCAATCTGAAATGCATGTGATTTTCATCTTCCTGAGACACTAAACAAGATACTTGCTAAAAGGCAAACAGTCTTAGAAGATGACTTTTTAACTAGTTCTCAGTCAGGTTAACAGACATCACCAATAAATTAGGCCCTAGCAAAATTTCCGGTTTTTTGATTGGAGAACAAAAGCAAATCTTAAGATCACGGAGAAACAAATAATGTAAATTTTTTTGTAAAATACAAATAATTGCAACAGCAGATATATTTGTAAGCATGACTATAGCTGCAAAGAATATATAGAGAACTGCACAACGATGGTTAACTACAATTTTTATGTACGTGGTGCATGGATGTTCTTTACAAAATGTGAGGCACCTGTTGATTTTTCTTTTTAGAAATCTAAATCCCTTTAAAAAAAAAAAAAAAAAAAAGTGACTGAAAAAAAGGGCCAGGTGAGAGCCAGCATGTATTGATTTCTACAGAGGAGTGCGACCTGACTTGAACTTCTCAGGACTTTGAAGATAAAAAGCAGAGCCACAAGTTCAATTTAAAACTGGATGCGAACTTAAAGAATAGACATCAGCTAAGTTTTGGTGTGCTAATTTATCTTGCTCAAAAAGTAAGTGGCTGCCTCTTTGATCTACATGCTGAATTTAAGAGTCATCTCTTTAACGTACATGCTGTTAGTCTGCTCTGAATGTGACTAGAAGCACAGGTGCGTTGCAAGATTGCACCAGGGAAGAATAACCAAGTGTCTTGACTGTTGAAGAAAAGGTTCTACTGTCTGACAGTCAAGGAATAGAAATACATGAAGTAAGACAAACCATTTCAAGAAAGAACTGGCATACAACAGCAAAGAATGCATCAGACTTAGCTTTTGTTCTTTCCTCAACATATATTTTCATGGGCAAGCATTACTACTTATTTAGATCCACATCAGCAAGCGCTCATACAGTGGGAGTGCAGTTTGGTCTTGTTAAATGTTACAGATCTTTTTCTGTTCATTTATTAAAATCAGGGTTTTGCTTTCTGTGAAGTGATGAATTATGAATTGGATTGGAATAGCTGAATATTGTCTTAATTTTAGTGGTTGCAGAGTACAGAATATCCCACACATTTCCTTGTGGTATTATGGAGAGGAAATTGTGTGGACAGAGCCTGTGATTTGTTCAGCGTGTTACTGCTTTTGTCAGCTCTCAACTTGTTTTAAGCACTCTTCCATTTGTGCTATACCTCAGTGGCTTCTTAATACCCAAAGTGGTTCCCAGTGATGTAAAGGAATTTCAGATAGATACTTTCCGTACTACTGATACTAAAATGTATCATTGTGAGAAATAATTTACTGAAAGGTACAAAATTTTGCATGCATTGGCTTTTCCATTGTTTACAATTTTTTCAGTGCTTCTAATTGAATAAAAACTTGTTCTTTTCCCCTTATGGGTCCTTCAGCCTTTTCTGGCGAGGAAATAGTTGGAGAGAATGTAAGATTGAATATAAGAGGAAGCATGAAATTTTCATATTGACATTTCTCTCACTGTCCCTTATAAAAGTATTCTGATCTCACAGGAAAAGGAAAGACATTTTTTCTGTTTCTGTGTGGTTTCCAAAACCCTTCTGTGGCCCTTACAAAAATGACCTTACTCATCTACTGTGTGACAAATATACAAGCTTTATTCCATCCAAAACCCCAGTTACTGTAAATTGGAGCATATATGATGGGCATCAGGGCTCTAATGGCTGGCAGATACCAGTTCACAACGTGCAGGGATGCTGCTACAATAATGTTGCAAGTTTCCTTTTAGGAATGAAAATCTTTTAAGGGATTCAGCAGCTCACCTTGGGCTTTACAAATTAAACTTATAAATTATAATGCAGGCCCGCCACATTCCTTTCTGACCCCCATGACTTTCAGTAAATGTTTGCAATAACTCAGAAAGACAGTGATAAAATGAGGAACACTACGTTTGGAAGAACAACTACACATATCCACTCCAGCAAATCAGCCAGGCATATAAATCATTTTCGGTCAGTAAGATTAGGAGTTGATAATGTAGGAATGGAATAGGAATGCTGAATCTAACAAAAGCAAGATAAAGTCTGCCTGAAGATTACCATGCAACACTTCATTTTATTTCTTAGCTCAGAATGAAAATGAGTAGGGCAAGCATAGCAGTAACCAAAACTTGAAGGTGCCTCCAAGACACCTCTCACTTTCCAGAGCAAGTTCATGAGTTTCCAAGGAAGCATTAGAAAAGTGACTACTCTTACAGAATATAATTACACTACTGATGCTTCCTTTGAGTATATAAAGGATGAGAGAATGTAATGAGACAGAAAGTTGTATCAGGTTGAAGAGCATCAATTTGTTACAGCATGGTGTGATTTCATTAGCCAGTTTGGACTCGGGCCTGTCACATGGTGCTACATGACTTACATATAAACCTAATACTTGAAAACAATATAGTGGAAAGTATAAGGAGAGTCCAGACATAAAAAATAGAAAACATTGAGTAAAACACTGTGAAGTCTGGGCAACAGTAAGTGGAAAATAAGCAAATACAAATTCTAAAGAGCCATCCACACAGTACCCACTAACCATGTCCCTCAGCGCCACATCTACCCTCTTCTTGAACGCCCCCAGGGACAGTGACTCCACCACCTCCCAAGGCAGCCTGCTCCAATACCTCCCCATTCTTTCTGAGAAGAATTTTTTCTTATCTACAACCTGAAATAAACGCCGTTAAAACATTCCATAGACTTGAGTGCTTCAAACGCCTGACAAAGTAGCATTAGGAAAAGGGAATTATGGAGACTATCAAGCGTTCCCAGAGGAGAAATCTGATGTGGGTTCAGAAGGATGAGGTCTTCTCGTCGAAGACCCCAAGAACGTTAAAACTAGCAAAAAGATGTGAATGTGGAACATAGCTAAATAGACCTGCAGAAACGCACAATAACCTTGGGCTATGATGGCCCAAAGGAACGAAATCCATATAAGACCTGTAGTCTGTGGTTTCTCCCAACGGGAAATGCCAGAGGCGTGGTGGTCACAGTGGGTGACACCACCTCAGGGCACTCCAGCACACCCTTCCCTTGCCTTCTTGGAGAGGCAACCCGCAGGTGCACCTCCTCCCTAGAGATGCCGAGGTGTCACCACTGGAAAGTGCCACCGCGTGACACTCCCGCAACCAGCCCGGCAGCAGTCGGAACGGAAGCCCCGCGGTGGCCGGGCTCAGCCCCGCGACGGCATCCCGCGGGCACTGCCCTCTGAGGCCGGAGCGCGAGCCCCTCCCCGCGCCGACACCGTCCCGGGGCTGAGCGGGAAGCAGAGCCCGGGCGGGGCCCGCCCGCCCCCACGGCCACGGC
>JAOWBP010002978.1:24199917-24257093 GCA_028571105.1 Tragopan temminckii
GGCCCTGCCCGGCTCCCGGCCCCGCCGCGTCCCGCTGCTCGCGGCAGGTTGGGGAAGTTGCGCCGTGCCGGCATCCCGTGCAGCTGCCGGCTGCGGAGGCGGGCGCCCGCGGGCAGCCCTCTCCGGCAAGTTTCCTTTAGCTGCAGCGCGCCTGAAGCGGGAGTTCTGCGCGCTGCTCCTCGGGGCCGCGGGCAGGTGGGAGCGCGGCGGCCGTCCGGGGCAGCGCGGCGGTGTCAGCCGTGCTTCTCCGAGCGGCGGTTTCGGAGGGTGGCGGAGCGGCGCGTTGCCTTCCTGCAGGGGGACTTCGGGGCAGCAGCGTGGGGTGGTTCGGGGTGAGGGTACGGCTGTTTGGACCTGATCGCTTGTGCGTGTCGTTATAACGGGGAAAAGAGAGATGCTGCTTACAACGCACAAAATGTGTACTCATCTTAGAAAGGCTGCCGCCGTTTGTGTTTTTAAGTGCTCTGAGGAGGTCTCGGAGCATCCACAAACTGCATGAAAATTAAGTAGGGAAGGAGTGTTTAAAACGAGCCTAGCGTTGATGCTGAAGTATGGAAGCGAATTGCGGAGTCCTTCTGACACGTGGAAACGCGTGAGTGTTCTTTTCTAGTGCGAAAGCTGCTGAGAATGTTTGTCATAAACAACGCGGGATAAGTGCAAATACAGAAAGCAGGGAATTCTAAACATATCTGTCTTCCAACGTTGTCAGCTTTAGTTCTGTGACATTTTGTTTTCTGTGACAGAAGCACAGTTCTGTGACAGTTCCTCGGGATGCAGTCTGCAAGCTTACACAGGCCTGTGAGCTTTGGTCAGAACTCAGTGAGCAGAAACAGAAGCTGTTTCAGCATTCCAGTTTTTCAGATGCCCTCTCCCATCTCTCCTCTCCCTCTTCCCCCTCACTGCTCCCCAACAGTTTCCCCAGATCTGGGTGCTTTATCTTTTTATTTATTGTTTCTAGATTTTTCTCTCATGTCCAATGCATTCCTGTGGCAGTGGCCCCAGCCCACGTATGTTTTGTACCCAAAACGCCTACTTTGTTCAGAGAGAAACACAGGCTTGTTCTCTGCCATAATACCGGAGCGTTCTTGGAAGACGGTTCCATCCCCACATACTACTTGTGTTGTGTCATTATGCGTATGAAATATATAGGTCTCAACTATATATAACTTTCCACAGGCAATGATACAATAATGCACTATTTTGACACCTCTTTTTCATTACGTTGGCAGAGCTCTGATCCAAAGTGTAGGAAAAAAACATGTAATGGCCCGAGAGGAATGCTACAGTCATATTTACCTAGTGATTGTGCCAGCTTCCTCCTATAAATATTGAAATAGCTCTGTTTTATATGAAAATGGCATTGTCAGATGAAAATTCCTAAAAGAAAAAATCACGCCATTGTACGTGGCGACCAAGTTCATGCCAGTGCAGCACCACGGTTAGTTAAGCCTACCCAAATGCTGCTCTCAGTGTCAGATTGCTTTTTATTTTGGTATCAAAATCTGTGACATTAAATCGCCAGTTTTCGAACAAGTAGTGTTTGGTTTTCTGTGAACCCTTTTTTCCATGAATGAAGAGCAGTCTACGTGCTGAAACAGGAGTAGCTGTCTGTAAGCTGCTGGGTGTCTTCTGTTTGGCACTGTCTTCCTGTGCTGAGAGCACTTTTTGAAAAGAGAAGTGAGGTATGTCCCATTACATGCTTAATTTGGTGCAGTTGTTCCTATTAGATCCTATTTTCTTCATTTGGAAAAAAAAAAAAAAAAAAAAAAAAAAAAAAAGAACAAGATAATACTATGATTAAAAGGTATATCTTCTATTATGAAAAAGTGTAACAGTAAGAGTAGTTTCACTTATAAAACCTATCTGCTTTCTACAAATATTTAAGGTGGAGAACAGTTTTCAGTTGTTTAACTGCCCTAGATATTCCTGTGGAAACTGCTGTTAAAAATATAATTTGCAGAAAATATAATACAGAAAATATTGACCAAATTCAAGTTTTCCTATTCCCCAAATGATATGAATCCTGGTACGAATTACCATGAGTGTTGAGAGTGGCGTAAATATTGCTGAAATATTTTCATCTCATTCACATAGTACTCATTAGGAGAAATGTAGTTTTGAAAATAATCGAATCCTGTTGTATACGAACCATTAGAACTAATGAAAATGACCAAAGAAAGTTGGAATGTAGCACAGTGATGTCCAAAATGACAAATTAAGTTAAGCGCATGTTGACCAGACGTCCTGCACTGTCATTGTTTTTTATTCATCAGGATTCAAACCAGCTAATGTAAAGCTGTCTTGGGTACATGTACGCAAGATGCAGAGCAAAGTGCCTCTGATTTACAGCCTGGTCATAGCTGAATCATGGGGCTGAGTGAGCTGCTTGCCTCTCAGGAGTGAGGATTTTTCCCTTTTAGAGAAGAGGTTTGGGCCTGATTTCCTGAGAACTATATGATATTCCTTATATGCATACTATATAAATGAATTTCAATAGAAACTCAAATTAGAAGAATCACTATTTTTCAGAACTTTCCAGTCTCTCTAGGTCTGTGCAAGAAAATGTTTTCTATTTCTCTGTTTAAATAGGAAGGTGCATATTATATTCAAAGAGTTAAATTAAAAAAAAAAAAAAAAAAAGATAAACCACACTTAAGGACAAAACATTGGACTATTCCATGGTAAAAGATATTTGTCATGCTTTGACCTTTTAGTAATGATTTTCAAAGGAGTAAACATTTTCTCAGAGAATGTTGGGTTGCTGTATCAAATAAGGTTAGACTGTTTACTGGAATTGATGTGTAAGTAATTTTTAGAGCTAACATATTGATGAAATCACCTTTCATTTATTCCACTTGGTTTTGAGTATTTGGATGAGAATAATCATATGTGACCAAAGAGTTTATCTCTTATTAGATGTAGCTTCTGTGGAATTAATACATTATATCGTGTTCTTTGAACTATGTCAGCTAGTGTTGACTTATTACAATAACATTTATAATACTATGAAATAAATACATGTTACACTATGTTGTCAACTTGAAGCAACTCTAAATGGAAATGAAATAGTGCTTAATTTCTGTACAAAAATGCTTTAATACCTCGAATCCACCTTAAAATCCTTTCCACTCCAAGGTCTGATCTAACCCTGGTGAGATATATCAAAACTTTCTGATATTTCTCCATTTTTATGCAATATATAGTTTTGTAACTCCTTCATAGAGAAATATGTCAATGTAAAATGTTAACGTGAGTTCCAAAACTAGAAAAATTCATAGATGGAAAAAATGAGCCAAGGGCTAGAAAGCACAATGATAGCAGTTCTAGATCAAAATGTCCCCAGCCTGCATATATCCTGAAGACTTCAGGGTGTTCCAAGGAGGTACTGCCACTTGGTTGCCCTACTCTTCCTTATTCATCTGCAGCTGGGTATCTGGGAACCAGGAACTGGGCTGAACAGATCTTCACTTGCTTAGGTTATACAATTCATACATTCTCACACGGTCAAGATTGGCAAACTGAAATTTTGCAATTCAGAAATTTCTTTAGGAGGAAAAGGAACTGTAAAGTTTTGTTATACAACCTTCAAGCTCAGATGTTCGCTTATCTTTAGCATTAATTCAGTGTGTTATGAATTGGGCAGATAGCAGGATGCAAATATTTATCCTTATTTTCCAGTAATTCTTGGTCGTATTTTTAAATATAAATATTAGTGTTTATCCCCCACAAATCATGATACATTGTTGAAGTTTCCTTATCATACATAATGAGTATAAGGATAGTTTGGCTTTACAGCTGTTGCATAACTAAACTGTGTTTTGCTCGAGGAAATGAGACAGTCTTCAGCAAAGGTAACTCAGAAGTTAACTCAGAAGATGACTGCTTACAGCACTTATTTTATTCTCAGTTCTTCTGTTTTGGAGCAGAGGATGCTCGGTTCCATACTTCACCACTTGATTTTCACTCTGAAGCATTCGGTCTTTGAAGTTAACTTCTGTTCAGCGTTCAGAGTGTGTGCTTTCTCTGGAATGCATGGCTCTGGGCCCTTGAGTCCCACATCTAGCTGAGACTGAGCAAGTGTGAGCAAGTCCAGTTTGTTGTACTGAGCAAGTCAAGCTTTTGTTTCCGTGCCGTTTCAACCTGGAAAGCCTTATTCAGAGTGTCTTAAAGGTGATGCCTGGTCTACCAGAGAAACCATCAATCCTCAAAAATAAATAAGCTTTATGAGCAACCAAGATAGGAAGGGACTTGAGCTGTAACTTATCTGTGAGGGAGATGGTGTGCTGCATGATGTTATATGTGCCTTAACTATTTGCTGAAAGTCTTCCACGGACAGCTCTGCATTCTGCTTATCACTTGGGGCCCTGTAAGTTTTCACGGAAGCTGCTGTGGTACTGTTTTTCAGTATAATCTTCATGCTGTTCTCATGGCCTTGTCCCTGCAAAACTACCATTGTCAAGTTTTCCCTGGAAGTGATTCCCACTGGTGCAAGAGCCACCAGCTTTTGCTTTTCCCTTTGCCTTTTCTGTCTTTCTTGTCTTCTCTCTCTCTCTCTTTTTTTTGTTCTCCTGAAGAAACTTCTGTTATTGGAACTGTTGTATGATGTCAACTGTGCAAATACATCAAGAAGGGGTGTGAAAATGCTTACATACTTGTAGTGAGAAGTCTATGTATGTGGGCTTAGTAGATTGATACAAGATCTATTTGTACCTGTTTAAATACAAATTATCAAGTAGCTTTCCTTGTTTCACTTTTTTGGCCAAACAGAAATTACGCATCTTTGCTGTCATTTAGACAACCTGAGTCTCTGTTCCTTAATATATTTGAATCCTCTTTTATATCCTTTTCAACTGAACATATATTGCCTCATTGAATGAGATCAGAATGGTAGTCTGTGGCCATGTGAACTCTCATTAGCATCTTGTCCAACAGCGTTAATATTCTCTTTTGGAAAAAGCTCAACTGATGTATCCTATAATCTATACGGGTCAAAATGGAGGTTTCATTTTCTGTTACTTTTTGAAGCTCTTTGAAACACTGAATTGGAGAAACATTCAATTAGAAGTGACCTTGGGAGCTCTGTTGTTCAACCTCTTGCTGGAACCAGAATCTGCATTGAATTCAGGAGGCATATTCCACAGCCTGTCTGACCTAATGCTTAATTAAATTCATAGTGGATTTTTTATTTGTTTATACTGAGTTAGAACATCCCATTTTCAACTTATAACCATTGCCTCTTGTCCTTCCATCATGCGCATCTGTGAAGAGCCCAGCTGCATCTTCTTGGTTACCTTTTCCTGACAGGCAGTTCTTAGGTTGACCAAAAGGTCTCTTCTGCAGGCTGAAACAATTCTCTCAACATCTCCTTATGGGGCAAGTGCTCCAGCCTTGGCTGTTCTGGTGGCTTCTGCAAGACTCAAGAAGAAGCGTCTTTCCTTTTACTGGGAGTACTAAATCAGGTGTAGTATCCCAGATGAGGTCTATTGCTTGAGAAAGAGGTGATTCTAAAACATTGTGTTGGTAAAAGTACCAAATACTAAGTAGCACAGGATCTGAAAATGCACAGATAAGGTGTTGAGCAGAACTCTACTGTCTTGAGATCGTAAAATTAAGAAGATCTATTATGTGTTTTGAAGAATGTTGTTTTGTATTTTGCGTGGTAGAAACACAGTTTAATTTACAGTTCTTATCAGATAAGTTCTTGAATAGTGTTATTTTCTTGTAGTAATGTGACTTTGGAATTTTGTTTTAACATGACTTACGTGTATTGAAGTATTCCCTTTGTAGAGGCATACAAAGCAAATGACATAAACAGCCTGTGTCTAGGGTTTTAATTATGCAAAATCGTAATTATTTGAGTTTTTGACAGTTATCTCCAGGGTGCCTAACTATTGAACTGAAACCTTGCTTTGACAAGGGGTGAGTGAACTGCAGGCATGAATGTAAGATTTTCAAGGGAAAACGTTGAAACACTAAATCCCAAATGGAAAATAAACAGTATGCACATAGTAACTGTATTTTGTGTTTAAAATATAAAATTTATTGACATGTTGCATGATTTATAAACACACCTATTCAGATGTATACGGAGCTTAGAAATAGACAGATACATTGACAATATAAAATAGGTACAATTACTACTTTAATCTTTCATATTTCTACTTTTGATAGACAATATAACCAGCACTGATTAATAAGCCATACTTTTAATTAGGTGGAATTTGATATTTAGGATTGAAGTAAAAACAGTTTTATTTAGGATATAGATATATACTTTCTATCTTCTCTGAAAATATGGTATAAATAGGAATATCAGTGAGTTGAAACAAAACAGTATTCAGTGGCTAAAACTGCATGTATGTTTAAGATTTGTATTTTTAACATATTTCTATTGTTACAAACATAACTGAAGGCAAGTTAAGAGCTGCTGCAGTCATGATCAGCATATGAAAAGAGTGCAGAAACTGCAAGAAAGTTTTTCCTTGCTTTTCAGTATTCCAACACATAGAATCTATTGTTTTGGTCTCTTAAGGAGTAGGAACTGACATTAGAATACCGCGTTTTGTTATATTCAGCAGAAGTTAATAGAGCGAGCAGGAGAGAATTTCTTAATTTTCAGACTACAGCTGGTGTAATCTTCCCAAGTCCCCCCTAAAATGTTTTAAGAGAGAACATACCATCTGGGAGTGATATGTGTGTCATTGCAAACTCTAAACAGCAAAAACATGAGCATTGAATAATTCAGCAACCCATTCTAGAAATTGAAACAGTTACTTTCTCTGTACTGTAAATATCTGAATATCAGAAGTCACTTTGGTCTTTACAGTACCAGGGATCTAGCTGGATGTTGCCATAAGGGCTTTTTTTTTGGCCCAGTTTTCCTTGCCATACAAATTAGAGTAGGTAGGGAGCAGAGAGAAGCTGTTGTTCAGTCTCACTGACAGCAAGAAGACATGACAATTTGCAGTCCTGAAACTCTAGGCCGCAGAACTGACAGTCAATAGTTGGTGAGGAATCTGAGCTAAGACCAAGCCAGAGAAAGGTATTTTTCATTTATAAATGGTATATCTAGATTTACTTTTCAGATACAGTCATTCGTAGCTGCCCAGCAATCAGTGCCTCTCACACATGCTCATTCCTTGCTGGAAGATAGATGCACTTGACACAGAGAGAGCATTTTGGACATAATGTGATGAAAAAAAGCTGAGCAAAACCTGTTAGAGGTGTAAATTCTCCTACTGGATACATATTGATCTCTTAAAAAGATCGATGAATGATGTATGCATCAAAGAGAACATTCAGCTGCTCTCAATGAATCGAGGTTTCTTACACATACTTGCTTAGAAGAGTGTAAAGGATCTATGTTTATGTCATCACATACACCTTGTCTCCTACTCTATCTGACCATATCTTTTCTTTTTCTACGAGAGAAATAAGTTAGAGTCCTGATATGAGAGTGCTATTTATTGCAGTTTAGTTAGTATTGCTTTTCGTGTTGGGAAGCTTTCATCAGAATGTACTAAAAAACTGCAGGATTAATGTGATGAGCTGGTGTGTTACCCTAGGTTTTTACTACATTTCAGTGATGTGACTTCTGAATTACCAGCCTGTTGCTGTGGTGAGATGTCTTCTAGCATATCTAAGAGCTGATAAAAGTCTTTTTCCCTTTTGCTTATGTGTATCAGCAATATCTAGGTAAATGCACCTTAAAAAGTAGGTGTGCATCTTATAAATGATTTGTTGAGATCACTGCTGTTAACAGTGTTAGGAATTTCATTGCAAAGGCAAGGATTTTACTTATAGATGAGATGGTCTGTCATTGACTATAACGAGATTAGGATGTCACCTTTGGTTGTACATGAAATTTTCCCCTCTCTGGTGTTTTTTTATTGGGCAGAAAAGGTAAGACAACACAGGGAGCTTGCTGAAAGCTCTCTTCAAGGTACATTCTGACTTAAGACTTTCCAGTGCTTCCAGTGTGGAAGGCTGTAGTATCATCATTTCTTTCCCACCAGCAGAAACAGCAGGGAACATGAACGTTGGACTTGCAGCTAGCAGCAAGTAAGCGATGCTTAGTGCTGATTTAACCATTAGCTAAATGATTTAATTTAGACAGTCCACCAAAGCAGTGGAGGATCCACAAAAATGTATCAAAATATTTCTTGATGATTCACCTTTGCTATCTTTTGTCAATTACTTTGAAATAATTGTATTGGATTTCAGCACGCATACTAAACTCATTTTCCCTGCATCAAAACATATGCATGCTTCTGTCTCTTCCATCACTACTTTTCCTTGCTGCATAAGGACAACTTTGTAGCTTCTTCACTGTATTCTTCTTATGTGTAAATGCAGTGTGCTGGTATACATGGCGGGTTGTTGTGGGCATTTGACAAATGAAACCGTTTTCCTTCAGGTTGCAAAGTAGCAAAAGAACTGCTTTCAGAATTTCACTGTGTTTTTACGCAGTCTGTACGCAGAGCATGTGTGAAATGCTGACTGACTTTGTAATTAATAAATGAGTATTATTTCTGACCCTGCTTTCCATTTACTCATCCTCAGAACGGCCTTCTATACTTCTGGGGTGAGTTGTTGGGATTATTTTTTCCCCATGGCGTTTGTACACATCATTTCTCTTCATTGCTTTCATTTTCTGTGGACTATTTGTGTCCCTCTGTGTGCTTGGAGGGACGACAGGAGGCACAGCTGAGCTTCTACGTTTTCCAGGTGACTTTTGGATCATAACTTTGATCTTTCTGACATTTCTATGCATAAATCCTAAATACATTTCTGTAGAGCTAATGACTCAATATAATCAATTTATTGTTAAGAAAAAAGAATATATCCTTAGCAGTGTTTCCAGTCTACTTCAGGAGAGAGAACGATAAGACACATTTTTTGTATTTTAAGGCCACTGAAATATAATCAAAAGAAAAGTAAGCTAGATAAAAATACTTAAAATTCTTCTTGCTTACTCTGATGGAGGGAGGTTTTCTTGCATGAAATTGGTTAGCTATGTGATATGTAAGCTAAGTATTTCTAAAGTATTTCACTTCAGGTCCCTGTTGCTATGTTGTGTATACTGTGATTTCATTTACTTATGCCCATGCAAATGAAAGCAAAGACAATGGCTTTTCATCCTTAGAACAGATACTGGTCATTGCAGTGATCCATCAGATTTTCATATGCAGGCAATCTTCCACTAATATTACATTGCTACATTGAGCAAAGGAATAATTAACTATACTGATTTTAGAGGAGCTGTTATTACTGATGAGTAACAAGGTAAATTGTAGAAAAAAAATATTTCTTACAGAATAGGACTAGTAATGCCGGAAGAAATAAAAAGTTTGAGAGAGTGAAAAAGATGTATTTTTAACCCACTGAAATAGACAAGAAAAGTCTTTGGTTTAGTAATGCAAATTTGCTTAGTGCTGTGGTTACTGTTTCCTAATAGTAATAAATTGGAGTGCTGTCACTTTGCCTTATGTTGACTGATTTTTCTTTTGCAATGCATCTGCAAATTAAATGTTTTGCCTATTTTATTACAGTTATGTACTACAAGGAGAATAGATAACTTTCACTCTGAGAATTGTATTTAAGAATTAAAGCAGTAAAATCTTAGCTACTTAAATGGAAGTGAATGTTTCCTGGGAGAAAATAGAGACTTTGGAATTGGATATAAGAGGCAACTGGGTTAGCCTACACCATTTTAGTTGGTGACGACTAGAAAATACACAGAGCCAACCAACTTTGCTGCCAGAGAAGTATCATTTGGGAGCAATAGGAAGTGAATATGTAGTCAAAGAACTGTTCATCTTCATCCTTGCTCCAACCTTGCTCTAGGATCTGCAAGAAGAGGTCATTATGGAGCTGTTCTCTTCTGCATCATATCTTGGTTCTGTCTCAGAGTTGTGTTTTTTTTTTTTTTCTCTCTTGCTTGGTGAAGAGTTGTAGCAAGGGCTGTGCCATCAACTTGCACACTGTGAGTGGAAGAAAAGCCCATTGCATAGCTATAAGTTATACAGGAAGTCAGATAAATGTTGGAAGAGCAAATGAACAGGTCTCAAAGGAAAAAGAAGTCATTACATTTTTGTTAATGGTAGACTACTCATATCCCTATCATATGTTGGAAATATATAGGATGTACAGCACTGAATATCTTATGCCTGGATAGGCAATAACATCAAATGATTGCAAAGCCTGATTGTTCCTGGGGTTTTTGAAGGCATACTCTGTTTTGGTCCTGAGCTTGTGATTGGGAGGAATCATCTTCTTTCATGTACCAGTAGAAATAAACTCAATTCAGTAATATAATAGAATTTGTTCACCATCCGATGCGTAATTATTGAAACAGCAAAACCAAAAAAAGGTGTTAATAGAACAGCGTTTCATTCTGTGTAAGACTGTAAAATTTACCATTTTGTTACAGAATGGGCTGTATTTCCCCTTTTGTCATATTACTAACATGCAGAAGGTACTAACATGCAGAAGGTACATTTCTGAGTACATAAGCACTGGAGACTGAATTGGAGTCAACTGAATAACCCAAGTAAAGGAACTATAGGACACTTTCAATACCTGATTTTGTTTGAACAATCAGCTATGAAAAAACAGATGTCTCACTTATATGAAACTGACATCTCACTTACATGAAAAAGAACTAAACTTTACATTCCTCTCTACAATAAAGTTAAATGCAGTTAATATGAATCTGCTGTTGCAGTAATGAAAGAGGATGCTTTCCGTGTGATTCTTGCTGAAAGAATGTTTGTTTCTTTGTAATTTTATTCAAATGTCAATAACCCTCTAATTATTCTGTGCAGTTGGCATAAATACTATTTAGATAAAGCAGAATGCTGTGTTTGTGTCTAAGCATGCAGAATTTCATCTGTGATTGTTTATGAAGGCTGGGATTCATTTCCCTGCCTGGAGAAAAGTTTGATGTTCAAAACTATGAGTCTGAATTTAGTTGTGAAGAAATTTTCTTGATTAAAGGACTAATTTTCCTATGTGTACAACTTTATGCCCTCTAGATGTTCAGACCTGCATTTTAAACTATTGCATGCATCTCTCTGTAGGCTCTTCTAGATATCTTAGCATTCTCAGGCATGCAAGGTGCTGAAATATTCAGCAATCCATGTAATTTTCCATTCTCAGAGTTCTGCACTGGGATATGCACTTCTTTTTAAAATTTTTTTTTTTATTATTTTTTTTTTATTTTTTTAGAAATGCCATTATTCCATCTTACAAAAAAGCCATGAAGAAACATATTTTTCTGCCTCTGAAAATTTTGTCTAACAATTGGGGCATTCAGTGTGGACAAGAAGGAGAAGGATGTGTCCTGAAACTCCTGAAGATGTGGATTCACCCAAGTCCCATGGAATGCCCAAACATCTCCCTGTTTGCCCTTGTCATTTCTGTCCTTCAGAAATATCAGGACAATCCAGAACATTTTCAAGTTCTTTGCTGGGTTCTGGCTTATTCAGGAATGCCTCAGAGAAGGGCTTTTCTTCATGCAGTACAGAAAGTAAGAAGAGGAGAGAAAGCAGAGATAGTAGTCAGTTCCTACAGTTCTTAAAACAGAAAACTTGAAGATATCTGCTCTCATTTCTCCATGCTTTATTATTACAGTCCATGAAGAAGTGTGTAGAGTACAGAGACGTGATAAGGTGTCTGTGTGCATTGCCTCTTCTCAGGTCCTCAGCTGACCTAGTCACTATGTAGTCATGCATAATCACAGTGGTGTTATCTATGCACACTTAAAAGGCATGCATGGAGATAATATTGACTTGTTCTTTGTTTTTACAAATTATTCTTAAAGCTGACAGTGCCTCCTGTTGTAAGAGCATTAATTTCCCTGTATTCTTTCCTGCAACTTTTTTCCAGTCTCCATTGCAGACTGAGTCCCAATCTGTTTCATAGCTTGCAACTGGCAGTTCTCTAACAGCCCTAGGCAACCGGCACGGACAAGTCCTGTCCTTAATTTTCTCCCTCTTCCTCGCTTGAACACTATCAAATTTTGGAGTATAGGTATCTTAGTGACTCAGAATCAAGGACAATTCTTTGTGAAATGAAAAGGAAAAAGAAGAACTTACCTTTTCCTGGAACAAGTCCTGCCATGCTCAGCATCTGCACCACAGAAACCATCCAGATAATCCTTGTGTTCTTCTCTCACAAGGTATATAAACAGCAATCATTCAGCTGTGCTTGCAACTTCTATTGCTTCTTGTTCAGCCCTCATGAAGCTCTAGGTACTGGTCTGGGGAATGTCTGCTTGTAGGCAGACATTTGTTGGCAGGAAGACGGTGACAACCAGAGCAGTGCAGTCGTGACAGTCTGAAAACAGCAGAAGTTCAGCAGGATCCCATTAGTGTTTAATATATGAATGTTGACTTGGTCACAGTACACAGTTCTTGACAAGCTGCACACAGAACTCAGGGACAGTGAATGAGTGTCTTCTCAAGTGTCTTCAGCACCTGGTGCTCCTAGCATAACCATAGGCACCTGTGGAGTATGTTTAAGCAGCATAAGTGTGTGCTCCCAGTATGAGTAGTCAGAAGTTCTGACTGGATCCCACTCATATTACATTCAAAACCATATTTACAGTTTGTTCTCCAGATCTCTGGTTCTGCCCCATGTGATTCTGATCATCTGCTTGTTCTTGGCTGTGAGTGTGGGTCTAAATATCTGCTGTGTTTGAGATACAGGGGATGGAGCGTGTGTCTGGGGTCAGTTGGGATCTGGCAGACTGTGAAATTCATCCTGGATAAGAACCCTCGAGGCAGGAGAGAAAAGACTGTTCTAAAGCGATGTATTGATGCTGCACCTTTGTTTCTAGACTGTGCTAAATGATAAGTGGATCAAGACACTCTTGATTCAAGTCTCCCTCCTTCAGATTGGAGTGGACACTTGAGACTAGCAGTCATTTGCTCTGACTACTTATGGCAAGGCTGCTTCATTTGATTATCTGTCTCAGTCATATCCAGGAGAGTGCTGACATAGCAATGCTAGAAGTGTGACAGCTGTGTTTGGTCTGAAATCCAGAGGTCTTGCTATGTAAAAAGTTTTCCTGTTTTGCATTTCTCAAGTAGTTTGGTGTCTACTGAGCTGCAGACAGGCAGTCCCAGTAGAGAACAAGAATGCTGGGAGAATTGGAGTTTCCAGAATGGCAGTCAAGGATTTACGCTGGGATTTCAGGACAGGGATTCATTGCCTGCCTTGCATGGTGAAGTTACAAGTTGTCATTTCCCTCTCATCTTGCCATTAGAGGATATAAAATCTCTCCTCCTGTCTGATACAAGTGGCAAGGTAAGTCTGAATTACCCACCACTTCTGGGGTTTGGCAATTGCTTAGGTTACATAGCCCATTACATCTGGCTTTCTCTCTTACTGAATGAAATTGGGTCACTCTTAAATGTATCTAGTCTAGAGCTGCTGCTGTTTTTGTGTAAGAGCAAGTTTTGGGATGATGAGACGGAAAGGACAGTTCTATCTTCTTGAGGAGTCAGCTTCTGTGTCTTTACTTGGGCAAGTTGATCTGCAGATATGTAGGAGAACACATGTTCTCTAGGCAGAACCTATTCATCGTTGTCCTTGAGCTTATTTTCTGTCTCAGTGACAAAATTAGGAGCTATAGATACAACCTTAATCTACTTCTTCCTTAGTACCTTAAGGTAAATCAGTGAGATCTAAGGAACCTGTCTGAGGTACTTGAGGGTTTACAGTTTGTTTATCAGCTATGTCTCCGGTGTGGGCCTGGGAGAAGGCCTTGAGGCAAAGGAGATTATATCTGGAAGTTGTGCTGGTACTGCAGAGAGGATGTCTGTAGGACACACTACTAGTATTGATGGCAACCTCTGAGTATTTTACTTTGAGCTTCATGGAAGGAGCAGGCATAGCTTGAAAGGCAGGAGGGTGGTCAACATTTTTTTTATATTAAAGGAAGCTCTTGAACTTTTAAAAACTGAAAACTAGAATGTTCCCTTTTCCTGGAGTACCTGACATTGTTCACAGTCCTGGCATATGGACATGACATTTTGCTGGTAGCGTATTTACACATCCACATATGGCCTTTCAAATGTGGCTCCCAGATCTCCTTAGTGCTATAAATTCCGTATCTCTCTGACTTGAGCCAAGGTATTTCCTTTGGAAATGAAATGGCAATTCCAGATTTTTGTGCGTAGCAGTTAGTAGAGGAACGCTAAGAGAAAAATGAGATATGATGGTTTGGCAACGTGATGACAAACTTCTGCTTGTTTGTTGGTTTGTATAATTTTCCTGGAAAGATGTCTGTTAAATGATACCAACATACTGCTTCCCTCGCTGAACATTTCAAAAGTCTTGTACCAAAAAGAAATTAGTGAAGAATTTTTAATAGCAATGTGGCTCCTCTCTACATCTAGGGAGAAGTATAGTGCTGTCCCTTGAAGAAGTCGCTTATTTTCTCTGTTTAGAATGATTCTAACAATTTGTTGTTTCTCCTGTGGCATTTGTGGATCCTTCCATCTGATCTCATGTAAGTTAGATGCAACATGAAATGTATGAGGGCTACTTCAAAAGTAATGCCTCCTACTTTATTATGTTGGCCTATAATGTCATAGGCAGATGTTGGTGGTATGGCAGTAGAGGTTGAACCTCCCCATCAGTATTCTATTCTGATTTGTTGCTGTGCAACAGATGGCAGCAGAGTGGCAGACTGACAGAATGGCATCTGACATGAAAGTGCAGATGAAGAAAAAGCATGGAATTGGATTCTCTCATGCAGAAAAAATGGCACTGACTGACATTTTTTGGTGCTTGCTGAAAGTTGATGGAAACCAACCAGTGGCTGTGAGCACAGTGAGGTGGTGGGTGGTGCATTTCAGCAGTGATGACAATGATAGTGGCTCACTTCCTCAGATGCAGATTTTTACGAATGTGTCATGCAGGCTCTTATTCATCACTGTTGAGAATGCACTGGTGGTGCCTATGCTGAAAAATAGCATTTTGTAGCTGTGAATTTACTCTATCAAACGATGTTATTGTTCTCTGTCAATCTGTTGTAGTTTCCATGGAAATAAATAGAAGGCATTACTTTCAGAGCAACCTATGTAGCTATGAAGACAGGTTATAATGTGAATAAACACCTTGGTTCACCTTTTAAAATTGGCATAGATAAGCAAGGGCCCAAGGCTTGGGTCAGACTTCTGGACTATTTAATACTCTTCAGCTGCATTCACTGGTTTTAATTGTTTCCACATGTTCATCTGCAGTTGCTATGGAACATAATAGTAAGTATGTAACCAAATGAAAAAATAAGTGGCTCTTTACCCTTACCTCTGATTGATCTTCTAAATTTTTTTGAAAGAATATAGCATCATCTTTTGGAGTCATGTTTCAAGTTATATTTTGTTCTAAATTCTTTTATTTCTCCTACCTTGTTTCTCCTGCTCTCTCATTTCTTGAATGGATCATCATTCATCCAGTGGTCGTTCTTCCCTAGAGTGGTTTACATTTATATTTATATTGTTTTTTATCTCTTACACAGTCACATACTCAGATGAATCCTGGTTTCAATGAGTGGGATTACTTTATCACTGCTTGTAGGTTGAATTTCTAATTCCTATAGAGATTTTAGAGATTTTACTCTTCTGTCTGAGTGAGTCTGTGAACTATGAAGACTTTTTTTTTTTTTTTTGTCTTAGAAGGTAGTATTTTTATTAATATTTAAATACCTGCAATTTTAAATATTTCACCTCTTTCATTTGCTTTTATGGGGCTTTAAATTGAATTGAATTTCTTTCTAAAATGTTACATAATTTTGAAATGAAATCAATGCAGTTGAAAGTAACAGCCTCATTAGTAAAATACACTGCAACAGGATTCAGCAAATACACATTTTCTAAATGAAGATTTGAAACAGTTTTTATTAGAGCACATGGTGTGACAATTTCATGAAAAGAATGCAATACATTATTATGATTCATACATAAAATATTACTGAATATGATATATTTGTACATACAATATTATTTGCTGCTTTATTTTTAAGGTAGATTGCACTGAATTAAATTGCTGTGGAACTGGAAAGTTTATTTTTCATTTATTTTCACACTTAATGTAAATGCTAACTAACATAAAGGAAAGGTACCACTCATCCTGCACCAGCAAATGTAATATAAAACGCACTGAACAAATTATAGTAAATGTAAATCCATACTGTGATCTGCTGTTTTGAAAATACATGTTTGTTAAATCTAGTCTGATACTTTGAAGTTTGTTCCTTTCAAATTTAGATTGCATAATTTGGAAGTTAGTCCTGCAGAACTTCATAGGCTCACATTCTTCAAGTGAAACCAAGGACTGACACTTTTCAAAGTACCTGTGACAGATACTAGGCTTCCATGTGCTGTAAAAGTAGTACTGTAAAGATGTTTGCTCTGTTATTTTTTCCACTTGGCTTGTCTCGATTATGGCGCTATAACACTTGTCCCAACATCCCCCCACTTTTAAAATTTTTTTTAAATGTAGGGAGGTTAAATACATTTTCTCTAAGAATCCTGATAGAAAGCTTAGATTTTAGCTCAAAGCAACAATTGCACATCCTGAGATTTTTATTTTATTTTTTTCAATACAGAAAGGCCTTTTGGAGAAAACAATGATGGTACATTCATTACCTAGATAGCAAAGCTCTTAGATTTATTTTGTGAGTTTTCCTTTGGTTTAATGCCTTCTCTTTGATTTTCAGTGGTGAATATGACTCATATGAGATGAAGGAACTCTTTGACATAAGTCATATTTCATCAACAGTGGAAGTGCCATAGTCGCTGTAGAAAAACACAGATGAAGGAACACAAATCATAGTATTTGGTGACATCAGTGGGCAATGTTGAAAAGAGGACCTTAAAAATCAGACTAAATGGATTAATGGCTGGGGAGCACAACTAAATAGGACAATCTTTGTTATGTGATTAGCAAATGAAAGTAGTTTGTAGACTGAGATCTGAAAAGAGTATAGAGATGCAGATGCCACAGATAGACATAGTATGACACAGAGAACCAGGAAAAGTCACAGCCTAATCCAAGCTGATAAAAGAAATATAGGTTGAAACTAGTGCTGGGTGAACCCCTGGGACACTCAATTAAGTTGGATGTATTTCATCTGGGAGTGGGAACATAACCCTAAAGAATTATAGGAATTATAGGAAGATATTAAAGCTAGATCTGAGGAAGGAAAATAATTAAATATTAGTTGAGGTTAATGGATTGTTGGTAACACCAGGGTTGTGTAAGCAAAGGTGCAAGTGAGCTAGGTAGTTTTGGAGTCTTTGTAATGAGATCAGAGAAATAGGTTTAGATGCGAGGAAATCTTTAAACTTAGAAGGACAGTTGATACAGAAGATTGGTGGTAATATTGGCACCTGGGAAGTAGGGTATAATGCACAAATTAAATTGATTAGAGGGGGAACAAATTAAGTTCAGCTGGACAAATTAAGTTGATGAGCTAAACAAATTAAGTTGATGTGGATAGTAGGACTAAGCTTTTGGTAGCTAGCTTGGGATCTGTTCTGGGAGAGTAAGTCTAAGAAGAGGATGAAAACATTAAGTATTGAGAGGCGTTTTCTAATGCTCTGATGTTTCAGAGTTTGGAAACTGTGACGCGCTGGAAGAGTCTGGTTAAATTGTAACCATTATTTTAGGTACTTAGTGGGAGAATTACTTTGTTATTAGATGAGATAAATAGGAAACTGTTTAACTTCACAGTGTTACTAGTTCAGGCTGGCTTTGATGATGAGACTACGTTTTATTCTCATGTATGTTTTAAATACACATTACAGCATAGGAACTTGATCATTTTAGCTTGTTGAGAGGCTGAATCAATAATTTTTGTTTTTCTTGCTTCTGATGTTAATGATAATTCAAAGGATTATGTGTGTGATACTACCTTAACATGCAGATACAGATTGTTAATGATGATGATAGTAACCAATTCACATTTATGTGCTGAATAAGTCCTTCAAATGTTCATTATGCATCTAAACAAGTTACTTGTAACAGTCAGCTTACAAACCATGTTTTTAAGCGCTAGCAAGAAGTAATTATATTTAAGTATGGTATCATTTTAGAGACTGACTCAATTCCTTTCCGAGTGTAGTTAATTAGTCCATTTGAGGTACTGAACTTGTTCTTGTTTTTATAATGTAACATAAGTATGTCAGCAATTACGTTTTTGTGCCTTCTTAGAGGCACATAAGGGCAAAATTGGGGTCAAATATTACACTGTAATCAAGTAAGAACTTTTTTTTTCTATTTTTTTTTTTTTTTCCCCCTCTTTCTGTGGTTTTGCTGTTCTCTTTGAGGGAAGCAAGTAAGAGTTAGGTATCCATCTAACTTCATATTCATAATTGATTCCATTGATGATTATTTGGATGACTTGCAACAAAGTTTGTCCTTGTTAGATTAGGACTTTAAATCTTACCAAGAGTGTGCTTTGTGAATGTACTCATGGTTGCATAAATGTAGGTAAATAAGCCTCAAGGGGCAGATAAAGACCACAGCACTGTGAATAGAATAACCTGTGACAAGCACACTGGTCCTCTCCAAAACCAGTCAAGTTTGAAATAGTGCTAGGCAACATCCTCTGAAGAATTAAAGTAAGCCAACACAGTGAGCAGTGTGTACAGAAGAGGATGTGAGAGATACGAGAAAATGGAATATAAAGTGAGAGAGCTTAATTCACAGTGAATTATGTAATTAAGTAGTAATGTCTGAAAAGTGGATTTAGTGTGTCTGAACAAGAGAACCAGAGTACTTTTTCTTGTTTGTTTGTTTAGAGCTGTTGTACTGTTTGTGCTTCGGCTGTTAGGCTGACCTGTTTGGGAAATCCAGTGTTCAAGTGATGATATGGCAATCCCAGACAGAGCAAGTTGGATCACTGGAAGAAGAGGTGTTGACAGAGGCTTTGGAACTGTTCATAGCAGTTATCAATGCCCCAGTTACATTGTGGAGCATTACTAATAGCTCTGACTTCTGAAGAACCAGCTGTGGCCAGTGGAAGGACCTCAAAGATAAACTATTCTTTAGTCAGATACTCCACTGAATAATCCTGATGGCATATAGAAATTCAGAAATATAGAGTTATGAAGAACTGCCTGCATTATTTAGGCCTAGTAAGTCTTCTACGTGAGCCTTGTCAACTTACTAAGGGTAAACAAGGAATGAATGTAAGCAAGTTATGAGGAAAGAAAATCCTTATTACTATTTCTAATTAAAATAAACTCAATTAAAAGATGTATATAATTCTGATAGAAAGGGCCAGACAGGAGTTCAAGATAGCAATAAAAGTATAAGCAAACTTCTCTTCAAATTCATAAGACACAAGTACTGTAAATAAAAAGTAATAACTTGATTAACTGAAATATTTGTAAAAATGTGAAAACTGAGTCAGCTTCTTATACCCACACATTGTTCCTAAATGAAAGTGAAACACTTTTTCAGGTAGTGAAAAACAATGTCCTTGTGAACAGGTAACTCTTGTCATCAGAACAGCCCTATCTTGAAGATTCTGACCTTTGAAACCTGTCCAGACCTGACCTTTCCCAATCTGTAAAATGAGTTTGCTAGTATTTTTGAAAGTACTTGCGTTGTCTTTAATTTTCATCAGATTCGTAGGAAAGAAATTGATGGAAGCAAGAGCTCAACCAGGCTCACAAAAATTGCGGTTTACTTTTTATAAATAGCGTCAGGAGTACGTTAGGACTGATAGTGAATTGCTTAGGTAAAAATCAAGATCTTCTAAGTGACTTTTTAAGAAGAGTTGAAGGCTGAGAAAGGGCTGTGACTGCAACAGGTTGTCATGTTAATGACAAGAAACTAGGAGATATGGGATAAATGATAAGGACTGAATATCAAAGAAGCACTATGCTTTTATAGTGGGTGAAATGAAGAGGAGACGGTGCTACAGGAGGAGAGATGGCTAAGAAAAACTCCCTAAAATGTGAATTGAAACAGCCAAAATTCCACTGGGTCTTAATCTCAGGAGAGCTTTTACACAGGAAACTTGACATGATATTAGAATGACTTTTTGTTTCTTTGAACAAAGAATAAATGGATTACTGCTGAATACTTGAAAGTCATGTGAGGTCACTGTTACTGAAGGCCGAAGGCTGCCATTCACTGTAACCCTTACTTTTTAAAATAAAACCCCTATATGTAGCTTTCTTTAACTTCAAATCTTGAGTTGCTTTTCCACTCCCCAACTTAATGAGGTACTGACTTGATGTAATGATAGGCTAGGAAATGTAGCACTTCAGATAGTTGACCCAAACCACAAGACACTTTCCAAAATAAAGCTCAGAGTACATTTTAACTCATTCATTGTATGTAAGAAATGTTTAGTGGTAAAAGTGTCTGATAGAAAGAGCTGTATTTTATGTGTTACCTCTTCAGTACTGACTGTCTTTAAAGGGATGGAGGAAGGCAGCAGGCTGGAGCAGAGGAGGAGGAATGGAGCTGTGCAATATCGCCTTCAATCCAGGAAGGAAAATCTAAATGTTGCTTTTTCTGAAACAAATTATTCCACAAGTCTGTGCAAATTAAAAGCAGATTTAATTTGCTTCTTGGCAGCTGCCAACTTTTTATTTATTTATTTTATTTATAAGGTGGAAGATGCAAGTCTACTAGACATGTGCTGAAGGAAAGTTTTCTTTGTGTCTCTTTCTTTGTGTCCCTGAATGTGTTTAAAAACCGTTTGGATGTGGTGCTCAGGGACATGATTTAGCAGTTGTTAGAGTTAGGGTAGTATGGTTGTGATTGGATTTGATGATCTTTAAGAGCTTTTCCAACCTGAGCAAATCTATGATTCTATGTTTCTTATGCTTGCATTCTTCTACCTCTCAGCCTAACCTGGTTATTTCACCTGGTAGTATGGAAAGAGAGATGGCCAGTGCCTGTTAAATCGTGGGCCACTCACACAGGTAGCGACATGTCTGACAAGAGTCCTTAGAGCAGTTCTTTTATTTGCTTTTTTTTTTAATGAAATGCACTTTAAAGTTTACGCAGACACAGCTTTTTGGCTTTATTACTAATACCCATGTACTCTGTTATCTGTGTGAGAATAGTAAAGAGAGATAAACATGTGAAAGAAGTAGGCTGGTGCAGATGTTCACTGGACAATGCTTCACGGTCCTGCAGAGCTGCTGTCATAGCTCCTGCTTTTGTACAGGCACTGAAAGTCGTTTCCCTATCTCTCGCCAGGACAAGAGACAAGGAAAGGAAGGATGTGGCCAGCACTGTTGAAGGTTAGGAATTTGAGCTTTCATTTACCAGGAGGCAAGGGCCATGTATACAGTTTTTAACAAAGTTATTAATAGTAATGAGCCTTTTGTGGTGGTTAGTTTATGGCAATGTGTGTTGGTAGGGTTCAAGTCTTCTCTGGAAATGTGAAGTACGATATAGACAGCTATGCATCCATTAATGCATATTTAAACACAACTGTTGGAGCGAGGATTAGAATCATTTTTGCATAAAAAGTGATTAAGAATGGAGAACTTGGTGAGTTCTTAAAAATATCAAGTTGCTGTCAGTTTTTTCTCTTTCACATACAGAGGGGATGCATGTATTATCACAGTACTGTGGTTTGATAGAGAATAAGGTGTAAAATGTACTCTGAACAGTGTGGTTTAAAAATACGCATTGTAATAGAATCAAATGAAAGGGTTTATTTCCTACTCTAACTTCCTAAACTGTAATAGTGCAAATAATATTTCCATCGGTGAAATAAATTCTACAACTCTATACTATGTTTATTATGAGACTGACATCTCGTTTTGAGAAAGCAGAGTTATAGCTTTAAATGCTTCTCTCTCTCTCTTAACTGAGGTTTTACTGTGGCGGAGAAACAGTAATAGTGCATATTTTTCATCAAAGCTGCTGTAGTCTGTGATGCATTTTCTTTGGCAGGTGCCCATGTTTAATTATGAGTTCCATGCCTAAACATAGGTAACTGAAGTGTCTCCTTCCTGAGAAAAGAAGTGTTTTTCTCACAGATAGTGGAAGCAGATATTCCTTGGAAAAGTTACTGCACCTCTGGAAAATGCCGCTTAATTTTGTTCTTCTGACTTTATTCTTTTGCTGTGTGAAGTGCATCATGAAAAAGCCTTTTTATTTATTTTTATCAGTATCTGTTACTTTTCCCTGCTGCAGTCAGTCATGAGACTAGGAAGAAAAAGCAAAGCCAATGAATGTATTCCCAAGTCTTGGCATGTTGATTATCTTGCCTGCATATGTGATTTTTTATTTTGTTTAAGTAAGAAGAAAACAAACAAACAAACATGAAACATTAACAAAGACAATAGATACTACTTTTTTTCATGGTCCAAGAGCTCAAGACAATGAAGTTGAAGTAGTAGCACGTTGGACCTTTACTGTAAATTTTAGCAGGATCAGATTTTTATTATTGCATTCATATATATTTTTTGTTTTCCCTGAGAATGCATTACTCTTGCCAAAATGTAGATGTTTGTTGTCTTGATCTATTTAAACATCAAAAAAATACACGAAACTGTGGGTTGTGTGACTTGCCTATTAGGTGAGTTGCCTTGCACCTCCTTTTTTCCCCCTTGTTCTTCTCCTCTGCTGATGCTTCCATTTGTTTCTGAAGGAAAATTCTGCATTGTTTGAATATTGCTGTACTTTCACTTGCTGCTTCTTTTCCTTGTCCCTTTATCACAATTGACCATTTTAGCTGAAGGCAAATCTTGGGATAGAACTCAGAACTGTCTTTCAGGATGTTTTCTGGCAGCTTAGTGAATTCTTATAACCTCTTCCATGCCCTCTTCTGTTTCCTGTTCTGTTTCTGAGCTTCAGAATTATTTTTTCTCTTTCTCTGCAGATCTCTCTACCTGCCTCTGGGAAACGGGATTTCTCCCTGCTTATACCAAAAGGGAGAAGGAAGGAGGGAGGAGAAAAGAAAGTGATGTTGAAAATGGAGTTTGTCAGCCTTAGAAAGCTTTGCCAGTGATCTCTTCTACCTTTCTAGGGAGTAGAAGAAGGAAAAAGGGTGGGAAGAATACCCACAAAACTGACTTTGTCAGGTGATCAAAATGGCTCAAATACTATTACTATAGTAGTAAAATACGTGGATGACTGAAGCATCCTCAGACCTATTCCTTAGATCTGAAAACTGTGCATGCTGTTGACCTCTGACAGCATAGGTTCTATTCTGTGCTAATCCTATTGTTGTTTATGGAGTTCTTTGTGGTAATGTTAGAAGTGCTATAACTCACTGATAAGGTTTCTCTCAATTTCCCACAGTAGCTCTTTCACCAGTGTTGAACTTCACACTGTATATAGCAGCTTTAATTTTTTTAACAGAAACATCAATTCATCTTTCTTCTAGCTTCTTCAAATTAGAAACACAATAAATGTGAACTGAACTTATTTGTCCAAGGTAGTATCCATTCCATGAAAAGAGTTCTACGTTTTACTGTGAAGGCAGGTCATTGGCTAGCATCAGTTCATAGCTGAACACTCCAATAAATGTATTTCTTTGGGTAAATAGAAGGTTACTCATTTTCTTTTAGTTTTATTTTCAGTCAGTTAACTAGATTTCTTCAATTTTCTGATTGCTATGTTAATCAGAAACATCTGTAGTCCCAAATCCTGCGTAGTGCCTCTTGGTTTTACTCAGTCCTTAGACCAGAGATCCATGAAAAGAAGTTCTATGCCACCCTGGCCTAGTTGTTGTTTTCAGAGCCTGATGTGACCTTCCATTTGGCTCCCTCGGAATGCGGACGGCTTCCAAGAGGAGATGACGTCACCGAAGTCGTTTGTCAAGAGACCTCATCCGGTTTTACGCAGGAGCTTTAGCCACAGGTTTATGGTTAGGGATGTTTGCATTCATGAGGAAAGCAGCTTCTTCCAGCTGAGGGACAATGCTGTTCTATAATTACTAGTTTTAAGCTCAAATTTTATATTGCCATTGAAGTATAGCTGATGTCAAGTAAGGAACTCCTTCAGTATTAATATATGTAACTTTACTTAAGGTTTCCATGTCTATTCAGTGTGTATTGCTCTGTGAGTAATTAGATTAGGCATTTTCCTTTAGGTAGGACATTTTTTGCTGCTCTGCTTTCAGATTTGTGTTAGGTTTTAATTTGCTGTAACTTTGTGTAGACCATTCTGAATAGGAAGTTGTCCATGGGTTGGGAGGGGTTTTATTACCATGTTATTTAAAAGAAGACAAATCTCAAGTTGAAAAAAAACAGACAGTATACTGAAAAATATTTCATTGTGATGTTTATTTGCTCTTTAAATCCATTGTATGGTATGCATAGTATCCTTGAGTGTGATGAAACTTCCCTTGAAACTCATTTCTATCTTTATTTGCAGTGTGGTAGGTGAGAAAAGTGCCTGCTGTCAGGAGGCTGCAGCAGGAAATCTGCCACTGGATGAGCTGCCATGGGCTGCGGACAGGTTGTTGGGCCTTTGCCAGACCAAGAACATAAAAACTATTCTTGTTTGTGCGTCTGGTGTTACTTGCTGCAAGGGGTTAGCACTAGATCCAAATATAATGCTACAATTTTAATTATTTTTTTTCTTGTGCTTCCTGCCTGTTGTGGAAAAAGGATCTGTGACCACTTTCATTAACTTCTCCCTTTCTACAGAAATGCAGTGACCAAGGTGACTTACACTTAAAGGGCGAGAAATTGTTCATTTGGATATATATGTAATTTTTTTATAGCGAAGAGAATGATAAATAATTATGTTCTTATCAATTTAAAACTTGAGTTTTCTGAAAACTGGACTGTTAAATTCTGTATTGAATATCTTGTAATCTCCTAAGAGCCTCTTCCTTTCTGGCATGCTCACAAACATTGCATCTGTGGTTTCTATCTTAATTGCTCTTAGTTCAGAATGGGGCAATATATGTGTTAGGAATGACAGTTTGTGACTGCAGTTTTAGATTTCTTTTTCTTACAAATGGAACATCCCATGTCTGTGAATGTTGCATAAGAAAAGTTGTTTGCCTTGTTTTGTCCATCTCAAAATGTGTGCTAGAAATCAGGCTGTTTCCCTCTCTGCCACCTATTGTATCCCCTTCCTGTCTCTGTGTCTGTGCACTTTCATTTGAATCCTAAAGTCTTGAGGAATGTTCTATTTTGTTTGACATTAGCTTTGTTTACATTAGTTTGACAGGTGATGCTTTGATTTAGAATTGCTTCTGTAACCTGGAAATCCTTTTTTTGACATATGACATATCTCTTCACTTTCAGATGCTTTTGGCCTTTTAAGGCTGCACAGCAATATTTAAAATCATTGCATTATGTAATGCTTGTGAGTAACAACAACAAAAAAAATCAGCATGTGATAAATTTGGATAAGTTCTGTGTCACCTACCAGTTAAGATAGGGAATAGTCATTATTCTTTTTAATAAGATGATTTCTCTTCCTTTAGCTATTTTTTTTCCTCACTTAGATGCAACAGCAAGTGGAGTGTAATCTCACATAGAATGAATTATTTGTTTGACTGCTTGACATCCCCCACCTGTTAATTCCTAAAAGATTAAAAAGAATAAAGTTAATAAAAAAATTCACAAGCTGAGGGCCAACATCTGAATTTAGTACGTTTGTCAGGAGATGTGGTCTGTTCTATGGATATTCAGGCTGCTCTTTATGACAGAATAGGAAATAAAAAACACAAGCTTTTAAGGTTAGAAAAACTTGTTTAGGCTTTTTGTTTATTTATTTAATATTTAAATTAATGACAGCGGTAGTGTTATACAGTGCACCTACTGATGTGTTTGCCAAAACTTCAATTTTTAATTCAAACTGTTTTCATGCAGACAGGGTTGCTCTTGTTTGAATAAGTCTTTATGGGACTCTTTGGTTTCAGGTGTGATTTTTCTTGAGGTCTTGAGTATATTAAACCTGCAGTTCAAAATCAAGTTCTAGTGCTGATGGAGAAAGTCCACATAGCTGAAACTTAAATGTCTGTGCATGTGAAATATTTCAAACTAAAATACATGCTGTAGTTGGAATTGTGACGAGCAGGGAAGCTGAGTCACTTAGAAAGAAGCTAATTATTATTTTTTTTTAATGCTTGTAACTGCATGCAAAAGTGAATGGATACAAAGTTTGTTTTCCTGTGATTTACTTGTAGCTTGTCACTAGATACAATTTTTAAACATTCTTATTGAAACTGGTATATGTATCAGGAATTCATACATTTGTAAGTTCTGTGTGAATAATTGAATGTACAGAAATATTTGCTTTAAAATTTCTACAGTTGTTTATACTCAAAGTATCTTCTGGGCAAAATAAAGCAGCAAGTTGATTGGGGCTCTTTTTCTCAGGGGGGAGAGGAAGGGAGGGGCAGGACTTTCTTTAACCCCTCTAAAGAAGACTTAGTGTCCATGATAATTATGAATATATTTAGGTTTTCCCATTATATGTGTTTGCAGCAGAGGTCAGAATTTTCTCCTGAGTTCCGGTTTATGATTTCAGTTCATCAGCCAGGTGCACCAGTAGTTCTCTTATGTTGTGTCTGGCAAGTTCCTCTGTATTATCAACTTAGAAATCAGCAAAGATAATTCTTGATTTCATTTTTTAATTTTTTAATTTTTTTTCCACCTTGATGGAATCATAAAAAGCTGATCCTACATGAAAATAACAGTGGCAGAAGCCAGTTAACAGATTAACAGATTATCTGTTAACAGTTAACAGATGCAGAAGTCTTGTATTCCAGTGCTGACAACGCAGAAGTATTAATCAAAGTTAGTGTCGCTTAGTCCCTGCTGAACCATACTCGTAACAAACATCAGTTTTAATCATAAATTTGTTTTGTGAAGAAAAGCAAAACTATTGTAAAGAAACCAGTCATTGTAGGACATCCAATATAAGTGTTTTTAAAGCATCAGCTTTAGTAAAAGGTTTGTATTCTTGCTACACTCTACAGAACTCTTTCTTGTTTTAGCTTTGTGAAATTCATTACTTTTTTCTTTTTAATTTATCCTAGTTAACTAGAAGAGGAAGCTTATGGTTTATTTTGTGTGTATGCAAACATAGAATAAGCAAGCCATGGTCTTCCTTCTTTCCTTCCTATATTCTACTGTAACCAATAATTAATAATTTCCATAGTTAAAAACCAAATTTAAATCTCATGTATTTTTAAAGATTTTTTTTTGAATCATTATGTGAATAAATTATTGATGAAGATTGGTAATAAATTATTGATTATTGAAATCCTGCATCAAATACCCCCTGAAGCACAGTGTAAACAAGCAGCGTGGAGCTCATGCTGCTTGTGCAAGTCTCTGTACTCCTGCTCTCATTAAGATCTGCCTTTGCTCTACAGAAGTCTTCTTAAAAGTTTTTCAAAGGCAAATTTAAAAATCTTCTTACTGTATGATACAAAGCATTACTCTATTAGATGCCTCAGCTCTGTCTGGATAATTGGTCCTGGTAGTGCTGGAGAAGAGGAACAGGATAAAAGAAATTTAGAATTTGAGATTTTCTTCTGATATTCTATGCTCTATTATCTAGTAACTTATTTTATACAGCTTTATGGAAAAAAAAAATATAAGTGTATAAAGGATGAATGCTCCCCTTTAGCTATGTCTATCTCATGTTTTTCCACACCCTAGTATTTGGGGCAGTAGACCATATCAGCTTTAGATTTCCCTACCAGAGATGGTCTGTGTGTGTCAGGTCGTCTGATTCAATGCCAGAGCAGAAAGCGTGCTCCACTGGAATAAACTGGTTAGGGCCATGTCCAAATGGGTTTTGAATACCTCCAATGATGGACACTACACATCCTATCCAGGTGACTTTATGCTACTGCTTGGGTACCCTCCCAGTGAAGGAGCTGAGGGAGCAGCGTGGAGCAGGGAGGCAGAACACCTAAGCTGCAGCAGAAACATTTCTGCAGCTGCATGGTGAATCAGTTCAAAAGTCTGACGAAGCTGACAAAAAAGATGTTTTCAGATAGATTGTATTTCCTACTGATTTCACTGGGAAATCATAATTGGCACTGCAGAAGTTCAAGCAGCTGCTTGGAAGTGCATCATTTAATCCTGATGATTGAAGCCTAAGACTCATCTCTGATGGAAGGCATCATCATATTTCGCTGTTCAGAAATCTTATTTGCTTCATCTGTGCAGTAGATGGTGAATGCAAAAGAGGCTGACCGAATGGCTACATGACTATTTTGCTTGGGAGGGCTTCAGAGAGAAGGATTTGCTGTCTTAGCAGTCTGAGACTTTCTGTGTACAATTACATAAATAGTACACTCACAGTATGCGAGGTATGAAACTGTGATGTTGTGTATGAGTGACTGGAAAAGCACGGTGATGTAACTTTTCAAAAGAAATAATGTAAATTTCTTGGCTCTGGATCCAGTAGAGGCAACCAAGCTTAAATGTGTAGGAGGAGGGGTTGGATTCTTTGCTGTTGTGCCGCTGGTATATTGAGACACTCCAACACCTAGCCAATATACTTCTAGGGGGGAATGAATTGACCACATCATCCTAGTTGCACAACACGGTGCACCTCCTGCCACCTGGTACCGTTCTGTGCTTATGATTTAAAACTGGCTATATGGTAGTATGTCTGGAGATTACTAACAGGCTCAGTAAAAAACAAAAAAACTTTTCTGCTTGGCAGAATAAAAAATGACTTTAGTGGGGAACCAAAATAGTGCAACAGCCCAGAACTTGCTGATGGAATAGTTCCTTATTGACAGATTTGGTGTTATATGTAGTGCAAAATTGCTATTGACTTCAAAAGTTAAGCAAGTGGATATCAAACTAAGAATAAGGTGCCTGGATACCTTTTTGTAAAATACTTAATCCTGAACTGAGCATAGGATACTGAAGGCTTTGTTGGTCTACGGAAGCCCTAAATTCCCTCTGAATGCATTTATATACCCCAGTATCTCTTGTAGTAGACTTTGATAATGCTGCTAGGAAATCTGTGCTGTTTGGCATGTAAAGGTTACTGCCTAAGAGTGTTATGCTGCATTATATCATGGTTTTAGTCTACCTTATTCTTACATTTGTAAACCAAATGTGGTAAAAATGCAATAAAGAAGCATATAGCTATTAATAACTGATTTGCTTTTTTGAGGCGATATCTTTTTTGTGTTAAGTTGTTGGTGTGAATTCTAAACATTTGTGGTCCTATTTTTCTCCTTTTCCATATGCCAGCTCACTTTTTATTCATACTCAGATGGTTCACGTAAAGTTGAAAGGGTTGGATGTTGCTACTTTGGAGTTAGCCTATATTGGTGAATTTAGTATATGTCCATTGCAGTTTATCGTCTAGTCGTAATACTGCCATGCAGTATTTTTGAATAAGATCTGTAGCTTGGTTATTATTATTTTTTAACATCTAATTTTCATTACATGTACTAGAAATACTCATTCAAGTTTTTTTTGAAAAGTTCTTTGAAAGAGGTCTTTTTTTTCCTAACCATTGTGCACTGTAGTGATCAGTTGTATTTATTCTCATAAGCTGATGCTTAGTTTCTACACACAAGCTGTTGTGAGAAGTTACTACAGTTTCTTTCCTTGAGGCGAATGACCTACAGCAATAAGAGACAAAAATTTTGTCAAAAAGTAACAGAGCTATTTTAAAACAGTATATTCAGCAGAGAATCAACAAGACACACTATTAGGGAAACAGTTCATAACTTAATGAAGCGTAGCATTCTACATTTATTTACAAAATCTCTGCATAATTACTTTCTAAAAGCCTTTACAAATAGGCATAATTTGAATTTTTGTAGAAAACTCTCTTGGAAGAGAAATATCCTGAAGACACTTCTGGGAAGTAGTTTTGAAAACTATGTGCCTATGGAATCATTTCAGAAGTGCACATGAAACATTTATCTTAGGTAAGAGGGAAATGAAAGTAGAAATATCTATTTCATTTGAATCCTGTTAATTTGTGTTCACTATATCCTATTTCAGAAACTCAGTTCTCAAAGGAGTTTTGAAATACAGGCACAAGATAAGAAAAAAAAAAAAGGTAGTCTGTGAATACAATCTCAGGATAGCAGAGTAAAAGATGACAATTAAAAGGAATGGCATTAATTGATATGCTTATTTCTTTTTGAAAGTGTTGTGTCTATTTATGGTAATGGGAAACATAAGCTTTATGGTGGCCACTGGGCGTGAAAATCTAAATTCTGTTTCACACTGTTTTTCTGCAACATTTTCAAAGCTGCAACTATCCTTTGGAGTACATGAATAACTGAATTTCTTTTGAAGCACAAGGAGTAGCATCATTGTTCCTGAGTTTTGCTCACTCGGGATCACAAACACAAGTCACTGATGCATTGCATCACCTCCAGTGATATACCTGAAGGTAGAAGGTAATTTGCTGTATACTGTGCTACAGCGAAGTTGTGACACTAAGGGATGTGATTTGGTAATGGGACTTGGTAGGTCGAGTTGAAGACTGGACTTGGTCTCGAAGTTCTTTTCCAATCTGGATAATCCTGTGATTACTTTGCTAACAAGTAAGAGATGAGTTATTGTCCAGTTAAAGTGGATTTCCTTAAGGGTTGGAGATAAAGCGATTTCAGGGCTCATTATATATTCTCTTTGTGATCTTATATTTTACACATAAAATTTTAATCTACTGTGGCCAGTGCTATTCTTTTTTTTCCTTTGATTCAATGCTAGTGTATGGCACTGCAGTTCATACTGTGTAATTTATAGTATGACATTTCCTTAGTTAAAGGAAAGAAACGAAGCGTGTCAGCTTATCAGTAGAAGTGCATTTAAGAGAGAGTGTCTGTGTTGTGGTGTAATTCCGTATATGATGATGTGGAATTTTTCATGTTCTAAATGTAAAGTCTGATAATATGAGTCTTCCATCATAGTTGTAAGGAGTTGTTAAAACTGAACCTGAGCAATAACACTTGGCTTAATGAAAGTTTTGCATTTCCAAGAAATATATGGAAATAGAGTATCAGGCAGGATGCCAACATCACTTCATAAAATATAAGATTACCACTGCAGTTGAATTCATGAAATTAACAGAAATCTTTTTATGGGGATCCCAGCGGAATGTTTTATTACATGGGAGTTATTCTCAGGAGGTTTAACTTCAATGAATATTCAGTTCTGTGCTCTCTGTGATGATCTTGAAAGGAAAAAATCCTTAGCTTTCTGATCGTGAAGATTCAGAGTAGTTGAGGATAGACTCTGGAATGGATCTCCGGAGACAGCCAGTCCATCACCCTCCTTAAGGCTGGGTCAGATAGAGCAGGTTGACCCACATGGTTTACAATCGGACTTTGAATATCTCCGAGAATAGAGAGTCCACAGACTCTTTTGGCAGCCTGTTAATGAGGTGTTTGGCCTCACTAACAGTGGCAAAAGTGTTTTCTGATGTTTAGACGGAACTTGCCAAACTTCGGTTTGTACGCAGTATCTCTTCTTCTGTCACTTTGCATCACTGAAAAAAGCTTGGCTCTGCTTTTGCTTCTTAGTTCATCAGGCATTTGTATACACTGGTAGGCTCTCCCTGAGTTTTCTCCTCTCCTTTCTAAACAACTGCGTCTCTCTCTGCCTCATCTTATGAGAAGGACATCCCAGTGTCTTCAGTATTATCAGTGTTTCCTCACTCTAATATTTTCATGCGACACTGACACTACAAAGCCTTGAGCTAGACACTAGTATCCCCTCCTGTTGTACTTCACTAGAGTCAGTGCTGGACTTTGGGCAGCAGATCACAACCCTTTGAACCTGGCATCTCAGCCAGTTTTCAGCCTCTCTCTCAGCCTCTGTATTTCACCAGTTCATCTGAGGATGTCGCAGGAGATGGTGCTGAAAGCCTTGCTAATTTCAAGATAAATCATGTCCACTACTCTCAACAAATCAGCTGACCATTAGATTAGTCAATCATGATTCTCTTTCTTAAATGTATTTTGACTACTTCCCATCATTAATTTATCCTTCAGGTATTTACAAATGATTCCCAAGATTATTTACCGCATCATCTTCCCAGGAATAGAAGTAATTATGACCAGTCTGTAGCTCTCCATGTTCTCCTCATTGCCCTACGTTAAGACAGGAGTAGCATTTGCTTCTGGTCTTCTTGAACCTTCCTTGGTGCCAAGACTTTTCAAGATAGTCTGAGAGTGGTCTTGTATTGACATTAGCTATCTCCATTGGCACTCATCAGAGGATCTCAACCATCAGCTCATATGGGTTTGTGTATGTCTAGCTTGTTTAACTTCCCTAACTCTATAGAGTTTTAGCAAAACTGGTGTCCCTAATGCAGTGGTTTGGTATAGGCACTGCTACTGTGTTGATGGAATGTGGAGCATCACTATTTGCACTGAAAGTAACATGGCAAGCATACCACCTTGCATAGGTATCAAAAATTACATGCAGTTATTTTTATTGAGAGGGAAAAAGTGAAGACTTGACATGAAGTGAAAGCTTAGCTGTTTGAGAATACTGTCTGAGCTGATGGCTTGTTCTTTGGTTGTACTAGTTCAAATTATAAGATAGGAAGATCTATGTGAATTGAAGTCAAAAGATATAATAGTTTTAGCTTTGGTGGTCATAAAGTGTTTTCATGAGAGTACTGTCAAATTGTAATATTCAGACTTTTCTGTGATGTTTAGTTTAAATCTCTACTGAAAATTCATTCTATTAAAGGTCATAGTTAAGTGTAAATATCCATTACCTTCTGTGAGATACCAAAGAGTCAGCAACTGAGGCTGGATACTGAATAAATCTATGTTGGATTCCTGGAAAATGTTCTTCATTTTCTTTGTAGCTGCTAAAATGAAATTAAATAATAATCTTAAAACTCCGCTAGCCTGAATTATGCACTTGTACTCATTGACATTTCCTGAAGCTAGGTGGGAAAGTAACTGCTTGCCTCAGTCAGCATAAAGATATGCACAAATGGAGCTTTTGGATTAGATTAACACTGGAGTCTGTTCAGTTTAATAGTGGTTACATCTGATGTTTCAAAAAACTTGATGCACAAGGTAAGAGAAGAAAAGTACTCAGGATTTCCATGAAGTATCATGAATCTTAGTTCTCCAGATGCTGTCTGCTGGAACATTGGCTGTGTCCAAATAGCATGCCTGTTTGAGCAGGCTACTTTAGTGGATATAAAAGCAGAAGTTACATGTCTAAGTGTGACTTTCCCCTTCTCAAATGATAGTTATGCTATACTTAAATGACTGTAATTGGTTAGAATATAATTCACTAGCTGAAATTTGGCTGAGCTCAGCTTGAAACTAAATGTGCAGTTGGTGGTTTAAAAAAGTGACAAAAGCTGCTAAAATATTCAGCACTAAGAATATCTTTGGCTACTTAAATACTTCAGGAACTGTGGCTGAATAGGGTAGTCGCAGTCATTGTAATGCACTACAACCTTCTCTTCTTTCCCATTATGCTGTTTATATTCTGCTTGAATGAAAATATATTTTCATTTCCTGAAAGCCTCCTCTTTGCAGCTTAAAACTTTCAGCAGATGGGAATATTAGAGGAATATTATTACCTCTGCTTCTGCATTGAGCTGAGAGTGCAATAGGACTGTGAAGAGATTCAGTAAAATTGCAAAAACTTCCTTGCCCGGCTCCCGAGCAGCCCACGCTATTAGGAACTATCTTGGTAGTGTCAGAGATGTCATTAGCTAGTAGTGGGAGATCCATTAAACTATGCTAATTATTTCAGCAAGTTCTATTCTAAACTATGTAAATATTAGAGATAAAGGAAGCAGTACATCTTCCAGAAAGGCTTTTGAATATGACTCTGCTTCTGCACGTTCACATTTCAAGGCTGACTGAAAAATCTGCAGTAAAACTATGAATTAGTTGTATGCTTAGCTGTAAGGATATGACCCCCTTTTCTCTTCCTCAAGTCTTTCAAACTCTTTCAAACCGTTCTTAAAATTCCCTGATCTTACTGGAAAGAGAAATGATGTGTTCAGCCTTTTCTTTCTCACGTTGTTTTGTGGCTATAAAAGGACTGTAATAGAAATTTATCTAGTCTGCCCTGAACCTTAAGGATTTTTAGTTTTAATCGTGTTTTTGGCGGTCCTTTGATTTTGAATTCAGAGCAAAAGTTAATGTGACAGAAAGAACGTTTAGTCTTGATAAAGATTTCGGATATTCTGTGTAATTGTGATTGACATCTCTTAAAATAGCATGTTGTTAATGTATAGATCAACTATAGACTGTTTTGGTTTTTTTTCTTTACTTTCTACAGACTCACCCCATTTCAGACTGAACCTCAAAATCTCTACAACATCTGCCAGTTTGACTTTACAACATCAACAAGTTATCATTCCATCAACAGCAATGAGCTCCACAACACAACCAGGTCAGTCTGCTTCTTTCTTTTTTTGTACCTCACTCCTGCAGAACACTGTCCTGTATTAGGATGTACAGAACTTTGTGGTGATGAAGTGGATTTGGCAAGTGACTGATATGCCAGCTACAATTCATAAGATGTGACTATCTTAGAAAACAAGATAAAGGGTATGCAGTTGAAAAAGGCTATTTTTCGGGGAGTATCTTATCAGAATTTTAAGCCAGTGCTTTCTAAATATTTTTGTAAAGCTTATAAAGAAATTGAATAATCACATCTGGACAGGAATAACCATTTTAAAATGTTTTAATTTTGAATACTTGTGTTTAGTGATTACATTTTTATTTGCACAACTGCTTTCTTTAAAGAAAGAATGCAGATGGCATTCTGTTGTTTTTAGCTCTAAAGCTGTATTTGCCCACACTGGGCGTTCACTACAGAGCTTCTTCCCTTATGGCTGCCTAACAGGGGTTTCTGGATGTGCTTCATCTCATGCCTGGAAAATGAGCTACTGCGGGTGAATCTGCAGTAGGTAGTGAATTATTTGTACCTATAGCCTGTGTTCAAACTTCCAAAGAAAGAATGCTGCATATGGAACATGCATTGACTTGAGCCCTTTTGAGGAGCAAGAGTCCCCAGTTCAAATCTGTGCAATGTTGCATATGGTTCACACTTCATTCACCCACACTCCATGTATCTATTCCTAGTACTGTTGGTAAAATAACCCTTTACAGGTGGCTTATTTTATAACTGCTTTGCTTTTGTACAAACAGCTTATAAAAGCATCAGGGAAAATGCTGTAACAGTAAGCTCTGTTTATGTGCTAGATGCCCTATCTCATAGAAATATAATTCATTGAGTTTTCTTGGAGAACTGTTGTCTGTAGAGTTGAAATATGGTGGTAATTGCTCTTACATTGAGTAAAACAGCTGGGTTTCATGCTTTTTTTTTTTTTTTTTGTAATGTGATTCAGTACATGCAGTGAATTATCCATGCAAATCATCATGGGGTATGCAGTATAGAGGCATTCCTTTATTTTATCTGTATTCAAATAACTAGTAAGAAATTATTTTATACTTTTCTAAATGTACAGTTCAAGTTCCAAGATACACCATTCAATCTGATCTCTTTCTAATGTATCTTTTCTTGCAGTATATGGTATACAGAAGCCTATAGCCAAAATGAAGCTGGTTTTCATTTAAAAAAAAAAAAAAAGAAGTAAATTTTCCAGTGATCTCATTACTATGAAAACATTTATAAATGTTGCATTCATGTCTGCTGTCTTTCTAAATCCAATAAAGGAGAAGCATTCAATATAACAAGGTTACTTGTAAAGGCATCTAGGCACTTTAGAAATATTTCAATAGAAATTGGATGCCTAAATGTCTTTAAATGTAGTCCTTAGAGTCTACTCTTCCCAGACTCTCACTATCCTCAGTTACCAGACATCCCAACTGAGTTCCACCAACAATTTTGATATTGCTTCGGTGTGTATCATGTTCAGTTTTCCTTGTTTTAATTAGTTCAGTGTTCAAGTGTTCAAGTTAAGTGTCTTTGACACACAAAAGCATGTGTGGAAAATTAAACCACTGATTGGCATGAAAGGGGAAGACAAAGCAAAGTGTGCTTATCTCATAGCAGGGACCATAAGATATAAATTTCCTAAATTCACAGATTTCTTAATGAATATCACACAGAAGTGATAGCACTTCTGTTTCATTGGCCATATTTAGAGCATTCTTCTGGAAAGTAGAAACATTTTGAAATAATTTCAGAACTAGTGATCATGGGTTTATCTCTCCTGCTGATGGAAAGTGGTTGGTTAGGAAACAGCTGAAACACTGAGCAACAGCATGAAGAACACGGTGAGTTGCCTACTTTGAATGAAAAATTGTTATGCGTTCTGTTAGCACTTTTGAGAACTTCAGATTTTTAAAAGAACTTGTCAGAACACTTGCACAGTGTATAACTGAAGTGACTTTGCATTACTTTTAACTTTTGGTACAAACTGAGTCTTCGTGCTTTCCTATTTGAAGATGTATGTGAAACATGCATCTACTGTATACATCTGTTCTAATTTTCATTTTTCTAAATTGATATTCTCTGCTTTTCTGAGAGTTATTAGCTACGCAGCACATCTTTTAGCTTTTGTACAGATTTTAAGAGGTAGAATGGTTTATATACATTTTATATGTGTATCCTGATCACTGAATTTACTTTCTGATTCAGAAGGGAAGCAGGCTTACTGTCTGCTGCCTATGACACTACACTGAAGTCCTCACATATGAACAATGCAGTACATTGTACAGAGCCAGGATTTCATTTAAAATACTTATCGCTGTGTTATCTCACTGGAGAAGTTCTAGCACCTTTGGGAAATCACGTTAGAGGTTGACAGACGGCAGGGGGAATGAGATCTCAGCTCTGCTAAAGAGAATAAGGCTACCAAATTCAGTGTATCTGTATCTAGTAGCTTAATTTCAACGTATAAAAAGTATTAGAGAGATTTAATGAAAAGTCAAGTAGTCAGAAAATGTCATTATTAAGTTTGCCTGGAAAACTTTAATTAGTCTTCCTAAAACGTATGCAGTATCATGCAGTGTGAATTGTATGTTGACATATTATTTCTCAGAAAGATCTGTTATTTGTTCAACACACAAAATGCTGTGTAGTCTCTTAATGAAAATCTACTTAATAGTCTTCTGTTCAGTACACTGACCAATTTCCACCTGCACACTTTTCATGGCAGATTTTGAGGATGGAGGACTTAATTCTCTCTCTTATCTCTATGAGCTCTTGTATGCTGCTAACAACTGCATTATCACAGAACTTGAACATGCTTATGGACTTCTGTTCCTGAACTGTAGTGAGATGTGGAATGCTATTATTTTATTTTTCAATGGGAAGTTAAGCAAAGGAGTAATTAGGATTTTTAAAATAAAATAAAGTTTGTATGGACAACCTGATACTCAGGTTTTGCGTTATAAGAGAACTGCTTTACTGTGCCATGCTGAAGTTCTTCTCATCTAGTGGGAAAATTCATGGCTTCATAGCTTGAGTATAAGCCTTTTAGTAGTTCAAATTGCAGATTTGCTCCTCTTGGAGTTGTGAGAACACTTGAATTTAGTTATTTATTACTTTTAAGAAAGAGGCCAACATCTCTCCCATTGCCAGTGTTTACCTGTGGAAACTTCATTATTTCACCAACCATGTCAAAACACCTCTGTGGCATACACAGGGTTATGAAACTCAAGGGCAACATCACTAACAGAATCCACATTTTTCTTTTCCTTAGTCCTTGTCTCTTGCATGATATGGATTTTGGGAAATACTCATCTTCTGTTGATGCAGGAGTTAGTGGTGTTGCTTCATGTCTTAGTGCTTTCTAGTGTCTGTAGACTAGTACATGGATATAGAAGCACATTTACAAGGTGACTTGCTTCTCTCTCTCCCCACCTGTTTTTGACTATGAAGGGCTTCTAGAGTGAATAGTGGCCTTTGTTAAAAGCTTGAAATGAGGCAAGTTTTATTTGGACTCCGGTCTTGTGCCCTGCTAAGGGTAAATGCTGTGTACCAAGCAGGATGAACTTATTTCAGTATCTCTTCTCTCTCCTAGTCAAGGGATTCCAAGATGTGTTTTCTGTTGTGTTTTGTCACCTTTTCATGGTAACTCAAACTTCTGCTTCAAGAGTAGCCACTGTAATAAAGTGAAAGAGATTGTACTGATAGGAATGTCCTCCCATTTGTGTGAGTGGTTAACATTTGATTGTTAACATTTTAGAAGATTTAAAATTACTGAATTCTCTTACTGAATCCACTCATTTTACTTCTAAGATTCTGCCTCGTACCCCAAAAGAAATATTAATTGGATTGGCACTGACATGGGCAGCGGTTTTAATGATAAAAGCCTGCTGGAGATGTGTTGAATAGTGTTAAAGTAGAGATTTTTATGCTCTTGCTTTTTTCCCCCCTGTAAATCTTGTACTTCTTCAGGCAAAAGGTTGCCATATTCTGCTGCAGTCAGTAGTTAGAGCAGTTTAATGTAATTTCTTGGTGAGAAGCTGTAAACAGTCCCATTTAGTATAGACTGTATTCAAAAACACATTTTCTATTGTGCAATACTGGGATGCTACTTCATATAAAAATCTGTCTGTGTGCCTTCTGTATCAGTTGAATTGTCCATAAGGTTTTTGTAACATCAGCATTTTATGTCATGGCTGTAGATTACAGCAGAATGGTATTTCTGCTTTTTATTTTAGAGTTTATCTGGCCCACATTTAAAAAGCTTATGTATGAAGCTTACGTATGTACATTCATATGTTCTTATCTTCTGTGTGAACAGCATACCTTAAAAAAACAAACAAACAAAAGGAAAACAAACAAAAAGCAAGTTGCAAATTGGTAAAGCAGTGCAACTCTGTAACTGAATTTAGCCATTTCAAGGATGGTTTGTTCTGTCAATAAGAAAGCTTGAAATGCTATAGGAGGCTTAAAGTATTGTGTATCATGCTATACTTCTCTGTATTTTCCAATGGGATCTCTAAGTCCTTGAGGCATTTCTATTAGTAGAAGCTTTGTGCTGTGGTGTAGAAGTAGAGAAAATATTTATTTAGAATTGCTTTCCCTTGATAACTAAAATGTCAGAAAGGCCATTGAAAGACATGATGTGGAACTAGAAAGAATTATGCATGTTTTATTGAAATGCTATCTGAAAATCCCTTTATATGGGATTTGTTTGCAGCAGCGATGCACATAAGTATTTCCTTAGGTTGTATGATGGTGCAATGAATAGGTCTCCTGTGTAGCCACATTGACTTGCAATAACACTGCAACCTGTTAAATTGATCTCAACTCTCTGAACCTTGAGGGACTAGGCTCTTTCTAATCTGTAGGGCTAGGAAGTAAATGCTGAATCCCAACAGGGAAGATGCTGATGTTTAGTTGTTTGCTCTGCTTGTTATAAATTGTAAGATCATTAAGGAAATGTTTACATCCTGTGGTTACTGCATGTTCTCTACTGGTCTGTGTGTAGAAAAAGCTTTAGACAGGAAAAAAAAAAGTTTATTCGCTCTTAAACGGAATAGCTTAACTGTTGTTTTAAGTGAGACTTGTTTTTCTATAATACTAAATAATACCCAAGTGGTGAATTATTACTCATGGATGTATTTTGGAGTCATTTGTCTCTGACTGCCTAATGTTTTGAAATGTATCTCCCATTAACATGGCTGTGTGGTTGGGGATTTTTTTTCCTGTTACATAAATACCAGCTCAGTTCCCAAGGATTCGAACCCTTTCTTCTTTTCTGAACAGATCATTTAAAATTAATTCAATACAGCATTTGTTACCCAGATTTTTTAAAAGAAAAACAAGACTTATTAAAAATTGTGATCCATAAATATTTCTGTAAAGATAAAGATCATGGGGACATGAAAACACTGGGTTTTTGTCTTGTACCCAGAGAAAAGTTCAGGGTGATCCTGTTCTGCCTCTTGTCATCCTGATCACTCAGATTTTGTTCTGTCCTTGTCACTGTGAAATTAAAAATAACATTGGAATATTTAAATTGAACCACTTCTATTAAAAACAAAACCAGAAATTCTTCACTAGTTCATGGAATTACTTCAAGTAGAATCATCTCTGTTGGGGAAGATGGGCAAGTGATATTGATAGAGGATATTAATCAGTGATATAGAAAAAGTACCTGGAAATCCAAACTGGCGAGCAGCTTTGTAGCTATTGCAAACTGTTGCTAAATAGAATGTGTTATATTATGGAAAGCTGTCCATCGATTAGGATGAGTGAGCTTCTCAACATCCCTGGGATCTTGCTGGTTTTCAAAAATATGCCATTGTGGGCTCACTGCTAAAGAGAACAGATTCAAAATTTGTAGAACTTACTCATTTACAACTAGGTAAAGTCAGTTTTTTTTTTTTTTTTTTTTTTTTTTACTGTACCTGTAATTATGGAATTAAATCACTATCATATATTTTTGATGTTTAATATTTTGGAAATAATTTTTTTCATTCCTTTTGCTCTTCAATGTTACTTATTTTTTCAGGTCTTCAGTATTTTTAAGAGCTGCTTGTTGCTGCAGTCAATCTGAAAGTGATTTTAATTTCCTCAATAAACTCTGGGGGAACAGAGAGGAGCTGGACACTGAATATTGCCAGTTTCTGCTGTTACATCACTTTTTTTTCTGTCTTAATTCTGATTTTCTTTAATAGGTATTGTTTCTTCCCCTTGAGGAATTGCTTGCTCCCTCTGTTTTTTTTTGTTCTGCTTTTCTCTGCTTTTTCATAAGTCTTTTTCCTCATAGTCCTGAACACTAAATATAGAAAATGCTTCCAATTGGTGTTACCACTGCTGATTTAATATTAAAATCCAGAGAAAAGTTACACTAGTGTCCAGTAACAGTCCATGAACTAGGAGATAATTCAAGAATATTATTATAATTGTATAAGCAAATTTTTAAATGTTCTAAAACAGACTTCAGAATGTTATAAAATCTAGGAACATATTTTGTTTTAAATACATATAGATATACATAAAGGTAAACATATATTTTTATTTTGAGTGTCCTTGGGAAGGGCAAATCAGAAGATTGCATTCATTGGAGAATGAAATGTGGTATTGTAACTCATGTCAGCTAACGTGATTCTGAAGAAATAAAAGCTACAGCTTTTCAAACAAATGGTTAATATTTTTGGTGGTAGAAAGCTTGCTTGATATAAGATAATTGTTGAGGAATATAATTAGGCTTCTGTGGTATGTGACAATCTGTTGAAAATCACACTATCCGAAATCATTACAGCATTAAATGAAATAAAAGCTGTCTAACAGATCTCAGAAAGCACTGTGCATAGGGAAAATTTTCATTCTCTGAAGATTTTCCTAGGAAATTTCTGTAGAAATTTATTATTACTTTAACATTATTCACTATTTTTATCAATTATCTGGAGAAAAATATTAATTCTGGTAATGCTAAGATCAGTTATGTTGGAATAAATATGTTTTTAAGGTTATATGAGTCCACTTGATGAAGTTGCTTCTTTTGAAAAATAAGCATTTTCATCAAATAAAGGAAGCAAGGATGTGTAAGAGGAAAATTGTAGAATATTCATTAAAAGGAGCCTGTAAATATCCTGTAAGACTGTTGCCAACCCTATGACATGGGAGCTGAATGCTAAGTAATGCTTTTGCTATGGCGGCCAAATCTGATATTGGGGATAGAGAGAAGCTTTGACTGAACAGCAATGAACATATCTTAGAGTTTCCTTTTGAGTGGAAAGAAAAGCTGGTCAGGGTCAAGCCAAATTTTTCCTTGAGTTTCCCTTTAGACTAAGTGTACAAAGCTATTCTTAGAGTGCTGGCTCTAATTCTGATAGCAACACTTCCAAAAGGGCTTTGAAAAAGGTTTTTCAAAAGTAATGCAGAGTCTGGAAAACATAACGTATTGAAAGAAGCATCAGGAACTCAGTCTGTTTTCTTTTCAGAGGATTGAGAGACTATGTGATGTAAAAAAATGTATGTATGACTACTCACGTGCCAAAGATTTTAGATACATAAGATATTTAATCTTACAGAGGAACTTCAATGATATCAGGTTAGCAATTGGGCTTCTTTTTTTTTCAGTCTTGCTAATTAACCATTAGAACATGCAAGACAATGATAGGGATCTAAGTCTTTATGTGGCACATCTTTACAATCTATTAATCCTGAAAGCTGCCCAGAAGTTGCCTCAGTTGTCACAAAATATATGAAAAATATTCATGTGCTCTTACTGAAGAGAAGTCTGTTGTTTCTCTACGTAAATCTGGAAAATCAGGGAATACACCTTTGCTTCTGCTTTACTGCCTGTAACTCTAAGCTGTCTTGTGGTAGCAGGCAACTTGCACAATGAGAGCATCTTGCTTTGCTTTATTGAAGCTTGGCTGCACTTGATGTAAACTCTTCAACCTAAACTGTGAAGCTTTCCCTAAGTACATACGTTTGCTTTGACAAGAGGATGGAAATAGCATCAGGATCTGAAACCAGTCAACTACAGGAAATGACTATGTCACGTTAATTCCAGGAAGTTTGTAAATCCCATATTGTGATGTTGGGATATGAATGCTATACTGAGCCTTGCCCCTGTGGTGTCTGAGGGGCTGCAGCTCCGACAGATAGGTGGATTTGGACCCATGGCCACTTCTAGGCTGGGAGCTAAGCAAGGCCATCACAGGAGCCTGCTCTTCTGTCCATGGGCTGCTAAGTCTGACACACACAGAAGGCTCAGAAAATGCCATGAGAACTGTAAGATTTAGGAAATTGTTTTTATAGTATCTAGATAAACAACAAAATCATGTTTTAAATGTCACTTTAGCTTGGAAAACCCTTAAAACTCATATTTGAGAACGCAAGTAGTGTAGGAGGTGCTCATGGTTCCCTGCACAGCTGCAAACTTATTTTGCTTCTGAGTAATCTCACTCATCAGGTTGCTGATTCACTTCAGTGGGTACTAAATGGTTTGGTGTCAGGAGTCACTACTGTGTGTCTGTCAGTGTGTGGGGAGGGAGATGGAGAAATGACAGCATGGGAATGCATGAGAGCAACCAGCAGTGGGAGACTGAATAGGGGAACTGTGCAAGTCAGGAAGCCACTAAGAGGATATTACATCTTGAGAATGGCCTTGTTCAGTGGTAGACTAGAACAAGCACCTCTGGTTCTTCCTCTTCTCACTGACTGTTCAGTCATTCCAAGTGTATTTATTTGTGTGGCCATAGGGTGAACCAGATTTGGGAACTGATCTAGGCTCATCTGTTCCCAAGGGAAAAAAAAAAAAAAAAAAAAAGTATTATTTTTAGCCTGGATTTGTTTCTCATTGTGGTTTACTACATAGCCACACAAACAATGTTATTGGCAAGGAGAGGAAGAAAGAGACGAGATGAAATTGTGTTCTACCTTTAAAGGAATTGTTCACAAGTAATCTTTAAGCAGAAGAATGGTCAGTCTCAAGTACTGCAAGATTACTTAGGCCTAGGTAAAGCTGGAGGGGAAATACTAAGAACTTCTTAACATATCTTCAACTTATTGGCCGTTTCTGGTGTTTATATATTAAAAGCAGCCAGTTCTGCCTTGAGTTTGGAGGCCCACTGGACCTTTTCATCCTTCAGCTCAGATGACCAACAAGTTCACGTTGTTGGTCATAGAGAGTGCCACTTAAAAATTCAGTATCTGGAATATTTTACTATTTATTAGGATTTATGCAGCACAAGGCAGTTAGAACTATGTGAAACTTGTTTTCTTGAAATGAAATGCCCCATTCCTGGAGATGTTTGAGGCCAGGTTGGATGGGGCTCTGGTCGACCTTACCTAGCAGGTGGCAGTCCTGTCCATGGCAGAAGGGGCTGGAAATGGATGGGCTTTAAGTTCCCTTACAACCTCATGATTCTGTGAAAGATCATGCAATAATTTATAACATTAAGTTTTTTTAGTGATCTGTTCCTAAAATATAAAATGATGTATTATACAGAAATATAAATATGAAGTCTTCAAACTTCCTTTTAATTTCTTCATTTGTTAAATCTGCTTAGATATTGATGATATTGAACACCTTAAAAAAGATGTGTTTACCAACTTTTAATTTTTCTTGTACCCACGCACCACATCCTAATTTTGTCTTTAGCAGCCCAGATGTGTTTCTGCAGAATAAGTGTTACTGTAGTGATAATTAAAACACTTATAACAGGTAATTTTCAGATTGGGTAACTCATAAAAAGCAGGACTGTTTTGTAGCATATTAATTTTGAAGCTGGTGATGATTTCAAATTTTCATTACAAACTCTGAAATGTTATAGTCTGTGAAATATGTTAATCTAGAAATTAAGTACTGCTTTGTAGCATATCGAAACTGAAGGTTAAAGGGACCAAACTTAAGACAGTATTTTGTGCTGTGTGAGTTGTGGGTTGGATTCAGGCTCTGCTGAATGAACGGAACTTGTGGTTTGAACTTATCTCAAGACATATTTTAAAAACCCTTGATCATCCCTGTGGATGCTAGGCAAACACCTGTCTTAAAAATTGATGGTACTATGGATTATAGGATCTTGATGACCTGATTTTATGTGTGATTATACTTGGAAACATAAGTTTCTTATTCTTCATACAGTGCAGTTTAGGCACACAAGATTTGTAAACTCTAAGACTTTTTTTCAAAGTTTACTGTGGTCTGAAATAGGTCAATAAAATAAATATCTTATTTTGGACTGTTGCTCATGTTGGAGAGGGAAAGAATTTTGAAGTCACGTAATCCCTAGATAATGCCTATTCTCTGTCTGTGTTAAATTGTGACAAAACCTGACAGAAATGTTTTAGCTGGGCAGCTGTCAGGAGTCCTAGGGCAAAACCTAATTCTGGAGAGAACTGTAATCTCTGAGGCTATGATGTGGTATGCTGGAGGTACTGGCTTCTGGGTGGGAATTTTGGCTTCTAGAAAGGAGGGCAACCTGAGATTATCTGGCAAAACTCCTTTCAGTGAATCTGGAATGTTAGGAGTTTTTTGCTCAATGCACAGACAGTTTCTATGAAAACAGAGCACCAAGTCGTATTAGTATTTCTCAATTCCAAACCGGTGTCTTTTGTCACAAATTATATTTAACTACTGATCAGTCTTCAGACTTGATAACTAGAGATTGCTGCTACCCTTTTTGCCTCTTCGTATCTTCAGCATGGGTTTCCTAGGGTTTGCTAGTGTTTCTTTTCAGTCTCCTCTTTGATGGATTCATTTCTTTAATCTTTTGACATAGATAATACTACTAAGTCTTGTAGTATTTTTCAGTTTTATCTCTTAGATTCTCCATTTGCCACCTAAAAATGGGTATCTTCTTCCAGTTAGTGATACTGAAAAAAAAAAAACAAACAAACAGAAATCTTTACCTTGCATCTCCACCTTCCACTCCTAATGGTATTTTGGAGAGTTGCTTGTTCTCTGAATAGCTTTTTACTGTTGGCTACTATAAATTTTAGTGCCATATATCGTAGAACTGGGATCAGGGTTACTATTATCCACTCTTCTATATGTTGCTTTATATTTCTGAGTTTTGATTGTTATTATGTTTGCTCATTGTTTATTTTTCATTTCTACCCAAAATGTATTACTTTTTATTTTCCTTTGTATTTCATCGTGTTTATTTATGACTCTCCACCTCCTGTATTAGGATAATTAGAATTCTAATATTTTTTTCTATAATGTTTGTAACTGTCCCAACTTACTTTTATCTGCAGTTGTTGTATATTGATTTTTTTTTTGGTTTTGCTCTAAACTACACAGATGTTCTTCATATCTAGTCCTTCTGCGCCAGCTTTCTTCTTTCTGAAATTACATCATAACAGTTGATTCATGAAACTTCCTCTAAAGGATTCTTTAGGCAAAGAAATGTGATTTCTTGATAGCCTCACTCCAGTGCAGTGGTCTGTTTCTATCCAGAAGCTGTATGTGGACAATAAAAACCGAAGGAAACGTTATCTTATCTTATACAGGAGTGCATGAAGAGTTTGTTAATCTCTCATTGCTTAATAACTCCTAATTTGCAGTCATTCTCAAGTGTCTAGATTATGTATTAACCAGGTTTCATGTCCCTCCCCATTTGGCTTGTCAGACTTGGCCACGGCACAAGTGATGAAGATGACAGATGCTCACATCTGTCTTCCTCTACATACTAATATATTCAGCTACATTTGTTCTCTGCAGAAATGAGGTGTAGGTTCTTCAAAACTAAATGTCCATGTGATACATATGTGGATGTTTCACATTGTCTTTATTTGTGATTCTTGCTATGCTGGGCAATGGAGAATGACCTGAATGGAAAATTTATGAAGGTTTACTTATCTGGGGCAGGTAGAGGAAAAAGATGTTTTCTCTAAGTATGCAGACCTGTTATTTATTGTGTATTCTCACTGTTCTGTGAATCACATAATGTCCTAATCAGAGGTGCAAAATGATGTTAATCGTTTCAACAGTCAGCTTTCTAACTCTGGAACAGCATTAGCAATCCTTTGTCTCATTATAACCTGCAGCCTATGTGCTATTTTCACTTAATTGGGATCTTGTCGTTAAGAATAGAGGGAGTTGAGTCTGAATAATGATGCCAGCAATGTATTTCAACAGAAGTTATTTAATAGGAGCTGTGCAGAACCTCTGCTTTAAAATAAATAAATAAAGAAAATACAACTAGTCTGCATTTTGAGGCAGCAGCATTTTGAGGCAGCACCCTGCAATAAAGGCTCTCTAGGCTACACGAAGATAACAGACATCAGATATTTTTCACAGCTTCCCCTAGGGTACTTGCAGTTGTTCCTTTAGCCTTGAAGTGTATCTTTAGTGAGGTCAAGTGAATACAGCTCATTTAGATATTCCTGACTCAGCTCTCAGAAGCTACTGTGGGTGCTGACAGCTCTTCTGTATTGCTCAAAAGATGTCTGAGATACTGGCAAATCTCCTTTTTTTCCTGCATCAAAACATTCAGAATTTGCCCTAGACAAGCTTTTGTGGACAAGTAAGTGTAAGGGTAATCTTGAAATAGTCTCTGAGTGCTTTGTATCTTCTGTCCAGCTTTTTCTCAAAACATAACGTTCCTGTATGAAATGACTACATAACTTTTCCCTCGTGTTATTTCTGTAGTTTCATCAGTGTTTTACCTTCTCAAACTGTTATATTAGAATATGCATTTTGTTTGGATACACTTGAGGACTCCACTTGCTCTCCCTAACTGAAAATGCAAGAAAGTTATGTGTGCTCTCCCTAATCCATTAGCATCTAAGGAAGTTGTGACAGATGACAAATAATGTTTTGATATCAATCAACTATTCAGGAGTACTTATAGACTTGCAGAGGGCAGAGAGACACATGTCCTGTGGGTGCAGTTCTGTCTATACAAGGGAATTTAGTAATATAGTTCTTTTAGCAATATAAGAAACTCTCAACTGATCAGCTGAAACATGAACCAAAAATATCCTATGTTCTCCCTTGAACCTTTCTGTGTGTACATTTAATATCCTCATGACAGGGTTTAATTGTACAGGAAAGACCTGGTGTATTAGAATAAAAAAAATCATGTGTAAATTCCATATGCATTTCTGTGCATGTATATCTGCAAATTGGCTTTCCAGTGCTTTCTAGTTTTGCAGTATTCATGGTTTTGACAGCTGCAGAGCTTTAGAAGGAGCTTACAGTCACTCTAAATCATGCATGTTTTCTTGTTCAATATTAATATTCTTAGATGGCGGGGACAATATTTACACTACTTAATACATTTGGTTGCACAGCATACAGAGATAAGCTGTCTAGCTTATCATCTATAGCGTCCATTGGGAAAAGAAAGAGATCTTCTTATGGAGCAGTTGGATGTATGCACTCTACCACTAGGACATGCGAGGAGAATGCTATTTCTGTAGCAAATCAGCCTGTTGTCTAGCACTTTCTTCTCCTTCCTGCCAGTCAAGCTCTGTAGAGATGCTTTCTGCAGTCCTGTGGAGAGATCGGAGGTGGGCAAGGTCTCTTTAATTAGTGCATATGATGTTTTATTCATCCATCTATCCATCCATCCATGTTGTGCAGTGACTTTGCCACAAGAATTGCACAAAGCTTTTCTTAACTGTAGGCGGTTGTTCACTTATTAATGTAAACATCATGTGCCTGGGATGTGTGAGCCCTAAAAATAAACCTGTGGAGATAAAAATAGAACTCTGGGAGTACTGAGATGCTGCTTAATCAGAACCAGCTGCAAGCTGTCTAGAAAATGTAAGTTATATGAGCCAGATGGCTTTTGCCCTTTTTGCTTTAGACAGCATGTAATTTGGGTAACTACAGCTACAGTAATGTATTTTCTCAGTCGAACTGTTTGATAAACATATTTGTTTCAAACAGACACTTCCAATTAGAGAACCAGTAAAATGTTAATTTATTTTAATATTTCTCCAGATGGGTAAGCCAAGGGAAGGTTACATAATGCTGCCTTCAGAGGCATGCACAATAACTGCTCATGGCTGTATTTGGTAGGAACTAGATTATGACTATGCATCTTTGTACAACAACTCTTTTACACTGGGAATAATCCCACTGAAATCAGGGTGAGAATAGCTGAAATGAAGTTGATGGTGTAATGATTGATGGGACTTGTGGAGTAAGTTTGTAGGAGTAAAGTACTATACAAAACAGAAGTGCGTCATAATGATACATGGTCCTGCTTCTGGGGATCTGTCATCGGACAAGTTAGTAGTCTAGGAACTGAGAAACTGAAGCTCAAGTCTTTTTTATCTGATACGGAACAGTGTGGGAGAGGGAACTCTGCTTGGCATGAAAGGGCTTGAATGTGACTATCTCACCATGCAATACCATCTTTGCTCTATTTATGAAGTCTAGAAGTCTACTTCTGGGAGAGCACAATGTGAAATGAGCACAGCCTCCAGATAATACTATCATGTGCGACTAAGTTGCTGTTTAGTATAGCACTTATCAAACTAGGCTAATGTTTATGTGAAAACCTGGGTGAAGGAAATGGAATGTATTTCAAGAAGCAGCCTCTTTTATGAAATGTTTTAACAAAGCCAAGCTATACAATCCTAAAAAGCTGTGATCAGTTTTTTTAGCAGATAAAAATGTAAAATCCAAAAATACAGAAGATCCAGAACTCAATTTTGGCATAAAGAAACACCTCTGAAAACAAGCATTGGTTAAGGTGCTTACTTCACTGGAAGCTGATAGAAATCACATACGGCTGACATGAAACAGTCATATTGAGTGATAAAAAGTCTCCTTATTTGTCCACCACCCATTTGTTTTGCATTTTCCATGATAACTGGACTGAGATCTTGATGTTCTTTTGTTTGTCATTATTATTTTTTATTTTTTCTTCCCCAGTCTTGGCCCTCTTTGCTTTAATTAAGTGCATATTTACATTTTCTGAGTGGAATGCCTTTTCTTCTGTACCTTTTTCTTTATGTTCAATCAGAATTTCTCTTCATCTGTCCTCAACACCTATGCCTACCATACAGATTGTCATCATCGTATAAACTTAAATCTTTTATGAGAAACCACGCGAGAATTCCAGCCTATTTCTGAAGGCAGCAGTAGCTACCTGAGCTAGCTCAGAGATGGTTGGGTAGGAATCTTTTTTTTTTCCCTAAATATTTATATTTAAGTATATTTGCAATGCAAAGCTGTCTGAAATTGTTAGTGTGGCTTTCTTTCCTTGCCATTTAATTTTTTTGCACCTGTCATGCTCATGAGTCATGAGGTCATTTTTTTTTTTAAACTGTGGCAAATAGATTTATCAGTCTTTTTGTGGCCTGTAATTTTTTTATACTAAATGATGTCAGGCAGAATTTTAGGTTACAGGCTTTTTGAAAGTATTTCAGCATGAAAATAGATTTCAAAAGTGCTTTTAAAATGTGTTAATTTAGATTTGTTTACTTTTTTTAAATTGCACTTGTTTGGTCTATTTGCTCATTGGCTGAAGCAAGCAGTGATTTAAGAACTTGAAAATCTGTCTGTGCCTGAGCATGACTGCAAGTTCAATTTACAAGTGGATTTTAAAATAGTAACACTTATACTCAGGTTCTAAGGTGTTTTAGATTGAAATCAAATTAAAGGAATTTACTAGTTTTTGACAGGAGAAGAGAGAAAACTATGCAGATGAATTTTTAAGTAGCTGTATACATGACACACAGTCTTAAACTGATGAATGTCTGGTTTTAGATCATCCCAGCTGTAGAAAAAAACTCTGTGATGATTTGATTGCACCAAGCTCCCTCATTTTAATAATTTGTCTGTGACCTAGAAATGGTTCAGTCTTATCTACTATAGAATAAATAAATAAATAAATAAAGACTTCAAAATGGGAGATCAAGGAAGTGGAAATGAGATCCCTTGAGCTCTTAGGTTGAGATTTTAACATTTCCTCTATTAAGAATCTACTAGAAAAGAAAAATAATGCATTGTATATCTAGTACTGTCACCCAATTTAAAGCAAATAATTGACTTTTGATTTGGTGATTGCAACGTTTTTAAGGTTCAACTTTCTTTTAATGTGCCATATGTAAAAGGCATTCCAGCACAAAATTTACTTGTTCTCATGTTTTTAGCATACTTCTTTTGTGCTGAAAAAAAAAAGAATTTATTTAAAAATTTGTAATAACTTGGGATTACACTGATTCTCAGCTGTTTGAAACATATTTAGTTTTTGTATAAATCCACGTCTAAGGTGGACCACAGCAAGATGTAGGCTGAGATGCACTCAGCAGAAAGTCATGCTAGGGCAAGAGGCTGCTTTCCTTCATTGTTCTTCGTTCAGGGCTTGTTTCTCTCTGCTGGAGATCCCTAAGCATTGTAGCACCTGACATATCTTCTCTGGATGCACTTTAGGCTATTACAGCAATTGGATCATACCAGTAGTTTAAGTATTAGACTATATACTAGTTTAAATATTTACTAACCTGGTACATCTTGACTGAAGAGTGGCCTGATGCATGGCCTTTTGGGGATCATCCTTGTGAAAAGGCCCTGATGATACACAAGTGGGACACTAGTGGGAGGTAGCGTTTCCCTAGCTTTGTGTTTTTGCAAGATTTCTTATTAACTGAATTAAATGAACTCATTTCCAAATTTAAGAAATTATGGATTCGCTTACTGAGAAATACTCAATAGCTTCAAGTGGTTAGTTATCCATTCAGGATTCTTCTTTGTTCCAGTATAGAACAGCCTCACATTGATTCTTCAAACATGGCTTCAGCATAGTGTTTGTCAGCTGCCTAATGTCCACAGACCATTGTATTTAGGTGACAATTATGTTCCTCCTTCCTTCATGCTGTGCACAGCCTGAGAATTATTACAGGCAACATGGGCTTGGCATTTTCTGTGAGCAGTGGGTAATTTTAGACTATTTTACTACCTGCTTGAGTTCGTATGTGAAACTAAATTACACATATTGCTTTGTTATGTCTGGGACTGGCTTATGTCTGTATATAGATAAGGTAGATAAACACCGAAAATAGCAAAATGATTTCACAAAGTACATTACTTCTTTTCAGATAAAAAAAAAAAATTGTGTTGTTTCAGAAAATAATTAATTTCCTTTATAAAAATAGAAATGAATGCAGAAGTGTCTGATTATTATGATTGTTACTGGATTTAGCTGGAAATCTCCCTCTGAGATTTCTTTTAGTATTAATCTAAAAATACACCTTTGTCCCTGTTTTGACACCACCACCAGAAAAGAGAAATTCTTTATTTCAAACCTAATAATTTAAATGCAAATACGCTTTTTAAAAATAGAATTAAGCAGGGGGAAAAAAAAAACACAAAACTGTAAAGGCTAATATTTTTTATAAGTGGTCTTATGTAAGTATGGAGTATGCTCTTAAAACTATCCAGGTCCTTCTGGATACCATTTCTAAGATCGTTGTGCTTGTTTACACAAGGACACTCAAAAAATTAATCTGCAGTAACTAGAATTATAAATTGAAGTGGATTAGCTAAATTGTATAAAATCCTTGTTCAGCATGCATTCAAAATTACAGTTGCCATAATTTAATTTATCTTAATTTATTTTGGATGTGAACTAAGCTGCATGGAATTAATTTAATCCTGAATGAATATCCATAATAGAGTTTAGCTGGTCTGACCACTCTTCTTTGAAAGGAAGTCTGGATTATTTTAACATATTTTGCTGTTCCTGAGAAGATCTTGTTAATTTAGGATGACATTTCTAAAAGTATTGTTGTACACGGTTGTTTTTTTTTTTTCCCATTTTAAACTCACAGTGTTAGGCATAAATATTTATTTATCCAAGTGTGGTTCTTACTGCATAAGGAAATCCACAGTAATGTCATACTGAAACCAGTAAAATTACACTGTGTAATACTTTGAGTATGACATTGTCCCAAGTCACTTAAATTGGTTATTTGTAATTCATAATCTGAATAAATTGTAGAACAGTCAGTAAATACTAAGAGCTGCAGAGTTTTTCTATGTTTTTTTCAAGAGGAAGTCAAACCAAAGTGCTCAGGAAAAAGCATTCTCACTGTCTTAATAGACATAGCCCAGACCTGCGAATATCTGGGCTTGCCCTGAGGTGCCTGTTTCTCTGGGACTGCGTACGGTTCAGCTACTTCTTTTCCATTTCCCAAGGAGGGCTTTATTGGATAGTCCTCCTCCACTTGCTTTTATTGAACACGATTTTCCAAATTCTTTAGAGCTATTTGCACTTTCTTGGAAGTGTGTCTTTGAGAGTTACACTGGAACCATGACATTTGCAAACTGCTTCTGTTGTATCCTTTCATTTTGCCCCCCTCTACTGTATGTGAACGCAAGGCAATTTCATCATCTGTATTAATGTTGATATCTAAATTTTAGTCTGTATAAGAACTTGTTAATCTTGCTCTTGAACGTCAGCTCTACAGTTACTTGAATTGTTTATGCCATGAATGTGTTGAAAGATGTAGGCATCGTGGGTGTTCCATGTTGTACTGACCCATGTCAGTGTTTATTTGATATCTGTATGCTTAGAATATCTCTTTTCCAAGGTGCCACACTGTATCATTTCCCCCATTTCATAATGATTATATTTAAGTCTTATTCAAATCTCCTGTGCTCTGTATGTGTTCAAAAGATTTATCCTTGCAGTGGAATTGCCAGGTTACAGCCTGAACCAATGGCTCAGCACTAAGTGAGAAGGCATGGCTAACCCAGGGAGCTCAGGTGCAAGCAATGCACATGAGTGACTAGAAGGTCATCCCTCTTCACCCTCATTTAAGGGTTAGGAGCTCAGGGAGTATTATCTTTCTGGATAGTGATTACGTTCCTCTTGGGCTGTCACTGGTCATTAGAAGGGGTGAGCAAATTTTCCTATTTTTTTTTTTAATCTGCTATTGTTCTATGGGGTTTCTATCCTAGAAGGTACTGTAATTGTCTTCTTTGCTACACAATCCTGAACAAATTAAAGTAACTTTGCTGAAAATGGCTTAATTGCACTTGAGTTTCCCTATCTTTTATATATTATATATTTCTATTTTAATATACGGGAAAATTTACACTTTTACATTTGAATTGTTGAATACTTGTTATATATGTATTCAAACCATCTCCTGGGCGCTTGAAGAAATATAATTACTTATTATGTTCGTTGAGTTTAATAATATTCCTAATGACAGCTCAAAATTCTGGATTTTGTTTCTATACCATATCTTGTTGATAGAAGATACCCTTGCAAAAAAAATGCAAGACTTTTACAAGCTAAGAACAGTGATCAGGATTATATGGCAGCAGCCTGAGTGTGAATGTACAAAAATTACTTCTCTTGTAACTGGAAAACAAAATTTAGCTTGTAATGTAAAAATATGCATTTAATGATATTCACATTTTACCAATAAGTGTGTTATTCAAACCCCTAATATCTCTTTGCATTTTAAATGGGTGTTGTTTCAGCATCTACTAAATTTTGTAGTTGACAAGTTCCTGTGTTATTTCATTGTGAACTGTGCAAAAGAAGCTTTCCTTAATAAGAAATATTAATGCCTGAAGTATTTCTTTTAAATTACTTTTTCTTTTGAAATACATAGAATCACTGTGATTTTTGGTTTTTTTGTTTGTTTTGTTTTTGTTTTTTGTTTTTGTTTTTTTTTTTGTTTTTTTGTTTTTAATGATGTAAGAGATGCAGTGTAACATAAGAATTGCCTGTATTTTAGACAGGTAACTATATCAAAGTTCTCATCCAAAGAATGGTTTCTTTGAATAACAGGTCAAATCTGAAGTAAGCTAAAAGAGCTTGAAGTGGTGTTTTATAAGAATCCAGAAATTTTTCTGAGGTTTTCAGAATTTTAGAGAACCAACAAAGCTGGACAAGTTGACTGGGAATCAGCTAGGAAAAGTCGGATAATGCAATCCCAGGCATTTAACTTGAACAGTGATTCAAATAATTCTTGTAGTTTCATTTTCTGATGATTTAAATGCATGAAACAACTTGTCTCTTGAGGTATTTTGCATTATGGTGTTGACCAAACAAATATTTCAGATGGCAGTCTTCAGGTTTTCAATTAGCACAAATAAATCCAACAATGATCTTTGTCTGTGGACTGGTACAGCTTCAGCTCAATGAAGAAGTGACTCTATGAAGCACAGAAAAGTCTTTTTTATATTGCACAAGTCACCAGAGACTGTAAGGAAGAGCAGAATAGAGGACAACTAGCTAAAAAAGGATGCATTCTGGAACAACCATGACAAAAAAAAAATAACCTCACTTTAATAAAGGCTTAAAACTTTCTCAAGGGTTCAGCAGTCCTGTGGGTGAGGGGAGATTGGACAGCATGGTCTCTGGATTCTCAAGATTTTTGTTGTGAAAATATAACATTGAAGGTTTTTAAGGAAATCTGGCCTGAATAGGTATATGAGGGAAAATTGTTTATTAGTGAGATGGGTAGGATGAGAAACTGGATAAAGGTGGGAAATATGCAGAAATAAATGGTTGGATGTGGTAAATATGGGAGAATCCTGCAAGGGTCTCTACTGAGACCTCTGCTGTTTGGCAGTTTATTGTTAAGAAGAGAATGAGTTGTAACACATGAACGTTTGTGGGTAATAGGGGGCTGCTTAATAATCAAGGGTAAGTGACAGCTGTCAGGAAGTTTAGAAAGAGAGTATCATCTATGTCCTAATTCTACTTTTCCTTAGACGTCTGCTTATGAATACTGTCTTATACATCATCTAATGATCAACCGTTTCTGTTGCATGTTATTTTGTTGATTTCTAACTCTCCATTAGCATCTAATATACACAAAAAATTATTCTGCTAGCCAACAATATTAAAGTAGAAAATATATCTTCAGTAGAGGTGGCTTTATTCTTCAGTTTGTGATTTTTATTATGCTTCTCTGAAAATAGAACCTGCTAGCTTCCAAATGTGATTAGCTTGGTATGGAGCAGCACAGAATGCTGAAGGTTTGTGTGGCTGTAGGGAGGTTAATGATAATGATTAAGTGATGATGACCCAGCTGGATTGTGGGGTGAGGCAGTAATCAGGCTCTCAAGCAGATAAAGCTGTGGGGTAGAAGTAGAGTTTATTTAGGTAAGAAAGAGGATTTCTGATGACTAAAGCAGCATGCCAGTTACATGTTTTGCTTTTGTTCTACTAGTTTATGTGAACTGGGTAATTTCATTCACAGTAGCATGTAGAATGCAGTAGGGCATGGAAAAGTGAAAACCAAAGGGCAATAAATTTTGAGACTTCAGGGTGAGCAGGCCCAACTTCCTCCTCAGCATGTGTGTATCAGCCTTAGGAGCCACAAAACAAATACAGAAAACTGCAAATGGGGCTTAGAGGATAGGTAACGTTGAGAAAGCAATACAAGTAGAAATTTCTGCTGTGCACTTAGGTGAGACCTTACCCAGAGTATTGTGTTCAGATATGGAGTCCTCAGTACAGGAGACATGTGGACCTGTTGAAGCACATGCAAAGGAGGTCCACTAAAATGATCCAAGGAATGGAATGCCTCCTCTATGAGGACCGACTGAGAGGAGCCGGGGCTGTTCAGCCTGGAGAAGAGAGGTGTTACAGTGGCCTTTCTGTGTCTAATGAAGGGCTATAAGAAGGAAGAGGATATATTATCAGGGTCTGTTGCGATAGACCAAGGGGAAATGGTTTCAAAATAGGAGAGATTTAGATTGGTTATAAGGAGGGAATTTTTGCAATAATGGTGAAGCACTGGAATGTATTGCCCAGGGAAAAAGTGGATGCGCTATCCTTGGAAGTATTCAAGGTCAGGCTGGAGGGTGCACTGAGTAACCTGATGACCTTTAAGGGTCCCTTCCAAGTCAAAAGATTCTATGATTCCAGGAAATCATTTGGGCCTCAACGGCTTAACTTACAATCACAAAAAATTTAGGGTAACATTTTCTTGGGTAATTATCATCTCTGAGGGCATCCCTGGAGGTGTTCAAGGACAGGTTTGATGGGGCCTGGGGCCCTGGGCAGCATGGACTATTATTAGATATGGAGGTTGGTGGCCCTGCACACAGCAGGGAGCTGGAGCTTGATGATCCTTAAAGTCCCTTCTAACTCAAGCCATTCTATAAGAAATATTAGATTATTAAAAACACTGAAATTAATAAGTGTGAAGGTGCAGTTAAGAGGAGTTCACAAAGCTTCATGAATTATTTGTTGAAGTTTGATGTCCAGAATCTGCCCTAAGAAGTAGGGCTCTAGTGGACTGGAGCTGTGTAACCAGTGCCAGAGGCAATCACTGTGTGATGAAGCAACCAGTTTTCAGAATTCTTGTATCCATAGCATCTCTTGATATAGCTTTAAGGCATTCTTAAAAGCAATACATTTCCTCTCAGTACATGCCCAAACAAAGAAAAACTTCTTGGTTATTTAATGGCCATTTATTCAAAACATGTAGGTCGATCAGGTCATAGATTCAGTAGCATGCTTAAAGATAAGATTACATAGGAATATAAAGTCATTGAGTTTAGGAAGCACTTTTTAGATTGAACATCATAAAATTGGAAGTCAATAAATTACTTAGGCCAAAATTAGCTTAATATATAGAATATGTTGGTTTTATCTATTTTTTTTTTTAGAGGAGAAGCTATTCACATGACTATATAATAATTTTCTTGTTCTATAGACTGTATTAGAACAAGAAATTCTAATAGCCATTAGACTTTATTAGTATTGCGTTGATCATGTACGAACAATGTGATTGAGCAAAATAGATATTTTACTTCAGGATGTATTTCTTGATATGATTGAGCTCCACAAAATGTTTTCTGGAATAGGTGAGAAAAAAATATAGTTGGTAGGAAATGTGAACATATCCAGA
>JAOWBP010002978.1:24260515-24447821 GCA_028571105.1 Tragopan temminckii
AGGTGAATATAAAAAATCACTGAGTTTTTTGAAGTATTGCTGTAAGTAAGTAGTGTACCAAATCTGTAATGTATTATCCCTTTCTTTTTTATTTTCAGTACGTCATCTAGAAGATAAAGCAGATTTCAGAAAGGTTCTGAAAGTCAACCTGAGGTTTTTTTTAAGCTACCTTAGATTGTTTAATCTTGAGTGAGAAATTATATCCCATTTAACTTGCACGTTCTGGTATTTTGGCTTATTTCCATTGCTGCTACTTATTCTGAATTGTGCAGAATAAAAGGGCAAAAGATCTCATCCTGTCTGATCTAATCTTGTTTCAAGTTTTTTCACTCCTAGCATCCTGTGACAGTCATTTTTAGCAGTGGGATCATAAACAGCCTTTAATGCTTCATTTGTCTCCTTTCGTGCTGAGAATAAAGGAAGCGTCTAGAAGCTATTATGGAATACAAAGTGCGTGCAAATGTAGTAGAACAAAGAGTTGTTAGTAGAAATGTTACAAAAGGTGATCTTACCGTTTCACACCCAAATACCTGTGGACAGATGTAAACGCTATGATTTTCACTGCATAAACACTTTGCAAATGAAGCATCACTGCATGTTTGAAAGAAAAGCACAGTACTTTGGGCTTGTGTCATGATCTGTGTGTGTTTTGACAAGTGTATGTAAGAACCTTGATCTGCAAAAATGGTATGTTTTAAAATGAACAGTGTATCTCACTTCAAGAGATTTATTTCAAATATGCAGTCTTTTGTGGCAACTTGACACATGTTGCTTTGGTCATCTGTTATTTATTTAAGACCGACAGTGGAAAATGGCCCAGATCATAGAGTCAAAGATAATGGAATGCTGAATCGTAAGAGAAAAGATTATATGAAAAAATGAGCTTATCATAAAATAGCTTTAGAATTTCTGTCATCCTCAGAGTCTTTTGATGTAGTGAGAATATGTGATATAAGAACAAATACTTACAAAATGGTTTCTCTTCTGGTGGTGGAACACAAAAAACATAAGATAGAGAGGCACTTGTTTGTGGCTGTCGCTCCTTGAGAGGATAATGCTAAAACCATCTTGGAGTGGCTCCATCCTGGAACAGCTCAAAGTGCCCATTCTAGCAGGTGTCAAGACACAAAATAAGTTTGTTTTCTGTGCTCTGAAAATACTGTATTATCTTTCTGAAGTAAATTGGCTGCTTGTTTAACCTGAAACAAAATAAGGATGGTTCTTATCTAATTTAGTGCTTATTTAGTTTTGTATGCTAGAGCTCTGGATTCTTTGGATGTTAGAAAATCCTCAACGTTAGTGTGCATCTGGGGTTGTTTCTGCTGCAATGTGAATAATTCTGTGCTGCCCAGACTTGGAAATAGGAAGACTGGAACAGTTTTTTTTCCTCAAAAAAACATTCCCAGAATTCAGAGTTCTGTGACTACTTGGGGACATCTTTCACACACATTGAGATTGAAACAGTGAGCATTGCAAACTGAATTGGGAATTTTTTGCAGTCTGTTGTGCGGACTGTAACTTTGTTTAGTAGTTGAAGGTCAATTTTAAAAAGGACTCCATTTCTATTTTGTTCTCATGAACACCGTTTTTCAGATTCTGCCAGTTGTTTTTTTTCTATGTATTTTTATTTTCCCCACCCTTTAGGCAAAGAAATAGCTTAGGGAAATGAAACAAACTGTCCAAATATGTAAAAGTTACACTTCCTCAAGGAATTTCAGCAATATGTAACAGCTGGTCTAAATGGGGATTTGAGCAGTTTAGATATTTATTTCAGATAGAAAAGAGAGCTGTAATGATTCCTCAGCTGAACAAGGATGATTTTTTTAGAAAATAGCTTTATATTTATATAGTTAATAGTTACACTGCAGTAAAAATATTTAATATATAAACCAAAACTTCTTCTATTTTATCATGTTTCATTTTTCAAAATGAAAAAAAATATCTATTTTTTGTGCTGTGGTGATATTAATCTAGTAGAAATGTGAGCAAACACTGAAGTGTTTGCACATGTAGAAGTGGAATGAATGGAGCAGTAGACACCATAGTTAACTATACCAAAATGGGTGGCATGCTCAGATATCTAGCATGTTTGCTGTGTGGCATAGGTATTAGTTATATATATTGTGTCTACTGAAGTGTTACTGCACTATCTTCAGTAGAGTAACTTTTATCTATTTTTAAGCTTGCTTATTCTCAGTAAGCTCAGAACACTGAGATTTCAGTAGAACAAATCCTTTTGCAATCTGCTACGTATGGATTTTTTTCTAGAAAAGAAAGGAGTATCCTCTTTCTGTGATGAAATCCATAGCATTGGTAGATTAGCTTTGTTCTTGCTGTTTAAGTAGCTGCCTTACTTTGTGTTGCAGAAGGACACAAGCAGGTACAGAGGCATACTAATAGGATTGGCGGTTTTCTTATATGTTCTAACGATCCCAGGTTAGTGGATTTTTGGAAAAAGTATTGAAAGCTTTTCATGGATGCTTGAATGACAACTTATTTAGTAACTGGAGAAATGTCTGAGAGCTACTTTTGAGAGGCAGTTTTAGGTGTTGTTTTGTTTTATTTTAGGGTTAGCGTCCATAAAGCACTGCTGCCCTTTTGTGTTTACAAGAGTGTTGGCTATGGATAGACTTATCTGAATAAATGTGTCTCGAATGTGTGCAGGTAGGATGTGATGATAAGGTAGGTAGGCCATTATTATAGAATCAGAGAATGGTTTGGGTTGGAAGTGACCTTGAAAAATAATTCAGTCCAACCTCATTGCCATGGGGGGATTTATGAAAAAACTTAGGTGGAAAAAGTTAATTGCAGAACTAATGGACAGGTTTCCTTGAGAGGTGATGCTCTTCACCTGTCAGTTTTCAACAGGATTTTGGGAATGCCCTCAATAACATGCTTTAACATTTGGTCAGCCCTGAAGTGGTCTAGCAGTTGGAATGGAAGATCTCTGAAAGTCCTTTGCAACTGAACTGTTATGTGTAATTCTACCCTACCTATGCTATTTAGACTTAAGTTGGGTGGATTAATATTCCAAAAGCTTACCAAATACTATACTGGCTAGTGAGTTGGGTGGAAGACCTATATAAGGTCATCTTCCTTTTCTTTTATTGATAATTTATGAATCAGCTTGATTCATTGATAATTTTTATCAATTTTATTGATAATGCTGAATCAGCATACTTCTGCTGAAGTCAGTAAAGGAGCATAAATCTGCACCAGCTAGCAGTCTTATCCTTTGGTTAATCAGAGTTCTATTCCAGAACTGACAATATTAGCATTGTCATATATCACAATTGAAATTTCTAGAACATTTGCAGTTGGAAATCCAGGGAAAAATATAAAGATGCTCAAATGGGCTGACATCATTCAAAGAAGGTAATCCTTTTATGAGTGTAGTGTTTGCAGTAGCATTGTACCATGATTTAAACAGTAGTAGAAAATGGAAGTACAGAATTGTTGAATCTGTGCTGTTAGTATAGGTGCCTAACACTCAGTCACAGTTTTGCTGTTGTTTTTTTTTTTTTTTGAAACAAACAAATCACCTTGTCCATATGTCACCTTGCACAATGTTTTTTTTTTTTTTTTTTAAGCTTTTTAGGTAGATGAAGTACCATTGTTAATTATTTGACTTGAAGATGAATGCCCGTGCATTAGGTGTGGCAAACACTTGGAAAATAACAAGGCAATGCAGCCTGGATAGAGGAGATAGAAAAGTTTTTTTTTTTTTTTTAAAAAAAAAAACACACAAAAGAAAAACCCCAAAAACTCATTCAATTTGAATTTTTAAAGAACTTATTGTAGAGAACTGGGTTGAAAGAAGTTCTGTAAAGTGAAGAGAAAGAGAGGATAAATCTCTTCAGTGAACATGAAAAAATGATAAATATTTTAGGGCACAAAGATGAAAATTGATTGCATGGTTAATGATTTAATGATCATTTCACAAAGTGAATATGGCACATGGATATTGCAGTACATGCTAAAAATATGAAAGTAACTTTGATTTTGAATGAGGCGGTGTAGTAATTCTTTCAGAAATGAAAAAGAATGTTTAAAAAGCCTTAAAGGAAGATGTTTTCTTGGCCTGTGGAACGTAGCTAAAGACAGTACTTACTCCCCAGCTTCCCTGAATGTGTGTAGTGGAAAGCCATCAAAACTGCTCCAAATCAGGCTTAGATTTCTCTGCATCAGTGCAGCCATTAGAAGGGAGAAAAGCCGTTCTTAATCCAAAGGATGACATGCTTAGTGTTAACTGAAGATGCTGAGACCAGCTGTGAGTAAGCACATGTTGAAGTTTCCATACATGATTTTTACCATCAAGAAGAGGAAATTCTTGAACAGTCTCTTAACAGGGAGATGGGGAGACCCTTTGCAGCTACAGTCTGACTTGTTTCTGAACATGAAATAGTTGCTTACTATAGCAGAAAGTTGTCTCAAAACCAGGTAGCATCTCCTGGTCTATGTTCTTACTCCTCCTGGGCAATGTCCTTTTCATAACCACCACAAGTTTTCTCCAGGCTCTAGAGTGTCTTGTTTTTGCCAGATCCTGCTTCATTCTCCTTGTAGGAGAGGAAAAATAGTTCCACAGAGCTTGTTAAGTAAATAAATAGTACTATTAATTTCTTAAATATTTGTAAGGTCGTTTTCAAGCTACAGCAAATGGTGCTTGTCAGTATCCAGCTGAATGCTGTTGCAGGCAAGATGAAACACGAATGCTATGGTAATTGTCTTGATGTGACAGACAGTTGTTGAGTGTTCCCCATTCTGCTGGATGGGCGATCCCTACCAGTGTGCTGGAGAAAGGAAATGTGAGAGACAAGTGAAGCATGTCAGTATCTGTGCTGGATAGTTATGAGGTCACCCCTGCAGAAAAACCAGGGAGCTTGTATAGGCTGCTGGCTGGGGTAGTGCATGTGGCCATGGGGGGCAGTTCCCTTGGCTTTGCTCAAGTGCCAATTTTCAGTGTGTTCTAAGATGAGGAGGAAAGCTGAACTTTCATTTAGTTTATGATTTATCTCCAGTAGATGAAACCCCTGAAAACTGAGCTGTTAGACGCTCAGTCTTTGAAGTGCTTTAGAAATGCTAAAGGAAGGCTTAGAGTAAAACAGAAGACCACAGAATATAAAAATAAACCAGGGCTATTTCTGCGGCTTAGCTTTAACCCATTTGTCTTTAGCTCTCTAGCTGTTTTACATTATTGTCATGCACAAAAACAAAGGAAAGTGTGTTTTTTTTCTTTCTTTTTTTTTTTTTTTTCCAAATACTGATGCTAAAAGTAGAAAATCTTTCATTGTGTTTAAAGGAGTTGATGTTATGGTAATTCTTTCAGAGTTACTTTTACAAGTGGTGTTAAACTTCACATTTTAGGAAAAAAAAATTGTGGCTCAGCAATGAAATTGGAATTTGAAATAAATTCCAAAGAATGAAGCTGTTACCTGTTCGGTATGCTTCTTCATTTCAAATGTGAAAATGTATGTAGAAATGAAGCTTTAAGACAAAAATTGAACGTACTAATTCAAAAGCAGTAGTGTCTTTTTTAGCTGTTTTCTATCTCATTACTCTTGGCCTCTTTTACCCTACAAAGTGATTATAAAATACTGTGTTGTTAGATAGCATCCAATTTTCATGTACAGATGTATAAATGCCTGTTCAGTGGTTATAACATGAGAATTGCACCCATTGCCCTTCTGGGGAAGCATTGTTTTGAGAAATTGGTGCGTCTGCTTTCCAACCTCAGATTTAACATGTAAAATTCTGTCACTGACGTGCTATCTGTGTAATCAGCAAGTAGTTGCTGAGGAAGGGGGGAGCTGTGAGATTCAGCAGGAACCTGGGGAGAACACTGGATGCCAATGGGAGGTGATCTCTGCCTTCTGGCAGCTGCGAGCATAGGACACAGTGATGCTCCCTGCAGTAATGCTAACTGCAGGTTGAGAGAGAGTTGGTCTTAATTCAGAATACTGACCTGTCTGGGTCCGACTCTTTGGTTTAATATTGCATTTTGGAAGAGTGCCAAGATCTGGATTGATTCTGTTAGGTAACTTGGATAATGATATATGCAACTAATTTATTCTTTCATCCTCACTAATGCAGAATGGTTTGCAGTTTATCAGCTTTGTTTCAAAGCAACAATAAGAAAAAGCTGATGTTAGGAAGATTTCTGTCTAACCTTTCTTATTTTTTCTTTTTCAAATAACTGAAGGGAGGAACCAGGGTGGTGAACAGACTTATGAGCCCACAGAGTTATGGACTGGTATAAGAAGTGGGAGGGAATAACAAAACCAACTAGTTGACTAACCACTTCCCTTCATTGTTGCTTTTAATATTAGAAAAGTCTTGCTAGCTTTCTAAACCACCATGAGTTACATAAATGAGACAGTGTATGCTCTAACTGGTAAGTTCCTTTCCTTTAAAATCTAAATTGAAACTTGAATTGGAGTTGATCCTTGATGATAAAAATTTATAAGATGTACTGCCTTCTGTTTTCCGTAATCATAAAAAATATGATGTGTTGTTCTCAGTAAAAAAAAAAAAAAAAAAAAAAAAAGTAAAAATAAAAAAATTATGCAGTTACAGTCCTGCATAATAAGCAGATTTTCTTCATGCAGGATCAGAAGGGTGTATTCCCTTCCTAATTACCAACTACTGAGGTAATGGTAGCAAATGAAAGAATAGTGCAAGTCTGTAAGTTCAGAGAAGTTTCTTCAGTGACTTTTTTGATTGAGTTGTAGAATGAGCTTCCATCTCAAGTGCTAAATCTGCACAGTTCTTCGTGAGCTGAAGCCATCTGTATTGGTTGCTGTTACTACTTAGTATTTGGAAAATTCTTCCTTCTTTATTTCTATTTCAGGTCTTATTAGTAATAATTATTAAAGTATTAATAAATTATTATATAGTATAGTATATATAAATTATTATAAATCCTAAATATCTGACTATAGCACCAGGGCAGATATCTGTGTGTACTTTGCCTGTTTAGTACTGTTCAGTACTGAACAAATACTGTTCAGTAGTTATTTCTTCTTGTCTTATCTGTAGTCTGTCTGTGATGTGGCTAAATGTACTTGAAAACTAAGGAAGGACATATCAGTTTGAAATCTATTTTATCCCACTGTTTAGCGGGATGCACTAACTTGTGTTGTCAGTATGTTTACTTTCTCAATACAGTTACCTGAAATGTGTTATCAGTTTTCTGATGGCACCTCTCCCAGTGAATCAAACAAGCAAATAAAAGAACCACAAACTCATCACAACGATAGCAAAACACAATAAAAAGTGTTTTTCCTAGAGAAAGCATCATTTAAAAAGCTGCCAGCACACTTTAAATTCTTCTTTTGAGATATATGTCAGCAGTTGAATGAACATTACCTTATTGCAAGCTTTCTATTCATACTAATGTTTTACAATTTCTACATGTATGTTCAAAACGCCTCCTGTGTTTTCTTATTACCTTTATATGTTCATTCTTTAAAGACAAAAAAACATTAAGTCAAACACGTTGGAAATTTCACAGGGTTAATAAAAATTAAGTTTTTGAAATTACTACACTTCTATTTACATTTTCTTGCTGCAAATCATTAGAAATAATTCAATTTGAATCTTGTAACAGAAGAAGGGATGCAGAAACATTCTCTGAAGATTCAGCTGAGAGCATCCTTGAGTTTACCAGCCACTCTTGGCCTAGAATATGAGCTTACTGTAATACAAAGGCTTTCACATATCTCATTGCCAATATCAATATTTTTGGAGAACCATTAAGCAAAACATCCAGAAAGTCTTGTAAGGGGAGGAAAAAATATCTTACCAATAGTGCACAATCTACAGGGATGTAATGTCTGTGATGTATTGTTTTCTGAAGCCACTCATATCAGTCATCTGAGCAAAACAGATGCAGATATCAAGTTATTTCTTCTTCAAGTGACATACGAAACAAGCTCATTTTGCAGAGATTTTAACTTCAGATATTGCTCTTCTGCTGTATGTTGAAGTTAATTATCCTTCAGCTCAGCTGCCCAGCTATGTAGGATCCTCCTGGAGTATTTCAGTGCTTTCTTCATTCACATAAGTAGTAAATTTTGCCACTTCAGTTCACTGTATTACAGTATTTGGTCCTCAATTCTGTCCTGTTTTTTTTTTTTTTTTTTTTTTTTAAAGTTTTGGTGCCTCTATGGCAAGATACAGAAAGTGAGAAATTTCATCAAAGATGCAATCAGTGGAAAAGTGTAGTCGTCCCACCTTTCAAAGAAGCCCCTGGAGCAAAGACATTGATCCTCCCTACTCCACCTGGGCTCCCAAGTGACAGAAATGGAGCTGTCTGATTTTCTGTGGGTTAGGGGAAGCTCCTGTCTGCTCTACCTGCCGTAAAAACCGCAGAGGGAGTACTAAGTAAACTTCTTTCCTCTCCCAGCTGCCGTTTTTGGGAACCTAATGTGTTTTGGATTGTCAGCCTGGCAGAAATCATTCTGTGAATTCAGAAGTTATTGTGATGAGGACCTAACGGATAAGTTTCATTTCCTTAGGAAACCAGGCTAAAAATAAGTTCCTAGCTCTTTGGTGTGGAGAGGAAAATATTAAGCAAAAAGTAATTGTTTATTAAGTTTTTTCCTTTATAACTCAGATAATGTTGGCTCAGGTTTGGCAGTACAAGTTTCAAAGGTTAATGTAAAATTTTAAATAATGTTGTTCAGTGCTTAGTGTGAATGATCAAAGGATTTTGTTGATTCAGTTTTCTACCAAGTGTTGGTGGAAGATGAATTGGAACAAAAATAATGTTAATAGTATCAACAAATTATGTCAGGAGCAGAGTTAAGATTATCAAATAACCACTTGAGAATATTTAAATTGAGGCTGGAAGACATTTGTCCTGAGTGTCTGTACAGAATGATGCTGCTTATATCATAATGTTAAGTCATTTTCTTAATTAATGCTTCTTTGTCAGCTATTCTTGTAAGACTGATAATCATTGTAAGCTGTGATTGAAAGAAGAAGGACGAGAGTATACAACATATAGAGAAAGCTTTAAAAGCCTTGTATTTACAGTTGGATTTGGTACAACAATAGAGTAGCACATGTGGACAATTGCTAACAATCTGACCACTCTTTAGTGCTGTTATATTTTTAAAATTATGCTCATAAATTTGATACCCCTGACCAAACCTTTTACTAGAGCTCTCTTTTTTTGTAATTTATAGTTATTTTTGGCTTCATCCCAGTAGATTTTCATTAACCTTTTATAGTTTGTCATGTAAGAAATTGTTAATGCTGCTATTTATATATTAAAAAAATGTATGACTCAGAAGGTTTCTTTTGTTTCATATAGGATCTATTTTTCAATTCTGTGCATTCTGTAACAATAAGACAAAAATTGCAGGATATAATACGTTGTTTTGCTACAATAGTGGTATAGGCTGATTTAGCATTGATATAGAATAGTTTAGCAATAAGGATCAGCATATTAGTTTAGCAAAAAGAATCAGTGAATTCTAGTTCTAAAACTTGCCAGTTCAACTTCGCTTGGTGTGTGGACAGCCTTATTTTTCTCTACAGTCTTGCTTCACAGGAGCACTGGAGTCACAATAGACTACTTTTATCTTTGCATCCACCAGGTGCAAAGACTTTTTCCTTGGATTTCACATATATTGTTTGGGATTGTAGTTCACTAAGAAAGTTGCTCATTATGGCCTAACAAGCAACGGAAATTTGCCAAACTGGGGAAAAACAGCTAAAGTTTAGCCAAAAAACATCGTGATGAAACTGATGATGGAAAAATGAAGAGGAAGTAAGTGGTCTAAGACTACCATAAGCCCCTACTGTGCATGCCCAGAAGGTTATTAGCATATTATTGGAAAAGAATGAATACGTATGATAGAGTATTGCATATGTATGTCTGAAAAATGCCATGCAGTATTTCCTTGGTGAATATTTATTGTTTGCAATCAAATCCCCATCTCTCTGATGTCATTCATGTCTTAGATACTTCATGTGGAGATGGAATTAGGAGAATTTTTTTTCTAATTCTTGCTTTATTTTCCATGAAGGCAAGAGAAAACTTAGAGTGTATCTGCTGAGAAGAGTTCTACCTTAGGTTAATTATTTCCTAATTAACTTTGGGTAATTATCATGCTTGAACACATATTTGTAGACCAGAACAAACGTGTAGAAGGACTATTTCACAATAGCATTTCTGCTGCTTTGAATTCTTTGGCAGTAATTTTCCCCCCTCTGTTTAACTTACAGAATCATTCCAGAATTTGATTCTCTGTTATTAATGTGTGACTCTTAGATGTATAGCAAATCATCACATGTAGCCTGCTGATTATCATAGAATCATAGAATATCCTGTGTTGGAAGGGACAAGGATCACTGAATCTAACTCCTGGCTCCACGCAGGACCACCCAAATATCAGATCGCATATTTGGGAATGTTGTCCAGATGTTTCTTGAACTCTGGCAAGTTCAGTGCCATGACTACTGTCTTGGGAGCCTGTTCCAGTGCCCAGGCTAAATATTTGAGGAAAATAAACCAAACTTGGACTTGGACAGCAGTATTGTGTTGTGCATGTAGATTGTATCTGCTCGTTTGCTAAGAACCCTGTTGCTTACAGCACACTTAACTGTGTTAATCTGTTTCTTCTGCAAGGTAGCATTCTAGACTCTCTGTGGTTTTATATGATTTTATGAGGGTCTTGGATATCCACTGTCTTATTTGCAAAGAATTAACGTAACAGGGATGCATAGCTATAGCTTCTCCAAAATTCTTATTTTGTAATGAAACAAAACCTAACCCACAAAAAATTAAAAAATACTTTCCTTTTCATTTTTATGAAGTACTTTCTGAAACACAATTTGCAACCATTTGGGTATAGCTTAGCATGATTAAGCTGCTTTCTCTGGTAGTAAAGCTGCAGCTTTCTGAATCTCTCATAGTTCAGGAAGTTGCTTTGGCTCTGTGTTCAAGCCCTCAGTACAGCAGTGTACTTCTAGCAAGTTACCTACTTATTTCCAACCAATTTTTATGAAAATAAATGTTATGTTTCAAATAATTCAGCTGTTTGAGAATTGACTCAGTTGCTTCCAGTTGCTCTTCCTCATCAGTTGTACTGTAGCAAAATTCACAATCTGAATGCTGCACTCATAGCTGTAACTTCACGAAGTCAGTACATCTTTTTTATACAGGTGTGAGTTTACTGTTTCCATGCTACGTCAGCTGGAAGTTTATTTTCTCTACTTCCTGAGATTACTGTGAGCTCTATTGGTACCCGAGGTAGGGCAAAGTATTTCTTAGCAGCTAGCTGCTATCCTAATTGCAGTTAAACAGTTATCCTAGGAGGCAAACAGCATTTTACTGCATGTGTCTTTGAAGAGGTTAGTGGTATTTCCATTTAAATCCATGGCAACTCTTTCCTTCTGTACCCAACCACAAAACTTACATACTTTGACTCTGAATGTTGAAAGAAGGCATAAAGATAATAATGGACTATCTGTAATTAGGCTATAGAATAATGGCAAGAAACATACTCTAGTAAAGAGGTTTTTAGTTTGTTTGGGAATTTGTAATTATATGCAGTACAATACATATCGGACAATATATAACTGCTGTTTGCCTGGAAAGTTAAGTCAGTATTGTCTCCTCTGAAGTCTGGTAGGAAGGAAATTCCTCTTTCAGAAGTGCTAGTACCTTCCCTGTCTTTCCCTGCGATGCCTCATTCTCAGTCAAAGCTATTCAAAGATATACTGTTTTTATTGCAAATAAAAACAGGAAAAAATTTATTCTGATTTCTTCCCTTTCTTCTAAGTAAAGAACTTATTCCTAAACTCTAAATATGCCTATTTTTTTGTTGGCGATATTTTGACGTCAGAAAAAATTAAATGTTAAACAAGTCCATCTTTATGAAGTTTAACAACTACATATGCAAATAAAGTCATTCTTCTAATTAAAATTCAGTTGGTTATTAAAAGCTGAATTAAAATGACAGTGAAAGAACAGCCGCAGGTGTATGACTGTGAATTCTAATGTTTATGCAGAAGGGTTTTTATATTTTAGAGAGTGATTAGCTCCTTGGCTGTACTGATTTCAAGGGACTTTTTTTTCTTTCTTTTTTTTTTTCTTTTTTAACAGTGTGTAAGATTTCCAGATTTTATTCCAACGTTTGTGACCTACTTAGGGGAAAAAAGTTCTGATTAGGACCATGTAATATACTCCCTCAGTTTTGGAAATGCCTTTGTGTAATGTATTGTGGAGAAAAGTAATCTCATCTAGGAGCGTAAATGAACCTTATCGCATTTTAAGATATAGATATTTTCCCTTCTATTCTCTGTGCCGAAATTTAGTCCTTGGATTCAGCCCTCTGTTTAATGAATCCACATTCAATTGGCATGCTTTAGCAATAGCTTAATTCTGTTTGCATACAAATTCTTTTCTTCCTTGATTGATTAAGAATAATTCCTCCCTTGCAAGATGGCACAAGCAGACCCAAGCAAGTTGCTTAGTATGTAATAAGCTTTTTCTTATTTCTCATTTTTAGAGTTTTGGAAAACACTACATAGTTAGCAAGGTATATACAGCCTTGTCCCCAGAAGGCAGAAATAATTTCTAGTTAGAAAAGGCATGCAAGCAAGCAGGACACAATTTAACAATAGCCATCCAGTGGGAGCAGAATGGATTTGGAAAGTACTCAACTGTTTCTGTTCACTTTCTGTCTTCCCACGGTTATGAGCATTTTTTAATATGATGGACAGAATGAGATAATATGCTGCTTGTTTTGTGAATTGCTGATGGAGTTCCTAGTTACTTCATTCATAATAGTAGTTGTATTGGAGACAGTTCTTCCTTAAAATATATTTCAAAAGCAAAGGATTGACACTTTTTACATTTGAATTTCAGGACTGACAAGGAATAATGTCTTATAAAAAAATTTCTGCATTGCTTTACATTGGGCTTAAAGATGAGAGCATTGATGGGAAAGACCTGTCTGTCACCACCATAATTCGCCTGAGATAAGGATGGTTAAGTCCCAGTTTGTGCACAGATCATGTAAAGAGTCATAAGGATTTATGGAATAAATTCTTGACTTTGCCTCCTATAAATTAAATGTAACCTTCACTGCTTTGTGGTTTTAGAAGTTTCAATCTCCTGTTCTGAATTCAGGTGTCAAACTGCCTTGTAGCAATGCGGTGCAATTTTTGGTGAATGATGATCACATCTAATACCAAAGCAAGGCTGAAGGATTGGTAGACGGAATAAGGCAAAATTAATAAGTAAAATAAAACGCTGTATTCATAGAACAATAATACCACTTAAGTCTTTGGTCTACTTAGAGTAATGGTTCCCAACTTTCAACCAATAGGAGTAGGAGTTCTGAATGCATCAGGCATTGCAGGCAGTCCTGTGCTTCATGCTTGGTGCTAACCAGAGCTGAGATGTGGCCAATGCCCTGCACGCCAGTCTATGTCCTGCTGTCTGAGGGCTCGCTCTTTTTGACACCAACTTGAGTGTATTCTTACATCTTCAGTGCAAACTTTTTCCATCACTATGCTATACTTTCCATGGTGTGGCTTTTTTGTTTGTTTTGTGTGTGGTTTGTGTTCTGTGTGTTTTTTTATTCTTGAATCAGAAAATTCAAAATCTATTTGTACTGCTGATATAGCCGTGTATTTGTGTGTGATGAATTAATATATTTGAAGGTTTCTAGATCATGTTCTGGTGATATTTTTGAATGCCATCTTTCATGTTTTTTTTACAAGGCTTTTGAAAGTGATTGTGCTTAGGATATATTTTGCATTTTTTTCCCTTAAATTTGCTTCTTGTACTATGGCAAACTGAGTCAGAAAATGTTTGGGATGCATACTGTCAGTCCTTGTAAGAGCTGTCTTCCTCACAGAGAATGACTGTAAGTCTGCAGGGAAAGGAGGTCTTTTGTTTGCTTGTCCTCTTTTTCCCTCACTCATCTTCATGTATGAATGTAGATAAGAAATGCAATACTGAATTACAGTTGTTTAATACAATAAATGTGACATTTGACATTCATCTTCCGTAATAAATGTCTAAGTAATAGGCGTTACAGAGAAAAACTGGGTAAAGAAGCTGGAATTTACTTGAAGATTTTCTGTACATTGACTGCATCAGATTTGTGTATTTCTGAGTTTGGTGTGTGAGCAGTAGTTTTTATGCTCCTGCAGTTTCTCATTATATATCTAATCTTACATTAAAAAAAACCAACCAACCAACCAAACAAAAAACAGCAGCCAAACATGCTTTTTATTTATTTATTTATTTGGGGGGGGGGGGGGGGGTATTTCTGCCTATCATTTCTTTGAGCTCAGATTTGTAAAAGAAGAATGAAATTGATGCAGAGTCACTGTAGTGAAATTACTGAAATGATCAAGAATATATTATCACAATAAAATTGTCCTCAGTTCTTCTGTAAATCAATTTATTACTCAGATTAGTAGGAAATGGAGAGCTAAACTTTGTATGGAGGGCTTTTCAATAGCTTAGAACTTTTGAAAGTGAAATGAACTGATTAGGAAAGACAGTTTGAAGTCTGTTTGTGTACTCTGCTATTTTTAAAAATACCTTGAATGATTAGAAATCTACTTATTATACAGCTTTCTTTTGTCAGTATTGTCAGAAGTAGAGAAAGGAAAAGGCTGAATAGATGTAGTCATAAATTAAATTGCATTGTTTGCAGAACCGTGTATGTTTTATATATGCATTTGTGTAATTCCTGTGTTTCTCTAGTTAGGTTTTCTTTATTTAGTCCCATATCTATCAAGATGTTATTCTTATCTCAACACAGACGCCAAGTAGGTGGCTCTCTGTTAGGTTTTTTTAATAAGGGCAATGATCTGCTCATGTCCCTACACTGCAAAATGATGTTTAATTATGAGTGTACGCCTCTAAAGTCTATGCTTAAAGTACTTGGTATGCATATCTTGTCATATTCAGTTTTCAGATCATTGTAATAGCATAGCAGTATAAATGGGTAATGCATAGAGAAATACTACTTTTGAAGCAGGAATGTAATTCATTGATTAAATATGCAAATTTTGATAACATTAATTCTTTGCTGTGGCTTACTGACTGCATCTGTAGCTTATGGTAACAATAAAAATTGTATTTTGTTTCCTATTTTGATGTTTCAAGTGCCTACAAAGTAGTAATACTGATAAATAACCAGAAATCATATATTTTGAAGGCTTTGTGGCTGATGATAGCTTTTTCAGGTCACAGTCTTGTATGGTGGAAAGAAACAAAATCAGTATTGGAATGTCTCAAAGTGGGTATTACCCAGGCTCCTGCAGCAATCAGATCTCTTGAATAGTGCTCTCAGTTGCTGGTCTGACTGTTGAGTCCTTGGAACAGCAGTGTCTTTAGTTGGACTGAGTGAGTCTCGCCAACCCAGAGTTTCACTGAATGCTTGCAACCTAGCTGACACCTGGTTCTGTGTGACCTCTGAAGCATATGAGCAATCCACTACTGTAGAATAACTTAAGCTATGTATGAATAATCTCCTAAATAATCCTAACTACAAAGACTGTTGTATATGACCGTTTCTGCATCTTCAGAAACAATTTATTGTTTGCAAGTGTCTTATCTACATACAGTTTGGTTAGTTCTGCTGTGGAAACTGTGTGGATATCTCTCCGGAATGGCCAAAAACTCCACTCAAGATGTGAATCTACCCTTGAAGCAGATGACTTTATCGAGGCACAGAAGGACCTGCTTGGGGGAATCATTAGAACTGTGCAAAATTCCCACAAAGCCAGTTTCCTCAGCAATTAGTCAAATGCAGATGTATTTTCAACTCTAGTTGCAAATAAGTCCTTTATCTAATTTCTGTAGATGACTACTGAGGGAGTTCCTGGACCACCCTGGGAATTACTGACTTAAGGTATGCAAGGAGACTCAGCCTTAATACCAAAGTATAACACAACATAACTAAGGTAGATATAGTCCTGAAGAGAAGAGAGGTAAAGAAGAGGCATTTGTTTTTTCAGGTATCTCTTCATCCAAACCCAGGAACTGTCCATCCTGATGTGTACAAAAGCTGGGGGAAAACAATTTAGGCATAAATAGGAAGCATACAAGAGGTCAAGGGAGGAACAGATGAGTGGAGGAGTTCAAATGTATTGGATCTGGAGAACCAAAGCATGTGTAGAGTTGAGTCAAGAGACATTAAAATGAAATCAAGGAGAGAGAGAACAACTTCTGCAGGTATATCAGCAGCAAAAGGAAGAACAAAAATTTTGAGTTCACAGCTGAACGTTGCAGGGGATCTAGCGACATAGGACATGGAAATAGCCAAGATACTTGACGCATTCTGTACCTCTGTCCTTACTGATATGGCTGACTTTCAGGAATCCCAGTCCTCTGGTTCAGTGGGAAAGTCTGGACCACTGACGACTGACACTCAGTAGAAAGGAATCTGGGAACACTGAAAATGGACACACAGATTAGCCTGTAGGAGCTGATGGGATGCCCTGGTGAGTGCTGAGGGAGCTGACTGATGGCATTGTGAGTCCACTCTTGATTATCTTTGAAAGGCAGAGATATTTGGAAGAGGGTTCTCAATACTGAAAGAAAATGTCATTTCTGTCTTCAGGCAAGACAAGGAGGTGAATATGGAGAACTGTGGACCCATCAGTGTCGCTTTGATGCCTGGGAAAGAAATGGAGCAAATAAACATGGAAATTGTTTCCAAGCATACAATGGATGAGGAGATAATTGGAGGTTGATATGTTACACTTATAAAAGAGAATCATGCTTGACCAACTTGATAGGCTTCTGTAATGAAATGACTAGCAAAATGGGTGAGGAAACAGTAGGGGGTCTTGTTTACCTTAACTTTAACTAGGTTTTCAGAATTGTGTCTGTAGCATTCTCAGACAAAGTAGTAAAATACAGATCAGTAAGTGGGCATTGAGGTAGGCTGAAAACTGGCTGAACTGCCGACCTGAAAGGATTGTGACCCTCAGCTCCGAGGTCCAGCTGTAGGCCGGTCACTAGTGGAGTCCCTAGGAGTTGGTAACTGTTGCTAGTACTGCTTAACAGCTTCACTAAGCACCTTGACAGTTTATAGAAACTGGATACCAGGAATCTCATGCAGGACTTGGCATTTGTCTTTGTTGAACTTGGGAGCCTGGGGAGGCATAAATCCACATACCAATGCAGGTTGGAACCAACTTTTTGCAGAAAATGACTTGGGGTCCTGGTAGGAACTGTGTAACAAAGTAAAGGAGCCAGCAAAAGAACTGTAGCAGTCTCTTAGGTTGCATTAGGCAACCTGTGGGAGGGTGAACAGGTTTAAAAGACAAATGGTATTTGTTATAAGTTATAAAAATAGATTAGCTTCAGCTAATTGTTTCTTTGAAAATATGTTATAATATGCACATTATAGTTTTGTAGTAAAACTGGTATTACAGAATCACAGAATTGTAGGGGTTGGAAGGGACCTATTTCTTTTATAGTGATATACTGAGATGAGGTTCACCTAAAATGTGGGTCCTAGAGCTCAAAGGTCAATTCCCGCTTGCATGGACCTTATGCTGTGTACTACAGATTCCGTCTTTTTGCAGTTATTACTTGAAACTGACAACACTTTGAAGCATGTGCTGCTGTCCCTATGGGGGTCGCAGAGTTTCATGGGAATAAGCTAAGCTTTGTTTTGGCAGCTTTAAACAACCCACTCTCCATTAAATCTAAAAACAACTGCAAAACCCCGCAACTGCCTCCTCCCTAAACAAAATAAAAACATCAAAAAACAATGTGTGTAGAGATGCACAGTATTAGATGCCCTTATGAGGAGCAGTAACTCTTAAGTTGTGTCATGCTAGGAGAGGTTTTGATAGTGCCAATAAATAAAAAATTGTTTCTTGCTCATGTTTCTTAAAGCCAGATCTGAGAATCCAGCTTTTTTAGTTCATACACTTCAAGTGCTTTTACAGGAGTTTGCTAGAGACTTCTGAGTCTGCTATGCAGGATAATATAGGGAAAGTTATAAAATCTCTGCCTTTAAAGAGAAAAAGGTTGCACGTGAATTCTCATGTTGTATGAAATGGTTGGCAGCCCTCTGTGTGAAGGTTCAGTGGATGACATTTACATCTACTCTGCCCCTCTGACACAAGGTAGATGCTTTTGGAAAATCTGGACTTGAAGATACAGCTGAAGATTTCCTTATCTTTTACAAAGCAAAAATCAGTTATTTGAGGACTTTTTCAAACTTCAGTTTATTGATGAGGTGAACTGTAACGAGGCATACAGATGAAAGTGTTTTAAAGAGGATCTGACAAAAAGGTCTTTTATATAATCCCAAAACACGTGAAACAACCTGAGGAGGCCACTATAGCTTGGAAAGGCACTTGAGATGCCATTAAATTGCACAGACTAACTTCCAAATCTGCAGTGTTGTGCATAACTGGAGAAGTGGCCATGTGGCTTAAAACTGGTTTGGGCCACCTGCTGCTGGAGCTGTGGTGACCAGGTGTTCCTCATGTGAATGTGGTGGCAGGCTGAGCGATTCCATGGTCATCACAGCTGGGGATGAACAGGGCAGGCTCAGGTGGGCACCTGGTTCACCCAGGTGATCAGATTGTGAAATAATGTGAGGGTGGTCAGACGGCTCCTGGTTTAAGGCTTTTGTTCTTTCTTTGTGTGATGGATGATATTTCTAACTCAGAAATGAGTTCCTATTTGGAGAAGCAATAGTCTAGGCTGAAAAAAAGTACTAAAGCAAGTCACAGAGGGTTGATGCCATTTCCAGCAAGTGGGAGCCCTCTCGGCTTGCAAAGAGAGCAGTGTGTTTGAGTCTTGTGTTCGTGCTTGTCACAGGTGCTGTGAGATATGGAATAATGAATCTGCATTTCTCTGATTTTCTTTTAAAATGTTTCAAGTAGTCTAAAGTGAATTGGGTAAGAAACCTATTCTAAAATCCCAGTAAGGCTTGCCTGTGACTGTAGTGAGGTGTTGTCTAGTGAATTCATGTGATAAGTGCCTAGAAAAAATATAGAACAACATGCAAATACTGTACAGAGAAGAGCTGAGATAATGCACAGTTTTGTTGCAATTTTCATTTTGACCATGCATTGATCATTTCTTTCTCATAATTACCCATATACTCCATGTCTCCATGACAGATGGAAGAAATGGCAGTACTTGTAGTTATAAGATTACCTAGCACTTATCATTTTGAAATTCTTTTTTCACTTGCTTATGTCCTTATCACACTAGCTGTGTGGGATAAAATTTGCCATGCTAGGTATTTACTGCAGACACTCCTGGTATGTGTTTGAAGCCAATATTTTAGCAAAGCTAAAGACAAGTACTTTCTTTGGCTTTTTTGAAATATTTTCTCAAACCTGTAAAAGTCTTTGACTCCTCCAGTTTCAAATCAGGCATCTTTGTGGTCGGTATTGTCTGAGAAGATGAGTCTCTGTGCTCATTGTGTGGATTTGGACCTCATGCAGCCTGGGAAAAGCCAAGCTGCAATTGCAGGAAAAGCCTCTCTGTTCCAAAGCATGCTGCTGCTTCCTTCTTTTCAGGAAACACATCTGTTGAAGTCCAGAAAGCCTACAGAATGTGAGAAGGCATTTGAAAAACAGAAGTGTCCTTATCTTAAAGGTAGAAGAAGCAAGTCCTCTTTTTGAGGATTCATGCAACAATTAAACTCTGGGAGTTCCCTCCTGAGAACTGAAGTTAAACCACGTTATTAGGGATTTTCGATTTGAGACTTGGTCTGGTAGAAGGGCTGGTAAATCAACAGAGAGCACACTTGTGAAGCTGGGGTGTAGCAGTAAGGGGATCTTATCTGCCAAGGCCAGGTTGGGAGAAAGCTGGAGTGTAAGGGAGGCTAGTTGACTCCACTCAACACCTGTGGTGTAGGGCTTTCTCTCATACTGAAGGGAAGAATCACAGAATCACAGAATGGCCTGGGTTGGAAGGGACCTCAAGGATCATGAATCTCCAACCCCCCACCACAGGCAGCGCCACAAACCTCCTCATTTAATACCAGATCAGGCTGCCCAGAGGCCCATCCAACCTGGTCTTGAACACCTCCAGGGACGGGGCATCTACAGCCTCTCTGGACAGCCTGTTCCAGTACCTCGCCACTCTCATAGTAGAGAACTTACCCCTGACGTCCTGAGTGACCCTTGTGAACAATTTGAGAGCGACCCTGAGGAGAAAGATTTGGGAGTGTTTGTTGAAGAAAGACTCAACATGAGCTGGCAATGTGCGCTTGTAGCCCAGAAAGCCAACTGTATCCTGGGTTGCATCAAAAGAAGTGTGACCAGTAGATCAAGGGAGGTGATTCTGCCCCTCTGCTCTGCTCCCATGAGACCCCACCTGGAGTACTGTGTCCAGTTCTGGGGCCCCCAACACAAGAAAGTCATGGAGATGTTTGAGCGGGTCCAGAGGAGGGCCATGAAGATGATCAGAGGGCTGAAGCACCACCCCTATGGGGACAGGCTGAGAAAGTTGGGGCTCTTCAGCTTGAAGAAGACTCTGAGGAGACCTTATATTGGACTCCAAGGACCTGAAGGCAATCTTCAGGAAAGCTGGGGAAAGGCATTTTATAAAAGCATGTAGTGACAGGACAAGAGGAAATGTTTTTAAACTGTAAGAGGGTAGATTTAGACTAGATATCAGGAAGAAATTCTTTACTGTGAGAGTGATGAGATGCCGAAACAGGTTGACCAGTGAGGTTGTTGATGCCGCCACCCTGGAGATGTTCAAGACCAGGCTGGATGGAACTTTGAGCAACCTGGTCTAGAGGAAGTTGTCCCTGCCTATAGCAGGGGATTGGAACTCGATGATCTTAAGGGTCCCTTCCAACCCAAACCATTCTATGAATTTAGACAACTAACTGAAGAGTTCTGTATTTGTAAAATATGTGTGGTAAAAGCTCATCAGTGGAGTCATGTAACAGTGAATATCTGATTTTTACTTATTCCTTGTGGATTACTGTTGGAATAGTGTTTTTCTTTGGATTTTCTTTTTGCTAAGAGGAAGTAAATAAGGAAGAGTTTGCTTATTGGTATGTACAGTTTCTCTGAAGCACCTATTCTGTTCCATTATACAAATTATATATGGTAAACTGTAGCTCAGTTTTTACTGTCTACACATTTTACTGCTTTGTATTAGTTTTTTGCTTAAACACTTTTATCTCGAATATAGGAAAATCCTTCAAGCTCTTCTGAAAACATTTTGTCTCTTTGACAGCTTATTCTAAGTAGCTCAAGGAGTTGGGCTTGATTATAAGATAGTTTCTGCAATTAAATATTTTGACAAATTACTACCAGCTTTTTTCTGCTGGCAATATTTTGACAGATGGGAGAAATCGTTTCAATGTCAGAAAAGTATTTTAAAGTAATAAAAAACTGGGAAGACTTAGAGATAACGTTATCTTTGAAAATGCCACATTCAGACTTCTTTAATACTGGAAAGAACTGGAGCTGGGACTTGATATGCTCACTGTGTTATAGGCGTAATTCATTCTTTCAGGTTAATTTAGAAAGAGAGAATGAAAAATATTTTGAAAAAACATAAATCAGTGTGCACAATTTTGAGTCCACGGTACTCATTTTTTTATTCAATGCCATTGTATTTGCAAATTTGTGAATTGAGCAAGATAGCAAGATATTACCCTAGAAGTCTTGCTCTCATGCATGTTTTAGTTATCACATAGGATTCTTTAACATAAAAATATAAAATATACTGTTTGTATGTACTGTATATAATATATTTTACGCTTCAAAAGATGCACACTTTACTTACCGATAGAGTGAAATCCAAATGATCTTAACTACAGCATATTAGTTTAGTTGGAGCTATGATAGGCATAGATTTACGCAATGGAAAGGCTGAGTTTCCTAAAAGACCAGGCAGTAGAATTAAAAGCTTTTAATTTTTGATCTTTTCTAAATGAGATAGTTTCTGAATGTGAAGGAATACAGGTCTTTTAAACAGTCATACTTGAAGCCCAAATGATGCTGAAGATAAGATGCATATTGTCACTAGAAGATAGAAGACTGCAGAGGAAATAAAATTGACTTTTCTTTGTGTTTATGTATATGTGCATGTGCACACATGGTATAGCAACAATATTTCTTTAAGTGCAAGCGTATTTTCTCATATTATTTGCAGTTTCTTTCTTCCAAACATTAAACTGTGCCTATGTTAGTCAGCATTTTGCAAAGTAGTGAAACAGTTGCTCTGACAGTTTTTGAAGTTTGATTGTCTAAATCGAATAAATGATTATAATAGAAATTTCTATTCTGCGATTTAACATTTTTTAAAGGATGCATTGTCTTCAAAGGACTGTACTCTAATCTTAAACATAATTTTCTCTAGACTTTTCAAATACTGAATTTGCAACAAGTTCTTAAATATGAATTCATATGTGAAAGGTGGGAAAAGTGGATTAAATTATCTTTCATGTAGTTGTGAGTCCTTGCCCTTATCCTTCAGAAGACAAATATTTATGCTAATTATTTGTAAATAGAGATTGATGTTTTATAACCTTCTTTCAGGTTTTTCTATCAGTGTCATCATTTGTGCCACAAGCTGTCTCCAAATAGAATATTTCTTAGCATGAATCTGTGGGAAGAGGATGTGTATCCTATGGGCTTTTCAGCATGTACATGTCAACCGCAAAAATAATGAACAGTAAATAATGATGATAAAACTTTTTAAAATTTAAATGGCTTAAATACACACAGTATCTTTATGGATAAATTTGAAAGCACTCATTAATGAATATTATTTTCTTTTTGAAGCATAATATTGTAAGATCCGTGTGCTTTCAGGGTTATTAATCTGACCAGTATTTTCAGTTTATGAATGAAATGGACTCCTGGTAATGATAAAAATGTGTCATCTTGTATTACAGGAGGTTGTTCTCATTCTTTCTTCAACATTCTGAGTTTTAAGTGTATTATGAGGCTGAATCAACTGTGTAGAAAGAGCACAAGGGGGATGCTTTAATTATTAAGAAGCCTGCTTACTGTGTATAAAATAACTGTACTGACATTTTTATTAGCTAGTAATATCTTAATAATATCTTAAAATAGTTCCATAATTCTATCATATTTTATACTCGTGATCTATCCATTACAATTTTGTTTTATGTAAGCCAGAGAATGCGAGTATTCCTCGTTTTTAATTCTTTTGAGTGTTCAGTGGATAAGAATTTCTGATGCACTTGCCAGTTTGGGTAAAGGGAATCATTTCTCACCATCTGTGCAATTTTGATATGGCTGGGCATATTGCTACAGATATAAATGAATGAATGTAGGAAATGAATTATGTGGAACATAGAGCTCTTAAGTTCAGTTTTGATATCATCCCTTACAGTGCAAGGACTATGCGACAGCAGTAGTCATGCCAGCAGACCCCAGCTGGGCTGTGAACACGTGCAGATCTGTTCGCTTTCCTCCCAGAGGAAGAAATAATAAATATCCCAACATGGAGCCCCAAACAAGCACATGGCTGATGTAGGTCGTGATTCCTCTACTTCTCAAGTAGCCAGCTTCTGTGTTGCTTTGGACACACTTCTCTTTCTTTCTTTCTTTCTTTCTTTTTTTTTTTTTTAATCTCTGAAGAGACTTTATTTCAGCAGAGCCTGTATTTCAGTTTCTGAACTAGCTCTTTGTACTACTTCCAGTATCAATTCATCTTAACCACAAAATCTGTTCGTATGTTAACTGATGCCAGCATGAAGTTAGTTGTATGGTGAGTTACAAGATTCCTGTTACTTTTAATGGGCTTAGAGTTGTGTCAGTTGATCATCTAGGTCAATGTGATATCTAGAATTTAGGATTTGTAAGTTGTTATTTAAGTAGTCCAGGAAGGCATAGGGCCTTGCTGCCTCCTGGCTAGCTCTGGGCAGCCAGTACCACTGCCATGTCCATGGGAACCTTTTAGCTAGGCTGTCTTTTCCTGGTTGCCGAAAAAAAAGGGGGCACCTCAACTGAACAAACCAAAACTGTGTCTTCACCTTTAACCAATCTACAAGTTTTCTCTATTCATAAGCAATATTTTGAGGAGTCTATGTTGGACAGGATTTCTTTCTTCTCTGGCAGAAAACTGACTTGAAGAGAATTATGTTTTGCTGTATTAGCTTGCTGGGTCTGTTATGAACCAGAGCCAGTACAGAGAAAAGGGGCAGCCTGCTGGAAAACCTCCAGAAGCATCACTTTATGAATCTTAAACTGCATTGTTGTTTTTTTTTCGAAGTACAATGACTCAAGGGGCAGTTGTCTGGTGGGAGTGGGGAAGCTCTCCATGCAGTATATTAGAATCCAAAACCGGTAGCCTATGCTGTTGACAAACATGTCCAAAAATTTTTATCTCAACTTGTTATAAAAGAATATGAAAAGATAATATCAAGAGACTCCACAGATTAATAAAGCTTCTGATTTTATTTTGTGTGTGTGTGTGATACTAGGGAATGTATATGATATAACCTCTGAGACAAATTCAGAAAAAATGCAGTGGCGTGAATAAACTTTCATTTGCTTTAACATTCCTTGAAGCAAAGCCCTCTGCATGTGTGGCATTTTGCTGGTGTCTGTGAACATTACATATCTTTATTCAGGTGACAGCTGTACTAAACCACGTAGTGAAAACAAGGTCAAAAGAGGCAAGAAGCCTGTGTCTATTTGTGGTACTTTCTGTGGCAGAGAGAGACTGCTTCCTGCCTGTGGAAAGTAGATGGTACAAGGCTCTGCTAAATAAATACTTCTCTGTCAGAAGGCCACATTGTAGCCTAGTTATCACTTCACAGCTTTGCTTGCTGCAAGGTGCTAAAATAAGCCAGGCCAGTTGCACCTGGGAACTAGTGAATAGAAGGTTCTTCTGGGAGTCTCTGCAGTGTTAGTGCTTAAGGTAGCAAAATGCAGTCTCAACTTCCTTAAGAGTAAATGTTTCTCAATTTATTTTTAAGTTGGAAATATGTGGATTCTGATTCTGAATCAATGTGGATTAGAGTTACTAGGAGGCTTTTTACTGACTAAACAACATAAGAACTGCAGTGAGACTATTGGCCTTTCAGAAGACATTCAATCTCAGAGTTAGGACTGTAGATTATAAGATTTTGTAAGAGATTACCTAAGATGTTCAGGCTCTCAGATTACCACTTCCTCATATGTAAACACATTCAGTGATCTTGACTAATGAAGATCTTTGTAGCTTTTGCTGTGTATTCTGTATTGTGCTTTTCTGAACTAAAAGACTGTCTTTTCACCAAAACAAACAAAAGTAGTCACTCACATTAATCAGATTGCTTTTCTTTTTAAGCAACTTCCTGCTTGCATTCTGTGACCTTTGGTAGAATTGGTTACATCAGATATTTTCTTCATTTAACAAGTGGTTGAGATCTGCTCTTAAAACTTATAATGTTTGGAAGCAGTGATGCACCATGGCTGAGGAAGACAAAAGGCCAGGTGAGAGTCTGCCCGTGGGGGATGTGCATACTCAGGATCAGGCCCGGCCAGGGGCACAGTGGTCAGACCCAGCCCAGGCTGGCTGAGTGGGGCCATGCCCCAAGGGCAGGTCCATGTCAGAATTATAAGGCTGTGCTAGGGTGACTGGGCAGGGATAGCAACTGCAGGGAGAAATCAAATGTTCATGAACTATTGACCGCAAAAGGTGGCTACTCTTAGTATGACAAAGAGTTCTGGGTCCTTGCCTGACATATCAGGAGTAGTCCAAACTTTGTTTGGCAGCTCTTTCCCTTTGGCTGTTCTACTCTAGGTAGTGCCGTCTTGGCACCATTCTCAGATAAGGAGAGAGGGAGCCCTAATCTAACAATTAATTTAACACTAACATAGGATGAATTATCCCAATGCACTGGTATGAATGGGATCAGGATGCTTTTCAGAACTAGCGAAAAAAACATATATGTGCGTATACATAATATATATAATTTACATGCTTTATTTGTGGAGTCAGACATTGATATGGGGAAAGCAAATAACGGAGAAAAAATTTATTGATTTATTAAGCACTGGCAGGATTGATTCCTAAAGACTTGAGACTTCTTTCTTCATACTGGTCTGTGCCTTCCTCAGAAACAAACACAAAATTATATTGCTGAAGTTGCGAGTGTTATGTATTCTAACTTGTCAATATCTTTTCCTGTTTGCAAAAGAAAAAAGAAGTCTGAAAATGACATTTAGTTATTAATACTGGTATTGTTTCAATATGTTCTCACAACTGAATATCAATTCTTCATCAAAATGTTTGTTTTTGGGGCGTATTTTATTCTTCATAGTTTATTTTATAGCTGTTCTGGCGCATTAGGTTGTCCAATGCAGTAATTACCTTTGCATTCATTGTGAACACTTTTTCTTTCCCCCCACCCCCAGTGTGTTGCTATCAGTATTTTGTCGTAGCAAAAAGATTAAAAAACAAAACAAAAAAAAACCAAAGCAAAATAAACCCCTCAAAAAAAAAAAAAAAAAAAATTCTCCAGCCACTTTTCTGCCTAATTATAGACAGTTCAGTATAATTAAACAACCATGCAGGTGGTGGTTGTTAGCTGTATTCCAGTTGTACCTAAAAGTTTCAGTCGCAAGCTAGGATTATTATGCATGGCATTAAGTGAATGCAGAAATGCTTGGCTTCCTAACAGGGAGCTTTATAAACACCTCTGAACCACATGGGCCTGTAAGAGATAGAATTGACACGTTCACAACGTTTCTGTTTACTAACATTTGCTGCAGTGCAGAATAGAGAGGAGTCCTATTCTGTATGGGATGCTTGTTTTGCACAGTTCCGTAATTACAGAAACAAAGAGAAATCCAATGCTTCTTATCTCTATCACTACCTTCAAGCAAAAGCAGAGCTACTGTACTTGTTATTGCTTAATACTTCATTACATTTTGTTGCTGTGTGATATACAACAGCAGAGGGGCAATCTCTGACAATGGCATATGACATAGAAGTGTGGATGAAGCTAACTGAATTCCTCCCTGCAGGAAAAAAAATGGCACCGATTGACATTCATCAATTGCAACAAAAAGATGGCCCTCTCTGATGAAATTTAGGCTGTAGATGTTGAATAATGTTCCAAGCTGTTATGGGCATATGCATAGACTAGATTGGAAAAAAAAAAAAAAAAAAGATACTTTTGCTGCTCACACAGCTATCCCTATGGAAATGTATTAGTTTCTGGATGCATTTGGTACACAGCTTCTACTGTTAGAATTGTTTTTTTACATAGCACATGGATTTTAACAATATTCTGTAAGCAATCAGTTCATATAACAAAAGACAGTTTGGAATGTTGTCTTTGAGTAAATGAATTCTGCCTCAAAGGGAGACTTGTGCCAGCTTCTAACCCTGAATTCATAAGTCGCCTGAATCTCAGTTCCAATAGCTGCTGTGTTCTTGAATTTGCTTTATTCCATGTTTTGATATTCACTATGTTAAAAGATAATAGTTAGAAAAAATCTGTTTTCTGTGTCATATCCAACTAGATAGTTTGTCAGCTTTGCTGCAAATTGTGAAGTGCCTTGGGACTTGTAATGTGACAGACTCCGTTTGTGTTGTACCACATTAAAGAAGTGTTTAAAAAAATCACATTTTTATTCCAGATCTGTTTGAATGCTTTTTTAGCTGAAAGACAACTAGAATTTTCTTAAATGTATTTACTAGATTTAGAAATTGTAATTTATAAGCACTCGGTACTGTCAAAATACAACCGTATTCTAGGAAGAATGAATGCTGCTTCATGCATTGCTGCCTCTAATGGGTACTGCAAAAAATATGTGGTAAGTCATGGGAGTCTGCCTGATAATGGAAAAAAAGGTACTAGGAGATTTAGAAGTGAGACAGAAGTTGATAGAGATCTGTTAAGTGGAAGAGTAGAATATTAGAACAGAAAACCAAATTTGGGTTAGGAAATGAAGACTGGAATGGTCATCTTCTTGATGTGCTTTTTTTAGATTATTTTGTTCTATTTATTTATTTGTTTTAGAAAGACGGGAAGTTTTGGAGTTGATCACAGTTAATCTCTGACTTCAGCAAATGTACTGTACTATAAAATGTGATGAAGCCATAGCAAGTTTCATTTTTCATTTCTGCATTATGCAGAAATATACAGTTTTTCACTTACCTCAGAAAACTGCTGTTACTTTCCCAGAGATTATTAATCTTTTCTGAAAAACAGGCTTTTTCATTGCTGTACATTTCCTCTAGTTTAAATTAAATCAGCAAAGTTAATCATCTTTATGTTGTTGGTGCAATCACTTTTAAACAGAGGGAAAAAAAAAACATTGTTAAGAGGAAATATTTTCAAGCTTGATTTTAAACTTATTTGTAATAATAGGAATATCAGTAGGAATAACAGTGAATTTTGTAAATTAACTTGAGCATTTTAACTACTGATAGAAAATTAAATTTTAAAATAAAAATTTTTAAGTTAAATTTTAAAATACATTATATAGTATTAGTAATGCTCGGATGATATGCTCAGTCTTCATGCATTTTATAGTCTAAGCATACCAAATTGCTTCCATAAATACTCTAGAACTTGAGTTCTCTTCCTAAGGCCAAACTGGGAACCTGAATATAGGTATTATTGTAGCTTTAATATCTAACTAATTTATTGTACTGTAGGGCTTTACTGGACTCTTGCTTCTGATGTCAGTGTAACCATTAAACAAAAGCAAATACAAGAGAGTCACAATAGCTTATGTATTTTGGTTATTTTCTCTGATTTGTGCCCAGGTGTGCTGCCATACTTTGTGAAGTTATGCCTTGTTTGCATTTTAGTTCTTATTTTTAAATGGTTTTCAGATTTCCTTCTTTCCTAAAAACTTCAGTTGACTTCTCTCTTGCAAAGCAATCTGTGTCATAGCTCTCTGCAATTCATGCTAATATTCAAAGCTTTAGACTTTGTCAGTTTAAATCTGTTATCTGGATTTTGTTTTGTATGTGCAATTTTTAGAATTGAGTACATAAAGGCATTCACATCTCGGTCCTCCATTTTTGACAGGCTCTAGGAACTCTTCTGTTTTGGTTATAGTAACAGTGAATAAACAATATATTCGGGAAGAAATCTGTAAACCTACAACCTGCTGTGGTGCGCACTGATAATTGACTACCCTGAAAATGACAATTCCGTTGTGCCATTCAGTACTTGAGAATTTTTCCCTGGGTATTTGATTTTAATCTTTCTGGCTTAAGACCTTCCTGTGTCTTGTTAGCTTTTCAGAAGGGAGGGAAAATGAAAACATGAAAAATAAAAAGAAAGAACTTTTCATTTGTCTCCTTGGTCTAAGAACAGTGATGTAAATACCAGTAGGTAAGTCCTTTGAGGTCCATATGAGCCAAGAATATTTTGCTGTTAAATCACAAGTACAGTACAGTTTATCCATGAATACTTTTTTGTTTGTCTGTTTGCATGGGTTCATTTGAGAATTTAATTAAAGTGTGTATGAGAAAGTGATAGCATAAAATGTAGCCCTCAGTTGTCTGGATGTCTGTTGTAACATTAGATTAACAGAAGAGACATATGGTTGTGTTCTATGAAGCTACAATATGGAGTTGTTCTCACTACATAGAGAGGTATCTCTTGAGAGCCAGGGGAGTGTTACACTGTGTTGTTTTTCTCTTTTATTTGTTTCCAACAAATAGTATGAAGAATTAAAATACCACCATCCAGGTGGAAGCCCTACTTGTACAAACAAAAGAAAGAATGAATCTTTTGTGAGGAAAAACTTGTCAATAAAACTGCAATACACCAAAGCATGGAAACAAACATTAAAAAATGTTTGCAAAAGGTAATACAGCGGAAGAGAGTTGTGTAATGTTAATTTAAAAGTTCGTCATCAGCCATGAATGGGCAGAAAATGTATTTACTACTCAAATCTTTCTTTTACTAAATTGTGCTGTCAACGTACGTGCAATTACTCGTTCCTCAAAGGATCAGATAAATTCCATTAGCTGGCCTCAGAGGGATGAGATGATGAATTTCTTTCTTTACAGCACTTCCTTTATTATGCTATATAAACTCAAATTTTACTTTTAAATAACTCTGTACTATGTTTTTCCAACCTTTAATATTAGGCTACCTTTAAAACAACATCTTTACGAAGTCGTTGCTAGTGTGAAGGTTGTTTGCAAAGGATTTGGGTACTGCATTTAAAATCTCAGGGCTGGCAAATTTACTTGCCAGATTTGAAGGAAGATGCTATCTTGAAAAGTCACAGTTACTATCTCAGGCTTGACATCACAGTAAGCAGTTCAGAAGTGGGGCACGACAGAGGCTTGTCTATAATATGCCTTATGGACGTACCATAAGACTATAATGGAAACAGTTCTATCTTCCTAAGATTTTACTTATATGTTCTAAATGTGCAAATGGCTATCATAATTGGATTATTTACATCACTTATTTCTTTCAGATTTCTCACTTCTTTTGCTGCAAAAAAAATCTGTAATTAAAGAACCTTTAGGTTCTCTTTTGCTTTAGATAAAGTGCTAGTTCAAAACCTATGGAAAACAGAAGCAAAATATAATTTTGCACACTCAAGGCTGTTGGAGAGTTTTAGTATTTTATTTAGTCTAAGAGATAGCAAACATGAAGGCCCTGAGCATATTGCCTTCTCCTTGGGCTTGGCTGCCTCAGCTCCATGCAAGGTTCGATGTAGTTATCTGGGCCTGAGGAGCATGAGCAAATCTGGATGTGTTGTTAAGATGTGGCAGGAGTGTGAGGATGATTGGTTCTCAAGGAGCATTTGTGAGTATCTTCCCTCTTTGTTAAAACCTTGTGTGCCTTTCAGTGGCAGCTCCATCTTCTCAGAGTGCAGAGGCCAAGAAGTGGCTTTAGTACAGATCAGTCAGAGAGTTTAGATGTTTTAGTAAGTGGGAGTCAAGTACTCAGTGTATTGGATGCCAGTTTCCCTGGTACTGAAGAAATATTTTTAAAGTCTGAGTCATATGTAGGTAATTCTGAAAGGGATAGCAGATAATAATAATAGCTAAGCAGAATCTGTAGGTTATTTCTCAGGTATAATGTTGGTAAATTAGGTAAGAAAGCATTCTCATGACACTAATAATATTTTATATCTTATATTCTCATTAATGGGTGGTCCGTGCACAGGCAGCTCTGAAAGATGGTAAGCTTTTAGAATGGACAAAAGCCATCATAATAGCTCAATTATTAAAAAAAAACCACAAAACAACATGATGATGTCTTCTCCCAGAAAGTTCAGCTTAACACTGAAAACTAACACAGTACTAATTGTCAATTTCAATTGTTAATTCTTAAGCATTCCAAACCCAAAGGCAGAATTTTGCATACATCACCACCCTAAAAAATAAACAGAACAACAGGTTCTGTACCTATAAGGAATGCTTAAGAAATCTCCATCTTCTACTTTTGTTTTGCATTCCTATAGGTAACTGTGGCCAAACTGATTTTCTTCCTGACATTCGGTGAAATGAATTTCCTCTGAGGCATTGTCTTGTGTGATATATGCCATATTTTAGTTTAGAGTAGACTTTTATGTGCAAACTATAACTCTCAGAAGGAGACTCTGTTGACACCACTTTAAGCACAGTTGCACTGGCAGTGATATATCTACATGGGAAGAATCCACTAAACAATAAAATTATGTAAATTAGATATAGGAAGATTATTCATAAACTAATGCCTGGATATAAGCTTAGCATCTCCTATGTGGCTCATGGATTTTGCTAAAGTATGACAAACAATCCTGGCAGAAATCACAAGAGAAATTAAGATCAAAGCTTAAACATAAACTGAAAGAAATGAAATATTTTCTGCTGATCAATTAACGATGTGTTCTGCTGTCGGCCTACAGTCATTAACTGAACAGAAAATCAGATCGGGCTGCTTTTATAATCAGGAATAGAAATGGTACTTATGGCTAAAAAGGGAAAACTCTCTGCATTTATCTCTATTGTTTTTTAATTGTTTTTCATCATTGTTATTTTTCATCATTCATATTCAGATTAGTTACCTAATTTTAGACAGGCAACCAAGTGTGTAATAAATGCGTGATTTCCATTTGGTTTAAATATCCACATCTAATTATCCTGTGCTTTTGTTATCGATCTCAGATGTTAAGCATAATGACAAAAAATTTTTTTTAGCAATTAAATCATTAGTAGAGTTACTGTAGAGGACATTGACACACCGCACACATCTAGTTTTAACTATAAATAGCCTGTGAAGGCTCGTAGTAGGAATGAGATTAAAAAGTAAAAGAGTAAGTCTGATAATTCATGTCCTCTATGTATAGTTAAAACTAATTCTTGTCTCTAGCCCTGTTTGCCATTTTGTAAGGTATCAGGCTTTTCCTTTTCTGAATTTCTTTGTCTTCTCTTACTTTCTGAAGAAAATACTGTACTACTGAAAATCACAGCAGAGCACAGAAGGCACTTCCCTGTTGCTTCCTGTATGCCGAAGCAGCAGTGGCAGTAGGTGTGTGTAGAGATATGGGCAGTATCTTTTTCAATGTTGCTTTCTCCCTTCTCAGCAAGTATTTCATTGAAAAGAAGATGCAGGAAGCCATGTTGCTGAAAGGATACCGTGTCGCTCCTTTTGTAAGGGAAGCAGGGTCAGTGTGGGATTTTGAATGAGATGTCTGGGGTCACAGCCAGTTACATGCCATTGCCTTGATTTCCATGGTAGCATGTCAAGATGAATAGTGGACAACAAGGTACCTTCTTGTATTCAGAATGAGTTGAGTTGTGTCTTAGTTGTTAAAGTAAGAAACATAAATTAAAAAAAAAAAGAGTGCCTTCAGGCCAAGGTAACTGCAAAGTTTTTTTTTTTTTTTCTAGCTTCTCTTGCTGGGCTTCAGGCTGGAATTCCTTCCACCAGTTAAAAATAGATGGAAAAAAAAAAGAAGAAAAGGGGTAAACAGTAAATCCCCATGGTTCAAAGAGTGATGTAGAGTCTACTGCCCACCTGCTGTCATTCCTTGCCCTGTGTGTTTTTGGTTGTGGATGAAGCAGGCAGTCATCTTGCACTTGCGTTTCCTCCATTTGGGTTATAAAAGCTGTTGCCTACTTGTGTTTTTTGCTTGTCCCATTCTCTGACTTGAGCAGTCACATGCCCATGTTGCTGTGGGATAGCCTCAGGCTGTGCTGCTGATGGGCAGGGACTTGAACTGGGTTTGCAGAGGTCAGTGTGTGGGCTAGCTGCTGGGCTGTGCTTTAGCTTGGAGCTGGTGATGTGAGGTCCAGAATGTGGCCAAGGAAAGTGGCTGTACTGATGTGCCTTACTGAGGCAAATAAACAAAGGCTGAGGGACACGTCATGCATGCTTGTTCAGGTTAGCCTCATGGCTTGATTTTTGGGACAGGAAGGAATTTTCTGCTGAGTCATATTGACAGGAGCAGATGTATTTCATTTTCCTTCCTATGCAGCACAGAGCCTTGTTCATTCCCCAGGATCATCAGGCATGTTTCATCTTACACAATTCTTCTCCTTTATCTTTCTCTTTTTTTTTTCTTCTTTACCACATTGCTGTTTTTGAGACACATGATCTGTTGTACCATCTGCCATTCATTCAGTTTATCCATGCTCTGAAATGAGAGCAGAGGTATGGATCACTGTATTTCCCATTCGGGTCTATTTACCACAGTCAAATTAACTGTTAAAGCAATAATTCCCTTTGTTGAGTCAGTTCTTGGACTTGTACTTCAGTTCTGAAATGTACGTGTGAAGTAAAACCAGAGAGAGCATGCTCCATTCAATAGTGGGGATTGACTTTTGATTTAGAAGATTTTATTGAAAAAGAATGTGAAAGCAACATCCTCCTTCCCTCTTCCTTCTTTTTTTTTTTTTTTTTTTTTTTTTTTTTAGAAAATCTGGTCTGTATTCTAGGAGTTGGTTGTTGGCATGTAGAAAGTATACTGTCATAAATTCTAAAATCACAACAGCTGTTGTAGTTGACCACAGTGTTCACTCTGTGTTTATTAAAACTTCTAAAGTTTTGTATTTACTAATTGTTCATCACTAAAGATATGGGCATCTCTTATTGGGGTCACTTCTAAGCCTGTATAAATATTCAAATGCTGTTTGATCGTGTCTGTCAGTGGGCTTTGAAATCTAATTAGGCAATTATAGCTTAAATTCCATAGCTCAAAATAAATGAAGCTCCATCTTTTCTGTGATCTATTTTCTAACAATGAAACCTGCTGAGTATAGACTAATTACAACAGGCACTTCATGTTTTGTTCATCAAGAATAAAAATGATGCTTAAGCATAAAAATGAAATATACAATTTATTGAGAAATATCATGGGCCATGCTTTGGAAAAAAAAAAAAAAAAAAGAAGGCGTGTAGCACTAAAATCTCTCAGTAGCATGTCAGGCTCCCACTGAACTTGCTAAAATGTCAAAGAAACTCTGCTTCTTGATTCTTATTTGGGATATATAGGTATGCAAGTTAAGACTGACCTGAGAAATTAGCAATTTATCCCAAATCTTCAAGGGCTGACTGAGAATAAAATACTTCAATATGTTGCACATAGTTATATAGGGGACTGATTGGGAAACGATTCTTCTTCAGCCTTAAGTAAAATCATCAAAAACATACAGATGGTGCCTTAGGTTAGTATTGAAAAAAATCTGTAGTGCTGAAATGATTTTCTAGGCTCATCATTATCACCTAAAATCTACAAAATGACAAAAAGAGATTTTCCTTTTTCTCTTCCATAACAGTATCTACACAGATGGTCTGAAGGTGAAACTTAGCAAATGTCCATCCCAGAAGTCTGCTTTGATTTTAAATGTTTAAAAACAGTTTTCTGATAAGCCCCTCTTACAGCATGAGTTTAGTATGCATATGCTATTTCACCTATTTTGATAGACTTAGTCAAGTATTTTGGTGATGGTGTTTCTTAAGCCTCTTAAGAGTGAGTGAGGTGATGTTTACTGCTAAGATCTCTCTTGGTTAGCTTAAGATCACAGTGCACTGTAATCAAGGATACAGTTTCTTTTTGATGTGGTAAACGAAAAAGCTGTCTTATTTCTCCCCTCCTGAGAAAATTCACGGATACTTTTTCTTTTAGGAGCTTTTCATAACCAATTGAAATTTTAATTCCTTCCAAAGTGACTATTCTGGAGATTAGGTCTTAGCATATCCCATCTTGCTTTGTTTATAAAGGCTTACTAGATGAAAAAGAAAAGGAAGAAGGAAAAAAATCTGATTTTTTTCTGAAGACCGTTCTGATATCTGTTAGATTCCTTTGCAAAGTAACTCCTAACGTGGTCGTAATATGTTAGGAAAGTTTGTGTTAATGATACCTTATGTTTCAGCATATTCGCCTGTTGGCTCTGGCTTCTGGGACCTGTGTTGGGACGTGGGGTGGTGGGCACTGTTTCAGGAAGGAAAACAAAGAGATGATGGACACGGAATGTGTGATGTCTTGTTGTCAGTTTGGGAGAATATTTACAGGAGAAAAACTTGCCAAGCCATGCAGATCTTTATTCCCTTCTTTTATTTCCATTTAAGTTTTTCTCTTTTGCCAAGGTATTAACGTCTTAATAGTCTTCTCCTTTCATCACTCTGTTTTTCTTTAAACATATCTTTCCTTTCTGGACACTTCAGAAGATCTTTTCTAAACTGATTTCCAACCACGCTCCTAAGCTTCTTCTCCTCCTGCCTTCCCCCTCTTGTATCCCAACCTAAATGCCTCCCTCCCCTTAGCTTTCTTTTTCTCTCTTCCTATCTTCAGCCATTTCTCTAAATAAGTACAAGCATCGACAAAGATTTCTGTATGCTAAACAAAATGGAGTAAAACAAAATATTGTTCCCCTCAAAGGACTTCTCCCTTACCCCAATGATCACATGCCATTCTATTTCTCATCTTCCTTCACCTGTCGTTTGTTTGAATAGATCTCTGGCAAATACCATGATATGGGCTCTTTTCTCCCAAGTGTTGCTAAAATCTGTCCCTATGCAGACTCCATTTATGCCAGAGCTACATCCAGCCATGGCTACATGAGGATTTCCAATACTACACAGCCAGTGTGAAGGGTCGTGTCAGAAATTTCAGAGGAACCTATCAGTCAAAGAAAAGAAGAGGAAGGAAACAATGATATTTTTAGAAGGGAAAAAAAAGAGAGAGAGAACTAAATTTTTCCTTGCTTCTGCACTGAGCACCGCAGCCACACTTGCTTCCAGCTGTCCCTGATGCAGTGCCTGGGCCGTGCTGCCACCTCCTGCCTGGAGCTGACCTCGCGTGGGCCTGCTCTAATCCAGTCGAGCAGGAGGGACCCGTGTGCTTGAGGCTCAGCATTTCCATACCATATGTATGTGGGCAGCTGATGAGAATGGTGTAAGTACAGGCACAAGATATCTAAACTGCATTGCTTTACCTCCAGACGGTGCAATTTGTTGATGTATTAAATGTACAAGTGAAAAAGGAGTCAGAGCCTCCCAATTCGTTTGCATTGTTGTAGTCCTTCCTTTGAACAGAAGCCCTGATCTAGCAAAATGCTGTCTGCACCCTTTCTCATTGCCATACTTCACAATCCCACCAACAAACTTTTCCAGTTTCATTCTACAGAGAAGGTCATCTTCATCAAATATATGTTTCTAGCATAAATATATAACCTTCTGTATATTTATAACTGATACGTAGGAGTGTTTTTTGAACAAAATCCTGTTGAGGCAGATGTCTGGAACTTTCTTTAGTTTCATGTCAAAGACACATGGATTGTATCTTGTCTAAATTTGCTTTATCCAATTTACACTGAGCAGAGATCCAGCTAGGAGTGGTTAGTGGACTTGCATTGCTGGGGCAGATCTTCAGCTGAAATTTCTGATGGAGGTCAGTTAGAACAGGTCAAAATCATGCAGTAGCCATCATTGCTATCCTTTCTGTGCTGCGTATCCTGTTTGCACAACATGTCAGAGTTTCCTCTATTATGCCCCAGTAATGCAGTATCTTATTGAACTTGCTGAAGGGTGTTGCCAGGTGGCCTGGTGTTCGGAGGTTCTGTGTGAAGCATTCTGTGCACAGCCAGCAGGGTAAACCATTGCATTTAGTGAGTGCATCGGGTTTTGTTTTGGTGACAAGATGCTTATCATGTTTCTTGATAAAGAACAGAGGATTGGCAGATGTTAACCAACAGTTCTGGCCTATGGCATTGTGGTTATGTTTGCTAAGCAATGAGCTATGCATTTCTTTGATATGTTTTGCAAATAAAGGAGGCAGTGTTGATCCTGATTTGTAAAACACGTAGTGGCTCTGACTATAAAATTAAGGCATATAATAACTTCTAGTGATCCAAAGCGAGAACAGAAGCAAAACAGTTACCTAATGCCTTGCAACTGAGTTTGTCATGAGGCAGCGACAGGCCTAGTATTGGAGCTAGAAGTTTGGATTATTGTCTTTTCCTGTAACAAAATAAGAAAGCACTGCAATTCATCTTCCTGATGCTTACCAGGATGTCCGAATAGCTTGCTCTGATTAGTTACTGCTTTGGCTCAACTGACAGGACACAGCTTTCTGCTGCTTTGTTTGCCTTGATTTCTGGGGTGCTGCTGTAAGGAAGTGGGGAAGCAGCAGCTGGGGCTGCTGGTGTCCATCTGTCCCTTGCTCAGGAGTTGCTGGGACTGCGGCACTGAGCTGCCCCACAGGTCCCTCTGCTGGCCTTTCTCCTGGGTCGAGTGTTTACAGATAAAGTCAGTACTTGTCCTCAGAGCAGCCTTTTGTGTCCTTTTGTGTCCTTTGTGCTGCAGCTGGGGTGAGATACGGACAGAAGACGCAGCTTCCTCAGAGTTCAAACCAGATTCTCTACCATTTAGTTGGAAAAAAAGTGAAATGCTTTGGAATTGTTGTTTATTATACTTTCAGATTATCATGTTTGCCAAATAAATGCCTATGTGAATGCACAGAATGTGTGTGGTAGAGAGGTCTGGGAGTCTTCTTTTTGTGGCAGAGATGGATGGGAGTATTCTTAATTAAATTCTAAAGATATAAAAATGCAGTACACAATCTGTACTGTTCCTGGTAGGTTTTTGTGGTATTTTTGTTGGTTTTTTTGTTTGTTTTACTTCTGTTCTCTTTTTATATTGATGATCATTTAATTGATATTTATGAGTTTAGGAATTGTAATGCTGCTGATTTTTCTTCCTATTTTCTTTTTTCAAGTTTATCTCTGCAGTGGATGTCATAAATTTCTTAAGCTCCTGATTATGGACTTTTGTTTCCTCTTTATCCCCATCAACCTGGATTGCATTTCTCTTTCCTACAGCTGAACAAGCAGAAGGCCATATCCATCAAATCTGTGGTCTCGAACCAAAGGAGTTGATGTAAACCCTGTCCCTAAGCAGTACTGAATTAAAATTGATTTGTACATAACGGCCAAGGAATCATCTAATACTTTCTATCTTCTTGTTTAATTTTTTTAGTTATCTAAATTTAGTCTGAGTACGTGCTTTACTCAGTAAGCTAAGTTCTAAATAAGAAATCTTGTCTGAGGAATAATCTCTCCCCCTTTCTCACCTCTCTTTCTAACTAATTGGAGTCAGGTAATTCCTTCAGATTTTGCAAAACTCCAGTCCCACCGCTCTCCTCGCCTCAGAGAACCTTTGTGTGTCTCTTGCTGTTTCTGTTTTTATTGCTGAACTCACCATCTGAGCTGATTCACATAGGCTGCTGCAAATGTGTTTCGGTTGCCAAATTCTGATTAAAGCCCACTCGCGCCTGAAGCTAGCTTGAGATTTTCAGGTTATCAGATATCATTGCACTTTGCGTCATGCTAAACTGGCTGTTTGTATCAAGTCTTTGCTTTTGATATAATTTAAAGGAAATTATGTAGAGAAAAAGAAGAAAAGTAGAAAGAAAGAAGCCCATGACCTTAAATTGGCTGGCTCCCTATATCACACTGCACCACATGCAGGGTGGGCCTGGCCCAGTCCCTCCTGTGAGACCTATGTGCGGCTGCTCCGCACCAAGGTACTGGGCTTGGGGCACAGCATGAATTGTTTAACTTCAAAGAGGAATCGAATCCAGTGCACCAAAGAAACTTGGATCTATTTTGTTCTAATCGTGTTTCATGGCTCTGTTTTCCTAAGGAAGCCAGGTTCTAATTGGTCACTATGACTTGTTGGCCAAATGCATTGACTTTGCGATTAATTTCAGTAATGTTACACTTACCTCAGTGGTACTTCCTGCATTTTATGCACTTTTATTTATGTAATTATTAGGGCTGCTCCAAAAGTAATGCCTCCTATTTTATTATGTTGGCTCACAACATCAGAGGTGGATGTTGGTGGTATGGCAGTAGAGGCTGAACCTTCCCACCAATATTCTGTTTTGTTTCCATGTGACAGAATGGCATCTGATATGGAAGTGTGGATGAAGTAAAGGTGTGTCACTGAATTTCTTTATGAGAAAAAATGGCACATGTTGACATTCATCGATGCTAGCTGAATATTTATGGAGATCAACCAGCGGCTGTGAGCACAGAGAGGCAGTAGGTGGTGCATTTCAGCAGTGACAACGGCAGCACTGGTTACCTCCACTGGTGCAGATTTTTACAAGCATGCAGGCTCTTGTTCATGCGTGGCAAAAAAATGCACAGCTAATGGTGAAAAATAGTGCTTTGCATCTGTTGTAGTTTCCATGGAAATAAATAGGAAGCATTACTTTCGGAGCAAACTAAGTATATAACTTATTTAGTTGCATAAAATAGTGCTTTGCATCTGTTGTAGTTTCCATGGAAATAAATAGGAAGCATTACTTTTGGAGCAAACTAAGTATATAACTTATTTAGTTGCATTTTTTTCTTTTTAATGTAGAAACAGTAAATGACAATTGTTACTTACTTAGCATAGATTTTTGTGAGTTTGAAAAGAAGCCAGAATGAAACTTTCAGAGCAGCCTTTTTTGTTTCTAATTCTGAAGTAACTTGTTCCCACTACTTAATACAATGCTTTTTCGTTATATAAATCATACTGCCATAAGCATTCTGGCTATATGAGAAGCACACTTTCATCAAAGCATATGAAGTGCTTATTACACATCAATAGAATTATTACAAACACTGGATTTTTTATTTTTTTTTTTCTCTTCTGACCTGAATTATGGGAATCTCTTTGTAACTGAGAATGCATGTGTTGTTGACCCTCGTGCTTTTCCAGTGTACCAAAGCAAGTTAGGCATTTCACTTAGACATGGAAAGAAATGTCACATACTTTTTTTTCTAATTTTGTTTTCTTAATTTGGGCTCTGCTTTTATTATTTTTGTATATAACAGTTCTAGAGCTTTCCTAAAACTGCTGTTAGTGTGCTATCCTACTTTCTGACTGATTTGAGTGTCTGCGTCTGCTCATAAGTGAGAGGAGCAGTGTTTTGCTATCTGAAAAATTTTAAACCTCTCCTGAGTTAGCAATGGCACTAAACCCTGTCATTGTACTACAAATCATAGAATCATAGAATGGCCTGGGTTGAAAAGGACCGCAATGATCATCTAGTTTCAACCCCCCTGCTATGTGCAGGGTTGCCAACCACTAACAAATAACAGCGAACCGTTTTTCTTCTGTGAATATTGATTACTTTTGTATGTGTTGGGTTTTCTCTCCCACACACAAAAAGAAGAAAACAGAACAAAAAAATATGAATATATGAATCCCTTCTTCTCCTCCTTGTCCCCCCCCTCCAAAAAAAAAAAAAAAAAAAAAAAAAATAATAATAAAACAACACAAGAAAGAAAAGAAAAACATGAATGAAAGAGCCCTGTCCAGTCTCCTCTCCCCCACAAACAATAATATTTCTGGTAAATATTATTCCATATATTAAAAATATGATTGCTGTGCAAACATGTCTATGTATTTGGTATTTGCGAGTCTCTGAGAAAGAAGAAATAACTGTTTTTAGAGTGTTTTGTATATAGACTGAATCTGTAATTGGGAACTAAACCTGAATTTAAATGTTATGTTTTAGTAGACTATAGAATCGGTGTCAGGGAGAGATTAAATTATCTTTATCCTCATATTATGGAAAAAAGATCAAAGTGTCGTATGTCTCCTGAGCTGGTTGGGACTATTTCTTTTTTGGTATTGTACCATAAATGTCTCATGAGGAATTTGTCACCACATTTCTCACCATGTAGTCTGTGTATATAGTATTTCCTTATTTCACATTTCTTAGATGCCCTTACACTTCTTAAGGATTAAGACAAAATATCATTATAGGAGTATAACTGTTTTGAAGTTCATTTCTACTTAAACAGCAGAGGGACGCCCTGCCAGCAGCGGCTCGCTGAATGCACTCTGTTGCCATAAAGATGAACTGCATAGGTTTCCCAGCAATGAAGGTCAAAGGACACATGCACAGCTATTTATTTGCTTTTAAAACAGAAGGAATATGATTTATGCAGGATATTAGCTAATGTCATAGTGTTGAGCTTTGCAGGTGCGGCCATGGGAGCCTGACCCCCCGCTAATCTCCCGGAGTGAAGCGGGCATGCATGCAATGGCTTTGTTGTTGCCGTGCTGCTGCTTGGCCTGTGCTGTGCAGCTTCTGAGAATGGAATTCTGTATGGGGATTCTGATCAGAATTAAGCAAGCTAGAAATGTTTGGCAGTACGACTGGGTGGAGTTGCTGATATCCAGTGTTGCCATTATTCTTACCGCACTTGTTAGCTGAGCTATTTTTGCTGCTTGTTTTGCTCAGCAATCTTTAAACTTGTGCTGGAAGTGCTTCCTATTTTGCTGATGCTGTGCACAAACCAAAGTGATTGACATTGCGGATTCATAGCAGTGATCCAGACCTTTCAGGGAAATGAGGCAGCGCTGACATATAGGTGTTTGAAGGGCCTGGGAACACATCCCCAGAGCACCCTGAGGTCTACCTGGCTCTGTGAGAGGCAAAGGAGGATGGCCTGCTTGGTCTGAGGCAATGGGAAGAGTCACAAATATTTTCAGGCTTTGTTACCTTACTTTGCATATATGTAGAGAGGAGAAGTATGTTATAATAAGCATGTTATATCAGATTACCAGCAGTTAGTTTGCCTTAATTTAGGGCCATTAATCCTGATGTGCAGTTGGTGTGTAAACTTCATTTGAGATGTCACTAGTTCACAATCTGTAGCACAGGATTTACAGCTGAGACCTTTGTTCCTATCCTTGTGATATTTGATAGGATCCAAACCCAGAGAAAGGCTGTAATTCTAAATCCAAACAAAAGAAAATATTGTTTTAATGCTGTTTGGAGTAACAGCAATGCAAATTCCGTGCAACTGGACATAGAGAACATTAAAAAAAAAACACAGGTATTTGTAAAGAGGCAGGTAGAAACCTCTAGAGGGAGCTCGAAGTCTTTCCTTACGACTGCAGTGACAAGCTTTTACAAGGAGTTGAAACTGTTTCCTAGAGTAAATTAAGCTTTTTCCTTATGCTAGGGTAGTGGTCTTTCTTCCTATTTTATTATCTTGAGGTTTAAACACACTTTTGACTGTTTTGCTGAAAAATTATGATTTCTACATGTTTATATTTTCTGCTTATTCTACCCATAAGGGACAATCCTACTTGCATTTTTTCTTCCTAAAAGTAGTAGAAGAGGATGGAAAACAGCTTTGTCCACTGCTCCTTTCTCATCTCATAGCTCTGATCCCTGCACCCTGTCCACACACTCCTTACTTCACAAGTGTCATCCCGTGAGCAAATTTGGTGAGAACTTTGCTGTCTGACATGTCTCCTTCTGGGAATGCCAAGCTATGTAGTCAGCAAAACGTCTCCCTATACCTTAGCGAATCAGCAGAATATTTGAAGAAATGCTTTATTTCTATGAACCAAATACCCTGATGGTTATTGGATTTGTCACAGCATATTGGGTTTCTCCTGTAGCCATACTGACCTTCATATGTTACAGTGTTGCAGACCAACTCTTTATTTAACAAATCAGGAAAAGAGAAAAGAGTGCTCTATTAACGTAAAGAAACCCACTGTAAAAAGCAAATAATAACTAATTTTGTGCACTGTCATTATTGCTTTTTTTTTTTTTTTTTTTTTAATTTGGTATTTTAGCATTTTGCCCTACAATTTGAGAATACAGGAGCAGCGCATAGAACTGTTTTTAATTGAGAGGCCAGCAAATGGCTTTCAGCAAGACACCATGCTCGTGAGTGGACTCAGCTCTCATAATGCCTGAGTGCCATAACAATGAGCAGGTTATGAAAGGCTTTTCTCCTGAGCAAAATATATGTGCTGTTAAGCCATAAATCATGATATGCTCTCATTTTAGCACAAAGAATTAAAGAATGCTAAGTAATTGGCTTTTTCCCTTCTGCCTTGAGCTTCTGAGTCTTGTTGTAAAAGTTAGGTCCTGTTGCTGAGTGATCCAAAAGCTACTGTCGCAACCTTTTATTCCCTGGGCACAAATTAATCCTTTGGAAGGTAATTGGAGGAAATTGATGACATTATTTGCTGTATCTTGGGTATCAGTGGTATGCACACAGGGGCAGTGGAGAACCACTCAGAATTACCTATATGTGGTGTCTCAGCTCAGCAGAGGTGTGAGGAATTATTTACCCTTTTAGTTTTGCAGTATTCTTCTAATTATCTTGGTATGTCTTTCTGGACAGTTTACAGTGTGCTGCTGTCCTATGCAAAATAAAATAGCCATGTTATGATAAAAAAAAAAAGAAAACAAAAGCTCCTCCAACAATTCACTCTTGTGATGCAGATTAATGGTGAGAGCAGTACAAATTAAATTGTATTTTGTTGGAATTCTTTTGCAAACTCTGTCATTGTTTTCAGTATGAGAGGACTATTTGAAATAATTTCTGTAACTAAAGTTCTCTGCAGAAATTTCATCAAGTGCTTGATAATAGCCCTGAATAAACACAGCCTTGTTTTAGTGGCTGGGTTTCTGCTCTTCAGCAAACAAAGTTTGAACTTTTGATGTGGATATTAGAGAGGAAACAGTAGAATTTGAAGGATAGAAATAGTAGCTTTTGCATTCCAAGCATATAAATTATACTTTTAGCTTGAATATGCTGTATAAATGTACATCTTATAAAGCTGGATTAAAAACGAGATAGTAAAGAAAAAAAAAAACAAAAACAAAAAGCCCAAAAGAGAACAAAAGGTTGTGATTTATAAAGTGTGCTAGTTACAGCAGCATTTCGTAGTTCCATGTGTTAAACACCTAATCTTGGCCTGGAACTGACCTTGCAGTTTATGAGCTAAAGGTAACAATTATGCAACAGCTAAAATATGCAGACGGGGCTTTACTGCCTAAAAAGAACTGCTGTCCTGTATTTTGTTTGAATTAACACACTTTGCTGTTTATGAAACTTCATGCTATTGGCAAGCGGGGGAAAGGAGTGTCATGCAGCAGCCTAAGAACAAATTTGGGGCTGGTTGCATGGGGTTAGGTCAGATCTGCATGACGAGCTGATGGTTCTTTGTGGTGTTTTGGAATGAGCCAAACTTGCGCAGTGAAATTCTCCTGCTGAAAAATCTCAGTTGTGATATACTGTTTCAAGGAGAATGAAATGAAATTTTGTCATTTAAACACTGACTCAAAATAAAGTGACCTTGGCAAAGACTTGATTTTATTAATTTTGATAACATGTTACAACCAGCAAGATGTCATCAAACTTTAACCTCCTACTCATGATATACTCACAGTGCAGTAAGGTGACTGACTAAATTGCTTTTGCTGCACATTGCAGCTCTTTTTCTGAAGCCAGACAGAAATTAAATGTGAGAAATAATGTGCCCAGACTGTCATTTGAGCAGTAACTGCAGGTCACCTTACAAATTAAATTGATGTTTGGATTTCTCACCCTTTTGTATGCAAAAAGCTTACCTGTCTGTTAAAAAAGAAAAAAAAAAAATTTTTTTTTTTGGTCTATTCCACTGGGTGATGCAATAGAAAGTAAGTTAGCCTGCATAATAGCATTTTCATGCACATATCTAATTTTATGTAAATACTGATTTTTTTTTTTAATTTAGATTTCAGTGACGTGAAATCTCAAGGCAATACTCTCAGTTCATGGCACACGTGCAGATCACTAATTTTGTAAGTAAATGAAGCATCCTGTGGCATCTGTTTTACTGTTTGCATTGGCCACAACCAGCTGCTTTTTCATGAGAGGACTGCCAGAGGTGGTTTCAATTTTCCTACTGTTTGTCATACTCTAAGATCTTAGAATAAGCCACACGGCATCTGTATCAGATGCCCGGTGATATTTAAAGCAAATTACAGATAGAAACACATTGGTGCGTTCAGGGAAGATGCTAGTATTTACAGAGCACTTTTGTAATAAAGACTGCTGAAACATTATGGTCTGTCTCTCAGACAAACTCAAATACATTCTCATAGTATCTCTGCAACAGTGGCTGAGAAAACCACTGAGGTTTTAGGGAATTGCTTTGAACAGCAGGTGCTAAGTCGCTGTGTCTTTCCCAGACAGATGTTTTAGCCACAGATGAGACAGGCCAAGTGCATACACCCAGCTTTGAAACAATCAAACCAAAGTGTTTGGATGCATTAGAGACATGTATTTTCTTTGTGTTATAACTAGAGTGTTATCATCATCGTTAAAATATTAGCTAATGATAAAATGTTCCTTGAGTGCTTTTTCACAACATAATGAGTATGAATTTGGTGTGAAAATGTGGTGCTAAACAGCGTGATTTCCCTTGAGAACCATTTGTTATACATGCCATGAACTCTCCTCAGTGTAATATACATCTTTGGTGACAGACTTTCCTAACAGCACCAGAAAACATCTTCTTTCATATTAGAGGTTTCTAACGGCTGCAAAATCCTGTAGGAAAAAATAATGAAACTCTGTAGTTTTAGATTTTCTCCAAAATGAGGTGTGAATACTATTCTTCTTTTGGAAATTATAACGCAATGAGTCTTTTTGCACAGCTGGCTTTCCTGGGAACTACAGGGATATTTTAAGCAGAATAAAATCAATCTCTTTGGAATTGCCAGTGTGAAATATGATTTGTCCTTCCCGCTACCTTAAAAATTTGTTACACTGCTGTTCTAGGCTTCATGGGCCTTAAGGTAAATTATGACATCTCAGATATGATTGTTTTTCACAATTTCTATAAAAATAGCTGGTTATCTATGCATGAAAGAATTATAATGGGAAATAAGAAAAGCTTTTTCCCTTAGGCTCATATTCCAGTGTAATCTAATGAGCTTAGAGCCCATCCCTGACCTTTGCAGGTTAAAGAGAATCCTCGCCGGGAAACAGACGTGCTTCAGATCGAGACCTGTGTATGAATTTTGCTGTAGCAGAATATATAGAAAATAATTTCCTTATTATGTAATATGTATCTAAAGGCTGTGGTGATTCCCTCTGTGGTTTTCACAACTTTCTGCCTCCTCTCTCACTTGCAAGATATGAGAATTTTTCTCTAGGGCTTTGGAAGCTGCTCTAAGTGGATCCAATAAAGAAACTTTTTACTGCAATTGATTTCATTGACTTAAAACAAAGCTCTGGTTAAGAAGGTTGATGTAGTCTAGAAAAGAACTGACTGTTCCTGGAGCATTCTGCAGCCTGTCTTTCCCTGCAGCAGCTGTAGCCCTGCTCTGGTCCTGACACCAGAATGTCCAGCTGTGCAACTACTTGGCAACTTGGGGCTGACTTTCTTGTTTTTCTTTTAAATGTATTCATTTCATCCCAGAACCAAGCAGGAACTTTTTTTTGAAGTCTGATATTTTGCATTATAGCAAAATCATCTTTGTTTTTCCCAGGAGAAGGTCTGCAAGGCTTTTAGTTTGGGAGGATCCCTAAGCCCTTTGCTCAGCAGCATCTGGTAGAATTCATGTTCAGAAGCCGTTCTGCTGAGCCTCAGCATGTGACATGTCACTTATGCTCTCCGAGGCAGCCATTTAGTAGCATGCTGCATGTATATGATGTTATTTGTCCATAAGGCTTTAGTCACTTACTATTGTAGCTCTTCACAGTTGCATTTTTTTTCAGAATCAAGAGTGGGAAACTTAGGTGTGATGTTGGCACGTTGGACTGAGTTTTGTTGATACTGAAAAATTGTCATATGTCTTCAATGGATATTTTTAACTAGATCTATAGTAGAATGCAGAGATGAGAAATTGGAATTGTTGCATTCATACTTTTCTACTCTGCAAAGTCAGAAATTCTTTGCTGGTCCCAATGGAATTCTACCAGTTTGCTGGATGTAAAGATAGTGAAACACAATCTGCTCTTCCTCATCCAAAGGGCTGCCTTCTTGAGGAAGGGCTGGGCAGTGGGAGGTAAGAGTATGAATGGGTACCGTGGATTAAATGCATTGCAAGTTGCATCATCTTGCAACATATCTCCTATGCCATGGTGATTTCTGGTGGCATGCACCCTTCCTGGGTGGGAAAGACACTAGTGGGTGAGCATGTGTGTGCAGGTGAGTAGCACGGAGTAGCTGCTGGGTTTTGCTCTCACACCCTGTGTTATTCACAGTAATGTTTTCATCTGCTGAGAAACAGTGATCTCTGCTAAAATGGAATTTATGATGATGAATGTATTCAAGTTTTTTTTTTTCTCTGTGTATGTTAACTTGTTTTCTCAACTTCACATATGACACAGTCTTAGTTTCCACTGCATATTAATATTGCCATATGCAAGAAATAAAATCCAGAGAAAGGATAAGTGCCTTTTTCAAGACCACACAACAAGTCAGTAGCAGAGTTGAAATGAAACCACAAGAATTCCTGGCTCCTTAATAGATTTTTAAGGCATTTTGCAGGGCCTCATCCATGTACAAAAAAAAAATTCTCTAAAATTAAGTTTTGAACACATTTGAAGGATGCTTTACACTGAGCTATATTCTGCAGTTTGGTATGAACAGATCTTTGATGGCATTGCTACCTGCTGACATTCTTCTGATTGATTTTTCCAGCCATTTGATGGTACTGCGTTTCTAGTAAGAAACAACTACAGTAAAGTAGTCTTTGGTAGCTACTGGAGCCACATCTTCTCCTTAGTAGCAGTCTCACAATTGGTCCTTTAAGGGAGCAGCAGTGAAAGACGAGGCATAAAAGTTACTTTGAGAACTATAGTGGTATTGAGTAGGTGGTGTAGATAAAAATATTTTTGATAAGTAAATTTAGCAGTTAATGGTCATTCCCTCTCAAGAGTAAGAATTGAGAGCAGATATTCCTGTAGAATCACTTGATCATGGAGACAAAAGGTAATAATTTGTTGAAAAGTTTGTGTCGGTTCCTATCTCATTGAATGGGAATAATGAACTGTGGATGGGAGGGAAGGAGATGGAATTAAAAGTTCAGCATTATGTGCTTTCAGAAGAAATATTCATAGCATCTTTACAAGCTAGTTTTTCATTAACCTGAAACAGTTTCATGCATTTACATCAGAAAAAAAGGATAAAAAAGGTAATAGCTGCCTTTTATATTCACTTTCAAATGGTGTAAATGACAAACTAAGGAGAATAAATCCCATTATTTCTTTCATTTCACTAAGTTATTATTGCAGTGCTATATGCTACAGAGCCCTAATTAAAAGCAAATAAATGCAGAGAGATATGAACTGATGATTATTTAGAGTACCTGGGTGGTGGGAACCAGATTGTTCATAGCATAATGGAAAGTATAACAGGCTGGCCTTGTCCTCAATGCTCTGCCTGGGAGGCCTTGGAATTGGTAGGCTGGCCTGGGAGAGCATGGCACTACTGACCATCTAGTCAGAGCCACTGAATATTGAATTCATGCCTCACAGCATTTTGTGTGTGTGTGTGTGTGTGTGTGTGTGTGTGTGTGTGTGTGTGTGTGTGAAAAAGCAGCAAATCTAAACTGTGTCTATAAGTTCAAGGAGGAGGCTCTTCCTGCCATACCATTTGCAAACTCTTAACTCGGATTCCATCAACTGGGAAAAGGAAGTCATGTGTTGTTTCTGGCCTAGCCTACCTGGCAGCAACCAAAACGAGGTCATAGATCTCCACGTTCATAATAATGTGCAGCTTTTAAGTTGTTCCATTCTTTTAGCTTTGTAGCTGAGTTTTGTTTGTTATTAGGGCAGTAGAGTTTGCTCAGGATACTAAAAGATATACTGCCTCCAGGAGTTTTTATTGCCTACGTTTAACGTAGGGATTTTAATGTGCCATTTCTTTTGCTATGCAGAGAGAGGATTGTTCTGTGTGTGCCAGTCCTTTTCAAGGAGAGCTTCTAGCCAACTTGTCTCTTGAAAGAGCCATTTCTTCCCCAGCTGTTTGCTCCAAGCACTGCCTCAGCACTTATAGTCTCTGCGTTCCTGCCTGGATATGCAGCTCTTCCAGACTGATGGATACATTCTGTTTGTGAGGGAGTGGGCTGATGTGTTGAGCTGCTGGGGTAATCCAATTGGAGGCTGGGCTGTCCGGCTCTGCAGGAGTAACATGCACCAGGCCAAATACCTGTTTCTCAACACAAACAAAGTGGAATGATTGTTCCTTTTAGAAAAATAAAATAAAATTGAGAGTGTTATGGAAAAGTTTGTTATTGAGAAGTGATTTGGTATTGCTGCGCATAAAGCTGAGCTTTGTCAGTTTTCCTGGAAGCAATTTTATTGTTTGTGAGAAGTGCTGGTCTTTTTCATTTTCAAGACTTGTTTTTCCTTTTTGAAAACACTAACAGGGATAAATATTAGCTTGATGCTGGAGTTACATAGGCACTGAAATGATGAGTTTGTTTTCATGGATTTGGGAAGCTTTTGTCTAATTTAATCTGGAAATAAAATGAAATTATAGGAACTAAAAGGAACTGCCATAGATAAAACAGCGTTTCTTCTAATTGCTTCATCTTAGAAAAAGAAAATTCTGTGTGTGCTTGACTTAATACCAGAGTGTGGCACTGAAAGGTTTTTTTTCTGTCACTTTCTTTTTTAATTGGAATGTCAAGTCAAGAGTCCCGTATGACTAGAACAAACTGTTTCAGTGTAATCACATTGCAAGCTATATTTATCAGCTTCTTTGAATGTTAAGATTTTATAGCAACCAACGTTCTATTGCCCAGAATCCTAACACATGCTCAGAAGAGGTATGGTACAATTGAAGTATTTAAATGAGTGTTGTAATTCATTTAAAAAAACAAACAAACAAAAAAACAAATGGGGGCGGAGGGAGGGGGGGAAGGAAAAAAGGCTGTAACTCTGCCTGGTTTTGAGCTTTGTACTAAAAATGAGAATAATGTAGGTAGACATGAAAACCTGCTACCATGAAGCTGAAGTCAATTACACATTTTTTTGTTGTGCCCTTCTGACTGGCCAAGAGCCTGAATTAAGGGACATTCCTGGAGAGCAGAAATTCTACACTGAAGAAGCAAACTGAATCTAGTTCTCTTGCTTCCTGTTGAAATGGGCTTTCACCTAGAAGTTGCATAGAGTCTGGAATCAGCCATTATGACTGCATTTTTGACTGAAGCCTAATTTTGTTGTGATCTATTATGTAGAGAACATATCTAATCTAGAGTGAGTGCTGTTCTGCCCAGTTTTGAGGCTGGCCATGGATCAGCCTCAACTGAAGCATTACATGGCTTAGACCAGATAAAATGTGATTCACATGAGGAGAAGTCTTGGGGCACTGAGAGCATCCTCAGACCCGAAGGAAGTGCAAGGTGAACTTTGATGCTTCTTAAGCTGTATGGGAGTTCAGAAAAACTTTTTTAGGGCTTTTCAGTTTGAAAAAAATTCAGCTATCTGTATTCTGACTTGGAGCTGGACTATGGTCTTTTAAGAGTATTTAACTCCCTGTGTTGTGCAGGAAAATTACTCATGCAGATAGGTCCTGAAGTACCATGAAGTCTATTAACTATTAAGTAGCTGATGTAACAATCTGGGTGTGAGTGGCTGTGGTCACTGTCTCTGCATGATGTAATACATGACATAACATCCTTTATAATGGTATCATCTACAGGAATGGCCACTACCAAGCTTGGAAGTGCATCTGGAGAAGCTTTCTGAAGCAGATTGAAAACATGTTTATAATTACTTTGGCTTAGATTAATGCTAATACTTGGGATATTTGTGTTCAATTCCTCATTTTCCATAGATTCATGGCATTTAAGACTAAATGGGGGAGTCGGATCATCATTTGTAAATGCAGGAATATGAGAATCAGTAAATATTGTTCTAAGGCATTTTCTCTAGCATTCCTAACATTTTCTGCACATACTGTGCACATATTACCTTTCATCATGAGCTAACGCTGGGCTGGCTGTAGGGAAATTATGTGACTGTGACATAGAAACGGAGGTAATGATTAAGGTGTGGATATGTGTTCTGTTTCATAGGACAATCTCTGTCAGTACATTATTCACCATTTTAGAAAGTGAAGATGAACAGAGAAAATCAATGAGAAATTCCATCTTCGTCTACACACAGGAGTCCTGCAGCAGTCTGTACTCAGCAAATCTTGACCTTGGGTATTCTTAACTTCAGAATTATATCTCAATTTTTTTCTGAGCAAACTGCTCTGGATTTCCTAATAAGCAATGCAGAGCACTGGTGTGCAAATTGGAATGATTTTTCTTTTCCTTGATCCTGGTATCTGAAGAGAGCCCGTTTTGCCAAACTCATGTCAATAATTTAATTGAGAAGGTAGGCTTCGGTGTAGTGGGCTTTCTTATACATGAAGCTGCTTTGATTTTTCTTTTCAAGGCAAAAAACACACAGACTAGCACTCTGTTTTTCTCTCTAATATATACTGGAAGGAGCGCTTTTTTTGAAGCCAGCAGAACATTTTGTCTTGCAATCTGTCGGTAAATCAGACACGTGGGCTGAGGGGCTGCCTGCACTGCTGCATGAGAGAGCGTTCCCTGGGAGTTACTCTGTTTGATTTTCATGTAGCCAGTGCTGGCAATATACTGGATATTGCTTGCAACGTTTTGCATAAAAAATGCTTTTGGCCTCGAACAGTTTGCCTGATGATCCATTTGTCTTCTGGTAGGTGACACTTTGAAGCCCTTCAGGGAATGTCAGGTGAATCGCCCTGCTTGGCAGTGAGGGACAGGCATGTTGAAACACTAAACGAGTGCTCCTACAGGGTGCTGATGCGAAATTTGCCCTATTATTGAAGTAACAAAGTTGTAATTACATAAACAGAGCCACTCCAGCCAGCCCAACGTGTCATTATGAATTTTCCAGCTAATCTGTCCATTCATCTTAATGGTCCAGAACTTGTGCTCTGTGTCACCCCCTGTCTTTGCTCTGTTCCTTGATCTCTGGAAACATCTGTCATGAAGAAAGTGTTTACCTTGAATTATGTGTTGAAGAAGGTTAGAGTGCACACTTCTGAAGCTTGGCATGAAATTTCTAAACAAACCTTGCCAGTTGCTTCAGGAGAATAACTGAGGTATGGATTTCAGATTAACGTTGTGCATTAATGCTTTTGGAAGCACATTGAAATAACCTTCACATTAATAGTGAATAAAGGAATCTTGTTGAACTGCATTATTAACAGATCAACTTATTCATTGTAATGAATATTATTGTGCTAAATGTAAACTTAATGCGTGATGATTAACAGTTATTGCGGAGACTTTACTTACTGAAACGCTTTCTTGTGTTACGTTGTTACGTTTTAAGTTAGTACAGCTCCAGACTTAAACACTTTTCTACTTGGATGTTTTTTGCATTGGAGTAATGCTAGTATTGTGTTGCTGTGCAAACGTGAGAGCCATGCATATGTGAGGAAGCAGAGAGTGATATTAAGGCTCAGGGACCCTCAGGAGCTTGAGGCACAGGAAGGATTACACTAGGAGCTGTAGAAAGTCTGAGTCACACACAGCTCACTGCTGTGGAAAGAGATGATTTCAGCCTTTCAGCTTGTCTTTTTCAAATGGCTATCTTTAATTTAATCTCTGATCTTTTCCTTACACTTCAAAGAGGCAGTCCCTACTGAATTTCTTCAAGTTATGTGAAATATTCCTGTTCTCCATGTGTAATGAGCTTTGCCGATTCTCACGTGCTCACATTCTTTTTATTTTTGATGTCTTTTTTTTTTTTTTTTTTTTTTTTTTCATCAGTATCAGCCATAGCTCTGTGCCCTTTAATATATATTTTGTATAAAGATGCCTGGAAGATTTATTAGGGGAAATAAATAAGCTAAGTGCATTTGTAAGCAGTCAGATTTGTTTGGGAAGCTTTTGCAGTTCTGATTTTTTTTTTTTTTTTTTTTTTTTTTCTCTAAAGTCATGCACAGAAACAAATAGAACGGTCCAATTAAACACATGTGACTACTTTGCTTTCTTAGAAATGAGGATGCTGCTTCTTCAGTTCAGATGTCCATTAGTAAATATTCAGCGATTTATGGAGACAAGTGTTAAATCTTGAGAAATTAGTAGTTCTGTATGGATCAGTAGGATTACCTGTGCCCCAAACTGAAAATACGTCTATGTACTATTCTTACTGATGCCTAATGTGTTTTGTAATTCAGTTATCAATCCTCTACTCCTTTTACCCACACTTTGTTTTTGGTATTACAGAAATAGGACATTGTTATTTTTCCTTTGGATTAAGGATTTCTGTATAGCTGATATCAATAGCAGTGTGAATTTGGAAATGCAGGTAATACTTAGTAATCCAGCTAGACATGCTGAAATTCATATATGTAGTAAAAACAGTACTTCCAGTTCAAACTCAGGTGACAATCTACATTCAGATAAAATTCTTGCAATCTCAGTAAGCTCACAATTGACAGGTGGCATTGAAAGTCAGAATTGTTTTTCTTTAGGATCTAATATAAAATTGTGGATAAGAGCGTGGAAGTATTTCATTTACTCTAAATGTAACATCAAGGATTTGGAAATCCTTGTTACAAGTAAGTGTAAACCAAAACAACTGAGTAAGAAAACTGAAGGCTTTCATATTATTTTCCAATCTTGGCATTATATTTATTATAGCTCATATTTATTATAGCTTGTATTTATTCAAGGTGTGGAGTGAAACCAACTGTTTTAGATCAATTTCTCCGTAAAATATATAACTAAATTGATCAAAAGGTAGTGAAAAATCCTAATAATTACATTCTTTTTTTTTTTTTTCTTTTTTCTTTTTCTTTTTTTTTTCCATAAGGAAAAACATTAAGAGAGACAGAACTAGAATGGTTATCAGTAATAACGAGTAGTTAATATAATAACTAACAGCAGCATCGCCAATATTTAGATTAACTTAGGAAGGATAATGGTGTATCAGCTTGGGAGTTTCAAACTATGCAAATGTTGATAGATGACTGTCTTCAGGAATATAGTTGGACTGGAACATATGTTTTATATGGTACTGAGGCTCCAATAGTTATTGAGGAATTTCATGACGAGACTGAATTTGGCTCTGAAATTCGTAGTTTGTGTTTTTTTTTACTGTCAGACTTTTTTGCTTGTTATTTTTTTGATCAAGTCACTGCATTACATAGGTACTTAGGAAATAAGCTGCTGCTGCAGAATTTGAAATGTCAGTTTTGTGTCACTCTAGTCCTCTTAAAAGTGAAATGCGAGTGAGAACTAGGGTACTACAATTGACATTTCAATAATCTAAGTCACTGACACAAAATTAGTTCTGAAAGGGATGCATTTAGTACCACTCCCAAACCTTGAACTGTTCAAGTAAATCTCTGTTACCGATCATTAACATTCCTCAACTGTTCATTGAAATTCCGGTTATCTATGGCTGAGAAAGTTCAAAAATACATTATTTTTACTTTAGGACTATGGGGCTTTCAAGCTAACTTTTAAACTGTGAAGGGATTTATTCCTTTTGTTGCTGTTAGTGTTTTCTGCTGAAATCTATTGGGCTATGTTTTGGGAGGGAATTTATTTTTATTTTTAAATGATGAAAACCATTCTGCAATTTGTGACACTTATGGGGTCCTCTCTTATTCTTAGAATGAAAATCATGCTAAAGAATTAAAAATCAGATATTAACTCAAAACCTTTGAGTCACAAAAACTGGAAAGTTTTGGCAGACTTGATGCTGCAGAGTTCTTTGTTCTGCCTGGGTGCTGCAGCTCTTCTAAGTGAAAGCCTTCTCTCGGCTGCTGGTGCATATCGAATTAGATCCTCAATATGACACTGAATTCAGTGTTTATTAGACTAGATTTCCCCACTGTAATTAAGTATTTAAGACAAAATCTTAATTTTGTTAAAATGAAGGCCTGTATACTGGATGTATTTTACATTATCTTTTTTGCTTCCACTTTAGTCCACTTTGTGACATAATCATAATAAATTAGCTGGTGCCAAGTCTTTATCATGAGGAGCATATAACAGAAGTGCTAAGTTCATGATGCTCATTAAAATGTCTCTTGTGTATGAAAAGAGTTTTGTTGAAACCCAAATGATTAATAAACTTGTCATTGTTTCCTTCTCTGATACGGCTTTGCTACATCTTTGTGCAGTCCTAGTGACTTCATTGACCCGCTGGGATGTGGAGTTCCTGTGGGTTGGGGAGTATTTATGTTGTATATATATCTATCTTTAGTATTTGTAATCCCTCTAATTAAAAATCCACCCCATTGCCAAACTAGTCTAATCCCTAAGGATGATCACTTCATCCCTAGGCAGGGATGAACGTGGGTCAGGAGGGAAGAAGCATAGGAAGAGGGGGCAGGGTGCTTGTTGGCTGTAAGCACATCACTGCTCATTTCACTTGCAGTCTTTGTGCCCGTACTGACATGTTTCCAGCCAATCTGTGTGGCTATGAGTTCCAGGCCAGGCCTTGGGGTGTGGGACTAGCATAATTCAGTTTCTGCTGCCTAATGTGGTGGCCACAACAGAGCTCCTGGATGCTCACAGCCTGCCCATGGGTACTTTCATTGTCCAGACCTCAAAAAAATCACTCACCATTTAAATGCGTGGGCTTGAGGTGCTGCTAACTGTAGGATTTTGAATGCTGGTGCTGTGCCTTGTTCAAATGTATTGTTTGGAAGGCAAATGTTACAAATAAAATGATATGGTTAAAAACTGTTTATTTTCTACGTTTAATGTAGAAAAGCAACTAGCAGATGAGGATTAAGAAAGAGTTTTGTCATGTCTCTCAAGTTGATTTACTATTATAAAAGCAAACATAGGTTTCCTTTCCTGTAGACTGAGTGCTCGAGACTGTGCACAGGGTTTTGTACAGCATTCCTGAGATGCCTGAATAAGCATGTGGACTTTCTTGTGTAAACAACACTGCACATACAGTAACATATATGTATATAAAAATGTTATTTCTTCCATTTAATTCTACATGGATTTTATGAAAGTAAAATACGACATAATGCAAATGGCAGGTGTGTAACTTTGCTTTTTGTTTAAAAATTTTAAGAGCAAGGAGAATAAAGGGGTGTCTGATAGGAAAATGTTGTCGACTGTTTCTCCCCATGATGGAGTTTTCTAAAAGAACCTGTAAATTCCATCTATTTTCAGATACCGGACCAAATAAATACTTGCAGATGCTTATAATCTGTTCCTAATATGGCTAACTCATGATTTGGTAAAGATTCTCACAGTAATCAGAAATGTTGGTATTTGAACATTTGTGGCAGTGTCTTTTGTGTCTGATAATGTTGAACTGGGACATTTGTCAGTGAGGCACTGTCCATAAGGAAGAAGATTTTTTTTTTTTTTACTGCACTTAAAATTGCAAAAAAGGGATCTATTCAACTGTTCATTTTCTCTGAGAGCACAAAGCTGAACTTTGTGTTTGTGCTGTTGCTGCAAGGAGATGGATGTACTTTATGTGGTGGCACCCTGAACATACATGGGAACTTATAAATTGGTTTTTTTAGGACTCAAATTTTGTGTTATTCCAGGTTGGATAAAACCACCATGTGCAAGAATATGCATCAGTAAGTGTGCATCCAGAATCTGCAATCTGTATACAAGAGTTGCTTTGTAATACAGGATTCACCTGTTTGAAAACAGAATAGATATGGCTTCTTACAAGACGATAAGCAACAAACAAATTATACACTTTTTTTTTTTCCTTCTGGAGAGCTATTAAAAGCTGTAAGTCACCCCATTTCTCAGTTGAGTATTTTATATGCTCACCAAGTATTAGGAAAACCAATAAACATTTTAGAGGGCTTTAAATGGTATTAGAGGTATTATTTTTTTGTGCTTATATAAGGTATAAGTACCTTGGTTCAAAGGTTGGGCTTAGAGAGTGTCATAAACATAATCCTAAATGAACTAAAATAGATTTCTGAATCCTAAGTGTATCACAACTTTTAGGATCAGTGTAGTGGATCTTTCTAAGCATTATAACTGTTTGTTTTTCACTGGGAAGTTTGAGAATCTCACATTTTACAATGTGAAAAACATGTTCTGGGCTTGGTGCTGTTACGCTATATTATTAACGTTATCCTCAGTTGAGAGAAATAACCATGTGTGGGTGGATAAGGAAAACATTTGGTTGAAAGCAGAGGAAAACATTTTGATTAAACATTTGAGTTGTTTGTGTGTTGTTTTTTTTTATTATTTATTTAAAGAAAATGAAAGGAAAAAAAAAGTAAATAGCTATTTGAAGCTGCTTAGCATTTCAGGATGTTAAAAACTGCTGAAAATCAGTACACAAATGAGTAGTTGAAATCCTTTCAGTTGTGCCCAGTTGGTATGCTGGCTAGATTGTTTGCACAGGATAGGTAGATTTATCTATCTACTATGTAACGTTCACGAACCAAATCAGACTTTGGAGGTGTCTGTGTGATGAGCCGTAGGTCCTCATGATAAATGAGTTCATACTCTGTGCGTAGCTGACCACGAGCAATGTAAGCGTTGTAGGAAAAAAAAAAAAACAACCCGCAGCTGTAAGTTGCTGCTGCTTAAATGGTGTTCAGAAAGGTATGTATAAAAGCAGGAATGACAGCTTTCTGCTACGTTTAAGAGGACATTACCATGAAGTTTGAGCTGGGTTTTTTACTGAGGTGCTCAGCAAGAAAGCAAGAAAAGGTTCTTATGAATTGACTTGGGGAAAGTTCCAATTGGATATAAAGAAAAAAATCTCTCTGAGGGTAATCAAGCAAACACTTGTGGAGATCCACCCTAGCTGGTTTTCAGTGTGCAATGAGACCTAGCCCTAAACAACGTGACCCAAATTTGATGGTGAAACTGCAGAGTGAGAGGTTAAACTAGAGATGTCCCAGTGTCCCTTTGAACCTTTGTGCTTCTACGAGTTAGAGACTTTAGCAGAAGACTTGGTTGCATTCTGCTTTCAAATGTATGCCGTTACCTACTGCAGAAGGTGATGGTTGTGCTTCAGATGTAGCCACAGTTAAATTTACCTATAATTTTATAAAATAGAATACAAAACCCATTATCTTGTAGGCTGAGTATTACATTACAGATGATTGCAGTACTTTTTCAATGACTTATGGAGAAGATTCACTCTGCTGAGACACTGTCTGTGTTACCAGATTCCTTGTCATCACAAACTGTAAGCAGGAGTCTCTGTTCTTGTACTACACATTTCTTGCTTTCACTGGAAAATTCATCCTTTTGATCACAGTGCCTTTGGATCCAAAGCAACTTCACTTTCTGCTTTTCTTGATCCTCTTTGCATTTGCTGACAGGGGGAGCTGTTGGTTGAAGTTCAGTCCACCCAGTTAATATTGTTTTCCATCATTATTTTTCCCTAGAGAACTGGCTGTTTACATGCTTGAGTGAAAAGACCAGCTTTTCCAGGTCCTGTGTTCAGAAAATATTCATTTGGGTGCAGAAAAGGAGAAATTAGGAAGCACAAACAAGAATATTTGGTACTCAGCTCCAAACAGCAACAACTTAATCCTTGAGAAGGAGAAATCTAATAGCATGCAATTATGCTAGAATTACCAGGGCTTTTTAAAAGCTTATGCGGTGTATTTGAAAATGGTATGTAACCCTGCAGAGATACCTTGATAATCTTCATTATGCAGATCATAAAACCAGCAGGGTTCGTCTGTATTTAGACTCATGCTCTGTTCCAGCATTTGGGAAGTGTTTGATTTGGCTGCGGAATTCCTTTCAGCTCCCACCCTGGTTCAGGTTGTGTTTTTCCCTTTTCCCGTTCTCTGCTGGATGGTATGACTGAAGCACTTCTTCCCCTCCCACGCTGGCCAGAATGACAGAATTCTTTCTTCCTTGGGTGTCAGTAAGGAAGGGAGTCAGGAGTGTCTTTCAGAGCTGGAATAATTGATGCTTTTTGAGTTCTCCAGGCTGTGGTCTGTAACTTACCAGTTACAGGTCTTCTGTGGTTTTGTCCCCATCTGCTTATTCCTGGCAATTTCTGTGGGTTTGTAGGATCTTCACTGCAAAGAAGAATGTAATGTCTTTTCTGAAGACCTGGAAACTGGGGGAAAAAAAGCCAAGCAACACCAGTGTTCAGAACTTTTAGTTTAAAACTCTTGATCAGCTCTTGTTCTACTGTGGTCTTTCTTGTGTCTCCTAGGATTTGAAGGCAGAGCTGAAAGAATAGCTAAGGGATGCTTCAGAATAGAGATGTACCTCACTAGATTCATGCCACCAAGTAAAGAGGAACTGAATAATTTTCAGGGGTGTTGCTGAAGGTAGCTTAACATAGTCACAGACTGCTCATGGCACAGTCAAACCAATGACACTTGTTTCAGAGTGCTGATGAACCTCAATGTGCTGTGCCTTCTTGAGGGCGAGAATCTCTGTTAGCTCCCCAGTGAGATGTTCGAAGTGTAGACACTTGAGATCACATATTTTTACCTACATTTAAAAAAAGTATGTATTTCTCTTAGATTTATTTTCAAGCCATTTGAAGTCATCTGCCCAGTTGTGTACTTTTTTTTCCCAGCCAGACACAGAAGTTACATGAAACAAGCTCTGATCATGCCATACACTTTGGGACTGCAGCCCAACCCCTGCAGAGGCAGCTGGCAGAGAAGAATTCCTCCTCTTCCCTTCCTTGGGCTGTTGAAAAGATTTGGTCTGCATACAGAGCCTTTTCTGTTCTTATTTCCTCAGTTTGAAAGGTTGACTCTTTGCTTGCAGATAATCTTTTGATCCTTCTTTGTCTGGCCCACAAACTTGTAAACCATGTCATTCATGTCCTCATGGTTGCCAATTGTATTAATGTTTAAAAACAAAGCAAGCCAGTATATTTTCTCTTGGTAGACATTCTGGAGCCCTCTGTTTTGGATGCTATAGGCATCATGCTAGGCTAGGGCTAAGAAAAAAAAAAAAAAAAAAGGGAAAGGAAAGGAAAGAAAAAGAAAGAAGCATTTTTCAAATAAGAAAACATTTTGGGGCAGCATATTTTCAAATAAATGGTCCTGATTTTACCAAAAATGCAGTGACTCATAATCATATCAGTATAACATTTCTCCCTCCTGCTGGGCCGCTTTGGCTTTTCCAACTGACTAATAAGAGTATTTGACAGTCTTTATTTCTGATATGCTGGAAATGTACTCAAGGATTCCTAAAAACATTTTTAATACAGACGTGGTAGTATTAAAGAGGCCATGGGATCCAGGTGCTATTTGCTAAATGACTTATTTCCCCTCACTGTTTAAAACAGAAAAAAAAAAAAAGCCAAGTATTTGAAATGAATTTGGGTCACTTTCAGGGATTTCACGGATACTCAGTTAAACAGTGATTATTATTACTGCTATTTTTTTTTCCTCCCTAAGAGACTGTTTCTTTTTGATTTGACACCAGGTAGACATAAAAAAATTCTAAGCATAACAGAGTTCTCCATGCATACCTATATTGACACACACGTTGTTATATCTGTAAATCTAGAGTGAGGTGGTTGCACCCTGTTAGATTGCTTAGTTTTTCCCGTTACATACAATTTCACTGTTTTTCGTTCAGATGGTGTTTGTGTATTTGATGCGATGGGGTCAGTATGGCTGCTCAAAACAATGTTTATTTTTCCTTTTATTTCTGTAAATGCAGTCTTATATGCTTTATTTTTTTCTGCTTTAAAATTGTGTTGTTTGCATTGTGAACTCATGCATGCAAAATGGAGATACGCTGTTTCTCAGTAGCCTACAGAAGCTTGTATACATTTATTAGATTAGTTTTTAAATGCATAAATGCAAACCAAGATTTCCAGAGGAACTCTTCTCTGTTCAGTGCACAGAGGTATGTAAAGAGCTGTTACATCTTTGCAAATCCTGGTAATTTCACTTACGTAAATATCTAGATGGACTCATAATTTACAAGCTTAACTTTCCAGAGTATGCAAGCTGTACCTACGCAAGCAAGTAACTACAGAGCAAACTTATTAAATTTATATTTAGTTTAACCAGTACGTGGTATGTGCACAACTGAGAATTACAGGAGAGAGGAATAACCCTCTGAAAGCTTGTTTCAGCAAGCTGGGTTTTGTAGGATAGTTAGTGGAACCAGTCATGAGTTTATCATCAGTCTCAGACCTGCACAATGTTCTGATTCAGAAAGCATGCAGTTGGGGCCTGGACTGGAAAAATGATCTTAAATTCACTGCTACTTTTGCTTTCATAGTAGTTTGCATTTGGAATTTGGACTTCATTTCATGTATCCTGATAATCAACAAAATTTACCAGTAGGGAAGTTTTTCAGTAGCTGCAAAAATCCTTTTCTGAAACAGCATCTTGCTGTCTGCGACACTGTAATATTATGTATGGTTAAATGAGATTGAGTAAGGTGCAGTATGCCAATTAAAGCAGGAACACAAACTACCACATTTCTGTTTCCATGTTCCCTTTCACTGATAGTGGTTTAAGACTTGGGCTGCCCTTGGCCTAAGTGTCCCTCTGCCCACCATAGACAGTGTTTCTTTAGACGTGTCACCTCATCTCAGTATTGCAGTTCTTTTTTTTTACATCATAGAGCTAATATGGTGCTTCTCTTCTTTTTTAGTTTTCATATCAGTTTTATCTCCACTAGGCAGTTGGTCTTTTCCTCTCACTCTGTTTTACCAGTGCCTTGCTTGATGATGTTCCCATCTCAACTGGGCCCCTAACTACTGCCATAATAAATCGATCTAACAATAAGTAATCGTGCTTTAAACCCACAATCCTCATTATTTCTAGAGGATTTTACACTCTATCTGTGCACCCTATGGAGCAGAAAGATCCTGTCTCTAATATTTCAACTGCCCTGTAAGCATTTAATCAAAATTTATGGCAATAACTGTAATCCTTATGTAGTCTGAGACCTTTCTGCTGTGAATTCGTTGAGTTCTATAGCATTTCAACGGATGTTTTCCAGAAGTCTCCTTTAAAAATTGAGGTTCTAAAGCAAATGTGTAAATATAGTATGTTCAACATACTATATTCAGGTGTTTTTTTAAAATGTCTTTTATTTTTACTGTCTACACAGTTTCTGTTTTCAGTATTTCAGTCTTTTCTTTGACTGTGCATTAGTATTTCCTATGATATTGAAAGGCTAGTTAGCTGTTTCAGTGTTTTTGACAAAACACTTAGTGATGGGAAGCTGTGGAACGGTACCCAGTCTGATATCGTGTCTACTGAGTGAGGCCAGGGCATCAGCTGGACAGGTGATCACCACTGTCCATTTGTAGAGCAGGGTACCAGGTCTAGCACAGTGGTCTCCCAAGTCACTTACTGTTAGCCCTGTAATGACAGCAGCTGCCTGGGGAAGTTCACATGCTCAAGAATGTGCTGGGGAATTTCCAGCAAGCCGTGAATAGGTGGGGCAAGGCAGCAAGTTATTTAGGGTTTTGGTTGAACTGTACAGACCGATCCATCAAGTGGCAAGTTCTACCCATGAGTAGGGCTTTCCATGCAGAGTCCAACAAACTGCACAAGCAAAATGCGGGAAGTAAAATATCCTTAATGCTGTTGTGAGTTCTCATCAGTACCAGTCTGTTACTTTTTGTGACTTAGGCAAAAACCTGAATAGCAAATCACTATTGTATGTATTGTATACCTAGTATTAAACTCATTTTTAAATGCTCTTCATTCTTATTCATAATATGGTGGTTTATTTTATCTTGACAAGCATTATTTAGTATTTTATTCTAATGCTGTGCATTACCTCAATCTGTGAGAAGTTAATTTTAACATCATTACAAATGAAGATTTTGAAGCAGTGCTCTTCAAGTCTTTTTCTTGAAATTTAAGAATTTCTTTGTTTAAAGACAATTCGTTTGGTTTTAAATAAAATAGACATTCCCCACAACATTTTTGTCATAAATATATCCCACTACATGTAAAGAGACAGACCCAGTCACTGATTTGCATAGTTGCAGCCAAAGCAGTTCCAAATGCAATACTGATATTACTAAGTGGTGTCACTCTCTCTTCTATTACTTGCGACTGACACTCTTCTTATTCTGCACAATCTCTGTGCAGAACCTCCCTATTCTTGATTGTATGATGATTCTTCTAGACTATTGCTGATAAGCTGGGCAGTATTGAAAGATGTCTGATAGCAAGATCCAATCTTACTTTATGTTGATAGACTTAAAACTCTATCGTATCAGTGATTTTTTAATACTGGTGATGAACCATAGAATTCAAAACAATTTATGTAGTATGAGGAAGTGCTTATGCTATATTTTTACTTCTTACATGTGTTTCTCTAAAGCTCAAGTTGTCCCTTGATAAGAGGAAGACAACCTGTTAATTGAAACCTAGGCTACTTTTTTCTTTCCTAAGGCCTAATTTAGACTAGATTTCAAAACCTAAATAAACAACAGTCTGCCTTCCCATTAAAAAAGAGTGTGTCAGGTTTCTGTGTATTTAAGTCTTTTAAATAATCTCCACTTAACTGTTCACAAGAGGTCTTGTAATCTTTAAGAACTTATATTACCATCGTGTTTGGGCTCCAGATGACAGGTATGTGTTTGTGTGTTGTAGGGTGGGAAAGATTTGCTCACTGAAATACAGCTCTGGTTAAATCAACATAGGCTGTGTTCCACTGTCACTGTGGGTAATGTACACTTAGAAATGGTGAGAGAAAGGTTTTGTCTGTGGTGACACTTAGTGAATTTGAAACCTGTACCAGATGCACTGACAAGTGTAAATATAATTTTTAAGTGATATAATCTGTCCCTTTACAATTTGTCTATATTTAAAAGTTTACTTTACTAAAGACATCTTAAACTTTGGTATATAAAAGCTGTATGTGACCTCTGTGCATGACACCTTTGCTTTGCTGGCTCAGGTCTTTGCCATTCCCTGGGGGACAAGGATGTGGGGTGATGAAGAAGAAAAATAGGCTGAGGCCAGGATCTGAACTGACTGTAGGTTTACTAGTAGGGGAAAAAAAAAAAAAAAAAATAGAGAAAAACTTGGATTTTTTGAGTGGTTTGGGAGCACACTGCGACTGTTTGGAAAAAGAACCTGGGACAGGGCAGGTTACCAGGCTTCTCTGAACAGGGAGAAGTTGATGCAGTTGGAAGTGGCAAAGTGTTTGAAGGAGGGGAACTACAGGGTGTGAGTGTAACTGGGTTGCCTTGGCAAGGGAACTGCTGCTGTGATGGAAAACTGCAGGGTTAAAACTCGGGGCTGGCTGGATGAGGAGGCTCAGGAAGGAGATAGGAAACTTGCTATAGAAAACTGGAACAAAGACAAAACACAGCACAAAATCAGGGATTCAAGTAGAGTAAAATAGGCAGAAATGTCCTTCACAGCCAGGATCAGAGCACAAACTGGCTGTGTGCCACCATGTTTGCTGTTAGCAAATATCAGAGCATTGCAAGAGATGGCAAACACATCCTCCTTGGAAAACCTCCTATGCTTTTGCTGCTCTTACTTCATCAGTTGAAGTTGCTCTGGGGCCCCATGGGTGCACACACCCACACAGGGCTTTCAAGATGATGCAGATGGAAAAGCCTCTGTCACAGGTCTCCCAGGTAGCATGGCAGAAATCACTATGCTGGCAGCAGTGCGCTCTGGGTGCAAAGATCATGCTGTTTGTGTTAACTGTGTTGTAGAGACAAAACCTTCTTCTCAGAAAGAAAACAACAATTGCCATGAGCAAATGTGTCCTGAATTCTGTAGGAAAACATAGCATGCAAAGGTATGGTTAAAGATTCGTTTACAGCACCTGTGCACAAAGACCTTAAAATGAAAGCTGTGCCATAAAGATGAATTTGGTATTTCTTGCCTTCTTAATCAGAGTTGTTTAAGTCCATTTGAGTTGCTGTGCATGTGTAGCCACACACCTGTGTGCAGGTGTATCTGATTGTACTTAGATCGCTCCAAAAGTAGTGACTTCTATTTATTTCCATGAAAAATACAACAGATAGCACAATAACGCTATTTGGTAGAGCAAATTCTCAGCTACAAAATACCATCTTTCAACATAGGTGTCACCATTAACTATGTATTGTCACCAGTGATGAACAAGAGCCTGTATTCGGCGCTCGTAAAGATCTGCACCAGTGGAGATGACCCACTGTTTGTGTTGCCACTGCTGAAATGCACTACCCACCACCTCACTGTGCTCACTGCCACTGTTGGATCTCCAGAAACATTCAGCAAACCTCAGTGAATGTCAGTTTGTGCCATTTTTTTCACCTGGAGGAATTCAGTTACACACCTTTGCGTCATATAGATGTCCATCTCAGACACCATTCTGTCAGACTGCCTCTCTGCTGCCATCTGTCACACAGCAACAACATGTAACAGAATACTGGTGGGAAGGTTCAACTTCTACTGCCATAGCACAAATATCTGCCTCTGATGTTGTGGACCAATGTAAAAAAATAGGAGGCATTACTTTTGGAGCAACCCTTATATACTGAAGATTGAGTCACTATAAATAATTAGTGTTTTGTACTAAAAGTAAGAAAAAATCTCCAGAGAAATCAGCAGGACCTTCTTATACAGTGACACCATGATTTTTTTTTTTATAAGTCTTGTAGTGTTTTAAATACGTCAGAGAGCACACCCTACTCAAGATGTTGTTGAGCTGAAAGTAGTTTGAGACTGAAAAAACAGAACATTTGTTCTGTGCTTTTTCCCTGGGTATCAGCTTATGAGTTGCTGAATGAGACTGGATACAGGATTAAATAAACCTGTAGTCTGATTCAGGACATCCATTCCTATGTCACCTTAAACTTAATAGTGCAAAGTGAATAAAGGCAAATTCATTGAAATATTTTTGAGGTTTTGATGTCATCACTACTGATACCTTAAAAAAATGCCATGACAAAGTAATTATTTTTGCTTGTCTAAGTGGAGCATCTTGCATTTCTTCTTTGCGAACCAAATGAGAACATTCTTTTAGTTTCATTGCAGTTTTGAAAAAGATGCACATAAAGGTATAAAGATTTGAGAAAGAACTCAAATATTCCTGAAAGAGTATGGAAAACATCCTTTGAACACTGCTGCAATACTTAGGCCGCTCTACTGTTATTTGTTATGTTATTTGTTATGTTATGGCTTTGCTGTGCGGGGGGAATACTGGGCTTTGTCAGGCAGTACCTGACATCCACTTAGGATGCACAGTGAAGAGATGATTTTTGGCTTTGGGGGCTCAGTATTTCAGGGCCAGACTCAAATCTTTGCAGGTATGGGTTTTTTGTTTTCGAATGTTTGGCATTTTTGCAATTTAAAAATGGCTAAACTGAGGTTTTCAGGTTGTTTTTTTTTTTTTTTAAGTTTTCATTGAAAAAAAATGCTGCTGAGCTGTCTTTACATACCATATTTCAGCCCCAAGCATATTTTTATGGCTGAGTAATAAACCCCTGGAAATGGGGTTTTATAATGGAAAATGCAACTTAACCTAAAGTAAAACAGTACCTTACAATAACACCTATTTGAAACCTACAATATCCCTTCCTCCCAAGGGTGATCTTAGAGTGAAAAAGAGTGTAATAACAGTTTAATTTATCATAAATACATAACATATTTTATGATGATTTGATTGTGTTGAAAAATTTCACCTTATAGATTTTAATAAAGCAACCTACTGGTAAACTTATTGCAGTTGGCTTTCTTTTCTTTTGACTAGGGGTCTCAGCACACTGGAGCATAAATGACTTAGTTTTAGAAGCTGGTTAATAAAAAATAGATTTCCTTTCTCTTTGACTTGCTTATGAAGCTGAAAAATGACTAGGCAGGTCACTGGTGTGTGGCAGAACTAATTTATGCAGTTCTTCAACTGGCAGTGAGTAGAACACTATGGTTAAGCCAAATAATTCATTTTCCTTCAGTAACGTAATATTGAATGAATAGCCTAAGTTATAGATAACAAAACAGGAGAATTCCTACCTTCTGCAAAACAGAAGAAAGAGATAAATGTGGACTGTTCAAATGGGTCACCCAGGGTGCCTCATACTAGGGACAGATTGGTCTTGCTTTCTTAGTTTGCTGTGGTATGAGAGCTCTTTTTCTTGTAAATACTGTAGTGGGCCAAGAACTTCCACAAATCAAAGCAGAATTCATGTAGACAGTTTTCTCACCTAGTAATCAGTCTAAGATTCATGATACCTTCCTGATAAAAGAAGGATATTATGTTCTCATCTTCTGTAATTTGTAAAGAAATTGAAAAGTGGAAGTTGTAGGTTTTTTTACTGTTCATTGTTGTGCTTCTTAAACAATGCTGGTCTTATCTAATTTATAATAACGTAGAAAAAACTGTATTATTTGACAAACTATTACTTGGGAAGCATTGGAATTGTTTAGGTAAAACTCAGGAGGACTTCTTAATCAAGCATCTGTTACATAGTAACACTGTATGGTAATAATGATAAAAATAGTACTTTGCATATAAAACGATGGCGCTTATAGACAAAATATAGCAATGCATGGCAAGGCCATGAAACTTGTCAAAAGTTGCCTAAAATGACTTGAACAAACACAATAGTTACGAATTAATTTTTTTTATCGAATATCTAGAGAACCAGAAACAAATGGTATTGTTTGCTCCTTTTCACCATTCTTCTGATAACCCTTTCCTGAGAAGCTCAGAGATTAAGAGATTCTTCTTAAAATGTAATTGCTATAAAATGTGAATGCAAACTTATTTTTTTATTTGAATGTGAATTGAATTGATGACTAGTAATTGAGTATGTATCTCATGTTAGAATATAAGTGAACGATAATTAGGTATTGCCAGAGCATCATATCTTTACTTTTTTTGTTATCAAACATTGTTTTAGACTGTACATGTAAATGATTTTGATCTCATTTCCTTTGTAATAATGAAATGAAAATGAGAGCAGATAAGAATAGCATGAAATCTGAATGTTTCCAGTTAGGGTTTGTGGTCTGTGTCTGAAAAAGTTTGGGTTGTTTTTCTTTTCAGCATTGTAATCACATCCTTTCTCCCTTGATCCCTACAAATTTTGATTTTATTGTTATTCTCACAAAAAGAGACACCAAGCATTTAAACTGATTGACCAAACAGAAGCTAGATTATTATTTTTTTTAATTATTTAATGTGCTGGAATATGCTCTGAGTGTGTCACAGATGCCACAGCTACTTTTTTCAGTCAGTCTGTGATCAGGTAAGGGAGCACAAATCAGTTGCTGGGTAGTGTTTTATCGTAACACAATGTTTTTTATCAGTAATGTTGCTAGAAAAGAAAAATTCTTATAAATGCAATACATCTTTCTCTTCAGCAAGTGGGCTGGAGCACTCGAAAGGGACTTGTACCTGCATGCAGAGTGTTTCCAGGACTTGTTTAGGGCTATTCCTTTAGCTCCTATAAATTGTGTATACTCAATTTCCATTATATTGGTGTGTTTGTCACCCCGGATTCAAATAATTTTTGACCTGAAAGCAATGTGTATCTGCAGCAGCATCTTGAAGGCCCTTTTGAATGCAGCCATGTACTCAGTTGTAATCCTGTAGTTGCACTGACTATATTATACACCTGTGGCAGAAAGATGTCATGTCAAACCAAATTCTTTTCCATCTATCATCTAGTTTCATTCCATTCCTGCAAATCTCCCTTTTTAATTCACGTCTCTGTCTTACTCCCTAAGCAATTTATAACTTCTTGTCTTACTCTTCTCTCTTTTTCTCATGTGCTCTCATTCTTGTGAGATTGCACCTCTCTACAAGTAATCTGTTTGTTTTATTCCACAAAATTTCAGTCTTCCCATTCCAAGTGCCTCCTAATAGCTCTGATTTTTTTCCTCATGTTTTTTTTGCTACTTTTTCATGGCATCCACAATCCAGCAGTGGAGATGTATTCTTATTCTGCTCAACATCTTTTGTTAACAGCTTGTTATACTTTCAGATGGACACCAACATGCTTTCTCATTATATTCCTCATGTTTGGGAGATACTGTATTCATCTGCAAAATTGTATGAAGCCTTTAAAAACTTAATTCTTGTTAATATATCTCTGTACCTATTACAGCTGGTGGTTACTATTGCTGGTATAAATGAGAATTTTTTGCTTTATAATTAAATCTTGGCTCACAGAAGTGGATATATTTTTTGTTCCTTGTTTTTCCAAATCTTGAATGTTGGCCAGAATTTAGGACTCGTGACTATCAATAGAATCATAGTATCAACAAGGTTGGAAAAGACCTCCAAGATCATCTAGTCCAACTGTCCACCTATCACTAATATTTCCCACTAAACAATATCCCTTAGTACAACACCTAAATGTTTCTTGACCACCTCCAGGAATGGTGACTCCACCACCTCCCTGTGCAGCCTGTTCCAGCACCTGACCACTCTTTCAGAGAAGTTGTTTTTCCTGACATCCAGCCTGAATCTCCCCTGGCACAACTTGAGGCCATTCCCTCTAGTTCTGTGGCTGATTACACAGGAGAAGAGGCTGACCCCCACCTCAGCCTAACCTCCCATCAGGTAGTTATAGGGAGCAATAAAGTCTCCCCTGAGCCTACTCTTCTCCAGAATAAATAATCACAGTTCCTTCAGCCCCTCCTCATAAGACTTGTGCTCCAGAACCTCACCAGCTTCGTTGCTCTTTTCTGAACATGCTTCAGGGTCTCAATGTCTTTCTCGCAGTGAGTACCAAAATAATTTATACTTTGATACATCTTTGAACACCGTTCTACTGCCACTCTGTGTCCTCAGCTGCCTTTGCTGGGTACTCTCTCGTTATGTTAACAAAGTTTTGAATAGTTAAGAATAGTTTGAACTTAATATTCCATGGGCCTCTCCTAATATTTTCCCATCTCTCTAATAATACCCTTACCATTTACTAGATCTACTGGAATTCACACCAGAGCCAAGACATATAGCCCAGTTTTAACTCCCTGTTCGGATATACTTAAATCTAACTATTTTTCAATTGCATTGATTTATTTCCAGAAAATAGTTTGGAAGCTTATACATTCTTATTTAGTTTTTAAAGAACTACTGACAACTAAGATAATGTTTTTTGATCTTATTATTTCATTGCTGTGATATCGTGAAATGGCATGAAAACTATTGCAGCATACTTCACACCTTGGTTAACATATATCAAATAGTTAAATTCTGTTCTTGCTTTATACGTCCTATTTGAGAGGAAGTAATAGAACAAAAGCCTTCTCTCCTTTTTTTCCCCCTTCCCTTAACAAATAAGTGTTTTTTTACCTAGATTTGACTTTGGCGGGTCTACTGTCATGTATAAAAATTATTTCCTTGTATACAATACATTTATATTTTTCTCCTACTACTCATTTCTGTAACAGATCAGATCAAAACTCTGGCTAGCAATTTTGTAGAAATATTTTCTGTATTTTATGGAAAGCTCTTGGAAGCAATCAAAATATTGTACAGGGCTGGAACTTTACCTAGTTGTTAATTGGCAGGTTAAACTTTTATGGGTTTCTGGTACCCTGGCAATACATGACTATTAAAAATTGCAGGTGGTTCAGGGGAAAGGGGGAGGTGAGTTCCTGTGCTAGTAATATATCATAAAACTATATATTTCATGTGCCTGTTGTGAAAGTGGAGACCTTAATACTTTTTCACAATATAAGCTGATTAAAGAATCTTTATGGATCTCATTACCTAAAGATTTTTTCTGTGAAGACTGAAAAATGTAATGCTTATGGATAAGAACAGCAAAAATAATTAGCCTCTGTGGTGCCTCCTTTGGTTTAACAAAAACAGTGTGGTATTAAATGTGCTTATTCGTTCTGAGCTTAAGTTTGTCGTTTTGCACAAAATGCTGTCAATGTTTTGGCCATTTTCCTTAGTTCTGACACGATCAAGCATAGGAAGTGAAAAGGTAGGATTGTTGTATGTTTCAACTACAATAAAATGCTACAATGAATTTCAGGGTCACAAAATTACAGAATTTTTGAGATTAGAAAGGTCCTCTGAAGACTGCATATTTCTATTCCCCTGCTACAGCAGGTTGGTCTGGGCCAGGTTCAGTCAGACTCTGAACATCTCCTGAGATGGAGTCTCCACAGCCTTGATGGATAGCCTGTATCAGTGTTCCCTAACCTGACCTTCTTATACAGATGGTCATCCTTCATTGCTATGGACATTCTTGGGGGTCTCGGGAATCTGGAGACCTGTGGACAAATCTAACAGATGAAGGTGAACAAGGCACTGAGTACTTGGGCCTTTTCTATGTCCTTTGCCATCAGACCCCCATTCCTTTCAGCTCCCAAGAGTTCATTCATCTTTGTCACTTAGATTTGACATCACTTGTGGTGTTGAATGAAGGATAAAAATATTGAACACTATTTAAAATTGTCTTGTTAGATTTTCCAATTGTAATGTTGGTTAATACATGATTATTTCCCATTTAGAGGTAGCTTTATGTCTGTTGCAGAGTGTTTAATTCATTTAGTATATATTTTCTTAGTTATAAAATGACAGTCAAATGTAGTGACTTAGTATCTAAAACAAAAATATTTGAATGCTTTATCTAAATATTTTTCCACTTGTATGTCCATCTCATCCAATATAGACAGTTACATTCTTATGTCAGATAAATAAAGGTATTTCCCCTATTACATATCATAGATATTTAGTGAGAAATATCTCATCTTTTTCTTTTTTTGTGAGAGACTTGCTTTTAATTTTCCTAATAATCTTTTTGATACTTATATCAAAACCAATAGAAAGCCATGCATTGGATTTCCAGTGGCTGGTGACCCAACACATAGCACAGGGGTTGAAACTAGGTGATCACTCTGGTCCTTTTCAACCCAGGCCATTCTGGGTTGAATGATTCTCTGATTCTTGGAATAGTTTACAATGGCCGGAAGTGTCTTTCTAATGTTAGCCAGACTTCAGAAGAAAGGTAGAGGATTACTGCCAAAGCCTAAAGAAGTTTAAGGTTGTATTTTAGCTCATTCTTACTCTGTTGTGTTAGGACTGGGACTGCGCAGCCTCTTTTGCAGAATGTAGGATGATTCTGCTTGTGAAGTAGGCACGCTTCTGTGCATGAATTCACTTTTCTATTCACTCCAGAGACACTGTCTCTGGAATTTTCTTACTGGTAAGATTTACCACCTCCCTGGGCAGCTATGAAATTTGGGCTGTTCTGAGAATCTAATGATGATTATAGATTTAAAACAGCTATGTGGGAACCTGAAATGTGATGCATGGCAATTCAAGAATGAAATAAAAAGTACTTAGAACTTTAATGGAAACATTAAATAGAAAATAAGGAAATCGAGGTGTCTGAGCTTTCTGACTTCCTCAGAAGGCCTCCTATGCATGATACAATTAAGCCTGTGTGAAAGCTCTGTTTTGTCCTTCTTCAGTACTTTTGAATTTCTTGTTGACTCGTCTTCGAACTCTCCACTCTATAGTGCTTGTTTAAAGAATAATAGAATAATTATGAGAGTAATTAGTATATTTAATCTCCTCCACTCCCCCCACCCCCTGTCTTAATATAATTTCATTTTATTATAGTTTTTGTGTGCATAGGGTCCAATTTTCTTCTTAGGCTATGTAGTACCAGTCACTGTAATAACAGAGACTACAGCCAAATTGTCTTTGAATTAAGCTACTGTCATATGGGTAGGCTGAGTGCCAGTTTTATATTTGGTCACTATCCCAATATAACTCCCTCCACAGATAAATTTAACAAAATATAATGATAGTGACAGTTACCAGAACTTGTGGATGAAGCATTTTTATAAGTACATGCACATAATTCATGGTCATGGAAATATGTCATCTCCAGAAGGACAGAATGTTTAAGACATATGTTAATTCATCAGCAGAACTGGCGCTCTAAATGAGTGCAAGATTTTTCATAAATCTACTGTTCTGATGGCTACAGTTTTGAAAACCTTATTGGCTTCTGCTGTATTACAGGGCAATCCAATGCTTGAGAAGTCTGAATAATTAATAAAGTACTTCATTGTTAATGCTAGGATTCTTTTCTTCAAGAATGATTTCTCCATATATTTTTGGCTCTGCAAAGAATTGTAATGTATCAATACACCTTAGCATATATTCAATTAATTTTATTTATAATTTTGCTACAGTAAAACTTACAGATTTCAAGGCAGTGTGCAGTAAGACAATGACCTGTACAGACTTAAAACAAACCTGCCTTCCAAAGCCTTCCTAAAAATTTACAGAGCACATGTTTTTTATAACATAGATTATGTGGAAGTGAAGATCAGCAGGAGTTGGCAGCAGGTTTGTTATTGCTAGAACATAAACAGAAAAATTCTATGGTATAAGCATGCAAGAATTATTTGAATCTTTTTTGTAAAAAAAAAAAAAAGAAAAAAAAAAAGAAAAATCCAAGAAAAAAAAAACCAAAAACCCTCATAGAAAGCCTTGCTATGACATCCTCTCTTCTTATCACTTTAGTATAGTGAGATTTCAGACCAAGAAGGAGTGTGGGGGCGTATTAGTATTATTCTGTGGGGTTTTTTTTGGCAGTTATTCAGCTAGATAGCATCATATTTTGGCTATTGTAAAGGTTTTGACTTTTCTCTGCTTTTTAAAGGTTTTATTATTACAAATATGGTAAGGACTTGAGCTTATATGTCTCCACCTGCCCTTTGAAAACAAACAAAAAAGAATGTTTACATTTATTAAATAGCTTTCTCTCCTACATTTGGAATTGTATCATTTTAATGTTGCTTAGTTATTTTAAATTCAATGTCAGCAAAACAAAAGTTTAGAGATGGCATAAAACCTGTCACTGTACAGGAACAAAAATGATTTCTCATGCATTAATGTGAAGAATTTACACAAAAGATTATTTCTTAATCTGTGATCTTCATCAAACTTCAGAAAAACAAGTGCATGAAATATAATTTAAAAAGATATAAAGATTTAAAGTAGAAAACCAAGATCTTAGTACAAAATTGCATAATTCTGAGCAATAGCAAGGCTGTGAAAAAAAATCAGAATTACCATTTTGAAACAAAAAGGCAAATGGCAAGGATGTCCCCCAAAGATATACATTTTTTCACTTCAAATGTTCTTTTTCCTTCAGTAAGAAATTTTGTACTTTTCATGACATGGAATTGAGAACAATTCCCACTATTAAATGAATGGATTCCAGAAATTTCAAAGCATGCCACCAACAAAGCAGTGGCTTTCAGACACAGAAAGAATAAAATGGCTATTCAGAAACTGCATGCTCCTCAGCTATATTTAATACTAGAAAATAGAGTACTACTTTTACATTTATTCCATAGGGCCTCATTCCAGAAAACACTTCCATGAATAGCACTCAGAGGCACTGCTTATATGCATTAAAGGTGCTTGCTGGCAGCACTGTTTCTAAGAGGAATTGCATCTCAGTATTTCAAAAGTTGCAAGAGTTTAATTAAATCAATTTTAAGTTGCTCCAATAAAAGCCATGTAGACGCACCTAAAGCCTGTCTAGCTTAATTAAATAATTACTGATGCAATTTCATTGTTTTAAATGAGTTCTCATGCTAACGTTAATATTTAATTATATATAAGTGAATGTGATATCTGTGTTATTTGTTCAAGTTTCACCAGATTTCATTTAAGACTTCATTTTCTACTCCTTTAAAACTACTTATTTCTTATAAAATCCAGGATCTACTAAAAGAAATGAGTTCAATGTATGCTCAATTTCATTTAATGTAAGCTGAAACCATAAGGTCTGCAAAAGAAGTTCTCTGAATTTCAGGTATAACTAGTGTTGAAGTGGAAGTAAAAAATATAAGATCCTTATAAATTCTATTATTTGAGCAGTAAAATTTGCTCCTTGAATGCTGAATGACTGTGTGAAATACAAAGAGTGAATGAATTCCGCTCTCGTTCATTAATTAATAGCTTTCAGCTTGTTGTCCTTCACATTCTCTGCAGCAGCAGCATTATAATTTTAATACTATGTAAAATCAGTCCTTCAAAATGCTCTTAGGCAAGTGTAATGACATCTGTACATTACTAGCCTTGAACAGTAGGCAAATCTGTGATGAAGGAGAGCTTGATGTGCCACCACACATCAATGATTCTAGCTTGTTTCCCTGATTTGTTTTGCCATTTACATTTTCAGCATCATGTTCTTAACACTCCTGTTTCCTCCTACCCATACACACAAGACTGTTTTTCTGTTGTTGTTTTGCATCTCAGTGCTATGAAGTTAGATTAGTTTATTCCATCCTGTTCTCAGTGAACAATTAAATTTCCAAAAAGTGGTCAGAGGAAAAAAACAATGCCAGACATCAGGGTTTTCTGTCTCTTCCATTCTCTCTTGCAGTGAGTGAGAGTTGTCCATCTAAAAATTAAACAACTACTCCATTATGCTTTATTCACTGGCAGTCATTGGGTGTCCTCTTTAGCTGCCTTTCTGCAAATCCTGGTGGAGTTATATGGCCAACATTAGGTTCATCCTTTTATTACATCATATTTATGTATAAATCCCTGGTAACATCCCTGTAATTGTTCTGTGCTTTTAAAAAGCGTAGCAATTGTCCTACAATATGTTTTTATAGCCTTTATTTTGTGACAATAAAAATAATAAAAAATAATAATTTTCCTTGTAACCTGTATAAGAGATCTCTGGATACCTATTCTAGGGATATTTTAATTTTGTGCATTTCATTAATAAGCATAGGCATTATATGAAGAAAGTAAAGACATTCCAAGCATCCACACTAGCAATGCAAAATCCTTAACAAGATTGAGCTGTGTTGAGAAAAAAGACACAAATCTCAGTCCAGAATCTTCTGAGTTCAAGACTTTCACAATAAACTCATGTCTGACATTCCTCTTTATACCTTTACGAAACCACTCTTAAAGCACTGCCTGTATTTTTGTACCTCTAGGCAGTTATGTATTATATTAAATGCTAGAACAAATGTTGTATAAAGCCATTGACATTCTGACAATCTTGGAAGGGCAGAGTTCTTATGAAATTTAATATCCTCACCCAAGAACAGGAAAAATAATCTTACAGGTTTCGGTAGATGGATGGATGTATACACTATTTTATTTTTCTACAACAGTTTTAACTGTCATTAATCATTTCAGAATTGGTGCATTGCTATTTTTAGGAGCACAAAGAATTTCAGTATTATAACATGATCTGTGCTAGACAGAGGTCAAATAAATGGTCTGCAGTGGAGATTTGCTGCTAGAAATACATTGGTATAAAGTCCAAAATAACTTTATAGCACAAGACTACTGGGTGGGTGTACTGTAATTTACTAAATTACAACAGATTTAAGCTGTTGGAACATTTTTATTAATGCTTATATTTGTTTTTACAATCCAGTTACCTCAGAACACAGCAGTTTATTCAAAACAGGTATCTTGGATTTTGTTTCTAAAAATATTTTGATATTTTTTATGAACATTTAAAACCCAGAGGCTCTGTGTTCTGAAAACAAAACACAGGCATTTTATGGCTTTCTCACTTTTTGTCACATATATTATAAGACTGCATGTATTGTGCCAGATTACCAAATGGAGGCAGCTGTGATGAGAAGCTTAGGGACCAAGCACTTCTACATCTGTGGGATTTGGTCTTTGCAGGGCCATGTGCAAGATGTGAGGAGCTCAAGAAATGCCCCTCATTTGCATGCAGATATGTACATTTTTGAAGAAACGCATGTCAGCCAGAGGTAAATTCTCTTGCTTTTATGAATTTATTTGAGTGCCAGCTACATAAAATACTATATATAAGGTGAGACCAAACCAATTCTAATTGTGACTTAAGGACAAGATTAATTTGATGAAAGTGACACTGGAGCTTACATTTGAGGGTAAGCAAGTCTTTGCAATGCAGGGGTTCACTGCAGAAAATCTGGTTTAACCCAAAATTGGACAGTTAACCAGCAAATACAAAAGCACCTAATAGAAATGCAAAACATGCAGCCTACATTTCTGGATTGCACTAGAGTCCCTTAGACTTCAGTGGAGCTGGGTTCAGACTTAGGCCTATGTAAGTGCAATGCATTACAAGTTAAGGAAAAGAAGTTATGCTAATGATTTATGCATATTAAGTTTGTTATTATCATCCTCTGTACCGTATGGATGGCAGTTATGCAAGTACATACAGTTGTACCCATCTTCTTTATTAAGTAAATCAAAGGCATTTTTTCTTTGAATGCAGTTGAGAATCTGTAACTTTTGCTAATGTAATGAAAACTAGAACAATACTGTCAAGCTGACAAATAAGCTGACACATGAATATAGGCAGAGCTTTATCATATTTTTGCATCAAAAAGAATGACTAAATATTAGCTAGTTTCTTAACTAGCTTTTTTTCTTTTCATAAATTCTATGTGAAATATAGGTAAGGGAAAGTAAAATGCTGTTAAAAACAGGTGTACGCAGTTGGGATGTGATGCTGATAGATCTCAAGCAGTTTTGGCTTGAGACTGTTAATCAGCTCTGGTACTGATTTACAAACTTTTTCTTGAAGACAATTTTCTTTCTCTTTTAGTCATCACTGAAGTGGTGTTCACAGTGTTGTTCACAGTTCTTCTGGAGGTTCTTTCAGCTATGTTATAAAATGGAAACAAGGGGATTAATGTTTAGGACAATCAAACACTCTAAGGAGTTGAAATCATAGAATCGTAGAATCAGAATGTTTCAAGTTGGAAGGGACATCTAGTCCAGCTCCCCTGCAATGAACAGGGACATGCACAGCTCGATCAGGTTGCTCAGACCCTGGTCGGCCTGACCTTGAAAGCCTCCAGGGACTGAGAAATCTTGACAAACTCAACTGTAGAACTCTTGCTGATTGTCATGACATTTCACAGAATCACAGAATGCCCAGGGTTGGAAGGGACCTCAAGGATCATCAAGCTCCAACCCCCCTGCCACATGCAGGGCCACCAACCTCCCCCTTCCCATTTAGTACTAGATCAGGCTGCCCAGGGCCCCATCCAATCTAACCTTGAACACCACTAGGAATGGGGCATCCACAACCACTCTGGGCAGCCTGTTCCGGCACCTCACCACTCTCACAGTAAAGAACTTCCCCCTGATATCCAACCTAAATCTTCCCTCCCTCAACTTAAAACCCAGCCACTAGAGCTAGTGAGAAAGAAAGAAATTCCTTTTCTTGTTTGGAGTGCTGTTCAAACACTCATAGCTTGGAAAATCACCTTATATAACTGTTTCATGGATGGCACTGATGTCTTTGTGTATATCTATATAATTCAAGATCTTTGGCTGAAAAATACGTATCATAAGGGAAGGCAGAAAGCTGTCCATAGTTCTCCATATTATTAGCAACCTATAAATGCTATATGTGTGCATTAACATATAGAAATAGTATTTTAGACTTGTGTGTATTTAAATATATATTTATTTTCCATTGGAATCCCATGCTGCTGTCAAACTCAGATATATTCACTGGAAAAATAAAAATGCATCACCTAACCTCACAGAAACGGAAAATCTTATTGTGCTGGGAGTTTTAAGATACTTGGAATTTTAGTTTTAAAAACAACAGCAAAAAGTCTTGCTATTCCCTTTACTTTTTACTCTTGTCTTTTTGTCAAGAGTATAGTTTATGAATCTACGAATTATTGCCTTCATTGAAAGGTTGTGTGTTATTCAAGATGACTTGTAAACTTGATTCAGTCTTCCCTAGTAAGGGAAGCAGGAAATACCAGAGAACACTAGACTCAGTAAACCTATAAAATTTGAGAATGCAGCCCATTATTTCTAGAGACTTTTCACATAACACTTTGGGAAGCAATGACTAATTAGTTTTTGGCTCTAACAATAACAGTTTGAGGGATTTTTTTGTTTTGTTTTTATAGCTTTCATATTAGGTAGAGAAGGGAAAGTGACTCTGAATGATGAAATATTGGCAGTGTATACACTTGTTTCTCAGTAGGAGCTCAGCTCTTTGATCCCTGGTACAATTACATTCATTGCCCAAGTTTTATCGCCATGCCGGAGAGTTAACAAGAGCCAATACATTGACAACTGCATCCTAAAAGATTTTTGTTAATAGGTAATTGAATAGTTAAAATTAATATCTTAGATTCTCTAGGTTCTTGGTAATAATTAAATGCTCATAACATTTTTCTTGACTACTTCACACCATAAACAGAACATTTGCCTTCATTTAATATATCAAGTGTTCAAACCACGCTTCCAACCATTAATGCTAACTAGAGGAACATTTTAGCTATGGTTCTTTTTTCCTGTCTGAATACTTGTAGTGCTCCTTTCTGAATTCACGAAAGGTAAAGCTCAATTGGCAGAAAGCGCCAGAGCTTCCTGATGGATATTTAAATCTGTGCTCAGTTTGGGTTCTTACCAGAACAGACTTCTGATCAAGTACTAGTGAAATAAAAAAACATCTTGCTTATATTTTTTGTTGTTGTTTGCTGTCTTTGTGAGCTCATTTGTTAATGATCCTTCAAAATTATAGCTGCTTTTTTTGTCTAATTATGCATAGGATATATTATGTGGGCAACTTTCTGAACAGCAGCTGAGGAAGATCCTATAGTGATTTGAACAGGAGACTGAAAATGTGAATCACTGAATTTCATTTGCATTTCCTCCTCTCTGCTAAGTGGCCTTGAAAAAGTGTTTCTACCCTTATGTGCTTAAAGTATCTCTCTTACCCTTTATCTGTCTTTTCTTTTTAGTTTTAGGCTCTGACCTTTTATTTGCAAAATGTATATTGTAGCATAAAAGAATTAGGTTTTAGTGATAGTAGAGACAATAACAGTCAGGAAACAATCGTTATGCACTCTTTTTTTTTTATTATTCTACTGCATATTCTGGAATACATTTTAATGATTTTGATTTCTGTTTGTAGGATTTAATTGGGTAGTGTATAATATACTCGTGAGCTAAAATAGAACTAATTACCTATGAACCTGAAGTCTTCCTATCTGCCAAATTTGTGAGACATCATGTAATATACAGAATAAGGTACTAGAATTTATGCCACAACCTATGACTTCTGTCATAAGTAGAAATGCAAACCAGTACCTTTGTGACACTAGATTTTCATATTATCCTAAACCAACCACCCTGTCTTGTTTCCAGGATCAGCAGGTCTCACTGGGATACCTCTGCAGATGGTTTTCATTTTCAGAGTTAACTGGCACTCTGACTCATCACAGCACGACAATCATGGCTGTGCAGACATATACTTATATATTTATTTATATCAATACCATTTATATTAAAAAGCTATCCAAGATACATCAAATCTGAATAGTATTCCACATGTTCTATTTGATCAACTCGTAGTTGATCAATTGACAAATTCAAAGCAGGTGTATTAACATAGTAAGCTGCTTTCTCCCAGATTAAAAAGACAGATTTCTTCCTGGCAAGCTTCCATGTGGTTGCTTGTTTCTGACAAAGGAAGTACAAATATAGATAAGAAAAGCCTCATTGAGGATTTTCTCTACATGTCCTAGCCATGTTGGTAACTGAGGATTACTTCATGCTATTGTTTGTACCCCCAGTCTCAAATGGAACAAGATGTGGAATAAGGGAAAGACAGTGATTTACTAGAAGTTTGAACAGTGAAAGAGAGCAGGTACAATACTTTTCTCCATAGCAATGAGGGAAATGTGTTAAGAAAATCTCAAGGCATTGCTTTCCATCCTCCTTCAGAAGCGATGGAGTTATGTACAGCATGTAATGCTTGGCTGACTCATAAAGTCTCTCAAAATAGTCTTTGTTATGTGTGCTAAGAGATAAAGTGCTATGCACCCTTTTGAAACACTTAACTAAGTAACCAATTTAGGACTGATGTAGTGAACTATTTGTAGCAGTGTAGAACCCATCTCAGGCTAATTAGCTCAGTGACTAATCAAACATTTTTTGGGTAGGTTAAAAATTGGCTTCCAATCGGAAACCAAAATTAGTGATGTTAGTGCTGTATTATGTGGTGATTGCAGCAGATACTACCAAGAAAAGTGATTAAATAACAGTAGTTCTTTAAAGGATTCCTCTTTGTATTTTCCCTTTAGAACTATACTTGAACAACCCTGAGAGTAGATCTGCTCTGTGAATCACAGCCTACGTGGTTGATTGCAGTCTACAGATGCCTTCAAAAAGGATATTCCTGTTTGCTTTATAAACCTGTTGAAATGCAGTATATTATTATGAAACCTGCCAAAAATCTAGAGCAGCTTATATAGGAAATGAGCAGGGTTGGTTTGCAGTATTTATTTTTCTGCAAGGCAAGAGGTAAAGCTGATGTGATGGAAATGACTGACTCTCATCTTGAAACCTTAGAGCAGTTTGTGCTAATTCACTGATGTATGTACTTATACACATTAATAAGGCTAAAGCAGACAGAGGCACCTAATGACGCATGCTGGGCTGGGGATAATGGAACAGCAGAGGGGCTTACTGAGGACCTGTTCTACTGGGAGCAGAGCCTTTATATCCTAATTAAAGCCCTGTAAACCTCCATTTAGTACTGGAAATCCAGTATCAGGTTTACTGAGCTGATTTTAATTAAAGCTGATGCTGGCCCCAACTTTAACATGGATTTCTGACCAAAATAATCTTTTCTAAATAAAGTGTTTGTGCATGCATATGCATGTATACATTCATCTGTCGGTGTGTACTTATGCATGTGTTTGCATTCTCTTATATTTAAATCTTCTGTAATTGAGAACAGATCATCCCCATGTTTAAACTAGTAATTGTCTGCTGGTGAAGGGAATACTGACAAGTTATTTTTACTTCTACATTATCACCTGTCATGTTAAATCTAGTACCAGGTGAGGACTCTCTGACCCCTATACTAGGAGAAATGGGAGGGAAGTTTGTGTTTTCTTGATCTATAGATAACCACCTCTGTGTAACTGTTTCAGGGCCAGAGGTAATGCTGTAGAAGAATAAAGAACTAGTACTTATTTATAAGACTGTAATATCCCAGGAAAAGAAATAGAGAATTGTTTCAGCTTAATTTTAGAAACCTGATGTATCAACACATTTAAAAATAGAATGCACTACAAAATTATAAGGACAGTATTCTTATATTTTCTGCTCAGGTGGAAAGGAATATGCTTAATTAGATAACATACGACATATTTTTTATGTATTTATAATGTGTGTGTGTGAGAGAGAGAGAGATACCCTTGTGAAATTGGGGGGAAAAAAAGTGAAAGAGAAAGAGAAGTAGAATAGTGGAATGCTAAAACAAAAGCATTGAGCAATAATTTGACTGCCCACATACCCTTCATTTTTCTCCTTTTGTCTGAGGCATGGCTGTTTAACTTTCATTACTGCTACTTTTATTTTTTCCTACTGAATCTAACTTGCTTGGTAATATTTGATAGATGCTCTAGCTGTATAGGTTGCTTTGTAAATATGTCTTATTCTTTCTTTGTACATTAAAGCTCTAACTTTATTTACCATTGCCTTCTGGTCCTGCACTGAATACAGAACTATGTGTGACCTGTAGGATTATTCAATCGTGTGTATCCATTTTATCTAAGCATTTGACAGATGAATTTGTTTTCAGAATGTCTTTAAAAGATGAGCTGGTGTTATTTTTAAGTTACAGCTAGAAAAATCAATCTCAGGGCCCTGCCATGCGGAGTTATTTCAGCAAGTTCTGGTTGAACTAGGCAGGCTCCCAGAAGCTGTGCAGAACATCTTACTGCACCATGCTTCCCAAATTAGCCTGAGTGAAGCACTGTGGTTGTGCTATATTAAGACAGGGTATCTCTGAATTGCACAGCGTTGTACTGTTTAGACACAGGCTTACAGGCTAAAATAGCAATATAACTACTCAACGTTAAAATTGATTTTTCTCAGAGTACTTAATAATATCATAGCTGTTTGTATCAGATACAATCCATTACACCATATCAGTCCTTCAAGTTGTTCTCTTTGGAAACAGAGAAAACACAAGAGACATCTAGGATAAATTTGACTTAAAAGCCATGTCCCAGAAGAGTTCCATGCAACTGAAGATTGTTACTACACCAGCTCAGGGCTCCTGCGCAGGGTACAGAAGCTCACTTGTCACAGTGAGACACAGAGAACAGGTTCCCTGCAGAGCAGGAAGCCTGTGAAGAGCTGCTCATGGCTTTATGGTGAAAAATCTTGAGAACAGAAGTCTGCCTGCATTTGCTGGGCATTCGGAGCATGACGGTGGGTGCTCAGCCTTACACAGAACTGACTAGAAGCTAATGTTCTTTCAAAGCATGGCCACTGGAGAAGAGTGACAGTGTGCCTTTTCATGGACTAGCAGCCAGGGAAACGCAAGCTTCTTTCCCTCAAACAGTGTGGATAATAAACCAAACAGAAACCAGGACAATTAACAGCTCAAAGGCAGTGTTGCTGGCTGCTCCCTTCTTGCTGAGTGTTAATGACTGTGCAAACAGCTAGCTTAAAGCACCTAGCATTTCTTCTAATGGAGAAAAGGGCAAGCTCCCTCTCTGTGCTGGGATAGAGGAGAGATGCTGGTGGTACCATCCTCTGAGGGGCAGCTGGCAATAGGCAACAGAGCTGGTGAGCATCATTGCCACACTAGAGGCTACTGCATGCTATATTAGTGTTTTGTTCCACTTGGTGTCATGGTTTCACGCTGGAGGAAAGGGAACTGGCAGCCAATTTGGTTGCCTGTGCCTTATGGAGAGGACCATTCTCCTAGTCTACTGCAGTTAGACAAAGGCTGCTGTGAAGCAGCACACAGATGGCTCTCAGAGCCTGGGGAACAGCAAAAGCCAAGCATGCAGTCTGAATATGCCATTAAGCATTTGCAGGAAGGAAAGGTGTCTTATGTGAAGGCTGTGTGATATCAGCCTATAGATGTCTTCTTCCAGGAGTCTCCAGGAGCAGCTGGTCAGTCAGTTGCATAGGAAAAGGAGCAGTAGCAAAATACTGTGTTTTAAAAGAAAATAAGTTGTGTTCACCTGATTGTCCCTCAGTTCCAGTCCAAATTTATTTTGCAGTTACTTTTCACTAAGTGACTGGTCCATGGACACACAGAAACTGTGTGCCAGTAAAAGGAAATATTTCAGGTCTCAGGGACTTCTGTTATCAAAAGGAAGACTTTTCTTTACTTGCATTTATTTTTCCTCATTCACACCAAACTTGCTAACCCTGTCAAACAAGCAAACAAACAAACAAACCCAACAAGGTAGTAGTCCATTTATGTTGTGTCCTATTTGCAAATTAACCATGAGATGCAAGCAAGACTAATCTTTTTCAGGAGTTTCCCTGTTGTTTGTGACTCTTGAGTGACAGCATTCTTCTACATATCTTGAGTTGTGGCTAAATGCCACTTATGGCCCTACCCTTTATGGCCATGCTATCTTCTCATTATTTATTTTAAAACTGCTGCTCTCTCATCGTCTCTTCCTATCATGCCCTTTCTGCATGCCATTCTACAGCATCCTCCAGTAGTTAAGAGCACTGTCTGGATCATGCTCCACTCACAATCCTCACTTTTGGTTAGAATAATTAGATTTCTAAATTACAGTATGAGAATTTTCCCATCACTAGATTTGTGTACTCATGGGCAATTTTTGTTTGCTATATTAGAACTGGGGAATAGGGATGGTGGATATGTTAGTGCTGTATCAAAATGGTTTGGAAGCCCCAAATGGCATTGTGTGTTGGGCAGGAACTACTACCCTGGGAGAAGGTAAGATTTTGCTAATAAAATAATTGATAGTATTTTGCCTGTTGGATAAACAGTCTCCAAGCTAAGCATGCATAATGTTGAATTTGGAAAAGAAAAATAGTCTGGCACAATGCCCTTGCTTTAGACTACCTAGACCCCAACAGGGTTAAACCCCTCGAGGACATTAATTTACTGGTTCTACCAGTTGACAGCCAGTAGCCAACAGACTTTCCCATGGTCTGGTTCACATTTCTGGAAGAAGTTTCTGGCATTGCCAAATAGTAAGCTCAGTCTCAGATGGCTTGCCTTTTTTCAGATCACAGAAACAATGAAAAATATAGGTTAGAAGGGACCTCTAGAGGTCATCTGATCCAATACCCTGCTTAAGGTGGGTCTATCTTAGCTATATGATCAAGAAAAATTTTTCTTATGAATCCCTAGAAAGTCTTTTTTCTTACACAATTCAAACTGTGCTTTTCAGACCTGTAATTCAATGAAATTTTTATTAGGTGGGAACAGTAAAAGACCTCTCTCTGGTTGAGTGATATCTTTTCTGGCAAGCTTCAATAGCTATTTCTAAGACTGTGGAAGTGTAGATTCTAAGATGCTGGAAGTGTTCGTCACAAGAATTTTGCACAAACAAAACCATTTTTCCCACCCAGATTTTTACACCAAAGCAGCCGCTTATCTGTTTGAGCTGCAACTTTGCTTCCTTACGCCTTGAAAATGCAGGAGACAAAGAGCTGTGTAGGGATATGAGTAAGTTCTTCTACAACTATGAGGAGATAAATACAGGTTAGTGAACCAATTTGGTAACCTGACCTGTAGCTTCTTTCTGGGCTCTGTCTCTGTTCTGAAATGGGGATAACCATGATTTAATTAGAGATATTCTCATGCTCTGTGAAAACTATTGGGAGCTGAATGGACTGAAGCCTCTCTTTGTTGATAATTTCTGAAATGTCTTCGAAAAAAAATCTGGCATTGCTTCTCAAAAAAGACCAACAGCAGTAGGGAGGTTCTTTGCTGTATCAGGGATGGTGTAGTCTCAGCTCTGAGCCAAGAACTGCCTTCCCACAGTTCTGCTTCCTCAGTATAACTTTGCTCTGGGAGGTGTTGTGTGCTGAAGTTGAAGAGGTCAAGTGGCCTATGCAGAAGTTTTGTTCACTTTTTGCCTTTCTTAGTGTTGCCAATGACAATTTTGAAGTGAGTCTGGCTGGGCACCAGGAATGACACCTTGGCGCATTCAGTAAAGGAGAGGTTTGTTTTGATTTAGCACAATCTGCATAATGCCTGTAAAAATGGTTCTGAAATTTATGGTTCAGAATGCATTTTCCACATTACACCAGTGCATACAGACTCTTTTACAAGAGTCTGCAGAACATATGGGTAATATGCAGCTCATACTCTGAAACTTATTTTTGACACTTGTTTTAAAAACACAGAAGAAAATGCAACAGTCTGGACTCAATTACAAATGGATACTTCTTTGGTAACTTTATGAACTACAGTGGAGTTACTGGCTATATATTGCGAGAGAAACTAGAGTTTGGACCAATAGCTTTTTCTTTATATTTATTTGAAAAGCCTGAAGTAATATTATTTATTTGATTTGGGATGCTCACCTAACTGCTGTTTCCAGGATCAGAGCTTGCTTACTTTTTTATAGTAATATTATTGATAATCAGATTATTCATGCAGTTTATATTAAATCATAATGTTTTCCTTGTGGCAGATTTTATATGTTGTAGTAGGTTATGCCATAGTTTATATAGCAAGGCTCCAGTAGATGGCAGAGGAGATAGGCTTTGAAAAGGTTAAGATTTTAGGTAATCAGTTAAATTAGTGTAAGAAAATAAGTTCTATTTGAACTTCAGAAAACCTGCCAGTTTCACTTCACTTGTTTTCACTGAAGTGAAACCAGTGTGTATAGTTTATGGGGGCTCACATGCCCGTCATGGTTCTTGGACTTTGATTTGTAAAAATAAAGCATGCTCTAATAGAAGCTGCCCATTTGGGATCTGAAAAGATTGCAAAGGTCTTTTTTTTTTTTTTTTTTTTTTTTTTCCCTTGTAAATTTAGTCATTGATTTTAGCATCAGTGCCTGAGGGGAAAGCAACCTATAGGCACAGTCCTGTTCTGTAACTGAAATACATCATAAAATAGGCATATACATCAAGGGTTCAGAAGTTTGTAGGTAAGAGCCAAGGCCAGTCTCTGTTACCATTTACATCACTGTAAACCCAAAATAATAAAACTGACACAATCCATACACATTGTCAAGAGACTCAGTTTGGATGGAAATCACCTGTGTAATCCACTCTAAAAAGCAGCTGTAGAAATCTCTAGATGAGTAAGAAAATGGTACATAAAACAGTAAACCATATGCAGCCCTAGGTAAATATAGAGAATGCTGAAGCAGCTGGATTTTTCCTCATCCAAAGAGGTTTTTCAATATACTACATGTTCACCTGAATGAGGACTACATCTCTCTCAGCTGTGTAAAGAACAGCAGAGGTGTAGGTGTGAACACACAGGTTGTGTACTGGGGGCTAAATTCACTGAAGCTTAGTCTGAGGAGGCTTGAATGAAGGAAATGCGTAGAAGGAAGAGCTCTGTAATGCTGCAACAATTACTTTCATTTTATTTTCTAGAAGGGGCACAAACATTTGTTGGAGATGGGGGTGAATTTACAGCCTCTGTGCATCTTCCCAATACCTCCCCTTTTTTGTTGAGCTTTCTCTCCACTAAATGTAAATAGTTCTGGATCTCCTGTGATCCTTTTGCAATGCCACAATGTTTCACTGGTGGTTTCTTTATGCCTTAACTTCACAACAAAGTTGGTATGTTTATCCTTGAGAAAGTCTGTGCTACTGTAAGAAGAGACACCTGAGCAACTCCACCCTTCTGATTCTGTGGGGGGCAACAAAAAGCTATAGGAAAATAGGAAGCTTCACCGAAGAGAATGGAATAACACCCACTCTGGGGAAGGAAGTGAATTTAATACAATTGTTTCTTAAGTTCTTCTTTTGCTCCTGGATTGTACACAGAATCACTCGAGTTTTGCAGGTTATAGGAGAGTTTAGTAACATATGAATGATGGAATGCTTACTGTATTGCTGAGCAAATTTGTTTAAGAGAAATGCGTACCTGTAGCAAAATTAATAAGGCTTTTTTTTTTTTTTCCTGAAGACAATAATGTCAGAACCAGCAGACAACATACTTAATACTAATCAGCTTTCACTGATCACAGAAGGTAAAATTAGTTATTAGTGTTGAGTCACAACTTTCTTTAAGTAGCAGTCTAAATCGAATTACCGTAAGTTGCTTTACTATCCACTTACTACTTCATTGTTATCCACACAGATTTTGGACAACCAGAAGCTACTTATAATAGGGTTTTTGACGTGTTATTTTTTTCTTAGTTCACGTATTTGTATGACTAATGTGATTAGCTACCAATTCAGATGCTGATTTTGCTGCTGAAATGTTCATGACTCTCATTAGAAAGTGAAGACTGGTATCTTGATTAATCACGTGATATATTTTGAAGCTAGTTTCCACTTTGTGTAAACTGACATGACACCACAACCTTCCAAATTCAGTAATACTTATATCTGCATTTGTAGAAGAAGAGATCAAAGAGGAAAGGAAGGAAAAATAGTTTATTCTTAACTGTAGATTTTATTAAAATATAAAGTAATTCAAGTTTACATACATTATTATTAAAAAAAAACACAACAGTCAAAGTACCTCAGCGTAAGTACACGTAGGTTTCTACCAAGGTCCTGTTGTTATAAGTAACATTATGGAGGTAGTATTATGACAGTAGAATTTCTAAAAGAGTAAAACTGAAATTGATGGGGACAAAATAAGACCAATGCTGAATGTTTCCAAAATTTTTGTTCTAAAAATACACGTGCTGTCTTATGAGTTGTTTCATGTGGTGAGGTCATGTGCTGGAACTTGAACTCATCGATTGACGTCTTTCACACTTTAATTGCAAGCACATGAAGCTCTAGCAAGCAGCTTGCTGATGGAGCTGCAGATCTCTACCTCTCAAACTACCTGTAGGACAGGCTGCTCACTCTGGACACCAAGGAACGTGAAAGGCTTGGGCTTAGGCTGTGGGATGTGCTATCCCTGCCAGCCCCTGGCAGTCTGCTGCAGTAATGAAGACAGCTTTGCTATCTTTGGTGCTGCAGCATGTGCATTGGCCTCCAAGTGGAATCCAAAGACTGTAACCCCAACAAGTGGAATCTGAATAGATGCATCCGCTGCCAGGTCTAAGTTGGGGCTGGAGTGCAGCCCCAGGTCCCTCAGCTGTGGTGGTTCTGCAGCCAAGTCAAGATACCTGATGCATGACAGTGCCAGGAATTTGCATAGCTCACTGACGCAGTGTCAGTGACCAATTCCAACCACTGAAAATGGAAGGACAAGGGGCATGACCACAATAGTGATGTTTTCAGTCTAATTCCATCTTCTTTCCTGTCTGTCTCCCTTTAACCAATTTGCACGGATCCTTAGTCCTGGCAGCAGAGTATAATTTATCCTTCAGTGATGTTATGCTGTCAAGTAAATAAATCAAAATAATTTTCAGGCGTTTAGCATAACTGCAATAAATATTTGCCATATTAAATTTAGAAAGAAATACATTTTTTTTTAAATAACTTTTTTTTCTCTCCCTAAGATGGAAATTTGTATAGAAGATCCAAAGCAAGTTTAAAAAAATTCCCATATATTTAATTGATATTTTTTCCCCCAAGTAGTAAGTTCTGCTTTATACTTGCAAACTATTGGTGTACCTTTTATACGTGTTTGTATTGCACTTGAGTTGTGAAAGCAGGTACTCAGCATCAGTTCAGAAAAACACCAAATTTTTTTTCTCTATTTTTTTTAATGCAGTTATGCATTGCAGAAATAAGACAGGAAGCTCATATTATTATAAATCATAACAGGGTTGAGCCACAGAGGATTCCACTCAGATCAAAGAAAATAATTATGCATGTAAATTTTTTTCATCAAATCATTTTTAAGTTAGTAAAGACTGTACTTAAACACTAACTAAGACTGATTTAAGCCTTAGAAAGATTGTTTGGTTTAAATTGAGATTGTTTTGGTTTCACTGATGGCTTCTTTTTTTTCTTTACCAGCAATGGTGTTTCTTGAAGGCCTTATTGTCCTTGCCAGATGCTGGCTGTTTTCCACCTAGGGCTCATTATTTCCAAAACTTTTCCAGAATAAGGGCTTGTGCAGCTTCTCCATTGGAGATTAAAAAAAAAAAAAAAAAAAAAGGGAAATCTAAAATATCTTCTGCTGGCAGAGTCTGCAGCAGGCAGTCCATTCATGGCATGAATTTATGACCTAGGTGTTTAAATTAAGCAAAATAGGCTGCTTTAAAACGGAAACAAACTTGTCTGTGCTTGGCCCGCCATGATAAGCTACTTACAAAATCAGTTAATGAAAGAAAACCCCCCTGAACTGGTAAATGCAGATCTAAGGCCTGCTCTGATAAGTATTCCAGTGGCCAGCTCACATGTGTGGTGCACCACAGAATATGGCAGATCACTGTGAGAACAAAGGGCTGATCACATATGAATTGTTCCTCATCTTGATCTCTTTAAGTTCTGATTTCTCCAAAGAAGTTTTATTTTTTTCTATTTTTGGTGATAATCACAGATTCACAGAATCTTGAGGTAGGGAAACACCCGTGGGATTCTTGTTCAACCTGAATGTTGAAAGCAAGGTCAGCTACAGCAGGCTTTGAATATCTCCATGGAAATTGACTGTAATAATCTGTAAATATGAGTATCACCCTTAAATTATCTTGAGATGAATTCAAAGACTTTTCTTTTTAATGCAGCTAGGTATTATATTAAAAGTAAAGCTATATGTGAATTTTCATCTATGATATGTGAAAGACTTTGATGTTCCTGAGTGTATTTAACAGTTGCAAATTAAAGAAACTCATTGTAAATATATGTATGTACATAGCTATGTGTTCATACATGCAGACATATGCATACAGATGGCCCCTGGTTAAAGAAGCCTGAGATGTGGAACTTTTATTTGGTGTGTCCAACCAACCATAGATAGTGCTCTGTACTGGATGGACCATGACAAGAAAATCTGTATGCAACACAAATCTTTTCACAAGCAAATGAAGTTAGGTGGGTGGCAATGTGTAATGTGTGCTCTCAGCTGAGCCAGCAGGTGCCTAAACTCTACTGGCAGACAGCAGGTGGTCCTTTTTAATCAGCTGCCAGGTCATTAAGCAGGTGAACACGGTTGTACCTACATTCTTTTTAGAGGACAAGGCTTGGTATTTCAAAATGTTGGTTTTTTTTTTTTGTTTGTTTGTTTGTTTGTTTGTTTGTTTTGATCAAACAGAAAAAAAGAGTCTCTGTGCTATTTGTTTTGTTGCTTTAAAAAAAAAAAAAAAAAAAGCATGTTATTTTATTTAGCATTACCTGGTGGTGAAAATCAGCACTGCCCAGCAGGAAATCATGCTTGTTTTGCCAGCCCTTATGCTTCATTCCTGGAAAACTATGAGAGTATCTTACGTTGCTCAGCTCTGACTTCATAGTCCAGTTAAGGAAATGCATGAGAGACAGCACAGCTATACTGCCAACCCAGAAGAAAAGTCGTCAATCAGTCCTTGGAACGCAGTAAGCTCAGAAGCTAGTAGCTGAAAAATTATGTATTGTTTGAGTATCTTTAGAAGAGTCCTATGTTTGCCTTCCCTTTTTTTGGTGTGTGTGTGTTATTTTTTTTAGATGATGTTTGTCAAGTTTGTGTCAGTGTTTTGCCAATCTTGCATTCGAACCTTGTGGGATAAAATTACATAATATATATGTATATATATTATATATATACACACACATATATAAAACATAAATTTTATAAGCATTTTGTTTTCATTTTTATATATGTATTTATGCATATATATGTGCATGTAAAAAGTTAAATTCTTAATGTTCTTATTGCGGAATTCATATATTTAGAGAAAAATAGCAGTAACATCTGTGATAGGCTTGAATGAGAAGCTCCGTACCACATGATGGGTAGTGTTCCAGTTCCCTAGGCCAAAAGACAATAGACAGATGATGTTATTTTGCTTGGAGTTTATTTGTGATGGGACTTCCTGTGGAAATTACCTTTGTCTCCACTGTGGATTCAGAAATGCAGTGCAAATTTGTGGATATTAGTAATACAGAGGAGTTTTGTTTACCTACGTATTTCTTATATTTGATTATTTTGAGGTGCCTATAGGACATATTTCATCTTTAATGACTCGCTAATACAACTACAAGCAGAATGAAAAGGAATGATTTATCTGCCATAATTTGCCTTCATATCTCCTCAGAATATTAGAAAGCATACTATAACTTTACTACCATAAATTCAATAGTTCAGTACTACTGTTCTATACCAATCCAACACATTACTTTGTTATATTACAGGAATATCAAATTTTTGGTATAGAATGTCATTTTTACTACAATAAAGCTGAAACCTCTGTTTATAGCTCTTCATGACCATTAGTAGAGTGCCTCTTCCCAAGAAGTTTGCACTTTTTTTTTCCCCCATTCTATGCTGATTTATTCCATACTCTTTCATATATAAGTGGTACACAGATATCCTGTTTTAGCAGTCCTGATGCCTTTTTGCAGCAGAGGGAGACTCATCTTTCCATCTGTATGTCTGCACTGAGAGTGTTTGTGTGATTGTGCTCTGTGCATTAGGCCAGCACTTCCATGATGTTCTGAATTTTGCATCAATTTCAGATTTTATGTTCATGTGCTATTGAGTTTCTCTGGCTCTATCAGCTTCTGTATGGAGATCTGTTTAGAAGCCTAACAGGGAACAGTGAGGAAATAAGTCAAGTGGGAGTGGAGAGTTTCTGATAATTTATCTATTTTTGTGAGGTGCTGCAAAACATCTCTGAGAAGGACAGAGGCTGAGAATATCTGCCTTAGGCTATGACGCGTCTTTGCTTTAGTGGTCATTTTCAAACAGATACACAAAAATAGGGTTTATGAGGAAAATAAGAATTCTGCATATTTTTTGACTAAATACAAGAACAATAAAATCCATCTCTTTTTCCAACAAGGTTCTTTTAACAGACATAGGATGGCTTTGGCTGAAGGCCTTTGAATACAATTCATTTGTCTGAGTGAAGATATGAGACAGAATGCTGTTTTGATGAATATGCTCTTGAAAATGGTGTTGGAAAGTGTCCTGCTATGACGTTGCAGAGGTGTTCCTTACTATGCTCTTGTGATACGCACTATGGAGAACCGTGTCCTGTCTCCAGGACTAGCTGTGAACAGATGCCTGAGATGAGCATGTATTTCTCTTCAGTAATCTTACAACATCTAGCTGTTGGGAAATTATTTTGGCATCTGTAACATCCTTTTTCAAGGAGTTCCATGGGTCTGATATCTAGTGTGGGAAAAATTGCATTGTTTTATTACATTTCGAGTAATTTTTTGTGAGTTTCTTTTGAAGGTATCTAGCTCTTTTACTTAAATACAGTGAACAATTAGTCCCCGTATACTGTCTCTGTGCTACTCTCTGTTTTGCAGAACTTTATCATATCCATACTAAATCACCTTTTTTACCTAACCTGATGAGTTCTCACTTTTTAGTTCTTCATTCAGATGTCATTTCTCATCCTTGTTGGCCTTCTCTGAATTGATCCTGTTTCTCCTATATCCTTTCCAAAACGAGGGGACCGAAAATGTACAAGGTGTCAGGGTATGCTCTAGATTTATTTGGTGCAGTGACATTGACAGTTTTGTTCCCTCTTTTTTCCTATTATCTTTTTAATTTTATAATATTCTTTTTTTTTTACTTTTCCTGAGCACTGGTGGAACTATTTGCAAATCTAAGAGTTCATTCCTGTGTAGTTGTGGTTTTAAAATGTGATTTCTGTGTGAAGCTAGGTTTGCTTTTCTTTGTGCATGTCACTTTCCCTTTACCTGCCTTGAGTTTGCCATTTTATAGCCCTTTCAATTTCTTTTGCAATTCCACATACTTAGCTCTGGTTTTAACTATCCTTAATTACCTGCTAGCATCAGCAGGCTTTACCATTTCACCAGTTACTCTTTGTAAGTGAGCCCATGTTCACTGTGCTTGCAAAGATTTCAGTTCACTTTGCTGCCATGGCCTTATCTTCTCTGTGTGCTGTTACATCCTGAATACTAACTGGGCTTATTGAGGCTACTGATACTCATTGTGAACCTCATGTGTTTGAAGTTATTATTACTGGTCATTTTGCAAGCTGTTCTTGATGCTTTCAGGGTGGGGTTGGGATTTATTGCATTTCTGTATTTAACGGACTATAACTTGCAATCCTTTAAGTAATTTTGTTTTGGGCTCAACGTAAACATTTTGAAGGGTGCCATCCTGCTCTCAAGCTTTCCTAACTAGGTGAGATTCATCAGTATTGTGTCTAGTGTTTTCCATGTGAACTCTATGCGGCCTCCAAAGGAGTACTACTATTTAGTTCTCATCCCTTAACTCCAATACAGTGTTGAAAATAAGAGAAAAACAGAAATCTGTCTGGCTACTTTTTGCAGTATTGGGTCAGGACCTGACAGTTCAGGTCAGGCAATTACTGTTTATAATTATATCTTCTTTTGCAAGGTTCTGGTGTATTGGAACTTATGCTTCTGTGTTTGCAAATGCCATAACTTTTTGTATTTAAGAGTTTATGACATCCTTGTATGGTATTCATCAGCAAGGGATTTCCCTGCAGTGGAGCAACTGGTATGTGTAAGCTCCAGTGGGATGCTTTTATGGGAGGTAAGATCTTAGATTAACTCAAAGAAAGATGGCTTTTTTGCATCAGCAGATGAAACAGTGGAATGCCGGCTTACACGTTGCTATTCTGCTTGCTACACAAGACTGAGAAAATAAACAGTTCTTACAAGAAATGCTAGAAATAGAATATTTGATTCATACTATTGCTAGGAATAGAGGAAGGCATGAAATTCAACAGTTTACTACTAGTAGAGCATTGAATTATTTTAATTTACCAAACAATTAAATTGCTTATTTCTATAAAAGGTAAAAACAGAGACTAACCAGAACAAAAGAGATCTTTATCGACTCTGTCAATTATAAACATGCCATAGACAGGAAAATGGATGTGCCAAATAGCAAACAGACCAAGAATCCACTGCTTCATTTTAGGGTTCCTGTGTGCGGCTGGGGAATGGTAAGTCTTGTGGAGTTAGGGACTGCATTTTAACACTGTGAAAAAAGTTCAGTTCTGCAGTTTGACGCTCTTCAGCTTTCTGCTTCTTTCTCATCTTCAAGAATACACCTGATACTGAACACTTGACCCTGAAAATTGGTTATTGGCTATGGGCAACTTCTTGTCTTCTGCCTCACATTGCTTTTACACCTACAGTTTTAACTATCCAGTGTGTGGCCAACCTTTAATTGAAGGCTGCAGGGCTTTCACCTGAGTGAGTATCACAGTTCCCAGTAGGATGAGACTACTTGCAGTTATTTTGGCTGCTCGATAATTGAGTGCCAGACTGGCCTTTGTAAGGAGCCTGGCACTCATTGCTGGTAATGCTGTTACACAGGCAAAGGAACCACTGAACCACAAGTGTTTAAGGGACATGACACCTTCGTATGTTTTCTCCATTAAAGAAAAATCAGACTCTTATTGCACTGTTATTAGAGCTAAGAAAATAGAAAATGAAGTGGCTTAATGCTTGTAAACCAATATGGTTTCAATTACAAAACCAGTGTAGAGACATTTTATACCAAATTAAAAAAAAAGGAAATAAAAATCTATTAAGTCAGAAGACTAAAATAAACTCATTAGGTTAATTTTAGATTGCATAAATAACTGATTACATCAGGAATTTAAAGATTGAAATCATTAGTTCAGTACTAAGTCCATGTCTAATAATAAAAGATTTTCCAGGACACTTATGTAGATGTTGATGTTTCTCTATGGCTTGAGGCAGCACTGCAGAAAATTATGAATATCTTTTTAAGAAAATAACGGATTTTTGATAAATGAGTTGTTTCATATGAAAAAGGAGCATTGTGACTGATGTGTGTGTTCCTATAGTAAGGAAGCAATTATACCTGGTACAACCAGCTGTCCCTATCCAGATGTAAGCTTTCCCTGTCAAATCCTTTGTGGGAATTTGGCATGTTGCAGCACTATTAAACCAGGTGCATGAATGCTTTCCAGTTAGTTGTAATAAGTTACCAAGGCACAGTGCTGAATTTAGTATAGTGAAACTGGTCTTCAGTGATTAGATAAGCTTTGAAAACAATCATAGACAATGAACCTTTATGTATAAAATGAATTTATGGAGGCAGAATTTTATTGAAGCAATAATTCTGCGAACAATCACACTGTTAACTGTTATCTCTAGGTGGGAAATAAAGAAAAAAAACAACATTTCTATTAAAGTCATATTTCATTGCCAAGCATTATGTGGATTTTAATTTGTAACCTTTCAAAGGAAGTAAATAAGCTTTTTTTTATCATCCCTGTTCAGTGATTTTTTTCTTTTTTTTCCCCCTCTCCTAATCAATCCATTTTTCCCTGTGAGATCAATTTTATGCTATTTTTGGAGCTTATCACTTGTAAGTGGCAGTAGGCAATTTTCTATGGATTAGACAGATACTAAATCAAGTCTTTATCATTCAAGTGAGATTGCAGGTGAGGAGAGGGGACAAACTGTGAAGAGTTTACATCTTTGCTTTGTGAACGCTATGGTAACGGAAGTTCAATTCTTCACCTTCTTTAGTCTATATCTTTTCTAAGCTGGAATAGAAATCTATGTACTGAAATTTCTCTTCTGCAGGTTCTTTTTCCATAGCAATGAAGTTGAAAGACAACAGAGAAGAATGTGAAGTGTCATTCAATAAATTTCAATGTAGTTGGAACTAGGAAGCATTGTTGGTTTCATAGTTTTGGCTTTGTTATTTTTTCACATTCCAATGTCATTTTTTTTTCCCACATTATAGTAATTTTAAATAATAATTTAGAAATAGCTAGTGGACTCATCGAGCCCCTCAGGTGATATACAGAAGTAAGAAGGGTCATTTAAAAACTTATCTTCAATATACAATGTCGTTATTTTTTCTTTGCTCAAATGGCCCACAAACCTGCAGGGTTAATATTATTTGAAGCAGGTTTAGTCCTGTCAACTACCAGCTTAGATTTAGAATTAAACCTTAAAAATTATAGAGTGCCTTTATGAAAACAGTCAGTATAACATATAAATGGATATCAGTAATCATGCCACTCTATTTTCCTGCAGTACCTATTTTAAATCCATCTTTATTTCTCTCTCTCTTTTTTTTCCTCCTTACTATTGTCTTTTGATTTGCTATTCAAAATCTGTATGCTGCTGGGAAACCTTGAATCCATTTTCCTGTACCTCTTGGAAGGCACTCAGCATTTCTCAAGGTTAGGCTTGTGGTTAAAATCATCACAGCTGAGACTTGTTTCTAATTTTAGGTGTGACACCGTCTTTTATGATGTGACCATGTTTGCAAGAAAGAGGTTAGGACAACAGTTGTATCTTTAGCCATGTATTTAATATAAAAGCAACAAATGATAGGTGATTTTGCTGGAATGCTGTCGTTTTATTCACAAAAAAAAAATAAAATAAAAAAAATCAGGCCCCAAACTTCTGCAGTTAAAGTTGCAGAAAGTTGATGTAGTATTTCTTTAATATTTATCAAATATGGAAAACAAGTACGGAAAAAATCAATGCCTGGCTTGATGGAAGGTTTACTGCTGATGCTCCTTTCAACATCTCTACCAGTGTATTTATAGAGCTTGTAGGAGAGATGTCAGAGCTGAAAACTGTAATATGTTGTAGGTGTGACCTAACCTAGTTCATGGAATACCTCTAACATTAGCTCACAATGGTTATTTTAAGTTTTTCTTTTAATATAACCTAGTAATTTCTTTGCTATTTTTTGCTTAATTGGTATAAGGCACCTGTAAACATCAGGGTGGAATGTCTTGGTAGAATGACAGACCTCACTTTTGTTATTGTTACTTCTAGAAAGTTTGTTCCATCATGAAAACAGACTGAGTCACTGACAGAAGCTATTTTTAAAATTTTTCTGCTGCCATTTTATCTTCTTTTTCAGTAGCTTAGTTTCCTACTGTTTGTCATAATGCTTGATAATATTTATCAATATTCAACTAATAAAGGAGGACTGGTGCCAATCTTGCAGTCATAAAGGCAACACATTTTGTGAAAATCGGTTCAGTCACATTTGATTTAAGGCCAAGCAAGTCTGTAATATGCTTCAAAATAGTTTTCTGTTGTTTCCGTAGCACCATCCATGTGCATTGTTATTAGCATAAGGAATATGAAAGTTTCTCCCATTCCCCATCTTCTCTACATGTGAATGTACATTTGAAATGAAAATGTGAAAATTTAGTAACTGATTTTGAGCACACAGAAGTGTCAAAGCAGGAAGTATGTGGCTGAAATGTATGTGGTCTGTACAGCATGGTGAAAACTGAGGGCCAAATGGGCCTGATGAAAGGGTGGTTGTGACGCTGGCCAGGTGATAGCCAAAAGGTGGATGAATGAGCAGTGTTACTAAGCTACTGCCTTACGCTGTTTTAAGGCAAGCAGAGGAAAGTATCCATAGAAAGCTGAAGAAATACTCGAAATTTGGACATCTCTGTGTTTTTGTTTTGGTTTGTTTGGCTTTTTAAATAGATCCTAGACATATTTGCAAAGCTTTGCTGTATGCTCTGCAAGCTCTTTTTGTTTGGTGAAGTTGATCATATGCTTTTAAGTCATTGTATCTTGGTCAGTCTCAGACTGAAAAACAATGTGGTTTTTCCCAAATTACCATTTTTCTGTGTTTGTTTTTTAGCAAGCTTCCAAGTTCCATAGTAACTATCCCTCTTCTGCTACCACCTCACCTCCCCACTCCTCCTCCATTTCTATTCAGGATGCAACTCCAGTTATGCTGCACTGTGGGAAAACGGTGTTTTCTCTCACAAAATAAAAGCCTATTTTATTTAATGTTGGTCAAAAATAGGGTTTCATACCTCTCTGTTTTCTCAATAATAAAGGAAAAAACTGGCTCTAGAGAGATAATTATGAATAATAAGTATAAAACCCTCATAGTGTGTTGTCAGTGTCCTTTTATCAGATTTGAAATGCTGAGTCCTTATAATCGGAAAATGAAGCTGCTTCTAACTGTTGTCTATTCACTGACATTACACTGAGATATAAAATAAAAAAGTTGAAGTCAGAAGTTTCCTCTGTTATTTGGATAGGTGGTAAAACAGGAAAATGTCCGTCTACTTCTGCTGTCATATAAAGAACTAGACATTATCAGGATGTAAGAGACCTGATACTAGCAGCAACAAAACTTAAAGCATGATGTGAGATGATTTTAAAATGCTTATAACCACTGTCACCCTCTCCAAAAAAATGGAATAAGACATGGCAAAAGTGGCTGTGATTGAAGTACTCTTTGAATATAGGAACTGAAAGGAAAAAATGTCAGTAGTTAAGAAAACAATTCTGAAGCATCTATCTAGACTAAGGAAAGATGAAAGTCTGCAAATACAATAAGAAAACAAGTGGTAGGGAACACGTTTTGAATTGTATTTGATGAAGAATGTTCAGGCTGTGAATAAAGGTAATAAAGAAATTGCAGGGCATGATGTGTATTACAGGATCAAAGAGAAGAGACTAAGTTGTGAAATACGGAGATAAATATAGGCAGAAGAAGATTAAAACAGAGAATTAGTGATCAGAAGCTTCTGGGAAGAGAGATTGTGGAGGGCTCTTTATAGAAATTGTAGAAAGCAAAAAGGAGAGAAAACAATAAAAGAGAGAGACATTTATTTATGCATGAAAAGAATGGGAGGCCTGATAAACACTTGACGTTATCTGTTCTTTGAGAAGTGCTTTGCATTTCCTTTCTGAGTTCAGCACACCAAGATTATAGCAGTTAAAACCCTGTGAAATGTAGTCTGAATTAATGAGTTTGGAATAAGTATGACTTTTAATGATTGTGGGGTGTTTTCTTAGCTTGTCGCAGGTCACTGGAAGAGCTTTTCTTGCAGGAGCAGGCAGGCGGGGATTCTGTCTCAGGGACCCCAGAAGAAGAGGAAAGAATCTCTGAGGTGGTAGCAATCATAGCAGCAGTACAATTACTACACAAAGCTGTAACCTCTTAGTTTATCTCCTGGCGGGTATTTTACATATATCAGCACAACTAAGAGGCCTTTTCCAAATCATTTTTTTGAGCCTGGGTGGAAATAGTGTAATTTCCATAGAAATTCAGATGCGGAAGAAAAGAGTATTGTCTGGTAATGTCAGGGTTTTCTGAGCATATCAGCTCAATTCCTTGTAATGGCTGAAGGAGGAGAGTTTTAAGCTAGCTGTTCAAAGAAGAGCAGCCAGGTATTTGAAGAGAATAGCACAGGAAAAAACCTCAAAACTGTGTTTTGTCTGATCTTTTTGTAAGTGAATCATGGAGAGAGTCAATATTTCAGTAGTGAATGAAAGATGGAGTTAAAAGAGGGGAGCTGGGAAGTCAGACATCTGCACTAACTGAAGAGAGAATAACAGCAATATAGGAAACATATAGAAAAAACAGTTATCAGTTACTAATTTGCTCTTCAAAAATACCATCCTTTTTGGTGGAAGTAATAAACACCGATGGAGTGGATAACATTTGTAAGCATGGCCCCCCCAACAATACAAAGACTGTTTTTTCTCATCTGTTTAAAAAGCCAAATCCAAGAGAAATATTTTCCCTTCTTTGCAACTGAGGTTTCCAGAACCATGGAAGAGGTACACAGAGGACTGGCTAGTTTAATGCTTAGTAGAGCAGAGGCAGCTTATCCTGGTCAATCATTGTTCAAATATCCTCATGCCAAAAATAGCCTGTGAACGAACAGCCTGGGCCAGCTCTGCGCTGGGGATGAAATAAATGGAGCAGGTGTGTGAGCGTAGCTTCAGCTGAATGGAGAAGAAAAGTCCTGCTGCTGATCTCATTAATTTATCAATTCAAATACAGAAATGTTTGTCCAAAAGTGTGGGTTTTTTTAAGCTATTATTTTGAGCTAAAGTAAACAATTTTTGCTTCCGCATCAGACATTTAGTGTATACATCAGTGAGATAGCTTGCTTGCCGCAGCAACTGTTGCTAAGCTGTCTTGTTACTCTTTGTGAATGGAAATATCTCTAAGTTGTAAACCTGGGAACCTAGAGAGAGAGAGGAGAAATTTCTTTCTTTAGCTGAGATTTTTTGCAAGCTGCAATGTTCTGTTTACAAAGCCGCTTCAAATCTTCTGAGAAGGGCAAGTTAACCAAACACAAGTAAAACCAAAAAGCTGTTGTAAGTATGGAAGAAAGCATGAACCTTTTGTGCTTGTCTCTGACAAAAAAATCAGCTCCTCATGAGGTTTTGGGAAGTCATGTGCAATTTTATTATGGTAATGATCAGCTGTTTGAAAAATTAGAGGCTTTAAAAGGCATTGTCAGTCATCAGTTGTAAACAGCCTCGCTAGTTCCCTGTAAAGAATGCAGGTTTCCAGTTTCTAACTGACAGGGTGTTGTAGAAGTATTTAAACAAAAATAATTTGGCCTGAGGAATGAATATATTTTCTTCTTCTGCAATGCTTGAGCACCCTGAAAGGACTTGTCCCCCGGGTAGTAATGTGAAATGCACTGCTGTTTGTTCCCTTGTTGGCAGTTGGGGACCTGGAACACCAACAGTGTGTGGAGTCTCAAATCATTGCAAAGCTGTGTCTGGAGGTTTCAGCTCAGGAAGTCTAAATCCTGAGTGCCCCAACAAAAAGCTAAAACTTAATATTTTTAAAATATTCATTAACCATCTTTCCTGAGCTCTTATCACATGTATGATAAATGCACAGATGTACGAAACTTCACAACATTTTTATCAGTGTTACCATAGGAAAAGTAGAAAACTACAAGCAACAACAACAACAAATCAAACAAAAAAAAAATCACTAGGCTATTTTACGTACTTAGTATTTCCTTAATATATGTGAATGAAATGCACATTTCCTTGTCAGTACTGCAAACTAAGGCTGTCGCAGGTCTTAGTTTCTGCCAGTGAAGAATTATGTTTCTTCAGGTAAAGAGACTAATGTAACCTTGTCAAATTTGGAAACGGATCGCCTATGTCAGAAATAGATTATTGGCTCCACGTGATGGTGAACAGCATGAAGCACATTCAGGCTGGTTGGTTCTATTCTGTAAGAAATCATGCAGTGACACTGTACTTCCAAACAGAACAAGGATTCAGTGCCCTTTCAGACTGGATAGAATAATACCGTATTTTGTATCCAAAATTAATATTTTAAAACTGCTTTATTAATTGCAAATATGGCCTAAATCAGTTCACTTCAAGTCTGTGTGTCAAGCAGAAAAACAAATTATAAGCATTATTGTTTCATTTTTCTCTTGCATAGGTGACAAAAATAAATACGAAGCTTAGCAATTTAGATTGGTCAAGCAATATAAATTGTTTATCAGCCTTTCCAATGACACCAGCACAGTCTAGAACTTCCCTTTGTCCTCTCAGTGCACAGTGGTGTACTCTGACCGAGTGCTACCTTCTCTAGGACAGCAAAAGTGTGAACTACTGGGGGGGATATTTCCACGTGAACTATTTGGGGAGGAGACTGTTAGCTGAACTGGGGAGTCAAGGCTAAGCCTTAAGTTAGCCTCAATTTAGTCTGAAATTTTATGTATAGTAAAGACAGGAGGAAATGTAGGAGCTGAAAACATTACTTAACAGAATATTCCATGACGAGAAAACTGAGAGTTTGTACTGTATAGAATCTAATTGAAGTACTCTGTTGATTTCAAAGGAGACATTTATTACTTAGTAAAATAATGTATTTTAGATTTGTACCATCACAACTAAAACTTGTCAGAAACTTCTTAAGCCTTTGTTTATGGACTTCTTCCCCACATCTGCTGTTGGCTTTGTGCCTGTCTTTAAATTACGCCGAGTTTGGGTGGTCATTTATGTTGATCTTATATATATTTGCTTGGAAGTATAGATGTTCTGTGAATTATCAATGTCTTTAAGATGCAAATCCTCTTAAACCCCTGTCATGCCTCTTATGGATTGAGCTTTCAGATAGTATAGTGCTGTCAGAAACACTCTGAATTCCTGTCACTGTGCTTGTGGTTTGATGAGAAAGAGGAAGTGATGGTGATAAAAAGATCTTGCTTTTTTCATTTGTGCCTGTGGAGTCTTGCTTTTATTTCTTTTATTTCTTGTGATTTGGGGGCTGTATTGGAAAACTGACCTGGTTTCCTTTAGAATGAGAGAGTAAATAAACATAAAACCTTGTTGTGCTGAACAAGGATAAGAGGAAAAACAGGATCACATAGGAATGTCCTTATTATAATGTTGCCAGAGAAGCTTCTGTCCATCTAGACAAACATCGTTCTTCTACTGATCAGCAGTGCACTGAGACTGCAGAAGCTGATTTGATTTAGACTTTCCCTTAATGGCTTGCTTAGTAGCACACAGTTTCTAAAATAAGAGCATTTGTCCTGGAGAAATAGCTGCTCTCTGATTCCTGTGCTGCACGAAGATCATTCAGTGCAGCCCTTCATGGTTGCAGGCCACTGTAGAAGATAAGTAGATATCCAAGGTCAGGTGACTGTCTCAATACCTCCCTTCTCTCCTCTCACAGGACACACAAAAAGCCCTTAGCATCCTATAACAAGCTCATGATCTTTGGAGCAGAAGATGAAGCATCATAAAACAACTGAGTGCCATAAAAATTGCTTGAGAAATGGAAGCAGTTACCAAACCTATTGGTTGCTGATGCAGGGCTGAATAACTTGGCAGACAAAAAGCAAAACAAAACAAAAGCAGCCCTAGATGGAAGCCACAGTACTGTAAAAGAGTGACTGGATGAGATATTTCTGTTGGCAATCATCCTAGAATGTTTCTAGTCTGAAATTCCTGTTGGTAGGTATGCCTTGGAGATTTCCCTTTGCAAATATAGCTAGTTGCTCAACTCTCCAACTCATTCATTTTCTGATGGGTCCCAGAATGACGTGCTGCCTGTCTGAATTGCTGGAGGCTTTTTGCTGCATCTGAGAGGACACTAAATTAGCAAAAGTAAATGTAATGATTTAGTTCCCAAGTCAATAGAATACTCCATCATCACATGTTTTGAGCTAGATACTTGTTTATATACCTTTCAGCTTTAATCTCCTGTTTGTGTCAGGGTATGTTCATGTTTATATTTTAGCTGTAATGTGTGATACCAATAGCTTAAAGTATGTTGTATAATTGTTTATATTTCTATACACATACACAAGATCTATACGTCAGGCATCTTCAGGAAAAAAACATACTTTATTCACCTGTAAATACTGATTGAAAGAGAACATTGTGATTATTAGATAGTTTATAGTAGCATTTTTTTTAAGCCGTCTAAATAAGACTGTCTCTGCTGTATCACTTAAAATAAATTATTCCTTAAATATTTTTGTATAGTACAAAATGGAGAAAGGTCTTTTTTTAGAATGGTGATCAAATTAGTATAATAAAGCATAATGATCTTACAAGCATTCCTACTGGCAATTAAAAAGGGAAAAGTTTGACCAAATATAAGTCTGTTTCATCACACTGGTGATTTACTTATATGGATTTTTTTGGCATTATTGCTACAGTACATCTATTTTTGTTTAAGGCGGTGCCCAAATTTGCTGCACTCATCAGATTATATACAAACAGACTGGTAGCTTTAGTTATTTTCTAGTTATTTTAGTTATTTTTTAGTTATTTTAGTTATTTTTATCTTCTTCTGAGACATAGAGAGCTTCCTTACTCACGGCAAATAAAACATTTGCAAACAGTATGTGCACATTTTAGCTGTCCAAGTTTGGTCTCCATTGTTTTTAGCTTTTGTTTTCTACTGGAATTCTGGCAGAGGTAATGATAGGACCTGGAGAATACTATTAAAACTAAAGACAGACTAAGAAGCCAGATGCTTCATTTGTTTGTTTTGTTTGTTTGTTTTCTTCTTCTGAACATAGCCCACATGTGATGCCAACTCCTTTGAAGAGTTTAGCTTTTGTTTCTTCTTACTTTTAGCCAAAATTGTCACTATTTTTACAATATGCTTTTGTGGGCTGCTGAAAGTGTACTCAGTTTTTCATAGACTAATGGTAACACCTTAGCTGCATTAATTTTACATTAGAAATAAAAAAAAAATTACAAACCATGAGGAAATGCTCTTAGCAGTTTGTTTTGTTCACCTGTTTTTAAAAGAGGCTAGAAATGAAGTACAACCACGGCACAGACAGGCCAGTTCATCTGTGACTGATTGCTTACATGAATAGAGACTTGTGAGAGTTTAGAATCTCTGATCCATCGATTGAAAAGCTTTGTTTTTCCTGCCCTTATCAAATATCTTGCCATCCTGCTCTTTTGAGAGCAACCGACAGAATATGAAGTGCTGCTTCATGACATTCATAAAGCTATGCTATTTTTAGAAAGGCCTCAAATCTAAGTTTGATTCTACATTCTGACCACACAGAAGCTTAAGCTCCTCTTGAATATTCTGCTGTCTCCGCTGATGGCACTGAGATTCCAGCAAGCTATCTTTTTATTAATTCATTCATTTTTGGACTACACTTTTCCAGTAGATTGAAGTGAAACACGTGAGCTTCAGCTTCTCAGATTCTTGCAAGATTTAAGCACACCCATCAGTATTGATTATAAAGGAAATGTTGTCTGAGCATGGATTCAGTGTGTTATTCCAAATACTTCATGCCTTCAGTGGAAATAATTAGTTCTGTCCTGTGTTTTTTTTTTTTTAGCTACTGCACAGTGGTTGGAGACCTAGATTTATTTGGCAGCTTTTTGTGAACAGTTCTCTTTCCCAGAAAATTGTAGAGCTTGGAACCAGTTTCATCCCTTTGTCCTATGGAGCATTAGCACTCGCTCCCAAGCTGAAGCCAGAGAGAGGCAGATGAAGGATGCATGGAAGCAGCAGCTGCAGCTGCCCACATCTGCCTGCCAAGCAGCGAGCTTGCAGAGCACTTGCTGTACACTTCCTCTGTCTGCTTCATCCTTTCTATAGGACAGACTGCCTGACAAATTGTGGGTTGTACTATTTAGCTAGATGAACCTGAAATATGGATAAAGACCTACTATAGACTGATTTTGGCCTAGCAACAACCAGTTGGGTAAGCTTCTTCATAAAAACTGGAAAAATACTCAGGCTTGTTATGGGTTTTGGCAGAATCATAGTTTATTATAAAGGTATTTTCAATTACAATATGTAGCTGCATTAAATCTTCAAAATATTTAGTTGGAAGAAGTTATATTCAGTTGAAATGTGTTATATTTTTCCTTCAAGAATTATTAAACCTTTCTTTTAATTGTACTTTATATTCTGTTTTACAGCTTATGCATTTGTTGATTTCATGACGAAATGAGGATCATATTCCTCCTCAGGAGAAATCCTGCTTCTACTGAAGTCAGGCAAAACAATTACAGTTCATCCATTAAAGTCACAATTTAATCCTTTCATCATTGCCCCAAATTCACTGGCGCAGTAAAAACAGCTCCCAGTAATGTTTTGGTGAAGTATACACTGCAGATCTGTTCCTAATCAGAATTAGTGATGAGAAAGAAAGTTAGACCAAAACTGGATCTGGGGTCATTGAAAGATCTGGCAAAAGCAGGAGAGAACCAGAACTGGGCTTAGTTTTGTCCTGGTCTGACTAACCAGAAGAGCTGCATGTGGTTTCATAACAGCATTATTGACCAGCATGAGATGTGACCTTTTCCTAGCAGAGTAACAGTCAGTTTGTTACGGCTCTCACAGGCATGCTTGTGCATGTAACACTGCATCATCTCCATATGCATTAGGACTCCGAGGTGAAGGCTGGGTTAGCTGGGACAGGAAAGAGCAGCCTGGCATCTTGGCTAAATTCCTTGTCCCACAAAGAGAGGCCTTTTGGTGCTTTATGTACAATATTGTTTTCTTGGCTAAGATTCTGATGGTTTGCAGTTGCAGTTCCCTAACTATACAAATTGTTTGGTATTTAATAAAAACTCACTGACATACTTCAAAATTTATCAACTAAATTTTGGGTTGTTGTCTCAACCTATATATAGGAGGCTTGATGGTGTTGTGGAAGCATTTATGTAAATGCCACCTCACTCCTCAGCTCTCAGCGAATCCTAGCCTGAGTATATACCCTTATCTTGAGATCTCTTTATTTGACTTAAAACTTTGAATACCAAAACCAAGCAAGCAGGTTTTTGTTTGTTTGTTTGTTTGCTTTTTAAGACAGATAGATTTGATGCAAGAGAGAATGAACTGAACTGAGCTACTCTTGTAAAAAAAAAATTATCAGATTTCATAGGAAAAGAAGTATTTCCATAAGAGAAGCAAGGAGTAGAGAGAAGAAAAAAAGAAAAGAGAAAACTTACCTGTTTTATAGGAAAGTGTGATTTAAAAGAAAAAACTTTTGGATGTAGGAAAAATTACTCTATTCTTATAAATCCTATCACTTAAGCAGTAATTTCTACTAATTCAAAGTAGGCACCCCCGTGATCACCAGCTCTGATCTGTTTGCTTTATAGAAGTGTTAGAAGTTTCTTTCCAGAGTCACAGCCACTATAGAATTCATGTATTTGTTCGGCTGTGCTTTTAAAACATTTTTAAAATGAGTGCCCGCTTCTAGCCTGGATTTTTCCTAAACACTTGGTTCTTAAAATAAAGTAAATTTGATTACCCAAATGGACATAGTATCCTAGGTCTTAGAGTTTTGGCTTTCTAATCGTTTTATAAATATCATTCTTGTCGCAAATCTATCCATCCTCAGTTTGTCAGTACTCTTCTTTTCACTATCTGTACTGCAAGAAATTAGAGTGAGTTTATATCCAATTATTTTACTAGTCTTTTTGATCACAGTGTAATTCTAGGATGTCATATTCAGTTGGCTGTCTTCTGCTCTGACCCTAAGTCCTTTGCCATAGTCACTGGTCTTCACAGTGCGGTTCTCCAAACGGCAATCATGGCCTACATTTCTTGGCTTAAAACCAAAAAAGCACTTAAACTCATGCATGTATTATGGGCTAGAGATATTGTTCATCCTGGTTCTTGAACGGTAGGAACTTCAGTCTTTTCTTCAGGAATAAATCTCAGTGCTCCGATCTGTTGAGCTGACCTGCGCAAAATGCTCAGTGTAGGCACAGATCATTTGCTCAGTACATGTGCAACAAGCTTGAAATGCGTGAAGTACACTGAATGTATTGCAGTTGTTACAGGTTATGTGCTCCAGGGCTGCTTTACGTATGTCTATTCAAATGTGTGTTCAGAACAGCTACATGTCAGACTCAACGCATGTACTCACGTCTAAGAAAGCTGGGCATAAACATAGCAGACCTGGTAAATCTCGTATTGTACATATCTCTGCTTGCCTCATTTCTGGCATAAAAGAGACACAGTGCTTTGCTGGTCTGAAGGATTTGTTTATCAGTACTTGGTGTTGCTTTTGGCTGTGCGGCTTGTATTGTTTGTATGCAATTTACCTTCATTTTGCCACAAAAATTTTAGGTTTTTGTTCCAACAAATAACACTGTCAGTAGAATAACTGAATTATGTATGTATTTCCTATCTTAAATATCATTTATTTTTATCTCTGTGTTTTTTTTGAATTATTTGAACTTTGTGATTCAAGAGAGTATGCTTGAAGTTATGAAGCACTTAAGCTTGTGCTTAACTTTAGCCTTGTGCTTATAATTGTGCACATGTTGCTTGAGGTCTTGTTCTGAATCTAGGACTTAATTTTCAGTAGACTTATTTATGTGAATGGAAAGGCATATTTTAAAAGGAGAAAAAGTGACAGGTAATCAGCAGAAAGGAGAGCTGGTTCCAAAAGCCCTTAGCTCATTTACATGTGAAAGCTGAGCGGCTCTCTCTATTGTCCTAAGGAGAGACGGCAGGCACCCATGCATTTACCTAGGGCAGCATTTCTTATTCTCAAAACTTTATCAAGTTTTATTCTCCCATTGTTTGCCACGAAATCTCCTGAAGCTACAGATATGCCTTTCTTTGTCCCAGGAAATTCTTTTGAAGCTTGAATTGAGCTTAAGGTGCTTAGAACTACCGTTTTCTCCTCAGCTGAAAAATGTCCCTCACGTGGATTCAGGGCACTGTGAAGAAAAAGCGACATGCGTTCCTGCACAGGCAACACCAAAGACTTGATATACAGAAAACTCACTGCAGACATCCTTGCACTGCAGCTTTCCAACCACACCGTGTGGATTGAATGATTCATCTTTGCTCTCCCAGAGCTCAGAAAGTGGTCCTTTATTTCCAGGCGGGAGTTAAAACAGGGTGCTTGAGCACTGGTTTCTTTCCGCTCCCAAACCATCTGCTTCTGCTATCTGCTTCCTGATAATTAGATATACAAATAATAGTTAGGAACTGTTTTGGTTGCTGGGATTAGAAATCAAAATTTCAGTACTGAAGTAGGCCAGATTTAATATTACCCGCACAAGCTTAATTTAGTTAGCACTTGGTCATGCATTGTTTTATATTGGTGCATGGTATTACTTGATGCTTTTTCCTTGAATATTTGCCTAATGAAAAAGGGACTGAAGGACCACTGTATGGGACATCTCTAAGAGTTGCAATATCCCAACTTAAGTATGTGACTAAAAAACAGATAGCATCTCTCTACTTAATTTTGTATGTAATAATTATATGCTACAATGAAGCAACCCAGCAGAAGAATAAATGTAAGAATTCCTTTATAAATAAGAAAACTGCCAAAGCTGAAATTGCAGTATGAATATTAATGAAGGCTGTGCTTCAGAAGAATGTGAGAGATAAATGAGGTATGCTAAAAACAAACAGTAATGTATTGTTTGTACTTAACGAGGAAAGTAGGAGCAGAAAAGTGCTGCTTAATTATAATGGTGCTGAGTTAATAATGGAGTAGAAATCCTAGCTCCTTCTAATTTGAGCACTTAATTTCTCAGTCTTAATGTTGCAGTAATGCTGTTTCCCAGTATAATTTCCTTACATTTATTTATTTTTAACAACTCAGAAGGAAAACAAGAGAGAGACATTGTGAACCCCCTGTAATGAGATCTCAATGCTACTAACATGCCTTACATTTTCCATAAAGGTGCTGATTACATTTAGAGTCACCTCAGCAGTGCAATCACATTAACAGTTTACTCTTCCCTTTAGTGTCATTAAAGTTCTCCAAGTTTAGGAAGTGCATTTGAAAAAAATAATAATAATAATAATAAAAATCCTTCATGTTCCTGTATGAACTTTACCTTATAACAAGCATAGCTTCAAAAATAAAAGCCAAGTTTTGTCCATGCACAAACCCTTTTTCCTTCCCCTGTGGGACTCTAAAGGAGCTATTTAAAGCCATGCGATCATACAGTTGCTGACTGGGCTGACTCAGCAAAGTGCTTACTTCATGTTTAAATTCTATTGCAATCCGTAGAATTTGTGCTTAAATATGTTGAAAAAGGATGGATTTACACAAGTGTTTTAAAGCAAGCACGTACCAGAGATTTTCATAAATAGGCCCATAATACATTGAAGCAATTCAGTATTCAGACTGTAAATGTCACCTTTAAGGTGACTGACTTCATAAGTGAAATTTTTAGATATAATTTTTATCTGTAATCTCAAATATAAAACAGTACAACACTCATTGTGGTCTGTGGATTAGCTAACAGTGTAAGTCATGTCTGTTATTTTAAAATACGCATGCCAAAATTAAGAATTCTTGCAACTAAATGTCTGAATGTACATTTTCTACTCTTGAAAATAGTTTACTCTTTTTTAGTCACTGAAGTATTTAAAGTCAGTCAGTCAGAGCTGTGAGTGCTATCTAAATAAATACAACCACATATACAGGAACTTAGAAACACATATAGATACCTAACACCAGTCTCCCACACTCCAGAATTTTCTGTGTTGTGGCTTGCTTTTTACTTACTTGTGTGGTGTTTCCCTGTAATACAAGACTTGATTATTTTGTGATACTGAATCACTAAATAGGGTCATGTTCTGGTTGGCTCAAGGGCATAAAGCAATTCCATTTCTTTTTTTAGTTTACCTTTGTCTATAAAAAGCTTTTTCTGTGTTAGATGAAGTTTCTATTTCTGTTGGTCCTCCCCCTTGCACTCATTAGACATCTTCTGCCCTATACGTAAAACATTTGGATATTCTTATTTTCAAGAGATAAAAGAACATTTACATTTTCAGCCCTCTCAGTTCAGGTTATCATTTTCCTAACGTGGTTAGAGGCTGAAGGATCTCCAGCATGAATGGGATTGCAGGAGTCTAAGCAGGTCTCCTGGAGCTCTCTGGGGAACAGCACCAGGATTTGGAACCCCTGGAGCACCAAGGATGAAGTAGAGTGAACAGCTTTCCTGGGAATGAACTGGAGTTGTTGATTACTGAGTAGTCTCAATCCAAGTGAGCTTTCTAGCACTGGCTCTGAGAGCATTACGAGCATTACTTTAAATGTTCATGATATCAAGTTGCCAGCTATCAATATAACCTGATATGCATGCTATGCAACTACTAGCTTGCATTGTAACATCCTACTTGCTGCTACCACCTTTGTCCTTTCCCCTTTGCAGAGCAGGGTTTACAGTGCCCGCAGAGCCCTCCTGCATCCACAGAAGTACTCTCGTACCCTTTGCCTTTCATATGACAGCACCTTCCACTTTATGATGTGGTAAACTGGGTGAGGAGGAAAGATGAGGAGAGATGAACATTGATCAGTGCTAGGTGATAACTTGAGGATCCTGTAGGGAAAACCCCATTGTCAGCTGCTGCAGTCTTTCTCAATTTGTCCAAGGTACAGATCCTATCCTCTGGCAGGACTAGATTATTTTGCATGCAGAGAAATAAAGCGGTTGCAAAAAAGGGAGAACACTGGAACCGTGGACTTCCCAGACGCCGTAAACGTCTCCAAATATTATAGCAATGTCACAGCATTTTGTCATTGAGCATCTCTTCTTTGATAAGCAGAACTGTGACAAGTAAAGAAAAAAAAATATTGCCCTTTGCTGCAATCTCTTGTGAGTTAAGCAGCAGACAGGCAATTCTTGGCCGAAAGGCAGAACTGAGCTTCAAGTGTTACGCAGCATTCTTGTGTCTTTGAGGACAAGTGCTTGAGGTAGTTCAGGACTTGGTGGATTTCTGGAAATCTCTGAGACAACCTTTGCATTGACTTTCTGATCCCAGTGAGTAATCCTGTTCCTGTTGCCACTCTCGCTTCCCCAGGGGAGGGGGCACAGAATTTTGGCATGTGTGGCCAGAGTGCAGGGATATAGGTAGGTAGTGACAGGCTCTGGTGACCTGTGTAGTAAACACCGTATGGAAAAGCAGGGCTCAGAGAGATCTAATATCATTTGTAACAGTGAAATGAAACTTTGCTGATCTGCATATAGATGCAATAATCAGAAAACAAGACGTGCAACTTTTGAAAAATGTTTAGAAAAATGAAACTAATATAGCATGTGAGAAGCCTGCCAAGACGTAGAGCGGCGTGGTGTTTTTAGTCTGATCTGCAAACGCTGCCATTCTGAAACTACATCACCTCATCAAAGGGAGAAAGACGTACAAATTGCCTAATGCTGCTAAAGATAAGCGGGAGCTGCTCAGCCCCTGTCCGCATTTTAAGTAAGCCGACGGAATGGTGCATGGTAGGCAGGCATGTCGAATATGCTGTGCCACAACTGGTGCCTTACTATAAGCATTATACCAGGCATGCTAAATATGGAAACGCCCCTTATAGCCGGGAGCACCCACCCGGCTCCCCTTAGCATGCCCTGCGCCTGCCGCTCACCCCCAGCCCGCCTGCCTGGCTCGCCCAGCCCAGCAGGCCGCGGTCCCAGCACCCAGGACAAGGGCTGCCGAAATAGCCCCGCGGGACTGCTGTGCGTGGGTGCGGCAGAAACCACGTTGCGAGCGAGAGCATCAGTGCTATTTTAGAAACATTTTTTTTTTCCTTGCTTCTCAGCAAATGCTGCCGGGGGAGGGGAAGGCAGGGCGCGTGGAGTGCTTGTGCCCTGTTGCTCACCCACCCACCCGCGCTTCTCCTCGCAGAAATAGGCTTGGCAGCAGGAAAGGGTTAATTACACTCGAGGACGAGGGAGGATTGCAGTTTGAAAGACAGCGACTGGACAGCTGTGTTTGCTGTGGTATTTTTAAATGCATTAATGCAGGCTCCAATCACCCGGCTGCGCTTGACCTATTTTTGGCTCAGGCCAGCCATTGTTCTATTTCTGCCGCCTCTGGGCCACGCTGTTGTTGATTCAAATGCAAATGAGTTGTCACTGCCCAGGCCAACTCCAGCAGCCGGACCTGGGAACGGCTGCGGGACAGCAGCGCGGCGGGGGGACCGCAGCCGGACCCCGGGGATCGGTTCCCGTTGGGTGCTTGTGCTTAGTGCGAAGCTCTTTCCCCACACACTGCCAGAAAGCACCGAGATACTTCTTTGATTCTTCGTCCACCTGCTGTTGGCTCCCAGAGCACAACTGGTGAAACTCTGAGGTGCACAGCCCAGCAGGCGCTTCTTGCCCTCTCACTGCTGTGTAAAGTGGATTTTGCCTTTTCTCTCCTAATAGATACTTGTACAAATGCTTAGACATTGCTAATTACTGAAGTGTACTGTCTGACGAGCCCAGCTGGAGGAGGTAGGACGGCAGAGGGTTGTGGCTGACTCCCCTGTGCAAGTGCCGTGATGAATCTCTCGTGTAGCTGAAGTGCAGACTGGTTGGAATATGCTGCAGACAATTTACGAGAGTGAATCGTGTTTTTCCTCAGATGGGGTTTCTGGACGAGAGCAGCTCTTGGCTCAGCAAAGAATGCACAGTATGATCAGCTCAGGTAAGAGACAGCTCAGCACCTCAGCCTTCCCTGCCTACACCGTGACTTACTGAGAAAATACAGCCCATCACAGCAAGAAAACACCCCTCCTTTAAAGAACTGATGTATTTCTGTGGGCTTTATGTAAGTTGTTAAATAATTCTCTCTTATCACAGTATGTTAGATACTAACTATTGCATTTGTGGGGAGTTTGTCTCCCTCAGCCTGCTGCTTTCCAGCAAGAGCAAAATGCTAAATATATGAAATATAGTTGGCATTTCCTTTTTTTTCCATTTATTTTGTTTTGTGAGTGCAAAATGGTGCTTGTGGTATGAGCTTATTCATAGAGAGAATTTCAGCAGCAGCCTGTATCAGAAAGCTGCCATTACAGCCCATCACAGTTCTTTTCCTATGTGATTTTGTAAACAGGATTTGGTCGTCTTGTGAGTTTCCTTTTCTCAAGTTTACATGCAGAGAGGTTTTTATATTAATCCTGTTCTGTTTTCATTGTGAGGTTACTTTAAAAAGAATGCTCGTAAAGCAAGACAGTCTCTTCAATATGCGTGGCTTATCTTGCTACTTTAGAAAGTATTTTGGAACCTGGCAATAGTCTGAGGTAATGAGTCACTGAAATGTAAATTGGATGTATTTTTAATGAAGGTATTTCAAAGCTGCTCTTATGGAACACTGGACGTTTCTGCATGTATTTGAAGCTCTCCTTAGATTTACTGATTTCTCTGTTAGCTATGTTTGAGACATGAGGGTAATGTCTTAATGATGAATTAAGCCAAAATAATTGTAGCCATTCAGATGAAGCTTCATTTTGGAGAGGCTAAAAATGTCAAAATTTCAGGTTACTTTTTACTCTTCTCTATTAAACTGTGAATTAGCTGCTCTATATCTTTTCAATCCTAGGTTCCTCACTTGTTTTTCATAAAGTTGACTTTATAGACAGCCTGCAAGTAGAATGTAATGTGAATTGTTTACATGTATGATAGTCTTAGTTTATTCTCCTTTTTTCTTCCCTTTTTCATATCTTTATTTTTAGCAAAATTTGCAGTGTTTCCCACCTTGTAAGCACAAATATGCGTGTAGATCACAGATCTCTTCAGATATTCCCTGTTCTGGTACACCTGTTGAGCTCATGTTTATTTGCTTCTTCTAAAAAAGTGTTTATTTTCCTACTTTACAGACAGAGAACTTAAGCTTCTGCTGTTTCTTTATTAAATACAACTGAAGAGCAGGCTTATGGTTTCAGATATTAAACTGTGAATGATTGTGTCAAATGGCAACATTTTTCTTGTTAGGAAAGTATTTAATGTTTTTAAACTTTATGATTAGTATTACTCAGTACAGAAAGTCATAAAATCTCGTAATAACTAAGGAGATGAAAGAATGAAAGAGTCAGTGAGAAATTGAAGAGGTATTAAGTGCACGTTAAATTAATTGTGAATATCTAAAGGGAATGGGCATTTCAAACTTTTGATGTTTAACACTGGGGATTTTTCTCTTCCTTTATAAAGCTGCTGGGTTGATTTGTTTCTTTATGGATATCTCAAAGAATTTACTGTTGCTTTATCTCCTTAAAATACATTTTGAACACCAGTTGCAGCTCCTTTGTCAAGGACAGGAATCAGGTGAAAGAGATGTTTACAAATATGGGCAATGAAGCTCTAGCTAAGAAAGTGGGAAAAAAGTAGAATGTTCTCGGAAAGTGTTGAAGTTCTGCAAACTTTTGTGTTGACTTACTGTTCAAAAATGGTTGCTTTTCCTGAACAGCTCAGCAAGTGTCCAGTGCTTTTACACTGGTCAGAGAGATAAGACTAACTGCTTCACCTTCCCTTCTATTGTCTTTTTCTTTTAATACTGTCTCAAGTTGAAGTTGTCTGTATGCAAGTGAAAATCTGTCCTTTTTTAAGTTCACTGTGCTAACTTGTAACCACCAAGTAATGTTGTTCAAGTAATATCAATTTTCTCATTTCAAACACTAGAAAAGGAGGTAATTTTCTGTAAGTTTATAGCTCTGAGTTTTTCCTCGGTGGAGACAAGAATGTCTTGTAACATTTGATTTTTAGCTGATATTACCTTAGGCCTCTATAACATAGAGCACCAAGTAAAATAGAGGTGGTGTTTTTGTTTTTTTTTTTCAACACAGTCAAGAAAATCGTCAAGATAGAAGATGTTTAAATGTATACTTTGTAAAGCACAAAATGTTCTACAGTGTTTCTGTTGGCCTTTGAGACACACAGCAAGACCACAAGTAGTTGATATTGTACATGGTCTGTAGTTTAATTCATGTCTCATGAGACCACAAAGTCTGGTGTTGCTGTCAGTTACCTTCAGTTCCTTTGAGATTAGAGTCTTACAGAATCAGTCCTGATAACTTTTTATGCACTGTCTCTATGCTGCATGCATACAGGGGAGAAAGGAGTAACCAGAGCATGACTATGTGGTCTAGTGTTTGTAGTAACTAGAATCAGTCACCTGAATTTTGCTAAGAGCACTCACTCCTTACTTAAAAGTTATCTTCACCTCAAGCATTGCACCGATTAAAAAGCTGTGCATATTTCAGAAAAAAAAAAAAACAGATACCTGAACATTTACAACATGCATCTTTAATATTCTTGAAGTCTTGGAATAAGCACAACTTACGCTGTTAGTGGGTGTTTAACTTTGCTAGTTCCCAGGTGCAGTGGGCATGTATTACACAACTCTAAATTTAAATAGACTGGAGTCATCCCAAAGAGGACATATGCAGTGGCCACTGGAAACATATTTGGAAACCAAAATGTCTAAGGTATTTCTGACAATAGCATGCATACCAAATGCTTCTGTCATGTGAAAGCAGTTCTTCTGGTATTCCCTCAATTACTGCTTTGCCTGTCTGTCTCCATCCCTGCTTGTAAATCATACTATGAATGAGATTATCTGGATAGTTACCAATCAAAAGTCTAATTATGAATGGAGCAATCTAGATAGGCACTGACTCAAGAAGCTGTGTAATTTGCAAACACCTACACCTTATTGCAGAGAGCTGTTTCAGCTATCTTGAGAAGACTGAACTAGATACTCCCATATGGTACTGTTGCTCTAAAATGCAGCAGTATGTACCATGCATCTTTATTTGAGAAAATGATGCTTATGCATTCTTATTTGATACCATAATTATTTTTGTTTCAAGATAAAAAACAACAACAAAAAAAAAACAACACAAAAAACAACTTGAGTCTAAGTTTCTTATTTAGATAGTATTATTTACCTATGATATTCCTTTAATTTTACCCCAAAAGTCACAACTGCCATATGTGCAGTGCCACAACAAGTTCTAGCATTCAGGTCTCCCATTCTACCCCAATATGATTCATAAACTATAACCCCTTGAAAAAAAAGCCTTTGGTCCAGCAGGAATGATTCCTTAGCAGGAATCATTCACATGTGATGAATAAATTACTAATGCAGTACTACATTAATCAAGCATATTTCATTTGCATGAAGGAGAATAAACGACCTACCCAGCCATGGCATCTTCAGATCTGCGACTCTAAGGAGTAATGCCAACATTATTAACCTCTGGTTATTAAACATACCATGATGTTTTTCCAAAGGGTATGGTTGCTTCATTCACCGTATTTTGACATGTACCCTTGCACTGGCCTTTCAAAATTCCACCTCAACTTTTATTGGGTAAGACATGCTCTGCCTCCTGCCCAAAGCAGCGGTGTTGAAAAATCAAGAGTTCAAGGAGATCTTGAGCTTAAAGCCTTGGCTTGTCACTTAGCTGACAGGTGACCTGAGTGAGTTACATAATCCTGCTGACGTCAGCTTCCTCTTCTGTGAAATGGTGAAAATAATACCTGTCAGGCTCAGAAATCTTTGGAACAAAACAGTTCTAAAGGGAATATAACAGTTTAGAGTGATTAATTTGATTGACTGTCCCTGGGGGTGCTCAGGACCAGAATGGATGGGGCCCTTGGCAACCTGGTCTAGTACCAGACCTGGAGGTTGGTGGCCCTGCCTGTGGCAGGAGGACTGGAACTTGATGATCCGTGGGGTCCCTTCCAACCTAAGCCATTCTGTGACTCAGTCAAGCTACACACTTGCAAGATACTTGTAATTTCACAAATGGAATAAGTTAATGTAGTTGTGGTATTTTATCCTCTGCACTGACCAGGAAATTCAAGCTGTGTCTCTTGAATATAAATGACAGAATTGGTGCTTGTGTGCATCATGTTATATGTGAGTTGGTGGGTCCTTTTTAGCTGTCTTCCCTCAGTAAGCCATGCTGTACAAAATTTATCTCATGTGTAGCATCTATGGTGTGATGGCATAACCACACATGCATGTTTGTACGTGTATTTGTATATTGCCATCAGGGAATATTCTTTGATATTTGTTGTCTCTTTATTTCTGGCCAAACAAAATTGTCACCTGCTCAACTGGCCTTGTGGAGAGATTGCAAAAAGTAAATTCATTTAAAGGTTTTTTTTTGTTTTTTGTTTTTTTTTTTTTTGAAGCACATGAAAATCGAAAATCTGGGATTTGAATCAGGGAGTGCCAATATTTCCAGATAAAACCTGTCTTACATATGTGTTATCTTAGGCAATAACTCTTTGAAGTGAGGGAGGATAACAGAGGATGATGTTTTACTTTATGATTCTCTTTAGAGTAATGAAAAAATGGTGTGAAATAGCTCAATTCATGGCATTTCTAGGCAGCAGTCAGGAGAGGCTGTTTTCAGTACCTCTCAAAAGCCAGGCAGAAAGAGAGCTAGTTCTTCATAGGAGCTGAAGTATTTGGATTCTTTGTCACCGGAGTGTATGGCTTAGCCTTAACAATCAAGGCTTTGAGAAGAGCAGTGCAGACCTTGTGTGGTGACGGTCTCACTGACTTTGGGTGAAGGCACTGCTCAATCACATGTGCTGGACAAAACACTGATCATGAATTCAGTTGAACAAAAAATGTGGTCAGAGAAAATTAAGCTGTTTTTTCTTATATGTGTTATTTAGGAAGACAATGAGTACAGACCAATGTTGCCAATTTTGTGTGTCCTCTGATGCTGTCATGTTGCCTTTTTAAAAAAATTTTTCTGCCTTATGTCCCAGCTTCTGGAATCATGTGATGGTTACCTGACAATCTTACTTTGCATTAGAAGGTATATTTATAAATTGTGGAAAAGAACTGGAACAGGAGTTTCAAAGTAAATGGTTTAAAAGAATAGCAAGCCATGAAAGCTGGAAAATAAGTAAAATTTTTCTGCTTTTATTTTTAAAACCTCTTTGGCCTTCTTTCCTGATATCATTAGGCACTGCCTGTAATACAAAGGTTCGCTAGCACTGGCACTAGAACAGCAGCTCCTCTCTGATGTGTTGAGCTAAATCACTTACGAAAGACTTTTTTTTACTTTAGCTGTTTATTGTTTTAGCTGTTCATCTTTCTTACGTATACTGCTTTGCCCCTTGTTCAAAAGCATGTGTTTTGAGCTGGTCTTTCCTCATGTAAAACTGTGTACAGAAGTTATTCACCTCATTAAAATTAGCATCGGATCTGAGGAACATTTGTAACTGCTCCTACTACCAGAGCTATAATCAGACTTTTATTTCTATAACAACTGCCCAGCCCCTTTCTTTTGCACAGCCTTTGCAGAGGATGCAGGAGCTATGAGAAAGCAGAATGTTTAGCTAGCTGGTCTGCAAACAGTCATCACTCCTCCTGTGTATATTTGCACATACGCATATATACACAGTGATTTCAGGTTTTGATGTAGATGATGGGCAAGATTTCAAGTGTGATTGCATTTTAACTTTTCTGAACTACTGTTTTGTTTTTATATGATGAGTGGAATCCAAAATATTCTATGAAAACTGGCTGGCAGATACTGCTGTTGAATGCATGAAAATCTGAAATGCCCCGTTCTGTGGATCTTCTTTCACAGGCTGACTCCTCTGGGTCAGTTATTCTTAGCCTGGTTATTTTCATCTTATGGCATTACAGGTCTAAGATTAGCCTGTTAGGCGTTATCATGCCATCTGAGTTACCTCCTAATATAACTGTACACCGGAATGATTATTTATAGACAGAGCATTCTGTCATTTTTGCTTTATTTCTGGTAGTTTAAATAAAGAAGAGCAACATTCAAGAAAAACCACAGATTCCTTCCTGCTGCCAAAACAACATGATAGCTGCCTGCAAAGGGGCAAGGATATTGTTTCAAATTTGTGCTTGCAGCAGATCCAACAACCTTTTTATCTCCTCTACTTCTACTAAAAAGAGGTACCTGGGGTAACGCTCTGGTCCCCTGATGAGGTAGCAGGGGGCAGGATTGCTGCCCAGCCATGCAGGGGACAGGCTTGTGGCTGGTGACGAGAACAAGGATATTCAGGATCTATTTTTAGCGACTGGCACTGTCATGCTCCATGTTCAGCATGAACATGTCACATATACACACAGCTCCTCCAAAATGGACCCTTCTCATTTTGTTACATAAAAGCAGTGCCTGCTGTTTAATTAGCCTTCTAAATGCATTTCACGGACATAACAGGAAGCTTTGGCAAAATGACACATTTTTATCAAACCATTCTTCATGGCTGCTTCACAAACATATCTGCTAGAAAACCTTAATCCTAAAGCAGAGTTGTCATTCAAAAACATGGTAAAGCACATTCTCCCCTCAGGAAGTTCACTGGGATCTTAGTGGCTGTAACTAGAAGCAAGTTTTCAGTAACAGTTTGATAAAAAGCAAGACAAATAAGAAAGTGGCGGATTGTCAGCTAAGTATTGGTGCAGCCTTTGAGTATAGTTGAAGGTGGTCATTTCTAAAACAGTGAAATGTTAATAGATTAATGAACTCCATTTTTTCTTTTTCACCTTTCTCCTCTAAATAAGTGTCAGATTTCTCTTTGTGCACATTCTGAATGTGATCAGGATCTGCTTCAAATGTTTCTGGTGTAAAAAGCATGCAAAGGCAGTAGAAGCCTTTATGTGGTTGAAAGATGTGGTGCTAGTTTAACTCACCTGTTGCATAATAAACAGCTCCTTTAGTTTTGTCAGACTTGCAGTTCTGTACGTTACTCTAAAGGTACTCTGGCATTGAATATAATCTGAGCATAGCCAACACATCTGCTTTATTAGCTTTGTGTCTCCTGGTTGCAAACTCCTTCCTGCTTCTGGAGTGTACAAATATGACAGGAGCTCCAAGAATTCAAACCCTTCGTTGATGACTGTGCTTGAAATGCACGATCCTCCGTGCTAGTGGTAACACATTCCTTCTGGTAATGAAACTGAGTATCATCAAAGAGAGACAGAAGAGAGAAAGGAATGAATTCTTTTAAAATGCTATTTTTATAAATCATGTTTTTACAGTGAGAGATGATTGTTCTCTTTTGTGAACCCTGTGGTTGAAGGTGTGTGTGCCACAAGGAGGAATAACAGCTATTCAATTACTGTGAAATCTGGAATGGAATAAAGAGAAAGCTTAATGTTAATTTAATAATTTCCTCCCATTGTTTTGTTCTTAATCCAAATTTCCTTTTTCTGTCTTGGTGCCCAAGGCCAAAACCCTGTTGGCTTTGCAGAGTAACATTTTGAGGAGGAATAGGGAACACAGACTGCTAGTGCTTAGTCTCCTATGGAGTCTTTCTGATGTTTATTCCTCCTATGCAACTGCAGTAAGATGTGCTAGGGATTGCCTTATACTTACCTGTTCACATCACCCTTCCTTGTGGAGAACATGAAGTCTTAGTTCTGTTCATCCATTTGTTTGATCTGTAAATTGACATGACTACTAAACAACATGTATTTTTCCCAACCCTTTTCATGTTTTTTACTATGCATATGAATGAGATAAAACTCCTGGACTGTTCAAATTTTTTTATATTCTTATTTGGTTCTGATTTTGAAATTATGCATAATAGAATTCCCTTATGACGATCGCACCAAGAAATATGAATTAAAACCCCTGTTTTGGGGGGGATTTCATGTTGAGATGAATAGTGACAAAATTAGTATTTTGATGCACATAACAGCATAGGAAATAGCAAAAAGAAAATTATCAGCATGAGTGTTTATATGGATATATCTACTTTCACATGAAGGTATTTATTAAAGGATGTATCAGAATTCTCATCCAAAAAATCCTTGCACAGCAGCTGCTGAAATCTGTTGGGACCTGAATTCAAGAGACCATTTTACCTTGGGAATCCAGTAGATGCTCATCAGCCCATGTTGTGCATATGCTCAGCAGCGTTCCAGGCTCAGAAGACAGATCTACTCATTGCCACGCACATGTCAGGAAGTTTCCATCATTTTATTTGCTGTTACTGATTTTCCTGCAGGATCTAATTCAAAAGAATGAAGTTTTATTCTTTTGTTTCTTTGAAGAATTAATACTACTATCAATTATCATTGAAGGATTTCTGTTGGAAACAATAAGTCTTACCTGTGTTTCTTCAAGTTGTATGAGGGAAGGATTAGCATGAGGTCAAGTGATTTGGTGGAAATATCAAAGAGTGTTATAAATGGAGGAATAGTGAGTGATTATACAGGCACTTCCTATATTAAAATGCTGTTATGAGGGAGGATGGAGAAAGAATGGAGATGCAAGTGAACCATGTAGGAGGTAGAAATGAGGGAGACTGAAGCACATGCTCTGTCAATGAAAGTAGTAGGAAAAATATAGGTGAAAGCAGTTAAGAAAGTAGTCACATTTGGTAGAAATGAGAGAAGCTTCTGTCAAGAAAAAAGAAAAAAAAACTCTAGAAAGAAGACCTGGAGAAATAGCATTGTCTTTAGAATCAGCAAAAGCTATTAAAAACAATGTAGGAGTGCTTTACTCTTGCACATAGTCCCACAATAAGCTAGTATTCAGGGATTTTCCAAACCATCCTAAAGACTGTTTTTCTATTTTTTGGTCTGAGAATGAATAAATTGTTTGGGAGAGGGAGAGGTGTGGGACACAGTCTATTTATGCACATGCTACAGATTCTGTTCCATCCCACCATCTCTAACTCCCATCCCCCAAATACAGCTCAGCTTTCCTACAGAACCTGCAGAGCAATCTCTTCAGTGCTTTGCAGTGAATTACCATTGTCCTGCCACCTGCACCATCCTTATTTTTGCCTTTTCTGGTTGCCCTGATTGGCAGCTTTTTCAGCTCTGTGCATATTTTCTGGTGGTTTTTTTTTTTTTTTTTTTTTTTTTCCCCCACACATTCCAGTGAATATATGGATAATGGGGCAGCTGAAGAATTTACTTGGGAAAGAAGAGAAATTATAGATGGCAACATCAAAGGGCTAAAGGCAAAGAAATAAACAAGGAATGCTAATGTAGATGAATTAAGTAATAATGATGCTGTGAACTAGTAAGGATATAAATACTGGCACAGCTATTTTGTTCAGAAAATAAATGGCCAGAAATGGAAATATTTAGAAAAAAATGCCCTTAAGCTAAAGTTCTGAAATCTCATATAAGAGAGAATGCATCTCTCCTGTCACTGACAATATATAAATTTACATCAGATGTATACATAGATTTATCACTGATCCTACTCCATTTTCCAACTCTAGGATCATTTTAGACTTAGGGGTATAACAAAATTTGGCAAAAATTTTAGAATGTGTTGAGTTTCATGGGTGAGCTTGAATGCATGTCTAAGGCCAAGTGCTCTTCCTCACTCTGCACACTTTGCAGCACAAAAGGTGGACTTTATCTCACAGAGTCTTGCAAGCTGCAAAGGGCTGAAGGCATCAAGAACTTCGGGAGCTGATTCCTAAGGACTCATTTGTATTATTGCCTCTATGAAATACCATTGCTGTATTGCTGTGGATTATCCTTGATGTTGGAGGGGCCACGGAGGGAGGAAGGGAGGAAGCAGAACTTCAGCCATACTTCCATATGAAACTTCTCTCAGCATTTAAAGGACAAGGGCTAACGTTTCACACCTAATTAACACCTTATAAAACTCCGGTTAACTACATAGCACTTTACCATTGAGTAGAATGTACGTTAATACTGTCCCTGTGAATCAGCCCGTACTTCTCATCCGTTAGGCAAATTTCGTGTGTTAGTATGAAAAGAAAAAATCTGGCAAGTGTACATTGCTCATAATCAAGAAGAAACTATCTGTGCTGGCTACAGCAACCTGCAGCAAAAGGAGATGTTATGGAAGCTGTGGCCATCTGCACCCCAAACCACATCAGTGCCAGTTCAGTACCATTTAAACAGTTTGCTCCAGCAAGGCTTACATGGCTTTTGGATGCAATTTCTGCTTCATTCTTTCTTTAATCCTCCCTCTGTGGAGAAAATGTTTTGCCAGACATTCTCCTACTGATACCCCTTATTCTCTTTTATTTTTGTAACCTAAGAATGCTCCTGTAAGCACTTATCCTTCCAAGACAGCCTGGAAATCAGTAGAATTCAAGCTATGGGAGGAAAAATTTCTTTCCTGTGATGCTGCTCTCTAGTTGCTACTTAGAGAAGCATTTGATACCAAGATCTACGTAAGCCAAAACCATACAATATCTCTAAATGATGCTGGCATGCTAGCAAGCATAGGTCAGAAGGACCTTAGAGTTGTTGCGGTTTTTGCTGTTCATTTCTTACTGAATATAATTTTGAGTTTGATGCACAGTTTGATTCTCGTGCCTGTTGCTGTACTGTTTGTAGCTCAGCTGCACTGCATCTTTTGGATCAGAACTCTTCAAAATGATTTTAATCTTCACAGTCACACCTAAGGTACGCAGTCTGAAAGCAGATTTCATTGCTGCTGCTGTGAAGGTCTGTGATCCTGTACTGGGGACAGCCACAGATTGTCATAGGTGGGATAACAGAGTGTAACCCAGGGATTAATAACATTCAGGTAGGAAATAATGTCTTGTGTCCAGCTGTCAGAACTTAGTATTAGAACTGATTGTCTAAAATATCAGTAGAGAAAAGAAAACTCAGCTTTCTTGTTAGATAACATTTTCAGCTGTTTGAACTTTGTGATTGTAAATGCAATTATAACATCATTCCGGAAGACAGTAGTTAGTTTTTGAAAAAGAGAAAGGCTGCATAGATTAATCTTACATTTCTTCACTAAATCTACTTTATTATTATCTAATCCTTACTTGCACTCCCCGGAAGGCCCATAGTTATGCAAATATGCTCGTTTATAATGTGGTTTTCCTCTTTCAGTACAGATGGATGGATGCTAAAGTAGATATAAATAGTAGTGTTCCATGCAAAGAAAAAGAAAAAAGAAAAAAAGAAAAAAAACATAGAAGTGCAAATCAGAAGTGCAAATCAGACTCTTTCTTCTTGTGGAAGTCTTAATCATTTTAAATCCAATTACCTTTTCCTGTTTCTGACTTGGCTCTCTTTGAGATAGGATAACCAAACTGGAATATTCCTGATGACAAAGCCTCATTGAGCAATACAAAAACTTACATTTATCCTAGTTTCTGTACCTCCTGTTTTCAGTTTTGAATCTTGATTTATATTGACTTCATGTTTCTGCCAAGCTGCCTACAGTGACAGCCATCTATTTTGGAGGTTATATTAAGGTTAATAAAGTAGTTCTAAGGTATATTCCGCTCATTCCTCCCAACAGAAATTACTGTGCACATCTGAAAGAATGAACAAACTCTTTTATTTTGCTTCTCAATCACAACGGTTTATAAGGACCTCTGGCATTCCTCAGAGCCTTCCACGAAATATCCTAAAGAGATTTGTGCCATCTGCAGTTTTAACCCCATCAATCTTTTTTCCATTATTGTTCTTTCCAGACCTCTATTAAAAGGGCAATTACTGTTACCTCACTGCACTATCAACCTTCTCCTAATGCAAAAAGAGTATTTATTTTCCTTCTGCTTTTTATCTTTGAAACTGTTTCTGATCATCAAGAGACTTCTTGTAGCTTCATGCAAAGCCCAGAGAAGCTAGCAGATCAAAAAATCCTGTGGCAGACCTTATGAGGGACATTTTGAAAGCCCATTTAAGTCTGTGGAACATATCCTTAACTGGTTCCAAGTGTCACAGCCCCAGTGAAGATTGGGCCATTTTTTTTGATCCCCATTTTGTTAACCCTTTGAAAGAATTTGTTATCCTTTCAAGTCTCAAAATATGCATGCAATTAAAATTCACAGCTTGTAACTGCATCCTACATAGTCAGCCTGCATCAGACTTGATTTGTTCCCTGAATGTCTGTGAGATTAAAATTTAAACAAAAATTGGCTCTGTTGTTGCTATTAAAAGAGGATATACTCTCTGAGAGAACATATGGCAAAAGAATATCCCTTTCTTCTTTTGAAATTGTATACATTGCTCTCTTTTGGCTAAAATAATTTTTGCTCTGTTTTGTGAAATTAATCAGTAAACTCAGACAAAGCATGTGAAATTGTAAATTCAGCACAACTTGTTTTAAAAATAAGAGATGAAAGCAATTAGAATAGTTTATGTATTTCAACCTGAGCTAATGTGTTCACAATTATAGTGATGTAAGATCATATTTAAAAGGAACAAAAGATTTTGGCTCCACCACTCATTTACAATGCGTGTAGTTGCAGTCCAAAGAATTTAAAACGAAGAGAAAATATAAAGATTACAATTCTGGTACAAATAGTAGAGGATAAAACATATGAGGAGGGATTAAGGGAGCTATATTTATAGTCTATAAAAGGGAGAGCTCGAGGGACATGGGCACAAGCTATAAATAACTTCAAGGTAACAGTATAAATGAAGGAAGGGAATTATTTGTTCTCAAAAGATGGTAAAACATGGAATAATAGCCTGAAGCAAAGAAAAGGAAGTTTAAGTTACGTGTTACAGTATTTTCTAGCTGTAAGAGCTGTTGCTAGCAGAGACGTAAATAACTAAGGTAGGAGGAGGCTGAAGCATTACCCAAAGGACCAACTGCAGCTATTTGGCTACAGCTTAAAATTACTTGTAGATGGAGTTGTGATGTAGATAACAAAATTCACAGTGTTATACTTAGTGGTGCAAACATCTTTTTTTAACCTGTTGTATTTCCTAATGCCCTCACCTCAGGGTTCTTCAAAGAAGTGATGCACTTATGTTTGTCTGTGTGTAGCAGAAAGATAAATCAACTGGATAAAGGTGAAAAATTGTACAGAGATGTTTGTACCTTTACAAGTGACGCGGCACTTTCCAGTAGATGAATGATTTTTCAAGTACTAGTGCTTTTCACTTACTGTGACAGCAATGTGATAAAATGTTGCTTTATGACAATGCAAATGTTGCAGCATGGAAGCAATCTGACAACTGTATTGTTTGCATTTGCCCAGTATGTAATTTATTAGGCAGTGATAGTTTGGAGAGACTTTCTTCTGGCTTTAGTTTTTATAAGCAACATCTGTAGTAAATATTGTTCCAGTTAATATTGACCAAATCATGTAAAACTGGCTTGTGTGGCTTTGAGGAGTGTATGTATATTTAAACAGGGAAAAGAAAGTAATTAATACTCATTTCTGCCCAAAATTTCATGCTCATTAGCTTTGTTCACTCCAGTCTCATCATAACTCTCCACTCAGAGGCTTTTGGACACACCTGAGCCTGAGATTTCTAACCAGGAGTGGATTCAATCCATTGTATAAATAGCTCAGAATATGAGCCTTTAATCTCTCAGCTGTTTGCACCATGTTTAGTTAGTATTTGGTTCTTTTCTGTACCCATTTTTTCGATATCACTTAGCTTTTCATTTTTTCAGCTTTTAAAAATCTCTCTGAATAAAATAATTAAAAATATTGTATCATGTGGGTAATACAGAAAAATGAAAATACAGTAGTGCAGTAGTGGAGGGCAGTGGTGGTAGAAATTTGAATTTATGCTTGCCACCTGTTTTTTCATCCCTTCTTTGGGTACACTCTCAAAGCCATGTTTCCTCTTCCATCAGATCGCAACTCTGGAAGAATATATTTTTCTCAGTCAGTGGGCCCCTTTTGGAACAAGGAGTGCCCCCCAAGGCAGGCAGTTAGGGGATGTGCTGTTGAAATAAACTGAATACCTCTAGCCCTCCTGGGTTTGAGGTAAGGTCTTAGAAGCGTGCTGTTGCAGTTTTGGAAATCAGCAATAACTGCCTATCATCCCTGGCTACCTCTTGGAGTAACTTGCCTCATTTCACTTCACTGACTTAAAATTTTAATTCTTGATATCCAAATATTGACTATTTACTGAGTATTGCTAATTTCACTCAGAAGAAACAAGTGCAGTTTGGGAAAGCTCCAGCCTTTAGGAGATTTGACTACTAGGAAATCTGAGTTCAAGTTTAATTTATGTAAATGTTATGTTTGCAGCTGTATGCTTGTGTCCTATATAAACCATAGTATTTCTTATTTCCTGCTACTTCACCTAACTTGCTACAACCTTTGCTTCTGCTTTTCATGTCTCTTCTTGGGATGACCCATCTAGAATATACCAAAGCTTACTTACTGCTGTCCTTCGACTTCTTAGCTTTGGCAGAAAAAGCTGAGGATGTCAAACAACTTAGTGGCTACACTGTTGTCTCTGTACACACAAATGGACTCTGTGGAAATGTTCATAATCTGGTTTGGGATTCTTTGGCCTGGAGGATATCATATATGTGTAAAATGTATATATGTTAGATATAAGACCCCTACGCATTAAAAGAAAACAGAAAACCTTGTGGCATGCTGGAAATTCAAATCACCTAAATTTAATCTAAATCATTAAGTGTTAATTTCCCAGGAATAATAAGCTGGTATTTGCATGTTTACTGTGACTTTTTAGATCAAAGAATAAAAACAAAATCCTGCACTCGTGAAGTTTTCAATAAGTGAAAAAGGAGTAAGATAAAATGTCGAGGTATTTGGCATGGATAGTGGCACATTTCAGTGCTTAATGGCTGTTATTTTCTGAAAGAGCTGTCCATAAATATTTTCATGTATTTTTCTGCCAAGAGGCAATCTGTCTTCCCCTGTAAAAGTCCTTATCACTTTGTTTATTCATTTCACCTTCCTGACTGACAGTATCCTTGTTTCACATCGACCTTTCCCAAAGTTAAAGAAGTGCAAGTCAACTTTTTCTTAATTTTTATTTCTATTGGCATTTTTCCTTGTTCTTTTTCTATTCATGCAAAGCTATGCATTTCATAATAACATCTTTGGGAAGCTAGGACTCTGTCTTGGTGCTATGAAACCAGTCCTCATGGGGGGGATATCAGTAACCCAAAGAAGCTGCAAAAACTTTAGAAAACTATGTAGAATCTGCGGACCAATTCCAACACGCTTCATTTCATGCCTTTGTATCTAAATAATGAAAGATGTTGATCAGTTATTCACAGTGATATGAATAGATATACAGCTGGTCCAAACTCTTACAAATTACTGCTTTTCCAGAATTAGTGATCTTAAGTTATGTCTGTTGGCTACTGGTCAAGTCTGGGATTAAATTGCCATCTTCTTTAAGTTGCCTGCGTTTATACAAAGAAAAATATACAGGAGAAAGTTACCCTCTGATTTGAAATTTAATTTGCTTGAACATAGGGTAAAAGTAAATGTGCCTCTGTGAAGGTTTATGTACTTTCACTGACTTTAAAAGAAAAGCATAAAATTTAGTATTATTCTTACTTGTTCTAGAAAGAAGAAAATCATATGAAAATGTTTTTCAGTCTCTCGGGCAATATTTTTTTGGTAGAACTGAGGCCTGCTTCAGGGCTGCCATGCCTGATTGAGCCTGAAGCCTGTGAAAAACTCTATATTCTTACACATCTTTTGGCACCTATGTCTATACTGTAGCTATTACTGCTTGAGAAGTAAAGAAATTATATAGGCTCTTAGGCTATGCTGAGCTCCCTGCTGCTGAAGTTACTTTGCCACAGGTAAGCTGAGAGGTAAATGAAAGCTATTGTCCCTGTTTTATTACTATGCAGTTATCATGCTATTGGGAAGAGCCCAAGGCTCATTGTGGCATAAGGGCCACAATTTTTTTTAGATTTTTAATTTGTAAGTAAATTCTTAATGAGTAAGGTTATGAATAAAGTAGTTCTGCCTAGTTAGTACTGCATATTTAGAGACCCATAAATTCCTCATCAATCTGAAGTGCTATGTACTGTATGTGGACCTCACTCCATAATTCTGTTGTATAGATCACCTTTTGTTGACTGATTCTGAAAATGTCAGGTCAAGAAAAGTTCATCTAAAGGTGAAATTTAAAGACTATATGAGCAATATGTAGTAATTGCATGCTAAGAATGATTGCAATTACAATAGTAAAATGATGAAGTCCTGTACTTTCTGCTTTCATAGAAAAAGCCATCAGATCTTTGCTTGAACAGAAAATAGTAGTCCTAAGTGATGAAATTTTCTTCCTTAAAAGAGGCTTTATCTCTGCTGCAACTCATAACGGAAAAGCTTTTATTAAAAGATCTGATTTACATGTACTGAGGTCAGTAGCAACTTCCAAAAACTTTGATGTATGTTGTTTTAGATACTGCACTAAAATGTACTGATTCTGTAGAAATCTATTTATACCTTGTGGGAGTAATAACATTTAAAATTCATAATAAAGTAATATTGGTCAATTTGTGATAAATATTAATAAATAAATATGGAATTTTCTGGGTGTCATTGCTGACTTGGTTGAATGTCCGTTGTCCTCTTAAACTGATTTTAGTCTTTGAAAAGTCTGTGTAAAAGTTATATCCCTTTAACCAGAAACATATTTTGAGGAAGTACATCTGGTAGGGAAAGAAATGAGTTTCTACTTTCATGGTTACAAAGAACTTGTAGGTGAATTTATTTGATTATTTAGAAAACAGCAGGACTCAGTTTTATGTGGTGCCTTAAATCGGGTGGACAAGCTGTCAGTCACCTGGAATCACGTTGCCCAAGCTTTTCAACAACAATGGGAAAATGTGATTTAGGACAGCAAGGTGGCAACATTACCAGATGCCATGAGTTACATCTGTTAAGTTCTATTTTTAGCCATCTGTTAATAGCAAATAACTGATAAGTCTTCTTTCATCATCAATAACTCTTTCATTCTTACAGCTGAGGATGTATCAGTGTGTTGTTTTGCTATGTGAATGAAAGCCACTCATTTGTACCGGATTAGAACAGAATAGCATTGTAGACATGGTCAAAAATGATGAGGTTGACTTGTAAACAATCTGAGATTTTCATACTAGTGTGACATGCTACTAACATTTATGATTTAGAATGACAGTAAATATTTATGAGACTTTTAAAGGTGTCATTCAGCTGTCTGCTAAAATATGATTTTGCCTCACTCTCATTATTGTTGGGCAAAACATTTCAACCATTCTTGAGAAAAGGACTGAACAGAAATAAACTATTCTGCCCTTGAAAAGTTCCATCAGTCTTCCCTATTCTACAATGAGAAATTCTGTTGCTTTCTGTGCCTTAAATCAGGAACTTGGCATATGATATTTGTAGCTGAAAGGCAACTTTGTGCAAATCTATTTTTGTTGGCCAAATTTAAATTGCAGATCAAGTTTTACTGTTGTATTCCTGATAAAATGTCCAAGTATTCTGTCTCCAGTTAACATGTTGTGTTCTTGTCCTTTTTACTGATCTTTTTGCTTACTCATCACTGGGCAGCTAAAAGCAGCCCGCATCCAAGTGCGGGTACTTGAGTGAAGGCAGGAGTCTGGTCTACCCTGAACCCATTCTTTCTCCATCTGTAGATGTGGTAGGGAGTAGATTTTGATGAAGGAGCAGTTGGAAACCAGAAGCATCAGAGAAAGGAGGGGGGAAAAACAAATGGTGAGTAGGGAGGAAATAACTGATCAGCCAAGGAGCCAGGGCAAAGTGGGAACAGTGAGACTGACTGAGCGGTGGGAGCAGGAACATTTAGGAAGGAGATAGTAAAGAGTGAATGGAGAACCTGAGAAGGGATAATAGGGCAGGAGGCCAATAGGAATGGGGAGTGCATCACATTTTCTTTCTACTGGGCCTATGCTTTATCTATGTCCAGAATGAATGAAAGACAAATTCTATAAATTCATTGTTCTGTGCCTGCCCAACTGCAGGCATTATAAAATTCAACCCATTTGTATCCTACTCAGCATGCAGTATTATTGATTTCTTCAGGATGTCACCTTATGCAACTTTCTTTACATATTAATATAGTCACATGATAACTTTTGTGAAATGTGTGAGCTGTGTGCTATGGATGGGAACTAGAGCACAGAGCATAAAAAATACCAAATGTCTATGAATTCCTAGTGCCCTCTTTGAACAGATAAGGGCTTGAGGTTTCAGCCCTTACTTTATATGCTATTATTTAAGGCAGAACATGGGGACTTAAAATGTTGTGAGTAAAATTCTATTGCTATAGTCAATTAACATAAAAAATGTTGAAACAGTCTTCAAAAAGTCAAACTTTTATGTGAGGCAAAAGATGATTTATCTAAATCCAGGGTGAAGTGAGATTCACTACAGGAATAATTAGCTGAACCTTCCACTCTGCTTCATGAATATGTTAGATATGGTTTCTGGGAGTTGTAACATTTTCTTCCAGCATATCATTTCTTTGAATTTTACTGAAGCCTGATTAGGTAAGACTTGCCTATAGCAATAAGTAGCTGATACAAAACAAGTACATAGGATAATATTTCTAAGAAATGCTATGTATTCTTTTTGGACTGTCTTTAGTGGCTCTTCTTTGTTTCCAGTTGCTTTTCTACAACTTGTGAGTCATTATTTTATTGGTTCACTCTTAACAATTTCAGAAAAAATCTAGAAACAAATATTATCCTTCTTTATTAATTAACATCTTTTCCATTGTTTTGCATAAATTTTGGATATATTCTTGAAACGTTTATTTCACATTTAATGCCATCATTATCTGTAAAAAGCAATAAAAGGACTTAAAAACTCTTCTTCAAGGCTATAAAGATTGCAAAATTGGGATCTAGGGGTATGGCAAAATAAAGTTACTTGTGCAGGAGGTTATAAGTCAAATAGTTATTCTAGAGAAAACTTAGAGATTGTAAAAAGGAGTGAAATCATTTATTATGGTTTGCCATTTAGGAAACACTTTTCACTTTCATTAAAATGTCTTTGAATGTACATAGTGACCATAGGCTTATTTCAAATCTGGTACCTAAAGGTGACAGAAACTTGTTCTTTACAGTGTTTTGGGCAGTGACCATGGAACCACAGAACTTCAGTATCCTCGTGGCACTTCTCAGTGCCTTATTAAGTTAGGACAGCTCTGGAAAGCAGCAGGTTAAGTGCTAAATCTCACCAGCTGACTCCAATAACCTGACAGAGCTGTAAGGAACAAGGTAATTCTGATATGGAATGAGGAAGGAAGGAAATGGGGAAGAGGAAGGTGAAATCTCCAAACATTAACGAGGAAATTATTTACTGTCAGCTTCTCACCAAGTAATCAGTATGGTTTCAGGTGCAAACTTGATTGTGTTCTAAATCATACCAGGTTCATGTTGCTAATAGCCAGGAAAACTGAACAACAGTGGCTCACTACTGGTATCATCATTGCAGTACTGACAGGCGGAAGAATTTTTTTTATTTTTATTTTTTATTTTTTTAGTTAATTATTTAGCAATTTTTTGCATTTTAAACAGAGAATAGTGATACTGTTTGTACATCTTATTTGGAATCCCTGGCTAAAGAAATCTGAACGCTCTTGATATTTTCCTCTTACACAGTGTTCTTTTACAGTGAAGGATTCTACAGGAGCTCAGAAGGCCTTGATGCTCCTCTGAAATATGCCAAACTGACATCTTATTGCTCATCTTTCCCTGAGCTGTGTGCTGAGGCTGGGCTTTAGAGCAGCCAGCACACTGCATGTGTATATGCGAAGGTATTGAGGAGGAGTAAGGATAAAGACAGATGCATTCTAATTTTGTTTCTTTTGAAATACTTCTGCTCTGTGTCCTTGCTTTCTGTTTAGGAAGCACAACTGGCCAATTTTTCTTTGCCTTCTGTAATTATCTTCTCATGCAGAACATTGAGGCTTTGGTCTTATACATCACTTACCTGGAGGGAGGAATGTGCCCCTTTGAATAAGCTTGAGTCAGTGGAAACTCAATTAAATGTTTGTTATTGGTAATGCTCAGGTCAGGGACTGCTGATTCCATTTGCTTAGTAGCAGAACTTTATCTGATGTGGTCACTGTTCAGAGCTGCTGCACGTTCTGAATTAAAATGAGCCATGCAGTGAACTTACTGGATTAAATTTGCTCCTGCCAATTCTGTGCTCAAGTACTATAATTTTTAACCAAATGTAGTTTTTTTATTAACCAAATATATCATTTGCTGAGATGTGAGTGAGCCTTGGCTCTTTCTTTGTATTCCATCCTTAAAGCATATGTACTGACATAGGGATTCCCATAATAGGAATGTGATAAGAATGGCTATTGCATATAAAAAGCCTGGAACAAATATAATAGGCAAGCACATATCTAAATTAAGTACAGAGATAAGTAATTTTGCAATCCGTGTGCTAAATTGCCTTCCTGATACTTGGACTAACTTCTGAAGGATATCTCATAGCTTTACATAGGCCAGATTCATTTATGGAGCATGCTACACTTTTAAAGTAGAGTTAACGTACTGATGTATATCTTATTTAGCAATCTGGAGTTGGAACCATTCATGATTTGTGGAATTCCTTCATAACTTTGTACCTGTAGTCATTACATTTAAAATTTTTCATTTTGTAAACTCCTGATTTGTGTAGTTTAAAAGAAGTATTTGAACTGTGAGCACCGATTTGAACTCATAACATGAACTGCAGTGATGATTCCTTATAGTGTCCACAGCTTCTGAGCTCCAAAGGAAGGGGAAGGGAAACAGAGTACAGGAAGCTCAATTTTTCTGTTTTCCCTCTCTTCCATGTTCAGGTGATCTCCTACCAGGGACATAATCTAGTTATTAGTCTAATGCTTTATGGACAGGCAGTACTATGAATTAATAACAACTGCAACAATAGTAATAGTGGTAATAATGCATTTCAGCTGTGTTCCTTCACTCAGTGGTAATAAGCCATAGATATGAAAGCTAGATAGAAAGGAAAAAAGCATAGTTGGATTCCCACTGGGAAGTCTTTTTCCAGAGTAGTATTTTATTCCTGGAGCACTAAGCAGTTCTCGTTAGCATAAGTTTTTTTCTGTGTAGTTTTAATGTATGGTGCAGAATGGAAAGGGAGCATGAAAAATATCAAAGATAAGAATAGAAAACAAGATTTTGTAGATAGATTACATTATAGGAAGAAAAGGAACAGGGGAAAAATAGCAAAGGGGAAGTGGATAAAGAAAATAATGCAGTGTGGATGGAGATAAAGATTAACACTGAGCTCTTGTGATGATTGTGTGAAATCATCAAATGAGCAGGAATGATATTCCATTGGGTTCCGTAAAGCAGGTGGGCAACAAAGAGTTAATTAAGTCACAGTCTGGCAATAGAAAATCAAATGTGAGATGACATTTTAGCTGTGAGGCCCACTTTAGGCTGTTGAAAAGTAGTGGAGTACTAACCATGTTCTATTTTTTCCACAGCCTCAAGAAAACCTCATGGCTGCAGTGTCACTGCTAATTTGCTTTTATGTTTCATCACACGTTCATTTTCTAAAGCTCATTTTATGTTTTCTTAAAGCTTTTGTTAGATGTCTTTACATTTTAAAGGTAGATAGCCTTGAAGGGTGGTTGCCCCTTCTTTACACTAAGGGTATCACAGCTTACAGCATGATTAAGTGCCTTAGCAGAATTAGGAGCAGTCTGCCTCAGTAGAATGAATTCTATAAATTACTGGGATTTTACTGAAACAAATGCCACTAACAGAGCTGAAGAGCTAAATGGAAACACATGGTCTGAGCTTCTCTTACGTAGTTTGAGGGGATATATTTGTTATGTTACGTCTTCTCTTTCATTTAGATACAAGATTGCTTTTCCTTATCCATTTAAAAATGAATGAGAGAGAGAAGGAAGCCTATATTGTTTCTGCAAGGACAGCTTATAAACAGATTATCAAAACAAACATTTGTGCCGCTCTTCATTCCATGAATAGAGGGCTATCTGATAGTAGTCAGCGTGGTGCATCTCGTAGAGAACTTGAATTTAATACTGGTGTCAGGCTTTATGTAAGGAGATAGCCTATAAAGCTGCAGCCCTGCTTTGCTGTGTCGACATGTCTGGAGCTCAGAATAAAATGGAGTTTCCTGCTCTAGCTATAACTTGGTCTTAAAATAACCTGAAGAAATTATAGTTCTGATTACAGAGAAAGTGAAGGACTTAGAACATTCTCCTAATAAAGCCACAGGATGACACAAGGCTTAGTCATCTGTAGTCTGTCTGTAATAAGCATTTCAGAGAGGGAAACAAGCCTTTGAAATTGGATAATTTGATTTGCAATCAGGTCTAATTATTTTAAGAACATAGAAAACCTTTGTTTTTCTGGCAAAAATAATCATCTGGAATCCAATTAGAGGAGCACAAACTATTTTAAATATAATGGATGCCACACAGCATCCGTAGGAAAACTGATGTCTCGAGGGAGAGAGCTATGTTTGAAATAAACTCCACCTCTCATTTTTCTTATTGCCATTTCTGTGAAAAAACAGTTGTGCTCAGAAGTTACATCACCATAAAGGATAAATAAAATGTTTGTGACTGAAAGTATATCCTAAACCAATCTCTGACAGTAATTTAAAAGTCCTAGGGAAGTCTTTCTATCATCTTCTGAATATTGTGGAACAATACTGTAGCAGAAAATTCAAGAGAGTAGATAACACCAGAAAAAAAACATGGCCATCCTTGTAAAAAATGCAGAGAGCAGCACCAATGAATTGAAAAGAGTTGTATAATGCATATAGGGTAACTATTGTTTTCTCAAGGTCCTTTGTCTCTTCTCTGCAGTTTCTTTTCGCATGATAGAATTTTGGTAATTTTTTTTACTTTATTAGTAGTATTTAAAGGCTCTGTCTTTTAGCATATTGAGCTTATAGATGAGCATAAATAATGTGGAGAAAGTAGCTAATGAAGTGATCAACTGATACTCCTCTTTTAGATTCACTGTGGAAGAATGCCAGTGCTACTTTGTGCCCATATAAGAATCAGATTGTATTCAGTGTAAGCCTAAAGATTGTTGCCTATATAGGTTTTCTGGAGAGGATCCAAAGGCATACTATATTATTTACATAGTGAATAAGCTTTCCTTGTTTGCTCCACTAAATATGGGTAATTACCAGTCTCTTTAGTCTATTCTCTATAAATGACACAGATGTCCAGACAACATATTTATAATTTCACCCCATCTGTGCTAATTTTTCTATAAATGTCCTTTTAGTGCAGTAATCATCCTGTTTATCAACAGTATCCTCAGTGTTGAGTAACATATGAAGATGTGTCTCATATTCAGCCCTCATTAAAACAAAACATTTCCACCCCCGAACCTGGTGTCAAGGCCCTGTGGAAATAGTCAGGAGCATCTTGGTAGTTTTTGCTCCAGCTTTTTCTGGGGTCTGCTTTCCTCAGCCCGAGATATCTGAGGCTAATACTGGTGCTGCAGGGTGATAGGCAACAAATCCCTCCAGCTTCAAGGTGTTACGCAGCTACTTGTGTCTGGCTATCCAGAAAGAAAGAAAAAACTCTCAGAAATAGATACGTATTTCTCCTGAAATAAGATTTTTGCTTTAGAACACCTCTGCTCTACATGCTGTTGCATGGAGCAAGATGACCTAGTAGAGTGTTGTTTGTGCTTTGTTTGTTTGTTTATTTGTTTTAAATCCTCACATTGTGACCCAACTTTGCATGACACCAATAGGAAAAGAGCATAGTGTATGGGGAACACTCCGCGGTCATTCATTTGCACTGTGCTGTAGGTGGTTGGGTTTCCCCTCATCTCTCAAAAAGGTCAGCTCACACCTGCAGAGGCAAGCTCATGTTAGAATAGATTTGGTACTTTTTGAGGCCTGCTTACATAAAATGGGTCACATTTGTTAACCTTTCTCAGACCCACCAATAAAGATGCTATATATGCTATAATTCTTAGGAAATTTCTTAGGAAATTAATTAATAAAAATTCAGAGAAAATGTATTTATAAATGAAAAAAACTTGGTCATGTATAATTCTCCCCCCCAATCCCCCTCCCCCTCCAAAAAAAAAAAAAAAAATAATAAAAAAAAAATTACTGAAAGCCACTGCTGTACTTTACAGTTTAATGACCTGGAAAAAAACTATTTCCAGAAACACGGCCATTTTAAATGATAGGGGAAAAAGTAAATAATCCAGAATCATAAAAAAGCTAGGTATTTACAGTCCAAACCCCAAAACCTTTTCTGTTAAATTAGCAAAAGCAATTGAGAAGATAGGGTCAAGACCTCCAAGCTCAGTATTATTTAGGAGCAAAATATTACAGCCCTGGAAATTCTAAATAGGGTAGAGTTTAAAATAGAAACAGTTTTATCAAAATCACAGGCTTCTGAATGCCCTCTTGCTTAAAAATGCATTGTAGGACTTGAAAGCAGTATTAACACACACTTTTCAAGAGAAATAGCATCAAGTGTTTTAAAGTAAATTGCATCTGTTTCTGCAGCTTTTATGTTATTGGATCGATTACGTATGAAGTACATTCACTGACACTAACTCCTCTTTCCTTAGAAAAGAATAAATTGTATTTGATAGTGTTGTTTGGGCTGGTAAAAGTTGTCTGCACATAAATGAGGAAGGAATTAAACTGCTGCCATTTTTCCAGTTTTGAAATGAATATTGTGCTGCATGTTTCCAGTGTAATCTGAGCTTTCACTAAAGAGTTGTAACTACACCAACTTGTAATTGTCCCCAGGGAAATGGAAGATTGTAGGAATTTCTTTTCTATATGTAAGCATGTAGCATGTAGGTATCCATTTTCTGTATTCACCTTGGGTATGTGCATGCTGGTTTTTACACGCCAGTAAGATCTGTGGCTTCTGCTCTATGCGAACACTAGAATTGTAAAATATTGCTGGAAGGGTAAAGCTGATTCTTCCTATTGTATATAAAAAAAATCCTTTCTATCAGAAAGTTTTTTGGCCCACAACAGGGTCAGAGGAAATTAAAGTAGCCTTTCATTCTGTGCTAGAGGAACTTCCTCTGAAGTTTCAGTCTACCAGACTAGCACACTATATTCAGCAGCAGGGATGCCTTCAATTAACTGTATCAGTTCTATTTGTAGTACAAAGGATATGAACGGCCTACATAGCTTAAAAGAAAGGAGGCTAAACAGAACTTAAAGAGATACGCAGCATATACCATGCTGAAAGGAAAGCAATACCAGTCAGCAGTTTGACATCATAACTAATGCAGAGGATTGGACTAAATTTATACAGGTGTGCTGTCTAGTCAATAAGGCATCCAGGAAGAATTTCTGTAGGAGAGGTTGCTTAGAATGTAAAACACTGCTGAGAATGGTGAAAGAAGTGAGCAACGCAAATGAGTCTAAGGCAGAATTAACCAGTTTATTTTAGAGGAATTCCTGATTAGCTCAGAGGACTGGTCATCATCTTCAGATTCTTGTGTCTAGAGGGTTTGAATTTAACTAGATTGTTGATGCCAGACAAAATATATTGTCCTTGTTATTGAGCTCAGTAAAATGGCTCTCCAATGTTTTTGAAAAAATCCAGAACGTGCAGTTGACACATTAAAAAAAAAAAAAAAAAAAAAAAAAAAAAAAGAAGTGTAGCAACATGGTGATATACCTCCTGTAGACTCACTCAGTCTATTTTACAAGAAGACTGGCAAAGAGAAGAGCATGGGGAATATTTTCCTTGCCTCTTTCAGTTAGTATATTTTGACTGTAATATGGCAGAGGAGTGAGATAAAAATTAAGCTTTAAATAAAAGGAAAAATAATGAAGGTTGTATTTAATCATCATTAGAATTTGTTGATGAAACCCCTGTACTTTTCTGTATCTGGATCTGATCACTCCAGGATGCATTGTTTTGCAAGGCTGAATTGCTAAAGAATGAGTTGCATGAGATGCATCCATCAGACTGAAGGGATGGAATCACCATACCAGCCAGATTATTTACACAGTCTCCATTTTAGCAATCAGTTTGCCTATCTCCTTTACATACACAGTTATTTACAGGTAGTAGAATAGATGAGACTTAATGAAGTCTGCTATTCAGAAAGCCTGGACTGTTCCACTGTGAACCAGCAGAACTGCCTTTTCTATTCTGGTCAAAGAAGAGAGGAATAGATTTGACTTCCAGTACCTTTCAAAATCTCCTTGAAAGAATCTCTTGAGTTTGAGACTATGAGGGCCTCTGTCCCTTTTTGTATCCAGAGTGATTTCAGAACAAGGTTGCTGAGATTCAAGTGGCATTAATACTTTGGGTACTAACTGTACTTGGTGTTAGAATGACATCTAGCTTTCTTAAGAACATAACAGATGCAGTTTTTTCATGATTTAATGGCGTTTGCTGATTGTAAATGTAGGTGTGAAAGACAAATATTTTCATTGGTCACTATGCCCCAGGAGTTCCAAAGAATAAAAAGGAAAGCTGATTCAGAAAGCAGTTGAAAGGCTGGCATTTAGTCAAAGTACAAAGAGGACTGTAGCACACAAGCTCTGAATTCACTTATGATTGTTAGGAAATAACACAGCAGCGCCAGTGATTTCACAGTCCCTTTTACAGTGCTGGGAAGTGCAGAGATTGTGAATTCTGGTTTTATTTTATCTAGTGAAATGTTAAAGGTGGCACAGATTGGCAAGGTTTCCATTTCAGTCAGCAGAGCTGACTGTTATCTGGCTTGAGGCAACTAGGCATTCACTGGTGTCATTAGTTAAGACAAATGATAAATATGCCTTAATTTTTATGTGTATTCAGTAATTGAGTAAAGGAGAGTTTCACTCCAGGGAAGAACAGGCCAAGATCAAACTAACTGTCTTCAGAAAAAATAAAATATTTAGGATTTCTCTTAAGTTAGATTAATATGACTATATTTAAAATAATTTTACTTAGGAAATTTGTGAAGTGTATTCCATGCCTAGTAGTGTGAAGGAAAGCCCAACATACTGTCTCTCCTAGGTAGGCAAACTCTCTCACTAAATTCTATTTGTAGGAGACGGTTACTCATTTCAACTAAGACAGTATTCTTCAGTGGATTTTGTAGGATTGAAGAGTAAAGGGCTCCCCCCAAATTTTTGTTTTTCATGATATCTCCAGTCTGTAGAACTGCAGGACTTCCTCCCAGTGGGAAGAGGAAGGATTTACCAATATCTGCTGAAAAGCTTTCTCCCACTTGTGAACATCTTGCAATGAGAAGGACTGATGCTGCTAACTTTCAGCTGATATAGGCCAACCCTAAAGATGTATGCCAGCTAAATTCTCACTAGAAAAATGAGAACTTGGCATCCTAACTGCCAAGCATTTCATTCTTAGAAACAGGATTGTGTGAGAAGATTTCATAACTTCAAGTGCCTTGTATCAACTGATATATCCACAGAGAGCCTATCTGTTTTTAAGTGCAGCATTGCTTCACTTGCATTACAAGTGGAATCCTCCATATTTTTTGTGTTAATGCTTGCTTTTCGAAGAATAAAATCAGCTTAGGATTTTTGAAGGATTTAGTTATCTTTCTAATTAGATTCAAAATAAATTATTTATAAATGGAGAACGCACACAGAGATTTCAAACATATTTGATTGTTTCTTTGTATCACACAATTTTTTTTATTTTTTTTTTCCAGCTACTGTCAAAGATTTGCCTAAAGGAGCGAATTAAAGTATTTTCCATGACAGGAATCATGAAAGTCAGATTTTCATCTTGATTAAAGAACATTTACCTCCATATATCTACTACCAAATTCTCAAAAAATAATCTATGCTTTGGATGTTCACATTTTGCCTTACTGTGCAATTCATTTTCTTCATCGAAGGGGTTTCACTGAACTTGAAGTGTGTTTTGTAAGCTCCATCCCTGCCAAATCAAAATCTCCGTGATATCTGAATTATATTTTTCACTCAGTTATTCCGAGCCCTCCAAGATCACATATTCTATTCCTTGATTTTAGATTATCTACTTATCCAAAGACTTATTAGGCAGTATAATGCCCTTGATAAAATCACAAGTTTTGTGTGATGAAAGTAGTAGAGCTGTGTAGATAATCTGAAAATTTCCTCTGCACTGAGTGCTCTCTGTTTCAGTTCTCAGCAGTGTAATTCTTAGCTGCTGTGGGCTGAATCTGGACCTGGATCCAAGTGCTGATGGGACATCTGTCATTCCTGTGCTCAGTTATTCTTCCTGCTTTTCTCGGGTAGGAAAGAGACAAACCTGACAGTATAAACTGGAACACTTGAGACTGTGTTGGCTGAGCGCATGGAATGTGTCTGGGAGCTGGAGAACAGCCCTATGGAAAAAACAACCATTTATGCTTCAATATTTGATGTAGATTAACAGCTGTAAAACTACTTTTTCCTATTCTATGCAACTGATTAACATTTTTTCTTAAATTCTGTAGGCCTGTTGACTTCTTACAAAACAGAATACGGACACAATTAGCCAAGTTGAGTATTTAAACAAACAGCTAAGTTAGAAATGTATTGAATTAAGTGGAATTTTTATAGCTGTCTGTGAAGTCTCTTCGGGAAGCTTTTAAAGGGTATCAATTGTATTCTGTATGAATGAACAAACACTTTTAAAGGAATAGATTGTCTCTGAAACATTTTTGAACTGGCAATTAATCTCTGGTAATGCTTATGGTTTCTGCATTCCACCACATAGTTTCCTGCCAAAGTCCATGACCATGGCATCCTGGCTAGTGACTGAAAGGTAATGTGAGAAATCTTTCTGCTTCTTTAAGAAATGTGTCTGAAGGGGATGTTTGCATATGTTTGCATAGTCATCAATCTAAATCTGATTTCAACTGTTTGTTAATCATTTTGGCTATAAACAAGTCAGTGTGAGATTTGGTTTTCCACAAAACAGTAATTTCTTGGTGCTCTGCATATTCTCCTTGTATATTCTTCCTTACAAACCAAAATAAAAGAAACAAACAAACAAACAAAAATAAATAACACCAAAAAAAGTGGGGAACTAAGTAATGCTATTTTTTCAGTCTTAATTTGTGCTTTATTTTCTCTTCCTTAAATCTGTCTATGGAGACTTTCATGGTGGCAAGTGCTTTGTACAGGTTGTTGACTTGTTTCTTCCATTCCTTCTGCATTATGGACAGGACAGAAAGCAAAAGCAGAAGGAATGAGGAATAAGTTGCCAGCTGCAAAGGAAAAGCTGCTAATTCAAAATTATATGACTGAAAAAACCAAGGATATGATATATGACATTTTTCTTGATATTGGATATATCAAACATTATAAGTGATAAATTAACTGACAGAAAAACAAACTTTCATCTATCACCTGCAAAAAGTGGGGCAACTATGTGACTGCTTTCATGTTGCTCACTTGGGGTCGTGCTGTCCTTTTTTACATTTTCTTTAAAGAGAAAGGGAAGACAAGGACAAGGACAGAAGAATGATATGTCCGAAAGATGCAGCCTGGGAGGTTGTGGACAGCCAGGATGATTCTTTTTTCATACCTTTTAGGAAAGCATTTAGGCTTCTTTGGGAAGTGAGGTGGCTGTCATTTATCTGGTGTACAGCCCACTCTGGGTAGATGAACAAAAACTGTGCAGCTGAGGTTCTCATGAACAACCAACTACACTTGGCTCTTCACTCACTTGTAAGCTAGACTTCCTTGGAGAAATTAGTCTTAGAGATGTTATGTATATGACTTTTTCGAGGTCTGACCCTGTTTTCTAGGGCTGTGACTATTTTTTTCTTATTTTTTTTGACTGTGGAATTCTTTGTATTCTCTTACCCAACGCCTCCAGTGTTTATGGATATGTGATCTCATCTTATTCTGAGCACACCTCACAGTGCTATTCACACACAACCCACATTAAACGTGATTTTGCTTCCTGACTTTTTATTCCCTTGAGATATAGAAATATGTTACAGAAGACAACAAAACTGTGTCAAAAATGCATGCTGTGCCCTGAAATGATATGAGTTTGGTCAGTACTGGCAGCAGCTCATTTGTGTTGATGGAGACTTTCCCATTTTGAACATAGACACAATCTGTACTTGTTCCAGAAATCATTGTTTCCTACCTGTACTGTATAATCTGCTCTTAATGCTTATGACCTATTTTTAAGTCTTTCTCTTTGTAGCTGCTTATGTACAATATTTATAGAAACACAATTGAAATGGTCACAGTCAGAAGTGCAGATAACATCCGTTTATCTCTCCTGTGTATCTCCAGATTTTGCAGTACGTTTTTAAAATAATCGTAAAGTTATTTGTCACACGCAGTTACTATTAACAGGAAAAATTGTGTCTTTTGTCATTTATCCACAAAGAGAAGTTGTGCTCAGAACTGTTTGTAGCTTCTGCTGTTTTTTGCATACCTATCTGAGCAAATGATATCTGCTCTCTACTTACACAGTAGAACTGACTGGTCTGTAGTTGGCCATCACAACTGCAAACAAAAATGTGCTGGGAAAATGCCGTCTACAGATGAAAGTGCTTATGAATTAAATACGCCATGCAGCAGGATGTTCAGATTGTGGAGTATTTTTTTTTAGCTTTAAAATGGCTTTGCAATGGATATGACATTAAGTTGCACACAAGCTTCTCTGAAGTTAGTAAAACCCAGCATTTTTCTAACAACAAAACAAACCGTAGTAATTTAAGGTTTCAATGAAAGATTAATTAATATGATCTGAAAAGCAAATCACATGATGATTTTCAGAAGGGATACTGACAGTAGAGCAGACTGTATATATGTGACAATCCGCTATAGCATTTCTGACTAAAGAACAGATACAAGACCTACTGAAGTATCACATTAGTAGATTAAACTGGTAATTGAAAGCTGCATTTGAAAATCTAGACAGACATTTTATAAAATCATTTCCACAGATTACTATTTATCAATCCAAATATTAAGATGCAATTGCAGGGAAATTTCCAGTCTGATTAGCCAGATTATAGTTTGTGTATGTGCAAATGTATGTAGATCACTCCAGAAGTGATTCGCTATTTTTCAACATAGTCTCCACAATTAGCTATGCATTTCCACCAGTGATGAGCAAGAGCCTGCGTGTCATGCTCATAACAACCTGCACCAGTGGAGGTGACCCACTGTTGCTGTCTTTATTACTGAAACGCATCACCCACTGCCTCACTGTGCTTACATGCACTGTTTGAGCTCCAGAGATGTTTAGTAAACGTTGATGAATGTTGCTGGGCATTATTTTTTCTCATGGAGAAATTCAATTCCACACATTTGCTTCATCTGTACTTCCATGTCAGGTGTCATTCTGTCAAACTGCCCCTCTGCTGCCATCTGTTGCACGGCAACAAAATGTCATAAAATGTTGGCTGGTGTTATTGCCATACCACCAACATCTGCCTCTGATATCGCGAGCCAGCATAATAAAATAGAAGCCTTTTAGAGCAGCCCTTGTATATGCTATATAAGACAGAGATTGCAAAATACCTATATGAGGTATTCAGTGAGAATAAATATGTTCCCCTGTTCTGTCTTTGCGGAGAGAGAGAAAGAGAGAAAGTGAAGAAAGCAACTGCAGCATGCACATGTGGTATATGCCTGTCTTCCTTTCTGAACACACAGAGTAGAGTTGCTTTTAGGAGCCTACCATAGTCTGGGAAGCATTAGCAGACTAAGCAGAGTTTTTTTTTTGCTGAGAACATCAGTCAAAGGGGACAGGAGAAGGGTTAAGAATTAACAGAAAACGCACAGCTTTTCTTTCAGATGCTTTCATCTCCATAAATACTATAAAAATTTGCAGATCTTTGCACATCTGTTTTACTGAAGTCCCAACCCATTTTTGTATGAGATGGGGTTAAACGCATGACTTCCCTCAATGCCTCTTCATGCGCTGAAGGTTTTCTCTCATAAGAAATGATCTACTGTATGAAAATATGAAAATTCACTTCACTTCTGCTAATAGAATAATAGATCTGCAATACTGTGAGATGGCTGTTGCTCTAATATGATAAGCATTGTACTGGTGAGTACTCCGGTAAGGGCTAATGGCCACCTGAAGTTGGCCAAAAAGATGTGAGCAAAATCTAGGAATTTCAAGCGAAAGCAACATATATTTACTTGTCATTCTACTTTACAGCTTTAAGCGGAAGAGAGACTTAAAGCTCATTGTCTCTTAAATGTGTAGCTATCAGATCAGAATAAGGATACTGGCACATCAGTGTAGATAAATATCTGATGGGCATGGGTTATTTCAGTCCAGTTTACCCAAACTTCAAAATCCACCTCAACACAGGAGTTCTTTAAAGCCACAAGCCATCAGCAGTTTGGAGTCCTGTTCCATTAGCCTGTCACAGTAAATCCCAGCCATTTCTCGTGCTCTGTCCCTTTTTCTCCAACTCATTTCCTTCTAGTATGCATCCTCTGTGGATTGCAAGGGAAGAATTTCGAGCTGTTCCCCTGTGTTACCAGGTGTGCCGGTGCCCCGAGGCAAGGTAAGCAAGACAGTGTTTGGAGGGACCCCAAAAAAGTCTTAGAAAGACCAAGAACCATTTAACAGCCCAGTCATGGAATGACAGAGAATTTTTGCCAGATGGTTTTCTTTACTTAGATTGAAACTAGCTGAGGACTGTTAGCTTTGTGTTGGTGGCTTTGTCTTTCACAGCCTGCAGAAACGGTCAGTGAAATGGCTGTGAGGTTGCTGCTGGGGGTTGTCAACGCCAGTTATCGTGTGCTATTTTTTGATCTCAAGTGGTGCTACTGTGCTGTAAGAGTCCTGCTCAATAGAAGAGTGGTTTTATCATTGCTGAATGACAGCTATTCCCCAGGCACTAGGCTACCCAACTCGATACATTTTCATATGGTTCATATGGTGTTAATTGGCTTAATTGTATTAAATGCAGTGTTACGTTTTACTAGCAAAGTGAGTGATGCAGGAGTCATATTCATCCCTGAAGAAACAACTCCATGCACTGTCTGCTTCCACAGCTCCTGGCTGTTTTGCAGTGCTCATGCTCAGTGACAGGTCCTGATAACGCAGATGGGTTTAGTGAGGCATTCTGGGCTCTCACTGGATATATCTCACATGGCTGACATTGTGGCTCACACCACGCGTACTTAGTGAAACTTATCAAGTCTCTTGCCTCCTTTCTTAAAATTAGAACAGGGAGCTCATACTTGTCTTCAGAGACAACATTATGAGAGCAGATCTGGTAGGGAGGGCTGGCATGGCCTGCAGAGAGGAAGAGAGAAACTGGTATATGGTATGAAGTGGCTTAACACCCTCAGGGTTGATTTTAAGGTCTCACATTTAGGAGTAATGAGTATACTTGAGCCATTTTTCTTTAGGTCGCCATTCTAATCACTAACAGGAACATTATGCAAGAAGAAATACTCTGTTCTGGTATGATCAAGTGATTCTTTGGTTTACAGCCCTTGACACAGACTTATCCAATGTATCCAAGTATCCAATGCTTAGTCCAGCTATTCATACATAAATATATGTACATGCAATTCAAATGCAAATAGCAAATAAAGTTGAGTATATCAGTTATGCGCGTATCAAGATTTTGCATCTAAAAGTTTTCAGTAAATAAAATTGAGTATGCTGCTGATACCATTTCCTTTAGTTGGTCTTCCTTGGTGGCTTGGTTGTTTTAGGATAGCAGTGGTGCCAGTATTTCTGTAACTGTTGACTTAGTTGTGAGTATAGCATGTTTTAATAGTAAAATAAAAGGAGGAACTTTTTTTAAAAAATGGAATACAAAATTATATGCATACTTATTAAATATACATTTCAAAAATTCAAGGTTTTTATTTTAAGGGATATATTTCGCATACTTTTATTTTAAAGTAAGTTGTTTTAATGGCATAAAAAGATTGTGATTGAGTTTATATTATGGCTAAAGAATGCTTCAGTAAGAAGCCTACAGTTGGTTTGTGTTTTTATTTTATTCCTTTATGGTGGTGCAAGCTTTAGATTCGAAAGGCTAACAAAATCATTAAGAACATACTCTGCTAGAAAATACAGGTATTTTGATGCATTAATCATTTTACTCAGCAACTGCAATACTATGTTGATATTTCTGTACTGAGGAGACTGTGGTTCTGTCCCTGGTGCCTAAGGTCAGGCTGAGGACTGGAACCACAGTTATTTAGCAGGAAATTTATACTGATTCAGACTGTGCTGTGGAATACTGGGTAGCCTACTGTGGAAAAGGAAACCACAGGAAAGGGATAAAAACAAAACCACTCTGCATGTCCATGCCAACATACACCATGAGTTCAATGGCCACAACCAGTGAAGTTTCACAGTGGGAGGTGCCAGCAAAGATTACACAGCCAAAAGTAGTCCCTGGAGGTGATGATGAAGTGCTTATGAAGAGCATGGGAAGGAAGCAAAATATACAGGATCCGTTCAAAACACAGAAAGAGTCCACTGCATTTTACTTCATAACCCATTTAATTTTATTTTTTTTCCTGCAGTTTTTTTCTTTTTTTTTTTTTTTCCCTGTTTGTGCCATGGTCCTCTGTATTCTTTCAGAAGATTTATATTTATTTGAACTGAATTTTTGTTGTAAATGTAAATATTGCCGTATGAAGAAAAACATTAGTGATTTAGTCGGGGTAGAAAATAGTTTTCATAATGAGGCAAGAGTAATAATTATGCACTGAGTGGATTTCTGGGAAGTGGATTCCCTTCACTGCCTTTTTTTTTTTTTTTTTTGGAAGTACAATATAGCATGTTAAAATTATTTTGCCATGAAGTGCATTATATTAAAAGAAGCAAGGAGCATTTTTAATCTAATGTGACAGTAATGGATGAAGGGAAGATACAATAATCTATCATGATAAAGTTAGGAATGGTTTTGCTGTTGTTGGAAGAAGGTCAATTTTGACATTTCTTATGAATGGTGATTTAGAAGTAATTTATAAGGTAATACAGTTATTTCTAATTATTCATTTTATCTTGAACATCTTTTGACACTTGACAAGATCAGCAGCTCTGGAAAGGCTAACTGCATTAATGTTGGTCTTTGAAAGTGTTTTTTTTTCAGTGAACGTTATAGAAATCAGACTTGCTTTTTTGAGACATGTTTGTGTCTTTCTACCCTTTGTTAATATGATTCTCATTTAGAAACAGGAACTGTGAGATGTGCTGGGGAATAAATAGTTCTCTTCTAAATAGCTATTGTCAAGGAAGAGTGAAGGAAATGAACTGTGTGAATTCTTAGAACCAAGCAACGTTTATTTCAGAAAAAGACATACTTCTCAGGTCAGAATGACTTTTGCTTTGCAAATAAGTTATTTTTTCTCTGTCTTTGTAATATGTAATAATGATAATAGGGAAAATGGCACTTTCTGCAGAAGAGATATTGTAGAAGGCTGTTTGATAACCATTTGAACCAGCTTGATATGAAAATTGGAAACTCTGGCAGAGCTTTAAGTTTTGGTTGCATTGAAGCTTGTATCATATGAGCCTGCCTGACATTATCGGGGTAGTATCAGCATTGTAGCAGTGTTTTGAACTCAGAAACGCATGGAACTGAACAAACACGAGAGAAAAAGATGCGTGGTAAGATTTCAGAGAGGGCTTTATTTAAAGGGATGGATGGTTTGGTGGGTAATTTTCCATCTAGTCTCTCTCTTTTATTTGAGAGAAGAGTGATCAGCAAATTCTCACTAGAAAGGCACAGGACAGATTTGAAAAAGATGAATATAATTTTGATATCTCATTCAGAAATAACTGAAACAAGCACCAGTTTCTGTGCAGTGCTCTGAATCAGTTCAATGTGGACAATTGTTTTTGAGGAACTGATTAAATTCTGAAGATTCTTTCATGTAGTTTGCACACAGGTACTTTCTCAGGATATTTGAAATGTTTAAGATTACTACTAAGGATTTTTGTTCAATTCTGGAAGTTTGGAGTCTTTAACTAGATCTCATTTTCAGGTCATTCTGAAAGGACATCATTTGATGATAGTCATGAGATGCTGTTTCAGTGGGTCTACTTGGGGGTTTTAGTGGCAGAAGGGATTTTAAATACTGATTTTTGTATTCGATTTATTCTGATATTAAACTGCATATCTGGTTATGTAAGTGCATCCTTTGGTTTGTATATGGATTTGAAAGGCTGAATATCCAATTGGTGGATATATTTTCTAGTAAAAAATTACATTTTTCAGTAAACTTAATTTGAGTGGCAGCAAAAATAACATGAGATGATTCAACAAAAATATCTCAAATGATTCCTAATGATTTTCTTGTAAACTGTTCTCTGTAATAGTTTACCACTGTTGATGAAAGGGCAATCCCACACAATAGTATTGGGGGAAATCTTCAACTTATGCCAAAATAATATGCTGTCAGTATGAATGTGTTTGAGCAGAATTATGTCGTATCTATTAGGTCATATATGTCACTGTTGATAACTAATGCTCCTTGATCAAGAAGTTTGGGATCTGCAGTTGTTCAACATTTTGACTAGAAGTCATGCAGCAAGCACTATGGCATTGGATTTCCATGACTCTGTAGAGGTGGCTGATAATACAGTGTGGTATTGTCTGAGGTCAGACTCCTTATAATTACTAGTGGGCTCTCATCAACTTTATCCCAGTCTGAAGCCTTTTCTTTGCCAGAATGACCTGTAAGGTGAAATGAAGGAAGCTAGCAAAAGCCCATGAAAGAAAGTGCAACTTCTGGAAATGGGTGAATTAAGAGGCTTGTAGAGTGATAGATGATCAATTCTCATATTTCAGGAAAGACCGTCTGCTAGGTTTTTATGGTCTTCGACATGGAATTTGTTTCACCTGTATTCAAATGACATTTAAGGCAAATCCTTAAGTAACCCTTTTCTCTATTGACTGTCAGTTTACTTTATTCTTTTTTTTCTATGGAAGATGTAGTTATGATTGGAAATGTAATTGAATTTTATGGATGCATATGTGAGTTCTTTCTGAACCAAGATCTAGTCAGTTTGTCTGTTTGGTGTGCTGAGTTGTGGAGAAAGTGAGAAGTGATAGTATTGGGTATTGTGCTGTTTCGTCAAGTGCACAGCTCTAAACTGTCAGATTGTCAGAGTAGCATTCATGTACTTGGTATGTATAAAATCACTGACACCTCCAGACCTCCTTTGCTTCAGGTAGGCTGACTCTTGGTAATTCTCCAAATATTTATGCCGTGTTCAAACACCATTATTCCTGTACTTTCTGAAGAGTGTTTCTGTCCATAACAAGGGAGAGCTGGCGATTGTATACATTTTGTGGTAATTCTAGGAAATGGTGTTTTATGCCATTGGCTAGGGGGAAGTCAGCTTCATGCAATATGTTCTTTAGCTTCAGCCCATATGACATTTCATTAAACATGCTTTATGGATATACTACCATGTCTTAGTCTTCATTTGATCAGTTAAACTTTACAGTCAGCAGAGAGTGCTGAGCTGGGGTTGGCAACAGGGAACTCCATTATAGTGTAAAAATTTCAGTTTGGATATTTACCATCAGATACTAACTCATTAGCAAAAATAAATTCCCATTTCTTATCAGTGTAATTCATATGAGTGTGTATGACATAAGTATAAAAAGCCATAGAAAGTGAAGCTGTACTTTCTGGATGCAGAATTATTATAAAATTATTTGTATTTTATTCTTAATTTTAATATAATAATATCACTGTAGTGCCTTCAATAAACTAAAACCATTGAAAATCACTTTCTGGTAACACTTGTAACATTTTGTTTCAAAGAGAGAAGAAAACTGAAAATTAAGCAGGTGACTGCAGTCAGGAAGACTTTTTAAACTATGGGTAGGAGTGTGTCAGGCTCTTTGTTTAGCTAAGAGAGCTGAAAATGCTTTGCCGTAATGTTTATTGACTTATGTTATTTACTTGTATTCTTGGTCTGTTTTGTAATTTTAAAAATTGCTTTGTAGAGTACAATATTCAGAAAAGAAAATACTTCCTTTAAAATTGAAGTTTCTGATCTTTTAAACACTTGATTTGTCAAATGCAGAAAGGAAGAGAAAGGAAATAATTTCCAAAATGTATCAGACATGGAAATGGAAATAAAGGAATGATGGAAGGACCATATGCACATTTCTGAGGAAGAAAATAAACTGAACAGACGAGCTAGTAAAGAGCACTGCTGCTCCAGCTAAGACACTCTTGAAACTTTAATGATCCTTCTGCAGTGCACTCTAGTTTCTTTCTTAAGACACTCAACATTTTTGACTTCTGTTCGGTACCAAGCTCTCTCAGTGATTTGCCTTGCAATTGGCATGGCAGGCTTTCAGTGGCAAAACTTTAATTGTGCTGTCCTCTCCCAATCCTTAATATGCAATAATTCCATATCATGTTGTGAATCCTCTCTCACTGATCACACAAAGTTCTGCTTAAAGTGCAAAAGCAGAGCATTTCTTTTCACGTTGCTTTTTGCATTGCAGACGCTCAGTTCATGAAGTCATTTACAGCCAGATTCAAAGGCTCAATCAAGAGAACTAAATGTACTTCGTACTGCAATGTGCCAAGGTCTTTTTACCTTAATTCTGATGAGAAGGAACTTCTACTCTGAATGATTAATCTACTAAGTGTGGAGGGCTGAGGGTTTCAATATGGCTAAGTTCTATTTAAATGATTTAGTCTGAGATTCTCAAAGGACCCAACGTGTTTCTTGAAGAGTATTTTTGAATGCTTGACTCCACTGCAATCATTCTAGTGTGCACGTTCCACACCTGGTCAGCAAATTTCTAAAATTTGCATTTAAAATTTGAGTAAAGGTTCCCATGGATTTTTTTAAACTTCTTAGTGTGAAACTTAATTTCTGGAAAAACTTTCTTGGGAAAAAATCTCTTATTTGAGGATGAAGAAACACCCACTTGACTGGCCTTCTGCTTGTCAAATGAGTTGAGATAAAGAGAAAAGCAGCCAACACGCTAGTAAGAAATAGACCTGCTGATATACAGAAAAGAAAATGGGTAATAATTTTTGGATTTCCATTTTTTCTGAAATGTGCTTGCTACATTGCATCAAAAATGTATGGAATTTTTCTGTTGCTGTTGTGAATTTCTTTTTAAAAAGAAAGTAGAGATGTATTTCTTAGCAGTCTTTTGTTGCATTATTTTTTTTGAGTATTAAAAAATGCAGAACCGTTATTCAATATTTATATAGAATAATAATAATGGAAAATGTATTCAACTAAAATAACAGTTCTATACTAGTAATTCCTATAGTTTGCTTTTCCATTGCTCAAAAATTACAAAGACAATTGTTTAACAGATGAGTAGAAATGTCAGTTTCTTTCCAATACTCACCATCATATGTCCCTAACTCTACTTGCTGGTTGAGGTAACTTAACTGTAAATTAGATGGACATAGCTTGCTCTATTTGCAGTTTTGAGTTCAGCCAGTGTGTGTCTGAAATCAACTTAAAAGCATGGCAGTCGCTTGAAGTCAAATAAAGAAATAATATTAAGTTGGATAGAAGTATGATGTAAATTATTAGTATTAGGTTGGATATCAGGAAAAACTTCTTTATAGAAAGGGTTGTTAAGCACTGGAATAGGCTTCCCAGGGAGGTGGTTGAGTCACCATCCCTGGATATGTTTAAAAACCATTTGGATGTAGGACATGATTTAGCAGAAAGTTGTTAGAGTTAGGGTAGTATGGTCAGTTGCAGTTGGACTTGATGATCTTTAAGGTCTTTTCCAACCTGTGCAATTCTATGATTCTATGATTCTATGAATTCTTAAAATATAATTAATCTAAAAAGTCATCCAGGGAAAGGAAACTAATAGGAATTTTGTTAATGAACATTTAAAGCAAAAAGATTAATTTTATTATATCAATTAACTGTATCTCAGTTAAGCTATGTTTTCGCTGTGCTTGGTATCTACATATACCTGGATATAAACCACGGTATTTGTTAGTAATTACACAATAATTTCACAGTGCTTCCTCAGTTCATACTAGCTTTCTGATTGACCTGATAAACAAGATTATCCCCCCCTGGTGGTTGAAATCAGGCCTTTACATTTTGGGGAATGTTTTCCAGAGTTCTGTTTAGTCTGGAGAGTACAACCCATGAATACATTTCTAATTTTATTTTTAGTAATTTCAGTGTTATATTATTACTTTAAAAATAGCAGTATCTTTCTGTTATATGTAATTCAATGCTCATGGTAAGTTGCTCTTGCCATATGAGAGCTTCTGAACTCATGGCAGATACCTACATCTTGTGGCTCCTAGGAACCCAAGTAGATAGTCAAACTGAAGTAAACAAATGTATGGAGACTGTAGGATTGAAATAATTTACTGTGATGAAATGAGTCAAATAGGAGAAATTGAGATAAGTGGTGCAATAATGATGATGTTATGTGTGTCACAGAATTACTGCTCTTTACTATGAGAGTGGTGAGGTGCTGGAACAGGCTGCCCAGAGAGGTTGTAAATGTCCCATCCCTGGAGGTGTTCAAGGCCAGATTGGATGGGGCCCTGGGTAGCCTGGTCTAGTATTAGATGTGGAGGTTGGTGGCCCTGCATGCGGCAGGGGGGTTGGAACTTGATGATCCTTGAGGTCCCTTCCAACCCTGGCCATTCTATGACTCTATAATTTCATGAACTAGATGTTATATCTCTAGTTTGAGATTTTCTGTAGCTCAAGAACATCATTTGATCTTAGAAGTAAAAATCTAAATATATGTATTTATGTGTGTTTATTTTGTCCAGGATAGCCTTTTATTATAAAATTGAAGAGTTATGTAATACTTAGGTTACAACTGTGAACTTGAGATGTCTGTCTCCTTTTTTCAAGTAATTCCCCCAAATCCCAAATAGCAGAATATGAGAGAGAGACTTTTTTTTTGTTATTATTTTCTGCAGATGGTTATTGTTTGAATCTATTCACTACAAAACCAAAACTCTCTTTGCATTAATGAGGGGAAAAAAAAAAAAGTAAGCATCCTGGAACACTGGAATTTCCTTGATTGTGAGTTCATAATGCTTTTTGTATACTTTATGTAAGCTCTTTTATGAGAGTGCCTGCCCTATGTAATGTCTTAGTAATGGAAATGAGGACATCTTCATGGTACTCAAGGTTGTTCTTTGAAAGATGTACTCTTTCTGCAGAAAAAAAACCAACAACCCCACAAAAAACAACAGATTAAATCAAGACCTTTGAAATACTCACAAGTCTTTCATCACAATAATTGGATCTTCCTCTGGAACTCCCCCTTACTGTTGTTACAGCAGCCCACTGTCTGCCTATTGACATCTTAATCCATCCAACTCTGGCTCAGTAGCTGCATAATATTCTCCTCATCTGTATTGCCATTGTTTCTGTCCCTTTTTGTATTCTGCCACTCCTAATTCATTTCTGCAGTCTAGTAAACTCTACCTGATTTGTATTTAATCACCATTATGATAATTTCTTCTCTTTTTCCCTGCTTTCCCCGTGGCTTTTTCTCTACGCATGCTTTAATCTCTGATCCGAGATATCAGTATTCCAATAGGTGATCTAATAGTACTGTTAGTATATCAGTATTCCAACTAGTGATCTAATAGTACTTATGTACTTTATTTAGTCACTATGCAAATGTACTGGGAGTTACCTATTAGCAAAGGAGGACAGATTCCCCAGACTATGCTATAGTCCAAGGCAAGGTGGCATGAAGGAGAGCAGAACAGGAATAAATACATAGGAAAAAAAACCCAAAACATTTCTTCGCTAATAAACATCTTGTTAAATAAACATGCTAATTTTGCATTGAACATATGTGAACTATATTTCTGAGCTGACATAGTAAGTTGTAGTATGTTACAAGCCCTTGACTGTTGTTTCCCTTAATCTCCCAATAAAAAGATTCTTTAAAAGGTATTGTTATTCTTTGTTGGACTTTTCCCCTCCTCAGTGGGAGATTTCAGTTCAGTTCCAATTTTCTGTGCTTGGATTTGAAACCATGTTTAGCCTCATTTGTATCAAAGATCAGGATGATCCATAAACACTAATTAATAACACTGGAATAATAGAAAGTCATTTCTCGTGAGAAATGACTTCTAGAGACATTGTAAGCTTAATGAGTTACATCCACATGTTAACTATGCATTGAAAAAGAAGAAAAAGAAAACCTTAAATATGGTAGTATTTTGGGGAGCACACACAGCTACCAAAAAAAAAAAAAAAAAAAAAAAAAAAAAAAAGCCTTTAAAGTGGGGGATAAAATGCTTCGCGGTTATTTTTGGTTCATTCATCTTTTTCCCTAAAATACCAGTAGAGTTGCCAGCAAGAGTTGCCAGTAGTCCCTTGGAAGATTTGCACCAGAGCTTGGCTTCCAAGAGTGTCAGTCTGAGCACTGGCTGTCACACACCTGAAACAGCAAAACTATTTGTGGATACTTGTTCAGCAGAGCTCTACCCACAGCCTAATTGGCTTGGAGCACGCTGTCCAGTGATGCTAAAGATATAACTGCTGGCATACCCTAATGGTATCTTTGATATTTAAGGGAGAACTTTTTGCCCTCTCGTCTTTCTTTGTATCACCCATTTGGGATTAGAGTAGTGACACCCCCACTGTTGGGGATTATTCAGCTGTTGTAAACTCTGCATAACCACCAACACACCTACAGTATTCACAGATGGAGAACAGATGAAAGCAGAGTGAATGGAAATGTACATTCTGGATATATTTGGTACCTCTTGCAACAGCATTATAATATCTCTGAATGGGGTATCAGAAAAAACAGGTCTCTGAAAAACCCTGTAGAGACCTCTCAATCATCCTTAGCATCCTGCTCTGTACACTGTCTTCTAATGTGTAATAATACTGACACAAAAGTATATTGCCTTTTATTAATTTGTATGTGACATTTAGCATTATATCTGTTTTTAAAAGGGAGGTGAGAGGAATATTTTGTCTGCTCTTTGCATTTTCTGAGCATTTCAGGGTATGATGCAAGAACAGTATATTTAAGCAAGTGCACACCCACAGTTTTATAACACACATGGTTTCATTTAACTAATTGTAAGAGTTTAGTGAATTGACCAGCAGATAATCTGACACATCAATTTGGAGATAGATTGTACCTAATGAATTCTGCAACTGTCACACAATGTTACCACCAAATCAAACCTTAATTGTCATCCTTATTATGATCTTTTTAGGAGTGATACTGATCCATGCATAGAAGATAAACTGCTAAATTAGTGCTATTTCATATTCTTCTCTATTTTTTTTGTCACAGAGTGGGCATTGTGTGCCCAAATATACTAACTTGATACTGTATACCAACAGCATTATTAACACTGAAGTATCATCATTATTATAGTATTAATAATATAGGTAGTCTTATGTGCATTGTGGTAATACTACTAGTATGTCATACACTGTGGAACTGAGAAGAAAGATATGTAGAAATTCTATTTTTTTAACTATATATACATTTGTCTTTGTCGTGTTTCTATATTGTCTGCAGCAGAAGTATCCAGAGTTCCTTATATCAAAAGGAAAGTGAAGATATGCCTGTCTGCTGATGGGTGTAGAGAACGCGTGTATAAGAACTTTCTAGCTGAAACGTAAAGTAACCCAGCAAGCCAAATATAGATCAGCTTGAATTTCTTGATAATAGATCATCCTAGGTTTGAGTTTAAAACTGTTTCACATTCTGATGTGATTTACTGGGCACATTTGCTTTTATTCCTCTGACAGAAGTGGTTGGCTTGCTATTTGAGTGAACCCTGGCAGGCTAATAAATAGAACTTTTGCTCATGTGTTCACTGTAAAAGAAAACAGCAAATGCTAACATTTTAAAACTTCTTCGTTATAGCAAATTAGATGGCTTTTATGTTTGTGTTTGTTATGACTGTTTGACTCAAAAGCATATTTGCAGAGAAGGAATCTGATTTTTGTAAATCAATATAATAAAGCCTTTGATTTTTTTTTCACCAGAGCCAGCTAGCTGTAACTTCAGTGTTGGTGTTTCAAGGTCTCTCACTGATATTTTAGAAGTCTGTGGTTGTTCAAGCTTCCTTTCCAGGCCCTGGGGAAATAAGAGAATGGTAAATCAAAGCACAGATCACTGTTTGCATTTATTTTACTTCTCATTATGACATGTATGCAAACACTTAAAGTAAATAGGGAAAAGGTATAATCATGATAAAATCCCTTTTATAGAACAAAAGAGAATACATTTATAGTCTAATTTATTATACTTCTTCTTAATACCATAAAGTCAGTTGAGTGCCTCATCAAGTTTGACAATTCATTTATACTTCTGTGATAGTACTGTTAAAATAATTACTGACTTTTTAAGTATAATCCAAGAAAATAAGTAGGAATTATTTTCTGTGATCTGAAATGAGTTGTAATTTCTTGTGTTTTTTCTTTCTAAGTGAGGAAGTTTTAAAAGTACAGATTGAAGCAGGGTACTTTGCTGTCACCAAAAAATCACTGTGCTGCCTTTGAAAAACATCTTTCATTTTTATTTGCTGTCTTCTTGTTGTTTCTCTTGCCTGTGACAACCAAAATCCAGACTATAATTGGGTAATTGTAATTAACCAAAAGTATTTAATATATATAAAATTTGAATATATAAATGTTTGAACTGAGTAAAATCTGAAGGACACTGCTGCTTGAGTGCATCCTTTTGCATAATTTTGAGGAGAAAAAATTTCTGTCAATTTTAAATATTGAAGAAAAAGTTTTATTACAGTATCCAACTACCATCCACAATTTGGATGCTTTTGTCTCATTAAAGATATTAAAATGAGATACTCTCAAGCCCATCTTCTTTCACCACTATAGTCATGAGAGTGAATCTGGATCAACCTTCTCGAGTGGCATAAAGAAGTTTCGCCTGTGTTGAAGTCAATAGAGGGATGACAGATTATACCAGCTGAGAATTGAGAGGCAAGATTTTAGCAACCAGAGGTGAAATGATAAAAGCATCCCATGAGAGGTATCCTAACCCTTCACAGCTTACTGATCATCTGACTTGTACATCTGATTCTGTACTGGTTATTCTTAAAATGTCAACTTCTAAAGCGCAGGTCTTGTAGAGAGGCCCAGCTTCCACCTGAAGGTTGTGAAAATCTCTCCTTTGCGAAGTAAGCTCCAAATTAGGAAATTTGTCTTGGTTTGTTGAGCAATTGCTCTAGAAGTTTTCATGCCAGACTCCATCCTCTTTAGTCATGGCTGTTCAAAACCATGTTGTTCACTTAATTTCCAAGCATCCCCATAGCTGACACATTGCTCTGTTAGCTTTTTGTTTACACTGGCTTTGAGGGCAAGCAGTGCCTTATCAGTGTGCCAGGACTGCTCTTAGATTACAGTGAGCAATGTTCCTGTAATGCTGCTTCACTGTGAAGAAAGCCCTGCCCCAGTTAGCTCAGAAATTTTAACTCCTTTCCTTGTGCCCCATCTCTGCTATGTTATTGGTGTTCCACTGACTGGCTATTCTTTTTCTGCCCCATTCTCTTTTCTCTTATCCAATTGCCAAAGTTTCCCTCCTGCCTTTTATTCCTTAATTCTGAAACTTCCAGCCTGCTGCAGTATTTCATCTTTTCAGTCCTTTTCTGTCCTTTTCAGACATCATTATGGCTTTTCAGATATCACTGCTTTTCAGGTCTTGAATAAGGTGGCACATAAATCTAGAGCATTCTAGGTATAAACTGGAAAGTAAATGTGATGTTCATTTTTGATGGATCTTCTACTCTTTCCCCTATTTAGAAGTATTTTCTGTAACTTCTTTACTGCTTTGAATATGTCATGATTTACTGATGACTAATACTGAAAGGGAAGGTTTCTTCACTTTCTTTGAATGAAGAAGTAAAAATGGAGGCAGTCTCTTTTACACTAAGGTGTGCAAAACTGTTCTTGTTTGTTTTCATGAAAAACATGAAAATTATGCAAAGCACTGTAAAACGTAATAATCATTTCAACTGGGGGCTCTTTTAAAGAAGAGAGTTCAAAAGAGTAGCTCCAGTATAAACAGCTCTCTTCTTCTTTCTTTGTAATACTTCGTAATTTGTATTACTTTGTAATACTGCGTAGATACTTGGGATGAGGAGTACCCATTTCCTGGCAGGATTATTCTTCGAAACTTAACTTGTTGTTTGTTTTCAGGAATACACTTCTACAGGCAAGTACCGAAGTTTCTAGTTGGGGGTCTCTTGCCACATGTGATTTTCGTTTAGCATTGCAACTTTAGTAGTCATCCTTGGTCACTCCACAAACCTTACCTGCTTCTCGAGTAAAACACTGTCCTAGATGGATGAGCAGGAGCAAGAGCCAAGCTGACTTTCTTTGCTGCTCTTCTGTCCCTCTTCTGAGAGGCATGAGAAGTTCTGCTGTGAGAGGGTTAATGTGAATCCCCGCAGTCTCAATTAACACAATTCCCCTAACATAAGAATCATAAATGCCTTGGACATGTTCTCATAAACAAGTGGACGAGAATTCGTCGGTACATCTCAAATAAAGAATGGCAACACTTCAACTGATGGCAGCAGCCCTTCTTTGAGTTCCTGTTTTTAAAAGTGATATAAATGTCTGCCATGAAGGGTAACTGCCAACAACAAAAAAAAGAAGATTGCCCCTCTTGGGAGATGATGGTAAGAAAGTAGGCTATCTTATTTCCTGGTATTTTCCTTTAATGTTTGTGGTTCGTAAGACTTGTGTATTCTAATATACCAGTGTGCAGAAATTAGTCACTGAAAACCAGTTTGAAATTCTGTCTCTTAGTGAAAGTTTTTCAGTGATTCCCATTTTAAGACATGTTTTCAAAAATCATCACACTAGGGTTAAAACAAGCTCTTTTACCTCTTTTCATTTGTGCTACAAGCCTTTAAATATACTCAACAAGCATGCCATTTTGCAAGTACCTTATTTTCTTTCCACAGAATGTCAAAAGCACTACAGGCAGTGCAGCTATGGAATATAATTGATATGGAAGTTCTCCTGAGACTGTTTTTGTTGTTATATTTCAAGAGAAAGGCTCTTGAGATTTTATATGAAAAATAAATACGTATGCCTTTTGCAATTTGTTGTAGCTGAAAATAAAGTATTTTTCTACTAAAATGTTGGTATGTTTCCTGGAATCACTGAGCTTTCAATAACGTTTTTAGTTAATATTCTGCAGCTTTCTGTGTTATTCACCACAGCTAACTTGAGCTCAGGGAGTTTGACTTCAGTTATTTGTAGGGAGGACTCCCTGGGCCTGCCCTGCAGTCATCACGGATGTCGAGAAGGGATGTCCAGACCACAGCTCAAGGAGCACAGGGCAGAGTCACACCCTGAATCATACCTGCTACAGCCTTGCTCTGTTGGGCACCAGAAGTACTGCAAAGCAGGGCTCCTCCGAGTGGAGATAACCTTTAGGAAACTCAGACTTGTATTTTCTTTCATTATCCATCCTTGTCCTTCTTTGACTAATAGCTTGATGAAGCCTATTGTTGGAAGACCTGCTTCCCACTGCTTCATGTGATGTTTGGAAGTGGTGTGTGCTGATTAGGACATTCATTTTTCTACATATCTCTCTGTGTCAAGGGGGTTAAAACATAAAGCAACCTAATGAGAATAAACAGCCTGCATCACCTTTGGCCTTTTTAGAGTTAGTTGTGTTGGGGTGGTGAGGAGAAGATGCTTCAGCTAAAAGTCAAAGTTTTTAAATAGACTGGTTCTGATTCTGTGCTCCGTTACACACTTTTCACACACCCTGTTTGAACTCCACAGCGCCTCTTGGTCTCTTCCTTGTTAGCTGATAACAAATAATAAGAATGTAAAGGGCGTATGACATCAGGTTTGTGTAATAGACAGTAGCTCAGTGTTCGGTTTGGTGATTTTATAGTTACGTGTGTGGAATAATTTGGTTGAGGAGGTTAACTGTTTTCAATGTAACTATTAACTCCTAGAGTTTTGAGACAGTAATTACACACAAAAGATAATAGCTGTGTCAGCAGTTAGTGGTAGTATTGGAGGTAGCCTTACTTTAGCAATATTTACAACAGGAAATAACTGTTTGTCTTTATTTGTCAGTAAACATTGACTTTTAAATGACATGAAAGAGTAAGTATTGATTTCTGTGGGTACAAGAAATACTTTAATGTTTTCCCCTGTGTTTCTGAATGAGGTAAAGTTGAACCTGATAGGTGTTCCAGTAGTTAGATTTATTATTTGGGTCAGTAAAAATTCTTGAAAATGTGTTTCTTATCAAACCGATTTCAGCTCTCCATTTTACTAATTGTGGAAGGAAATTTTCATTATTGGAAAAATAAGGAGACTTACCCTCACTGTTTCAGAGAAGCGCTCTCAAAAGAAGAAGTGGGATGCTCATCAGAAGTAGGAGGTGTAATCAGAATGAATCTCCACGCAGACTTCTAGGGGTTGTTTTGCAGCCAGTATCTGCAAAATAAACTGCAGGATTCAGTTTGCAAACACTGTTGCAAATCAAACCCTGCAAGATTTGCAGGGCTCCAGTTACTATTATTGCTCTTAGTAAGGCTTATTATCCTGTCACAGAAGCTGTAAGAAAATCCATCTCTCCACTTTAAACATGATAAGCCTTTGTCACCTACAATGCAATTAATGTTAAAAATAGCAGAGCGTCTGTGATAAGAATGTGACTTGCAGGCAACGAGCCATTGTCCAATGCTGGAGACTTATCCAGAGGGGCAGCCAGCCTGCAAAGCTCTGTCAGCTTGCTGATTGCTGTTTCTCTCGGAGTTGGATGAAATATTCATGTCTTTGCTCTGCTCTCTGCAAGCACTATTGATTTCTTGTATAAACGCAGCTATATTTAGTCTAGACAAATGGAATGTGGATTGCTGCTGAATAAATGGGATGAAAGGCAGGGCTTTTGCCTGTCCATTTCTCTTGCTCTGAGGCAATTATTTATAATCAAGAGCAGTTTTTGTAAGTTTAAGGTGATTTTTTATAATTTAGCGATTAATCTCAGAACAAAAGCAAGCACTTAGACACAATCATTCTGTTGGGATAGCAGGTTAAGAAGGCAAATTATGCTCTGAGGTTTATAATAACAGTTACTAGGATTTAAAAAAAGAAAAGAAAAAAAAAAGCAAAAATAAACCCAGGAAATGTTATGTTTGCAAAATGAGAAAATAATGTGGTCAGTGAAAGAGATTGTGCCTCACTTTTTTTTTTTTTTTTTTTCTTTTCTTTTTAAAAAATATCTGGTGTATATTTTGTGCTAGTAGATGTTATGGTGCAAATAAAATTCAGTTCTGTCCGTTTGCTATTTTCTCTGCACCTTTACTGTTCCTATTTGCTAGACTTTTTCACTGTTTTATTTTGATTTTCTCCTTGAAAATAAATACAGCTCCAACAGGAAGAAAAGTAGAAAATACATATACAGTCATATTCCCTGTTTGTTTCCTGAAAGCATGTTTGTTTTCAGTTAATAATCTTATTTTTCTAATATAATAGTAGGAATTCCAGTTAATGTGTTTGTATTCCACTGTCCTCTAGTGGGTGGAATCAGAACTGCTAAGTGCTATCGCAGGCCCTGTGCTATTTTCCTGTTGTAAAAATGATATTAGTCAGTTTTTATTCTATTTCAACAGGTAGAGTTATGTTCTGTCTTGTCATTTAATATGAAAAGCTGGACTTTAGAAATATCATGGTGAAAATCATTAGGTATCTCTTTTTTCTTCTGTTTTTTAGTCCCTTCTATTTCAGTCAGGAGATGGAAAACTACAAGATTCTTCAGTAACTACTTTAATATTAGATTATAAATATATACCATTATGGCAGCAAATTGAAATAATGTGTTTCCATTTTCTTGAAAGTTATACAGAGAGTATTAGGCCTAATCCATTCCAGTGACAGTGGTCACTTTTTGATGAAGCTTTATTGTAACTTCTCATCTTGTATGTCTAATTATTTTCCTATTTCATGTGAGTCATTCCTGTGCTGCAAAACCATATATATGCAATAGCTATTTATGCATAACACAATCCCTGGATAATCTACGTGATAGCTTTCGCTTTTTAGGGAAATCTCTTGCAACCCACTGAGAACTACTGCCTTCATCTCACGCTGAAGAAGTGCCTCAAGTGTTTGTGGTTAAGCTGTCATAGTACCTATGAGGTTCTCAATAAATACTGCTCCCCAAGGCTGTGACATCGTTTTAGAACTGGATTGCTTGTTAATCTATTTAGCAGAATATTAATCTGGGAATATTTTTGCAGAGAACAGAAAGAAAATAATAAAATAATTTGGAAAATCTCAGGTTGCTGGTAGAAATATCAGAAGGTTGCAGACAGTACAGTTTGCGTTCTTGTTGGCTCTGTAAACTGAGGGAGTGTATGAGTGAAACTGTCTTTTTTTCATCAGTAAGAGTCATCTCTACTCTATTTCTCTGATTATATTTAAATGTAGATATGTTTTGTTGTTTTCCTCTCTCAGTGGATGTGAAGTCAGAGGTTCCTGTGGGATTAGAGCCTATCTCACCATTAGACTTGCGAACTGATCTCAGGATGATGGTTCCCATGGTGGACCCAATTATGCGTGAAAAGCAGCTACAGCAGGAGCTACTTCTGATCCAGCAGCAGCAGCAAATTCAGAAACAACTGCTGATTGCAGAGTTTCAGAAACAGCATGAAAACCTGACCCGCCAGCACCAGGCCCAGCTCCAGGAGCACATAAAGGTAGCAACATTTCTCATTTATGCCTCGGTTTATTGCAAACTGTGTATGTTTAGGCAGACCTGAAAAGGAAGTGTTCATAGAAGATTTGCTGTGTCTGAGAGATGGACAGTGAGTGCTTACTCCTGTGTGTCTGGGTGATAGAAGCCTTTTCAAGGAAAAAGCATTGCCAGCAAGTTGTACCTAGCAAACCAAGGTAGTATTGTTAGACTCCGCAAGCTCATGAAGCTGTTGCTGAAATGCACTGAAAGTCAAAATACAAATTTCACGGTGTTAATTTTTCAGCCAGACTACAATATGGCTGTCGTCTCTGTGTGCACAATTCTGAGTGTATTAAAAGACTTTTTTTTTTTTGGCTGCAATCTGAATTTGTGCCCACAGATCAAACCAGTAGACGAGTATGTAATATTTGCATTTTAAACGAAGGTAGGGCCTACAGATATTTTCACTCTTCTCTGAGCTGCCTCACATGACGTTTAAACAAACAAGCAAATAAATATATGTATGGGATTGCATATGTTATGGTAGGATTGCTATAATGGATTTTGCCTGGGAATTTATGTTCTTCCACTTAATTTTAATTTTTCCTTCTGATCTACTTGTCATTATACTACTGTGCAAAGCTTCTGCTGGTTGATGCTGACAAATGCAACTGAGCATAGCAGCCACAGTTTGGTGATACTCTGGCAAAGACTATTATGCAGTATTCATGCATTTTTGCCAAAAGAGAAAGAAGAGAAAGCACAGCAGTCAGCTGCTACCTGATGTTAGAGTTCATTTTAGTGACAGCTGGTGATGCACTGTGCTGATAAAAAGTCTGGGGAAAGGCAGTTAAGAGATAAAAGTAAGACTAAGCACACAAAAAAGCACTAGTGCTCTGTTATTCAAGGGAGTTGTTTTGACCAGGACTGACCTACAGAACACTGCAAGCTGCACATTCTCATGTCTTTTTGTTTTGTGCAAGTTACAACAGGAACTCCTAGCCATTAAACAGCAGCAAGAACTTCTCGAAAAAGAGCAGAAACTGGAGCAACAGAGACAAGAGCAGGAACTGGAGAGGCATCGCAGGGAACAGCAGCTTCCTCCCCTCAGAGGCAAAGAAAGAGTCCGAGAAAGTAAGCTCCAATGTTCCCTGAATCCTAGTACAAAATTAATATATTCCCTTTTATCTTCTCCCAGCTGAAGTGAACAATGAGAAGAGACCTGAAGCAAGTCTGTGACAGTTGAAGCTGTGCTTGCAGAAAGGCAGAACCACCTGTTGCACAAAACAACACTGCTGTTCTGTGTGCAGACTTGGAGAACTGCAGGAAAGCACATTCTGACAGACTTGTAGATACGTGTCTCTTTTTATGAAATAGGAGGGAAATTGAAAGTCTCAAGCTTCACTTGAATTTCTCTCTGAAAAGCTTATTTCCTAATACAGATATCACTACCGAACAGCAACCTATATTAACAGTGAGGTTATTTGAGCATTTTTTCAAGACTGAAAATATTATGAAGTGTTTATGAGTATCTTCACCTGAGACATCTAAATACTTTTTTCTTAGTTACAAAGACAGTACTTCTTGAAACTGTGTTGTATTTCTTCAGATACCTTTTCATGAGACCCAACGGAGTTATTTCTAGCTCATATATAGCTCTGAGGTAAATGACAAAAGATACTGTTGGAATTTGATGCTCACTAGAGGGAGACAGATACAAATAATTCACTTCAGTCAGGTCAGCTTAAAAGTCAGATCGTGAAGAGACATTGTGAAGATATTTTAAATGAAACTGCCACATGTAGATACTGGTATCTGCCCTCCAAATTGAGCAAAAGATTCTAACTGAAAAAAAAGACCAAACCAGAAAAGAGTTGTACATAATACTCATGGGAAACATATACTTCTGCATTTTTTTTCTTGGGTGGGAAACTGTATCAGTTCAATAGTTTGCCATACTGTAGACTTTAGAAGTTAGTGTCCATGGGGCTTCCTTTACTTTGGTAAACATTGAATCATAAAAGCATCATATTGCTGTGATTATGTTAGTTTTGCATTCTTAGGGGGAAACTGAGGAGTACCTCCATTCCTTTGTCTACGGAATGTTTTCTGGTAGTGCATTAACAGTCTGAGGTTGTTCGTTTAACCTTCTCATCCTAATCTAGACGGGTGACTTGCTCTCTGTAGCATTAATAACTTTTCAAACCACCCGCGTATTAACCCAGAAGGAGGAGGGTAACAGAAACTCCACCAGAAAAAGGATCCTACAAGGGATATGAAAATCACCATTCATATAAACAGTTTGACTTTGTTTGTTCTCACACCAGAAGATGAGCAGCAGTGTGAACTCAATGGTGCCTTTCTCCATTTGGCTTATTCGTTACATTGCACGTGGTCAAGCAGCACTTGTGACCCCCAGCCCTAGCATATGCTGCTACTGATCTGCTTAATGAGTACAGAAGGGAAGTATAAATAGTGGAGTTAGGGTCTGAAGCTGAGGGGTAGTAGAGGTACTTTATGGGAATCAGGTCACAGGGAGACGTGCTCACCAGCTAACTGTGCTGTTGGGTAACAAAATACTTAGAGTATCAGTATTCCTGAGTGCTGCTACTTTCAGAGAATCACTTCTCTTCTTCTCTTTTTTATCACTGTTTGGGGAAAACTGAAAGATTTTTTTTTTTCTTTTACGTTCTGTTTACAAAGAATATTATGGCTATGAGTAAGAAAGCATTCCCCATGCTGGAAGAGGGAATCAGCAAACTGATTCACTTGACGTTGATGTGCACTGCCCTACCATCAATTTACAGAAAGAGCAAACATTCTTCACTGCTACTTCAAAATGACCTTTTGTCACTTCCTTTTTGTTTTTTTTTCATTGTTTTTGGATTTGAGTATTATTAGGAAATGATTTAAATTCTTTGGATATATCTGGCTCTGGATAAATGGCCTCATCTACCGATGTAATATTCTTCATGACTTCATTGATTTTCTGCTTTATGGCCAACTTTAGTCTTCTACAAACAAACAATCCAAACGTTATGTCCTTTTGACTGATATCTACCGATGCTTTTTATCGTTTGCAATGCTTTCAGCAGTAAGGACATGGACTGTTTTTTTCTTTTTCTTTTTTTTTTTTTTTGTTTGTTTTTTGTTTTCTTTAAAATGTAATTTTATAAATAAAGATGAGATGTGTTTGATTTTGTTTGTCTTAGGGGCAGTAGCCAGTACAGAAGTGAAGCAAAAACTTCAGGAGTTCCTGTTAAGTAAATCAGCAACAAAAGACTCACCAGCAAATGGAAAGAATCATTCCGTGAGCCGCCACCCCAAGCTCTGGTACACGTATGTTCAGTATTTAGCTGTTTCTTTGCTTTATTGTGGTAGCTACTAACAGTAGACAAAATGCTTCTTCCGCTGGGCTGTTGGGAGTCTAACTCCAGAACAAGATGGAAAAACAAGTAAGAAGTTAGCAAAATATATATATATAATATATATATGTAATATATCTAGTTGAGCTGAAGAGTACTTGGTAGACAGTAATGACGTGAGGGGTATACAGAACAGACTGGTGTCTGAAATTTGTATAAACTTTTTATTTCAACTGCTTCATCTCTTGATGTCATCACAAATTTTCCAACTACACTTGCCATTTTTCCAAGTCTCTTCATTTTTTACCCTTAGAACAATTTGTGTTTGACTTACTCAGATTTTGAATCAATCACAAAGCTTGTTTCTTCTTGAAGAGATGCTGTTTTCCAGTGAAGTTATTTATATCTTGTAAGTAAATCACAAATATAATGGATCTTTTAACTTTTTTTACTCTGATGGAGTAAGAAACCTCTGATTCAAAACAACATATTCCAATGATGGCTTGACATTGATAAGAATATGCTTAGGCCACTGAAACAAGTGATTTTTTCAGATCCTGCTATGGATATATTACTGTTCCAAGAGCTTACAATATTGCTCCCCCTTTTTGTCTTTATTTTTAAATAATTAATACATTTTTAACTTCGTTATTACAACAGACACATTCTTAAAAGTCAATTTATAAAAAAAAAAAAATAAGAAGAAGAAAAGAACTTCGGATACATTTCTGAAAGGATTTCAACATTATCCCCAAACTAACTTTTGCAGGTCAGACAAACAGAAATGCATATGGTACATTAGATTTTAATCTAGTACTTGTTCTTTTTAAAAAGCATTACTGAAGCACTTCCATCTGAGCTTCTCTTCTAGCTAATCAGAGCATTGTGATAACATGATTTAATGCACAATTACATTGTTTCTACTAGAGGTAAATGATTTCCAAATAATGTGTAAAATTCTCTTGAGTATGTATGAGTTCTGAACTAATGGTCTGAACTTATTCTGAATCTTCAGATGTATGAGAATTATGAGTTCTACAGGGAGATGTCTTCTGCTACATAAGGGAAACTTTCATGCTAGTGCTTCTCTTTGACAAAAAACATAGCATTACATGATTAAACACATTACATTGAAAAGAAAGGGAGAGGCTCTGTAAGTAAAATGATGTTTAGACAAGCACAAAGCATAAAAGTTTCCCTCTTTTCCCCTCTTCTCCTCTAAACAAAAATATCAACCAAACAAAAAAACTGTCATTGAGCCAAATGATACAATTGCTTTGCAATGTACTATTTACATGTTCAGAAAGATCTGCCCACACTCTTTCCTTCATTCATCATTTGTCAGAAAGTGCTCTTCAGTTTAGAACTCCTCTTCTGATGTGTTATGTTATGCAGAATTGTGTGCCCAGAAAACCTAGAAAATGAACTTGAATGCAAGTTTTAACTTTCTTGTCTAAATGGTTTACATTTTTTTCAAGAGATAGTAATATCTCAATATTTTTGTTTTGTTTCATATAACACCACCCCTGTCCCACCCCACAGAAGTCCCCCTGTCTTTTTGTTAGAAAAGGCTGGGTCAATGTATATCTATTTGTACGTAATAAACAAGACTTTAAATGGTTATTGCTGTGCCTCAGCTGGTTCATATTAAAATGCAACAATCTGAAATGGTCAGTTCTCCAAACTGGTGACAGATCCTGTCTGTAAGTCAACATGACTCTTATCCTATGTGACTTTTATAATGAGTGCAAAAAGTACGTTCTTGGGAATCCCAAGGAGTTCCATAACTTACTGTAAAAGTGAAATTTGTTACATGAGCCTGTGGTTTGTGCACACTTAGAGGAACAAGAACATAAACACAGCTGAGACATGTGTACAACACGTGCAGATAGTTACTGCTGGTCACCTCAGTGACTGCTAATTTGTGACCTCTCTGTGTCTGCTGCAGGGCTGCCCACCATACCTCACTGGATCAAAGCTCTCCACCCCTGAGTGGGGCCTCGCCGCCATACAAATACACTTTACCAGGATCACAGGATGCCAAGGATGATTTTCCACTCCGTAAAACGGGTGAGTTAGAGTAGTTTATTCAATCCCCTTACCAAGATTTCTTTCACTCTTTATTTTAACCAGACTGTCCACAACAAGGTGTATATCATAATCCACAAAGCCTGTTCAGGATGTTACTAAGAGTAAGTTCAAAGATCCTGACTGTATCTTTACAAGGTTGGCTTGACCACGTGGTATCAAGAGTCATTATTTCCCAGTGCTAACAGCTTGTGCAAGCTTCAGTCCCGATGAACTTAGTTTCTTAACAAACCATAATTTCATGGATCTTTTGTGGTATTGTCTTTATCTCAATATTACTTTTGGATTTAATAGCTCTCTCTCTCTTTTTCATGGTAGATATAGTATCTGCTTCAGATGATATGCTGCCTGTAGGCACATTTTTTCAAGACACTGTGAAGAGAATTCATGAAAAGAGAAATAATTGGATTAATGTTGTATTTTGTGAAGAAGGCTATATGCATATCTCTATGAACGTGCATACATGCATATGTTTGTGTATGCCTTTTACACATGAGAATGTCAAATTTACAATAAAATGTTCATTTGAACATTTCAGAATGTTTCAAAAGATTTAGCAAATGAACCTTTTCTTCTTGACAGCAGGTGAACTGTAGACTTGTCTTTTTCTGCACCATAAAGCTAGAAGGATGATAGTGGAGTCCATGTGGCTGTTACCTCAGGTCTTTGGTGCAGTGACCGGTATCCAGGAATGCAGGGAGACACTAGGAGAGGAAAAAAGAAAAAGAAAAGAAAACATTAGGTCTCTTATTGCATGAGTCTGCTGTTGAGTGATATAGTTACATTCAGAGGGAAAGTCTGACCCCCTACTGTGCTAACAGCCTTTGAATGTAATTTAGCCACTGGGAGATTGAAAACTAAGTGCAAAACTGGTACTGACTTGAAAAGAAGTGGCATTTGGAAGCACTATACATTCTGAAAGAAAATCCAGTCTGCATCTAACACTTTAGTGTAGTAGCACGTATTATGTCCCCAAATATTTTTGAAAGAATGAAAAGCAAAATGTTGATTTATTCTGGCTGAATTATTCAAAGTGATCATTGAAAAATATGGTGGCAATATAACAAGATTCTATGAAATTTTGCTCAGGCTCTTCAGTTGCAATAAACCCATATGTGGTTCTCTTCTTAATTCCACTGTACAACATACATTTCCCGTGCCAATAGGCTATACATTTTCATTTTTTAAACAAAAGAATACACTCTACGTCTTCTAAATGCTATGAATTTATCTAAGTTTCTGAAAGCAAGTTTTAATTTTTCTTCCATGTTTATGTATCTTAAATGTTATGATTGATATTTATGATGTGTCAGACTGTTGATCTGTAAAACAAAACATTTTCAAACACTGTAATAGTAAAGTTCTCGTGCAGCTGCTAATACTTTTATATCTCTGTGGGGGTTTCAAAATATTCCTTAATTCAATTCCCATTGTCTGCATAAGAGGACTATAATATAATTAAATCCAGATGTTTTCTATATGTTATTCCAAATATTTGGGCATGCAATGCATCGGTTACAAAACTGGACAAAGGACATGATGACTCTCTGAAAAGATATCTGCAGAAAATATAGACAAATACTAATATAATCATTAACATAACTGCTTTTATGAAATTTACATGGTGATTCAGATAAGCCATATAGAAATGATGTGTAAAGCATGTTGTGTGTTAGCAAGGGAGTGTATTCAATAGCTCTCTGCATCCATGAAAATGGCAACTGTTAAATATCCTGTTTACACATTCAGTCTCTCCCTGTCCTGGATTTGTAATTCCAGCCTTCAGCTACATCCCCACAAAGGTTCCAATGATTGCTCATCAGGTTGAGAGTAAAAGCAACAGGAACCAGACTGACACAAGTCAAATGACCCTAAACTTATCTGAGTGGTAATAGGGCCATCCTCCAGGCAGAGGGGACATTGTGGAGCCTGTGTCATCCTCATGGGACCTTACTAGACAAAGATGTCCCACGAACACTCATGTCTATGGGCAAGCTATAGGCCTGCAGAAATCTGACCTTTGCCATGAGGGGTGAACCTCTTTTCCTTTCCTTAGGGCTATGAACGCTTATTGCCACTGGCTCCTGGTAAACTTTCTGTGCTGCTGAACCTGCATGCAGTCAGCAATTCATATGAAAGTGAACCTTACATTCCTTTCAGCCTCCAGAAGGGAATACCTTTTATAGGCTTTAATCGCAATTTTGGTTTGCTTCTCAATTTTATTTTCCGTAAGCATAATATGGAATACAGAGGTATCTTTCATTTAAACTTTAATGTAATGCTTGTTAAAGACAATTCTGGTTGAATCGGTTACTCTAAGATCAGATTTAATGTGAAGCAAAACAGTGTGATTCTCTCATGATGTCCTGACATGTTCTTCCCTACCAGGGAACACTGAATGTTACACAGGCATTGCAAGTCCTGAGACCTTCTTGCTTACTTTCTCAGTAATCTATATAGCCCAGTCCTGATGTATTAACTCCTTGTTAATCTTTTAAAAATGAATGTGGATGGACTATGGTTAAAGAGAAAATATTCTGTCCAATTTTTATTCTTCTGACATCTGGCTACATAGGTAACTAGGGTGGTGCTTAACAGCTGTGCTGTCTGCATGCTTACAGTGAGATACCAGACTTAGTGTACTGGTGCACTGGCTGTAATTATTCGGTAACTCTCAGGCATGTGGATTATTCCTTCCCTTACAAGATGCAGCAGAACTTGCTAGCAGTAGGCTTTGCGCAGTTTAGCTGCATGGAGGATTGGGACTGTCCTAGGGGCTAGAGGCCAGGATGTGCAGCTCTTTGCACAGCTGCATTCAGATGCTGTGTGTTGACAGACTTTCAAAAAGAGCAGAGCAAGGGGAGATATTGCTTCACTGGACAGATAAATATACCATAAGGAGAAACTATACATCTGTAGCTGAGAATAGAATTTGGCCGAAATAGAGTAAGAGTAAATTTTAAAAATGCCCAAGATTTCACCATGGATACCTGTTGTAATGTGTGAGCTTTCTGCAAAACACCCAAAAGTCTTGAGCAGCACATGGCTCATTAACTTCCAATGATACTAATGTGTCTAAATTGCCCAGAGAGGTTTGTAAATTCCTCCCCATTACTAAACACTTTTGAAATTCATACTGACTGCTGTAAGAGCTCTGATGGGAGCTGTGCACTTTTTAAAACATGATCATTTAATATGGAGAACTTTTGATTGCTGATCTCCATAATTCAGTGGTCTATCTATCTGGGAAAATATTATCTGTTTGAAGAGATTGCTGTAAAGCTGACAAAAGTGTAGCAAGTCACATGGGTTTGATAGGCTAGAGGTTCTCAAAGAAAGCTTTTCCTTTTTCTTTTTTTTCCACTTTGTTAAAATGAATACAGAAATTCTGGCAACTGCCCATAATGTTTGCATTTTCTTCACTCTGTAGCATTTCATTTTCTGTGTGCAGTGTTGCTGCAGAGCTCTCTAAACAAAGATACGTGCTTTTCAAAAATATTCCTAGTGGTGGAATTTCTGCATTTTGCCTCATGCTTTGAGTTTTGTTGGAAGAAATTCCTGGGATTATCAGCATATCAAGTATAAAGTGTTTTATCTTCCATGAATTTAGCACAGTCATTGCAGAATGGGAATGTCAATCAATATTAGTATTTCTTTTGGTTTTATGCCAGTTGAATCTTTCTTTGTTCATGGACTTTATAAGCTTACAATTTGCTTTTTGCTTAGATATACAAATATCACTCACAGTAGCACTATTTAAGAAGATGTTTGTGCTTGCTTACCAAAAACTGGAAGTATGCTCAATGGAAATGTAACATGGTTGTTTTTTCTTAAATAGCAGATAGTGCAAAGTTTTAGTTTGGAAGGGGGAAATTATGTAATTTCACACAGGAAAAAAGAGGAGATGAAGGATAGTTTAATGTTGTGATGAAAGAAAGGAAGAAGGCTGTACTGCACAGTCATGAAAATGACTTTGTAAAAATGACATTATGTTAACCTGATTAGGCAGTAGAATAACAGCACAGCTCTTGTGTAATTAGAGTGAAAGATTCCTGAATAAGAACTCAGTAGATGCAATTTTTTAAAAAAATTAATTTGAACATTTCCTTACCATCATTCTTTCTGCACTTAGTGACTCAGTAATTTGCTGGAGTGGTTGAAACTGAGAAGAAAAACATTTTGTGTGTGAAAGTTTTTTTCCCCTTCCCTTTCATGTCACCAAATTTCATTTCTGTTTGCATTTTCTAGGAAAACATTCTCTTGTGAAGTAATAGTATATGAAAAAGCTGGATTTCTTTTGGTATTCAGAGAAAAAAAAAAAAGGCTTAGAGAATCACAAACCTTCAATTATTGTGTCTGCCAAAATGAAGAAGTCAGTCTCAGTAGAGAGTCATTATTTTTCTCTCCATTTATGAGCAAGCACAACAAATGGGAGAGGCACTTTGCTTATTGAAGCAGGGAAAGAAGGCAAATTTGATATATTTTTTTCTGATTTTATCCTGTTTTTCAGAGATGCTAGACATTCCTGCCTCCCAGAGTCCTTGGTTTCCTTAGTTAATGAATAGTCTTGGTAAATTCAGACTAGGTGATTGACTGAAGAAAGTCACCAGCACTTGCCACAGAGCAGGAAAATAGAAAGACATATCCTCCTTTCCAGCCCTTCTTTTATGATTTCTGTTCCCATATAGTCATCAGACTTCTGTAGCCTTCCTAAGTTCATTATCAGTGCATTGAGAGGGCATAAGAGCAAATCTGAAGAAACCTGTTGCTAACAGCTTTTTCCAGATACAGTATCTGGAAACCACCAGCTCTCAGGAAATGTAACAACACCACTGTAACCACCATGCCATGCTATAGCTATCCCAAGTCTGACTGCATTCTGTAACTTCCTACAGTCTGCACAGGAAGCAGTGCCATGTCACTCTAACTCCAGCTACATGGAAAATATTCTCAGGCACATTAAGACCAACAAAAATGAATGACACTGTCAGAGAGTAAAGAGCTTGCATTGGTATGCTTTAGTATGCATGCCAAGGTCTGCACTGGGATTTAACAAGAGTCATCACTACAGTGATTACCAAAAAGGCCATCACCATCTTTCCATCAACACTTGATTGTTCCTCCTGTATCCTTTCTTTAACACTTACTTTTAATCACAGGAATCACAGGTTGTGCATGGGAGATTAATCTTACTCAATGATGGCCTAGATAAAGATTATTCATTGTATTTTTCTTTCAGCCCAAATTGTATTACTGGTATGTATTTCACCTTCTGTCCTGCCAGTAATCACTCTGTTGTGCTAAAACACAACACAACACAACACTGAAACTTCTTGATGGCTTGACTAATTATACAGTCTTATTCTAAATACTGTCTTGATTTTCCTTTTGCTGCCCTTTGAGTAACCAAAATTGAATTGCAAAGTTCTGTTTCATGTGTTTACCTAAAGATTTTGTAACACAAACTGTGTATGTTTTCAGAAACACTTTATAAATCAGTATTGACAAGTAGCTTGCATCATTTTTTATAAGTAGGTTATCAGATACTAGCCACCATTTTTTACTTTTGAACCTAAAGAAACTTAACTTAAATAAAAAACAATCCTAAAATCTTTCTAAGAGCACAATGTCTATTGAAATTTAAGTGAAATGATTGTTATTTGAAAAAGTCTCTTCTTTTTGGATAAACAAGTTACAATATATTGTGTATAAAATCTGAAGTAGCAAACTTCAGTTAGATTTGAATGAGTGATTTTTTTCTTCTACTGTGTCTAGGGCAGGGACAGATGAAAATTTGCAGAAAAGTAAACAAGTCTAAAAGATGGGAAAAAGAGAGAAACAGAGAGAAGTGGTATCGTATCATCCAAAGTAGAATATGTTGGTCAGTAAAGATTGCACTTCTCCAAACTCCTGCAAAATGCACTTTCACTGAAAAATCTCTTCAAAACCACAGTTCTAATTAAAGGTTTTAGTTGCCAAATAACATGTTCTAGCTAAATCCAAATAAGTATTACAGAGCCATTCATGAAGATCGGCATAAGCTTTGTACTTTGCTTTTGATTTTCTCATGGGAAAGTAATATAAATGAGAGTGATACCTCCCTGTTGGCTTTAACTGTTAGAAATGCAAAGCATGCTGAAATTGTACATAATTCTCTTCCAAAGGAAAGGAAATAGCATTTCAATGGTTTTCCTCGGTGTCTCGTTGAGTTATGGTGGTGCACAATTATTCCTGTTAAATTACTCTACCAGATGGAAGGTTACATTGTATATTTAGCTAATTAAGTTGTTGGAGACTGGAATTATGTCCCAGAGCATAAAGAACCTATCTAAAAGTATACTTGTTTTAATTTGGTTTTGTTGTTAAGATATAATATCAATTTCTAATTAAGATTTTAAACAAGTGGGGTTTTTTTGAGACATCCTTTCAAAAAGTCAGCCTTGCCTGCAAAAGTCAGACAAACAGGCTTTTAAGCTCCAGACAACTTTAGGGCCAAACTTAGCTTGATTTGCCTTCATACCTAGCTGTGCCTTTCTACACTTGAGTTCAGTGTTGCCCAGAGTTCTCGTCTGTTAGGGAAATAAGATATACTGCGTTTTGGTGCTTCTGTTTTCTTGGCATCCAGTACCATTGTAGCAGAGTCCCTCTGCTGAAACTCTATTTTGCTTTTGAACAACCCCAAATAGTATGCTTCAGCAAACCAGACCTGCCCCACTCTCATCTACTAGTATCTACTCCTCTCAGAACCGAGGAGAAAGAAGTCACACTTAATCATGAATTTTTGAACACTGAAAATATTGTTGTGCTAACTACCATCAGTGAGTTATCACTGCTGGATATTTTTGTAGATTAAAACCTATGGGATTTAGTCACTCTATTAACCAATTCCTTTTTTCTATAAAGCTTGGGGAATAACCTTATAGTGAACAATCTGGGAGGAGTGACTGACACGCCAGGATGCTGTGCTGCCATTCAGCAAGACCTGGACTGGCTGGAGAGTTTGGCAGAGGGGTCAACAAGCACAGATGCAAAGGAGGAAGTAACTGCATGCATCAGTACAGGTTAGGGGATGACCTGCTGGAAAGGAGCTCAGAAGAGAAGGGCCTGGGTGTCTTGGTGAACAACAGGTTGACCATGAGCTAGCAGTGTGCCTTTGTGGCCAAGAAGGCCAGAAGTCCATTAAAAATAGCATGGCCAGTAGGTTGAGGGAGGTGATCCTCCCCTTCTATTTTCACCTCGGGAGGCCACATCTGTAGTACTGTATCCAGTTCTGGACTCCACAGATCAAGAAAGGGAATTTCTAGAGAGAGCTCAGCAGAGGACCACAGATGATGAGGGGCCTGGAGCATCTCCCTTCTGAGGAAAGACTGAGAGCCCTGGGATTGTTCAGCCTGGAGGACAGAAGACTGAGGGGGATCTTATGAATGCTTATAGTTTTCTAAAGGTAGGAATCAAGTGGATGGTGCAAGGCTCTTTTCATCAGTGTCCAGCAACAGAACAAGTGGCAATAGGCACAGACTAGAGCACAGGAAGTACCATATGAACATGAAAAAAAGTTTGTTTACTTTGAGAGTGACAGAGCACTGGAACAAGCTGCCCAGAGAAATTGGGGAATTTTCTTCTCTGGAGATATTCAAAATGTGTCTGGACACTTTCTGGACTATGCAACCCAATGTAGGGAACACACTTTAGCAGGTTGGTTGAATTAGGGTTCTTTCCAACCCCTAAGATTCTAGGATTCTGTGATTTTCTAATTTAATTATTCTTAAAAATTAAATAATGTATCTAGGGGTTATGTTGCAGTCCTGAAAAATCTGACACTTATTCACTAGAGAAAGTAACTTTTCCTTTGGAAAAAGTTAGTGATTCAATGGATGTTGAAGGAGGATTTAGGGTGAAGAGGGAGATTTGCTATATTTACAGAAAGTATAGTATTGTATTCTCATTACATCTTTGCAACTAGAACTGACTGGTGTGTATGGTCAGAAGTAGGGGCATGAATAATTAATGAAGCCAATAGGACTATTGGTCATGCACAACTAAATATTTTTTTGCCATTCAAATGAGGGATGCCTTCTGTCAAATGACCTGCTTCACCTTCTTTTTCTTCTATACCCCCTGAGAGCTAACATACAATTTGGCTCCCATGATTACTATTAAAGTGCAAAAAAATTACAGACTTTGAAGACGGATAGCAAAAATGAGAATTAATTTTAAATTATCATTTTTCTATTAGTCTGTGTGTCAAGACACCATAGTATTACTTATCTTTTAATCCCTTATTTATTATTGCAAAAGGAGTATTATTTCATATGGGAGAAGATTAAGACGGACCTGGCACGGAAATAATATGCTGCAGTTTCATTCTATTTGAAATGTAATGAAGACTTGGGAGATCTCATTGAAACAATTATATAGCCCAAATTGATGCAAGTAAAAGTACATAGTGCTTCTCTGCTAAGAAAAGAAATTATTAAGAATTGTATTAAGTCCCCACTTCTTTTGCCTCACAGGACACAAGCAGAACAGTTCTCAACAGAAAATATCTCTTATTGGTCAGCCTTTCATGAACAATGTAAAGATCTGTAGTTCTGGCTAAATGGACACAACACTAAGTTATTCCTACTCATAACTCAGTAAGACATTCCTAGAAAAATAATACTTGTTTGCATGGATAATCAGAAATTTTATATTTCCATACAGACTGCAATGAATAATGAGGAAAAGTTAGATATTCAAAATGGCTTCAGGGAATATTTCATTTTTGAACCTTCTTAAGGAAATCAATGAAAAATTGCTAATCTTGTTAAATTGGCTTCCTTAGCCTGAAGAGAGCTAAAGAGATCCTCTCTAATCTAATTAGCTGTTTTACCATGTGTTTCACTAAACCTGTTTTTTTATTTGGGGAATGGATATTTTCCTTAGTCTGAATAAATAAAGCGTTCTACCTTTTACAGAAGTAAAATAAAGCAAAGGACTAAAGGGTTTCACATATGAGCAACATTCCCCTTAAAGCAAATGGTTGTACAGGAAACAGTTTCTGTATAGACTGAAAACACATTAGGTGATGCAAGCCAGAAAAACAAAGTGTCTCCATCCTATACCTCTGTATCTGGTACTCCCTTCTGGTTGGGACCACCCAGCGGTCAGGTCCATGTAGTTCTTGGAAGAACTTTAGAGCAGATGTGTAAATGACTTTTTAGTCTCATGAATCTAATTTAATACTCTTTCAGAAATATATATTTTTTTTAATGACCAGAATTTAAAAGTCAATGAGCCTAGAGAATTATATTATGTTCTGGTATCTTCCAGCCTGTCAGCTAGTGGAGAGAATGTTCCATGTATTTATTGTTTAGTATTGTCTTGCATTGGAACGTGGCTCTCTACAGCAAAAATTAGTCATGTATAAAACCAAAAAGTCTCTACTTGTCTTGCCCAGCTCTAATATATTCAGTGCTGGGGAGGTGGCTGCCTACAGGAAGCCAGACCAGAAGTCCAAATCTCCACGCAGAACAGAGAAAATTTATGTGTCTGTTAGAACTGCGTGTAACAGAGGAATGACTGGGAGACCATCAAGTCCTCTCCCAGAAGGACAAACTCATTCACAGGTCTCCATAAAGCAGCTGGGGAAGCTGGAAGCAGCTTTGGTCCCTGACCTCTGTTCTTTGCATTTCTAGCTTTCCACCTGCATTCATATTTTGATGAGGAAGCCCAGACTATCTCCTCATTTATCCTTTCTGGTGGCATTAGGAATATACTGCCTGCCTCACTGATTGGGAAACTGAAAAAATTCTCCTTAACACCTTGCTCTCAGGCTAAGATTTTGGAAACTTACGTATGACTCTTCTGATTGTTTTCATCAAAAACAGCAGTAATGAGGGGGGATTTGATGTTTTCTTTGATCTCCAGGTCCTGGCATGACATGGACACACAGGCTACTTTCTTAACTGTATTTCCATAGTGAAGGGAAGCCCACAGCATAGACAAGGAAACTTGTGCTCTGAAATGAACCCACAAAATGAACATATTTTCACAATATGTTTTCTTCCATTCTGCTCCTCCTGCTTCAAGGGAAGTCACCACATATACCTCAGATTTATATAACAATCCATATTCAATGTTTTCTAGGAAATTCTCATTTGTCATAGCACTAGAAATAAACTTGACAAAGGTTAAGCCACTGGCATGCAAGCAATAATACTATCATGCTAACCAGTGTCATCTCATCATTTTCTCTTGTAATCCAAAGATCTATACCCATACATATTCCATTTGTCCTGTAATTTACACTTTGAGCTTTCTCAGGTACAGTCTTGTCATGGTTGGAAAACACATAAAGCTTGTCTGTGCATGAATCTCTACTAGAATAATACAAAAAATAACAACCTCAGTGGGGAAAAAAAAGGACAGATACAGAAATAGAGAATAGCAGTGAAGAGATGGAATTACTTCATAATCATGAAGTCTTTGTTTCATAGTTTTTTCTATTGGCTTCAATACTTTAGAGAAGTATGTGTTATTGTTTCAAAATGATCTTAGTGATAACAGTTGGAGCCTGAGCAACAGGAAATGATTTATATTTCTCAAGTAAAATGTGAATTTTGCTGCGGATTCTGCTGTTATAGGAATCTTTGTAGCCAAATTTAGTATCATTTACCTCAGCTGCCCCACAGCTTTTTTAAGCCAGCCTACTAGCCAAGAAAAGGAAATGCTTTCACTTTAGAGCCTTTGAAAGCCTGGACAAAAGCTCACTTTCTGTTCTTCAGGTTTTCTATATATGGCTTTCTACTGGAGATGAGGACCTGCTCACTATGAACTCACTCCCATCCCCCATTTCCTGCCTGGGTTCATTAAATGCTGATTTGGAGTTGGCACACACTTTTCTGATACAAAAGTAGTACTGTGTTCCTGGAACCATCAGAAAGTAGTGCATTATTATCTTTCACATTCCCTTCATGTATATGCCCTCTCTCCATGCATAGAATGGATTTTTATCCCTTCTTCTTTAATATCTGTGTGTTTAATAAAAAGAAACAGATTGAAGTAAAGCTCTGTCAAAAAAGAAAACCTCAGCTCATTTGGGAGCAACTTTGCCCCAGGCTGTATTCTTTAATGCTAGTATCTGCAAATTGCTAGTATTAAGCAAAGTGAAGTATGTGATGTAATGACTTCACTGAATCATTTTCATATCTCTAATGCTTGTGTTTCAATGTCATGTTACTCAGGAGAGAATACTTTACTTTTCCCTGAACAATGATAGTTGTAATGAAATTAGTATGTATCCATACAGAAGTCTGTGTATTTTCTGTTTTAACAGTGCAGTTAGTTACTTCTTTCTCAGTAGATGAAGCCAGCATAAAAGATGAGAAAAAATCACAAGATGCTATTTTTTGTCTTCACCTAAGAAGAATTATCAACATTTTCTGTTCTGTTGAGATAACTGTAAGTCCTAACAGGGAGTTAGGTAACTGATTCTTGGATTGCTTATAAGATCTTCTGTTGTTGTCCCCTTACAGTCATTTAAAGAGTAACAGCAAGCACTAAAAAGAGGCATTAAAGCAATAGTGCTAACACTCTGAATAAGCCATATTACTATAACACTCATTATTCCAAATTAGCACAGTTGCATAAACAAAGTCATTCTCAGGTTCGTCTTTCTTAAAATCCATTCGAGTGAATCAGTCAAATGGGTGCCAACTGATTCCCATCAAAATAAATAACATGGATTTTGATGACCTTTGAAGAAAATCACTATGTGTTTTCTTTCCTATGAAACACTTTCAAATAATATATTTTCCCATTTTACATGTGGGAACAGATTATTGCTTGTCCCAAAGTGCTAAATTGTGTAGAAGCACAAAGATTTGCAGACTGAAGAGGCTCGGCTGATAATGACCAATCCAGCCAATATCAGATGTATACTGGCTTTAGGTGAGTAGACCAATCTATCATCCTACTGCCATGAAAAAGTGCAGCCCTGTTTTTGTCATCTGCCATGATCCCAGCCGCGTGCACCTTTTCTCTCATTTCACGCACTCTGGCTCCTTGGTCAGATGATTCAGCTCCCTTGTAGCTGTAGAAATCTAACACAGCAAACCTCACTGCATTCAGCACCTTCAGCAGTTTAGAGCAGTCCTTTTACCTCAGGAAGATGGGATATAGGACATATCCTTTATTAGGTAGAATTAATTTAATCTTGAGTATTGGACCTTAGTGGCATGCTTGGTGTGCAGAAAGGTAGACATGTGCATTAACGGCTGCATGAAGTCATAGACTTCATGAAGGATTTTTCAATGATTTTGTGATATTAATGGATGAAAAAAGAAGGTTAATTCTTAAGGGTTTGTACCTGCCTGAAGAAGCTGTTCTGCAGCAAGCTGGTGAGTAAAGTTTAAGCCTCAGGAGTTATCTGGCACTGGCTCCCCAAGTGGCACTCCTGTTCCACACTGACAGTGATTTTCAGTGATGAGCATAGTCAGATTTGCTACTGGATTAATTATACTGAACAAAGATTTGAATAATGTGCAGTAGAAATACTTGTGGGATGGCTAATGCAAAACAGTTATTTAAAGCAATGTCCCTCTGAAGACCAGTTCTAAGAAGTATGAGTTGAGGTATCAAGCCAAATACTCATCTAAAGCATAAGGTGAATTAATTACTATAATTCTTCGGTTTTCACAACTGAGGGTATTCAAGCGCCATGCAAATATTCAGGTTACAAATTAACAAAAATTGTTTTAAAAAAATTTATTTTTCACTTTGTTCACTTATTTGCATTCCAGAATTTAAAGGATTAGAATCATTCAAAGGTATTCTCATATAAGCTTTGGGCAGTAAATGAACAGTAAGCATGTATGTGTGTATGTATAATTTTAATCTACAGCTGTATCTTTGAAGCTTAAAATACTTATTTTTGCCTTTTTGACTATCAGAGGAGTGTTGACCATTGTAGGTTTGTTATTACTGCCTTCATATAGGAGTGCACTGAAGAACATAAGATTGCTGTAGCGATCCAGACCTCTTGAAGCCAGCAATAATTGTTCTTCAGCTTCAGTGGAGCATGTTGGTGGATAAAAAACTTAACAGGAGCCAGCAGTGTGCAGCTTGGAAAGCAAATTGTATCCTGGGCTCCATCAGAAGACGGGTGGCCAGCAGGGAGAGGGAGTTGATTGTCCCTCTACTCTGTCCCCGTGAGACCCCATCTGGAGTAATGTGTCCAGATCTGGGGCCCCCAGTACAAGAAAGACGGGGAGCTGTTGGAGAAGGAGGAGGGCCACAAAGATGGGCTGGAGCACCTCCCCTAAGAAGACAGGCTGAGGGGGCTGGGCTTGTTCAGTTTGGAGAGGAGAAGGCTATGGGGTTACGTCATTGCAGCCTTCCAGTACCTAAAGGGAGCCTACACACAGGAGGGGAGCCAACTCTTTACAAGAGTAGATAATGGCAGGACAAGGGGAAATGATTTTAAGTTGAAGGAGGGAAGATTTAGATTGAATCAGAGGGAAGCTCTTTACCAAGGCTGCCCAGAGAGGTTGTGGATGCCCCAACGTGGAGGTGTTCAAGGCCAGGTTGGATGGGGCCCTGGGCAGCCTGGTCTAGTATTAGATATGGAGGTTGGTGGTCCTGCCTGCAGCAGGGGGGTTGGAGATTCATGATCCTTGAGGTCCCTTCCAACCCAAGCCACTCTATGGTTCTATGATGGTGGCATCTACACCACTCAGCCACTGACAGGTATAAAAAAAAACACTTTCCAGTTATGCACTTTGTCCTCTGGAACAGACCTTCTCAAACTGGTTAAATTTATTTAGTGCACTGAAATACAAATTCTTATTGCCAGCCATCAAGTCCTAGCTAGTACCATGTCATGGCAGACATTCAAGAAAGCAGTCATGGAAGCCAACAGTTTTTGATCACTGACTTTGTCTTTTGTTGGGAGGTTTATTTTATGATTTAGAAGCCAATCTTCCTCATGCTTTTTCACTTTAAAATTGATGGTTTCCACTTAAAAATGATACTTCATCTTTTGTACAATCACTGTCTTCTCAGCTAGCTCATAAATTCAGACATCAACAACAAATTCTGCTTTCTCTGTTTCTGTGATTGATTCACATGGAGAATTATGATGGGAATATGGTAAAAATAGAAAGACAATCACTGTGAGCATGAAACATTCATGTGGAAGTAAACGCTGTGGTAATAAATGTTGCAGAGGATTTGTATCACGATAGTCTGTTTTGGATATGGAAATATTTTCTGAATTTAAAGAGTATGGAGCAGTATAAATGGAAATAACCATAAGTGCAAACAGAGTCAGCACCTTTTCTTCTGAATGTCCTCCTACTCAAATGATCTCTGTGGTGACAGCGTGTAGTATAATCTTATCCTATTACTGTATTTTCAGTTTCATACCAAAAGGTACCTTAGCAAACAAGTCATCTCTGTCAGTAGAACCATTTGTCTTAATTATGATAGTAACAGGTAAAACTGAAAATTCTTTTTAATATTTTTTATCATTAAAGATTTCCAGTGTTTTGTTAGCTCATATATCTTTGAAATGTACTCAAGACATAGGATGCTTAAAGGGGGAGCTTGACAAGGGTGTCAGAGTATAGGATGAAAGGAGAAAGGGTACAGCTGGTCACAGCAGCACTCAGGCAGAGGTGCAGTTCCTTTGCTCTCACATGAGCATTTCTAACATCGCTGTTGCTTGGGAGCAAGTGGGACAACAGGAAACAAATGTGTGATATTATTTGCTGGGCAAGTTTGGAATTAGAAGAATAAGATTGAGTTCCTTCACTAAACTGACAAATAGAAAAATGCTGAACTGAATGAAACATTCATTTATTATTTTTTTTCTGCTAACTCATGCTCCTTTGGAGCTTTGTTTAGGTCTGTATGCAGAAGGGAGAACTGATCCCAGTTTACAGCTTTCTCTGTTTTGAGATATTGCTTAGCCAAGCTTCAGTTCCAGAAGGAGAAATAAAAACAAATTCTGTTCCACAGTTATCTTTCACTAGCTCTTAGTAGTCTGCTTGATGGAGGGTTTACTTATAAGAACAGATAAATAGGTTAATGCAGCATCAAGGTAAAATATCACAGAATAAAAAACAAAGTAGAGCTTCATCTCTGATCTTAGCATGAAAACGTTGTGTCCAAATGGAAAACAAAGGTGGAACTTGCCCAAGGTGCATTAAACATAATCCTAGGTTTTCTGGGAATCAATCCCGCTTCTTCATTTTCAGAGCATATATTTTTCTGTATAAACGTTTCTAGGACACTGTAATATATCTAGTTGTTTGGTGTGTTACTGAAAAAACATTGAAGATCTGGGCCTAAAACTGCTGACCAAGAAATGTTCTGCCAGCAAGTCTTGTCATAAGTTATATTTCTAAGAGAAATCAAAAGGCACCAGTGGAGGCTATTTTCTATTCCTGTCATCAGACCATAATCCAGTTATAAGGTTCCAGGTTCCAAGCTGTATTTCCATCCAAGTGTTCACCTTCAAGAGAGATAAAAATGATGTAGAATGCAAGTTTCATTCATCTATTATTAATACCAGTATTAATGGTAATTAACAGGTAACTTTAGATTTGAAATGGAATGAGAAAAAAACGTAGTGGTTAGTTCCTTAGGGAGAAAAAGAATTTAACTCAGTGAGTTACAATGAAAATTCATTTCTAACTCTTTCATATCCACTGAAATATTTTGCTCTAATAGCTTAGTATCTGCCCCATGAATAAAGGACTATATAAGGAAACAGAAATGTTTAGAGGCAGAGAAAAGAACAAACTAACATTAACTTTATAAACTATATGTTAAATATATACTAGGCAATTATAATAACTGTATTTCACTTTAATGTTAAGGAAATAGCATAAAAATACTGTTTTCTCCTCTCTGCTGTTTACTGCTAGAGTTAAGACAGGTGAGAAACAGAGTCATTCTCGTCAATACAAGTTCATTTTGAAGTTGTTACTTTGGAAGAGGATTAGAGGAAGGTGAAATTGAGGTGAAGTTCAAAGTAGTAACAGTACTGGCATTCAAAACTTTTCAGTGCCCTTCCTCTCATTCCTATTCTGTAGTCTACAATAGAGTTGTATGAGGAGAAGCAGAATGAATGGTGACAATGGGCAGTAAAATCACTGCTTCTGAGCCCTACTTGGATCAGATGAGGTGCTGTAGGGAATGCCAGTGGTATCTGGGCAAAGCAATAATTTGTCTTAAAAACATTCGTTTTGTTCTTTTCATTTCCAGCTTCAGAGCCCAATTTGAAGGTACGCTCAAGGTTAAAACAAAAGGTAACGGAAAGGAGAAGCAGTCCTTTACTGAGGAGGAAGGATGGAAATGTTGTCAGCTCGTTCAAGAAGCGACTCTTTGAGGTGACAGGTAATGGAGAATGGAGAAATTCTGTCTTCACTGCAACTACTTGCAGACATGAATAAAATGTTTCCTAAGATAGTATATTGGACTTTTTTGTTTACTTGTTTGTTTTTCTGCTGCTGAAAAGAAAACAATATTAAAGAAATTGTTGTGCATGAGTAAGTTGTAATCTTCGGCTTTCCACCACTTACTACATAGTTATTGTCCATTTGAAAGCGATTATTTGCAATCTGTTTCAAAACTCATGCTTTACAACAGTCAGTAGTAGAACAAATAAATGATAAATTATTGGTGGTATAAATAATTAAATAAGCAGAGAAGAGTAGGGCTCACTAAGCTGTTCTTTTCAGCAGGAAAAGTTGAAATGTTTTAATAGGAGCATATACTTGACCACAGCTGATAGAATTCTTGGTAATTAAAGGGGAACTTCTAGCATGTAAAAATAAAGCATTCTCAATATAAAGAAATTAAAGGGAAAAAATGCAAATAAAATTTTGTCTTCAAGTAATTTTTCTTTCAGTATTATTTTTGCCCTTGAACTCAAAAGAGTGAAAGGCTGAATGAACAGTGGATTCTAAGACTTTCTTCATCCTGCTTGTCACTGTGGAGTTGTAACTTCAGTCATGTATATTATTTTGTTGAATCACACCACAGCTCCCAAACAGTTTGAAATCCTCTCATTTCAGTGCTGAGGACCAGCATGTTGCCCTATCCATTGATCTGAAAGACAAGAACATTTATAGCATTCAGTATTTCTTGCTTTGACTTTACATTTGAATTAAGTACCTTTGTTGCTTATTTAAGTAATATTACATATGTTTGTACAGTGAATTGTTAAACTGTCATACTTGTCTGAATTTATTTGGAATATCAGAATTATGTCACAACAAGATGAAAGTATAAAGCAAATGAATGAATTCATTTTGGTGTTCTCATCAATGCAATTCTCATGACAACTTTTCACAGCCCATCAGTTGTAAAACTGAAACATATATTTGAATGTATCAAAGTAACTGAATAAGGTGATTTCTCTATAAATTCCGTGTCAGATTTTTTTTTTACAACTGATTTATTATTTCTATTTGCTGAAACAAAGAAAGAAAACTGAAAAGAAAGGAGAGGAGAGGAGAGGAGAGGAGAGGAGAG
>JAOWBP010002978.1:24455215-24526290 GCA_028571105.1 Tragopan temminckii
CCCCCCCCCCCCCCCCTACTTCTTCTTCCTACTTTTTCTCTGAGAAAACCTACTTTCTGCCTTTTCTCCTTTTTTATCATTTTGGAGCATAAGCAAATCAGAGTAGGTGCCAGACCTTTCTTTGCACTGGGCAGCATCTAAAATTTTAAGGGAACAACTTGAAAGCAATTCTTATTCTTAATCTGAAATAAGAGCTGATGTGAAGTTTAGCGAAGTATGGGCCATATGTAATGCAGTTATATCTGTAAGTATGATAACAAACTTCAGATATGATAAAAAGTTCTTGAAGGAGACTATTTAGTATAAAAGTTCAAATTGTATAATTCCTCCTACCTGGTAAAGCACAGCACCTGTAACATTCTATAATGAGATGCCAGTGGAAATCTAAGCTGGGCTGAAGCATAGCAGAGGAAGAATCCAGCATTCCTGCAGCTAAGTTTGTTTTTCTTTGAGGGGTTTAATCATATAAATTAAATTTGTAGATATGTAAACAACATTTAATGACTAGTTACATTCATGTATCCTTTGTTCAATCTGCAGCAATCAAGTCTATTTAGAGCTAAGTGTTAAATTAGGGTGTGAAATGTATGAGAAAAGAGATACAACGTGTATTGAAATCATGTTGATGGATGTTAAAGGATCTTTAGATTAGCCAAATTTACAGGAATCTAGAAGTAAAATCTGAGGCTCAATAAAAGAACTTCTAATTTTTATACTGGTCAAAACTTAGCCTTAACTTGATTTCCTGCAAAAATCATAATAATAATATGTTAGTTCTATACACCACTGTATATATTTTGAAGAAATTTTAGTAATTCATATTCTACAGAAAATGAATTGGTAACTTCTATAAAAATTCTAGATTTCCAGTATGTAAAAAACTATATGCATCTAAACAGTCTACTATGGTTTGTGATAAGTACTGCACAATTCCAGTGCTAAATGTAGTTTCAGGTTAAAGATTCTTGCCATTTAATGGCTTTTTTTAGTACCCTTAACCAATAGCATATCGCTGCAGTGCAGCATTTAAAATCAGACATAGAACTTTGAAAGGAAAATTGTGTAGGCTTTAAATCATTTCTCTAGAAGTCTTTCATGAGATATTTATAAGCAAATGATTGTTTTTAAGGAATGGAAAATTTGAATTGATCATGAAAAGTAGTGGTTACTTTTCCAGATCACATTGTCAAAAATTTCACAGCTATTTCACAAACAATAAAATAAAATAAAATCTAACTTCAAAGTAGTTTTAGAACATTAAAAAAGGAAATGAAAATATACTTAATTTTGTCACTCAAGTGATGTGAGCTTTTTGATGTAGTCAGCTGGCCCCAAATATTACTTTTGGCATTTGAAAAAACAAAAGGGTTGATTTATGCAAATATTGTCTTTTTCTCTTACCAGAAGAAGTAGTTGCAAACTGGATGTAAAATTTACTTTGGTGTTTATTCTTCAGGGAAAGGTGATGGCAGAGTATAAAGTAAGCATGTGCTTGTTCCTCCTCCCTTTTCATCTCAGAGTCAAAGTGTAAGAGAAAGATTTTAACTTTTTCTTCTGTATTCAGAAAGTATATATAAGACCATCTAATCAAGTGGAGATAACAATGGCCAAGACAGTGAAAAGCAGTTACCAGTGTCATTGTGTCTTGACAGGCTTCATCATCATTCAAGGAAAAGCAGAAGGGAGAGACCCAGACGCTCAGACCAGGAGTGGCCTTGGCTGGACAGTATGGGGGGAATATTCCCCCATCTTCAACTCATCCGCATGTTGCTTTGGAGGGAAAACCAAATAGCAGCCACCAGGCTCTCTTGCAACATCTGTTACTGAAAGAACAGATGAGACAACAGAAACTTCTTGTAACTGGTAATGATCAAAGTTTCAACACAGTAATCATTTTAGATGTTTTTAATGACATTTTTATTCTAGATGTTATAAAAAGAGGAAGGGTGGGAGAAAAAAAAGGATAGCATATTTGTTTTCCCACTTCAGTGATTCTGCTCCATTAGCCTCAAAGGATTCCGTGATTACAGTAAAGAGAAAATGATTACTTCATCACATTCTTTTGCAGCTGCTGAACTTCCTAGCATGGCTAGGCGTTCGGTACACATCCCACTGCATCAGCATTGATGCAAAGTTCTGCAGCATACACCCCTCTTCTTACTGAGAGATTTCTCTTCTATTAGAACTAGTAGTTTATTTTTCTTCACACTGGAGTGAAATGTCATGGTTTTGCAGGAGCGGTTCCTCTTCATCCCCAGTCTCCATTGGCAGCAAAAGAAAGAGTCTCACCTGGCATAAGAGCTGCCCACAAACTGCCTCGTCACAGGCCTCTGAATCGAACCCAGTCAGCTCCTCTTCCTCAGAGCACTTTGGCCCAGCTGGTCATCCAACAGCAACATCAACAGTTTTTGGAGAAGCAGAAACAGTACCAGCAACAGATCCACATGAATAAGGTGAGTTCCCAAAGAAAGTAATTTTTAATGAATATACATGTTGAAAAATAATAGTGAAGTGTAGATCCTATGGTCATGTGGTAGATGAGAATAAACAAGTTCTTGCATGAGTACCTTGCTTATGCATAGTTTGTACACAAGTGCATAGATCTTCATTTTCATTTTTCTGAAATGGTTTATGCTTGCTGGCATCAATAAAAATACAATTCAATGAAATAGGGATCAAAGAATCTTTTAGGTTTAGATTACAAATGCTTTCCTGCTGAACATTGAATGATGTCTCACAGATACTGTATTTCTCCTATCCAACTTTTTTTTTTATTTGTCATTTCCAGTTTCAGAGATCATTCAATTCAGCTGCTGAATCATAGTTTAGGCTTACTCACAATGGAATTTTGTGTGGAGTAAAAATATAATTCATTTGAAGTAAATCAAGTGATCAAATTTATCCTGTTTTTATTTAAAGTGTATTGATCATCTGAAGAAATTTTAACCAGCTTTTATCAAATCAACTTCTCTGTAAATTTAGCAGTAACACAGAAGTTTGTTATCTATATGGCAATATAAAAATACCAGTGATAGAGAAAGAGAAGGATTTGCTATGGCTCATATCAGATATAGAGTTGAACTGTGCCTGTTTCCCTGTAGAGTAACACGTTTTTCTGAGTGGAAAGAAAAAAAAAAAGGGACCAACCACCATTAAACAAAGTATAGCAGTATCTAGATAGGCTTCTCAGGGGCAAATGTTTCTACAACAAATGTGATGCCATTCCCTGCTCTAAAATGAAGATATGCAAGTAATTAAATACTTTTATCTGAAAAACTTCTTTCTTCACTTACTGCACAATCTTCCAAAAAATGTTTGCTGGAGCTGCTTGACTAAATCGGTGTTGTAGTAATCATACATCTTTACTTTTCTTGTTTTGCTTGAGACTTACTTGGAAAGTATACAAAAGAACTAATTGCAAAGGAGAAAAGATGAAAAGCAGGACATTCAATCTTTGTACCTATGAGAAAGTAAAAAAAAAAAAAATCAATCCACCTTACAGGGTGAACTTCCCAGGGGGTACTGATTCTTTGGAGTCTACTAAGAATTCCCAACAAAATTAGAAACAAACCTAGAGTTTAAGTACATAGTTTGTACAGTGGTTTGGTTATTAAATCTTGCCTTAATTAGAAAAAATGAAGACCAGAAAACTTCAAAGTTCAGTGCTGATCCTTGCATGTTAACCCCTCTCAGCTAGGGTGTTTTGATTACTCAACTAGGACTCCAGTTGGCTTTTCTTTGAGTATGCATTCCATATGTTTAATCAAGATGGCATATGTATATCTTGTAGCCTCAGGTTTTGAAAATATTTCACCTGCCCTCAGTTGTCTGAAAAGGACTTTTACCAGTAAAGTACTGAGTCTTTGTGCTGTTTGTGGGTATCCACTCCAAACTGGTCAGTTACTGCTCGTGCATTCTTCACAAAGCAAAGAACCACAGTGACATGTTTTTGTTAGGTCATATGCTTACTGACATACTTTCTACCATAGCATTTGGGGGTACATGCTGTGGCATCTAGGTCTATTTGTCTTGAAAGTGAAAATTAAACTTGAGTCGCATAAATATATTAGTCACATATGACTAGAAATGCATTGCACCTCACAAGATTTAGGCTGGAAAAGAACTGAAAAAGAGTTCAGTTAGCATGAGATAATGCTGCTTTAGTAACTTTTCTTTTTTCCTGTGTTAAACTGCAGTGAAAATAAATGTTGAGAACGAAACACGTTAGGAATACTCTTCCATTCTCATGTGGTTATTTGCAATAAAGAGACAATACAATTCCTTCCCTTAAAGCCTAGTAAACCCAATTTTTATTGTCTACACTGTAGACTATATACATATGTAGATAGTAGAAATTTATCCCAGGGCCTTTCACTGCCTTGAAATATCACAGCATACTTCCTTTTTCCAGCTAGCTCAATTTCCTCTATCTCTACTCCTAGAGCAGATAGCTTTCATCAGGACCACAGTCTCTCATCAGAGCAGCAGACACTTGAGGAGGAGTAGGATCATGCTGCACCTACAGAAGCAGTGAATTATGTGAGGATGTGGGTAGTTTATCAGACTTTTTATGGTCTGCAGTAACAAGGTTCTGCTACCACACTGTTCCCTGATCCAATCTGCTGTATAGTCCTAAAATTGACTGTGCTCCAATCACACATCTGTTCTCTGCAAGAATACAGAAAGCCAAGTGCTTTCTTACTTAAAATAAATGTGATTTTCTAAAAACTGACATTTAAGGTAGTCAGTAGAGAAGTGGTGAGAAATGATCAAATCAGGAAGTGGCTATTAAGTACTGAATTTAAAATTATATTCTTTAAGTCTTTACATTAAAGGTTTAGATTGAACACCTGTGCTTGCATAATGTTTTTGAACTCCAGCAGCAGGATAGAATGTACTTTGTTCATTCTTAAACCTTACCTTTATTTGCAGTTGATGTTATTTATTCATTACTCTACCTAACACATTTCTAGAGCTCTTATAATCAAACTTGAACTCTGCAAAGCAGAGTTCTCTGAATCCTAGAATGAGATATTCTGGGCCATGTAGCAAAGCAACCCAACATCTCATTTCTTATAACAAGTTTGAGCATGTATCGAGTGAATACATATATTTATTTTCCACTTCTCTATCCCTCACTATTCTGTACATAGGCCCTATAATGAAAACACATAGAAGTACAACTCCCTCCTTGCAGTCTTGAAAAAATATTTTATTTAATGAGGAGTACTCAAACATTGTTTTAAAATGTTTGATTAGAAATACAAGGACCATTTTAAGCTGTCAAGACTATGAAATGCTAGTTGATCAAGAACTTAGAACAAGTTAAGACATTCTATTCATTTTCCATTTCTTTCTCCTTTTCTCCTTATGTTTAAGGCTTCAAATGCTTAAGGAGTTAATGTATATTTAATCTGAATCTGTTATTTAAGTTATTTCTCTGAGCTGAGATGATGTGGCATGTGTCAGCAATCCTTGAAAAATGGGTTTGGTCAGATCTTAGGTAACAACAAAAAGAGGACAAGTGCAACAGTCTCTCCCCACCCTATGGATCTTCTATTTATCTTCTATGTAAAAGTGATTTCTTTCATAAAAGCATATACTTTAACTGCAAGTCAGTGCTGCTCTGAGGGTGATAACAGGCAAAATCTAACACAGGTCAGGGGTAAAGGATCCCCTTGGATCATTTCCATTCTGAATAGAAACAAATCATTGCCAAGAGGTGTGCCTCTGTCCTTAATAACAAAGAGAAGATCCCCTATGGATTATTTCTGTTCAGCTGTCAGATGCCAGGCTTTTGATGTGGGAAATGGGATACCTGCGGGATCTAGTATGCTGACCTCCTAAAAATATGTTGCATAAGTTGACATCACATCCAAAAGTAGGTAGAAACTTGCATCCCAGCTTTCTGGGGAAAAAAAATGATAATGAATGTGCAGTAACCTGAACTCTGCTTGTCTCAGGAGAGCTCGACTTTGCCGTTGTCAGCTTTAATATGCTTCTATCCAACTTGCAGCTTATTTCCTTGTAAGGCCCTTTGATCACCATTATAGAACTTCATTCTGGTCAGTAAAAGGAGACCAGAGACTGAAACCTCTAGCTAAAATTATTGCAATCAGGTACCAAAAGATTGCTGCTACAATAAAAATCCTGAAATCTTGATTCCATTTGTGTATCTCTTTATCTAAAAAGTTTTTGTGCTTCCACTTGCTGGAAAAAATAAAATAAAATGTGATTTTGAGGTAACGAATGTAAGTGCAAAGCCCCTAGGTGAACTCTGAGTTTAAGAAAATCTCAGAAGTCATAATGTGAGCAGCAGGTAAATAGAATCCTCAGACTTTAAAGGCTGCTTTTTTTGTGCAGTTTATTTATTTATTTATTTATTTTTCTCTATGTATGATGAATAAAATCATTCCTCTGCTGAACCTAAACTGGCATCATCTTCATAGGGACCAAGATTTCATTTGGTCAGTATGGGAACCCTACAAGTGTTCTTAAAATAATGTGTTTGTTGTATTTTGACAATTCACAATTATTTTTCAGTGATAAATTATTCCTCTGTATTGACTAGTAACAAAATAATAGAGCCGTTTGCAGTGTGCATTAAAGTACAGAAACAGTATGGACAACATTAAAGATTAAATAAAGAGCCGCCTTAACATTCCAGGCTGTTAGTCAATTTAAAGCATCTTTCACTGGGCAAGACTGTGAGGTAAAAATTATATGACAAAAAATGTATAGGAGTGAATGTTCATTAGTGCTACAGAAGATTATCATAATTGGCCAATGTGTATTAATATAAAAATGAAAAATAATATGGGTTATTTCTATTGATTAATTGTTAGAAAATACTAGGAAGATTATTTGTTAGGAATATTGAAAAGAGCAGTTAACCACAGGTTCATCATTCACTCTTCTGATACTTAATGAAATAAGAAAGACTGTTTTGATCAGGTTCAACTTGAGTAAATGAACCTAGTTTCATTAATCATACTGTAATTGAGGTCTGGCTTTCCAGCTTACCTTTTTGACTCGCATCCTCAGAAGATGAGAGCAGAAACACATTGCTTCTTTCAAGTATTACTCATAGTAGGGGATTATATGGACAAGACTATAGCAGTGATTAAACATGTTTGTAACTGAAAACTGCCCAGAGCATTTTGTCCTTTATTAAGAACTAATGTTTAAGCCATAATGTAGAAGAATGATCTTGAAAGCTAAATGCATCCCTTAGAAGTGTTCTACACGAGTAACAAGAGAAAACAGTAAGCAGTTTCCAAGTTATTTCAGCGCAGCTAACAACTTACACAGCTAGTCAGGGTAACCTGAGAGCCGTGGCACAGAAAGAGAAAAAATGTTTCCATAAGCATGCAGATGAGTTCCTAGAAACAACAGCCATGTGTTTCAGAAAGGATCAATTAATTAAGGAAAGAAATGTATGTGGTGGCTGCAGCAGGGTTTTGTGTTCTGTCTCTTTGTAAGCACGTTTTATTTTAAATCCATTTTACAAGAGCTTGTTATTACAGAAGAGGCACAATGACAGTGGCTGCAACTGGAGGCCCTATAAAGTGGTCTGTTTCAGGGTCCAGATTATTTGTGCTTCATCTTCCATTTTCCTGTACAGCCAAGCAGGTTTGATTGTTTTTGATGTCTTTTTTTGGACTTTGTGTTTGTCGGACTCTTGCAGTTATACAATGGAGTTGATGTGTGTAAATGCTTCATCTCCTGCTGCCACTATTTACTTTGGCTCATGCATATCCCTTACAGTTTAATTTCCTGAAAATAAAAGGGAAAAAAATATAGGTTACATTAGCATGAAGCCTTTTTTTTTAGTAACTTTAGTTGGGATAGCAATAACAGGAATGTATATTGATTTAAGAAGACCAATCTGTACAACTAATTTATTCATGAAGTAAACCACTCTTTTGTTATTGTTTTTAAATGTAGCCTTACTAAAACTCAGATTAAACAATCACATTCTCAAAATGATAGATGTGCATTAAAAACAGGAGAAATTCCTTCACTGTATCTGTAGATAAATTCAGAAAAAAGAATGGTAAGTGGAGATTTAAAGTGAAAGATTTAAATGTTAAGTGTAAACAGAAGTATCCAGCTGCATTATGAAAGGACTTGGGCAGTGTTTCATTCAGGGTTTATTTTCTGCTGTGTAATCCAGTGTTAGATAGAGAAGATAAGATAGAAATATTGACTGTAAACTGCTATCTCTGTGTGTTTCCAGATATGTAATTTTCTACAGTAGGGCCAGGAGTATAAAAAAAAGATGCTGCTGTCTTAGGAGAATTGAACAGCGTCCAATTACTAATGTAATTACTGGAATAAAATGGGGGCAAGCTGCCTTTAAGAACCACACTAACAAATACCAAGGCGTGGTGGTGTTACAGAGATAGGGTGGTATGGGTTTGCTTAGCAGATTGAGCTTAGCAGATTGAGCAGCAGGAGTGCCTTTTCAGGTTTTGCCCACATGCAGAGCACCTGTTGTTGTTATGCTCTGCCCTATGAGAGGACAGCTCTAGTGCCTCCTAGCCCCTTGCCTGAGGCTTGCTTTCATTCTCATTTCCACCATTAAGTCACAATATAAAGGATACCCTTCATAAGATTTTGCATGGAAGCTGGTAGTATTTATGCACTTTGTAAAATCTCTTGTGAAAATAAACACTTTAATCTCACAGAATTTTAGAAGATTTAATGTGTTTAGCTCCTCCTGTCATCAGTCTGGAGGAAATCTCCTACTGATTTCCTTGGTGAGGGAGTAGGCCCCAAAACAGGCACACTGCAAGCTGAAAAGCATGCAAAAACCACACTGGTCTCACAGCCCCTTTACATATGCTTGTATCTCCCCACTGATTTCACTCAAGAAGAATTTAAAGCATTCTATGTATAGATTATATACTGCAAGACATCACGTGTTGCATCAGAAAGCTCAGCAGCACTGAAGATCTGTGCCATACAGCAGCAAGAAGAAGAAAGCATCTGACGTTAAAGTGAAAAAGCATAAAAGGGGAGCAGCAATGAGTTAAATATGTGTCTTTTCTGTGGACCTGCACTCCTTTTCCAGAATAGCGCACCTGATGTCAAGTAACTGGCACATGGAATGTTTTACAGATGGATCAGCATTAGTGACTCTTGTGGCTGTATGTGATTATCTGTCACACAGATGTTTTAGTTGTATTTGATCGCTGGCCAGGCTGCCAGGCTTTCCTTCTTCTTCATGCCTGAGGAGCGGAGAGGGATCACCCACAGATGTTACAGAATAGTCTACCTGGTCTGAATACGTGTAGCTTGCTTCAGAGCCTTCCTGGTCAGTATTATCCCCCGAGAAACAACTGGGTCTGTTCTGAGAAATTTTCCAGATTCTCCTTATTAAAAGGAGATGCTCTGCACTAGTTGCAGTACTGAAGTTTCCTCAGCTTAGAGCATACCACCTGCAGAGTGAGGAATGCATATGTTGTGATTCTGTAGTGTCCACAGCAATTAAAAGGAATTTTTACTTAATTCTTTTTAGTAAGTCATTTTGCTCCCATTACCCCCAAAAAATCCGTTTACAAAATCTTCAGTAAGAAAGCATAAACTAGGTTTGATTACAGCACCCAGGCATCTGGCACCTCAACAAAGCTTTACAATGGTTAATGGTGTAAAACCAGCATTTTCTGGGTAGTTACTATATCATTACTGCCGAGACAAGAGAACCTGTACCATGCATGACAATGGCTGCAGTCTTTCCAGTCAGGGCCAGACATCCTTGCAGTCTCTGTGCCAGGGAGCAGTGACTGACACCAGCTCTCTGTCACTGCTCCTCTGTGTCTGTTGGGGCCTGCATGCAGTAATTGGTGGCTAAGCTTGTAGGAACATTCCCTGATTTACTTATAGCAAAATATTAACCAGATTACTAATTCGCTTATTTCTCAGAGTTCCTTTATTAGTTTGGGTTGGGAAAAAAATGAACAGTAATATAGTTAAATAAATCTCTGCATTTTTTTTTGAAGAGTATGAAGGGAAGCTAATTGCTCTTGATTACCAGGAGCAACAATGTAATAGATGTGTTATAATGCTTTCATTATTCTGCCCAATTTTTACTTAAGTATTACCACATAGCACTCATTACATATATAGTATTTTCTATTGCAGCATAACAAGTGACCTTTAGCTTAGGAACTTTGGTTCTTTTTTTCTTCATAAACTGATATTTTAGTGATGCAGAGCTTGCACTAGAAGCTGTAATCTTGTTGGTATCTAGTACTTCCCAATGTTCTACATTGGTGAAAAGAGTCAGTAACGGTTCCCCCTCCATCTCTTTCCAGATGCTCTCCAAATCCATTGAGCAGCTAAAGCAGCCTGGCAGCCACCTGGAGGAAGCTGAAGAAGAGCTGAATGGAGACCACTCAATGCAGGAGGAGCGAGCTCCTGCTAGTGGGGCCAGCATTAGGGCTGAGAGCAGCAGTGCTGGTGAGGATGACAGAATAGGACAGCAGGCGGGGGCTGTGAAGGTCAAAGAGGAGCCACCGGACAGTGATGAGGATACTCAAACCCAGCAAATGGAATCTGGGGAGCAAGCTGCTTTTGTGCAACAGGTAATAGGCAAAGATTTAGCTCCAGGATTTGTAATTAAGGTTATTATCTGAACATCACATGCATTTTCTAGGCTTTGACGAGCAGTTGTGTTTTGATTCACTGACCTAGCAAATCCTGATTTACTATTCAAAGAATTTAACAAAAGCAAAGGTGTTGTATGTACACTTCAAAACATAGTGGAGCTCATCCTTATGGCCACTAATGAAGCAAATACCCATTGCAGGCAATTGCTATACACAAAACTTTGCGTTTTAGATGGTAGAATTTGTATTAGGCCAGGATTATATTACATTGCTTAGTTCTAGTGCAAGACAGCTCGTGTCACCTAGCTTGTTGAGATCAGCTACTGCTGGACTTAGTTTCCAGACCTGATTGATGAAACATTCTTCTCTGATTTTGAATCCTCTGACTTTTGCTTTCAGCTATCTGTATATAATGTATCATACCGTAGTCTTGAACACTGTTAACAAACAATAGGGTAATTTTCCCCCATAGACAGGTACTGACTGCTACATCAGTGGTCCTAGGTTGGAGTATAAAGTATAAGTTAAAGAAGTATACAAGGCGGATGTAAACATGCAAGGCAAGGTGCTGTTTGAAAATTGCATTGTTTTCTTTTTTGCACTGCTTAATTCGTTTTTCATTCTGTCTTATTTGATGATACTGTCCACAAAGACATCCTTAAATGAAGCAGATGCAAATACTGGCGAGAAGGAAAATGTAGCATTAGGTTCCAATCAGATATTACAGTATTGAAGGAAAAGCACGGAACTGTTATCGTTATTATCTGATATCCAATCACTTGCTTATTGTTTTAAATAAAGACTAATCATACAATATTGCATAACCTTTACCACTAGGTCTCATGGACACATCCTAAAATAAGGACCGTGTAAAGAATGCCGACTCGGCAAAAGGAAACTTCAAATTGTCTGACAGTGTTTTGCGAATGCTGCAGAATGAAGTGCATTTGTGCAGCCTGTGCTTTCAGAGAGCTGGTGTCCCTTTTGTTGCTCCAAAATCAGACGGAGCAATGCTGGATGCAATGGCAGGCACTGTTTATTTAAGTCAAGACTTTGTCAGGTCCCTGCTGTTCTCCTCGAGAAAAGTGATTCTGAGAGGGGGAGCAGGAAATGCCTTATGGAAACAGGAAGCCCAAGTGATTCATGTGCTGAGGAATGTAAGGCAGGGGGAACGGGGTAGTGTTCTCTCTGTTTTTAAAGGCACTCTATGAATTGATTTATTGTCAAAGAAAATAACAAAGCGAGTAGGGAAATTGTTAAGGAAGCTTTCCAGTGAAACATTTCCTTCATATTCCCTTTTGATATGTTTACCTTGTTTTATAGGTTTACTTTTGTTAAGCTAGTTAAAGATTCATTGTATTAAGATCCCCTTTAATATGGATAATCCCAAACTGACCTGGAATCCTTGTCAGTTTTTTTTCTATTAAAAAATATTTATATTTCTAAAGCTAAGGTATTTTAAGGTGCAGTATCCTGTTTCAGAAGAGATAGATGTTTTGCCAAATGTAGAAATTGTTCTGACATGTTATTAGCATATGTTGTTTACATGATGCTCTAATACTATTAAAGCTCTTATAAAATGTTGCAACCTATAAAGATACATTATCCTTTTTCCTAAAAGATCTCAAATCAACAACTAAGTAGTTGCTGTATAGCAAAAGGCCTCCTGCAATTTAATGATCAACTTAGATAGGAAACACACCTTAATTGACAAAATGTAGACAACTTTTATGTGTGCTTTATATTGGTCTTGGATGAAAAAATCACTTTGCGTTCACAATGAGAAGCATATAAAAATGAAATTACATATTTTTCCAATTCTGTATAATTCTACTTTTCCTTGAAGCCTAACTTCAGCCTCATCAAAAGGGATAGTGCATCTTTTAAAATACATTTTATTTGGGGAGAAACTTGCAAATGAGAAGACTTTTGTACAATATCGTTTCCAAAACAATGTATTCACAAAGCACAGAAAATATTTTTATAATGCCAGTCAGGTGAGAAACCCCAATAGATTAGTGGACTTTCATTTCAGAATCTCTCAAACTTGGATAAAATTGAAATAGAGAAATTACCTGGAACCAGTGAAAAGGAAAACTGGGTTTAAAAAAATCCCACATTTCTAATTGATAATTGTCTCCTACATTTTAAATCTACTGTATTTATTAGAATTTACACCCTTAGAGGTGATCTCTTGTTTTGTGTTGTAAATATATTGTTTGTATGTTCCCTTTTTTTGCCTTCTGATATAAGTCTCTTCCTTTCTCAAATAAAGTGTTTTTTTTTAAAAGATCCCCTTTCAGATATCTGACTTTGTGTAAAGTTGATACCTCAATTGTGCTTTTGCTTTGTATAACCAAATATGTTTGCTACACATTGTTGAAACAATTAAAGCTTTCAGGAGCAAGGTTTTTATTAGACTATTCTTACAATGATTACACAAAGTCTTCCTTTTAGTCTCTCGTTTTATCCTACATCAGCCATTATAAGTTCTAGTGAATGTGAAAATAGTATTGATGCATGCTCATTTTCCCATCACGGCATTTGTCTTGAACATGTCTTCACAGTGTCATGTTAAAAAGGTAAATGTAAATCCCAGTTTCTTTGCTCCTAAATTATAAAAAATTATCCTAAATGTGGATGAATGGAAATAACTTCTTAGAACACAAAAAGTATTGAACCTGAGCATATACTGACCTTTTTGACATTCCTCAAGAACTTTGCAAAACTAGAATCTATCTGTAAATATATTTGGAAGGAGGGAATCTGCAGACTTTACAGAGTTTAAAGCAATTGTGGGAAAAAATGAAGTCCTACCATGAAGAAACACCTACGCACTTCCTTAAAGATGTTCAGTGCTTCACTGGTTGGTGACATTTCCCCAAATTTGCTTCAGAGCTGCAGAGAGAAATAGTTTGTACTACATAACTATCTCTGTTGCTAAAATATGTGCATTATTACTACCAAAAGAGTTCAGAAAATTGTTACCATCAAACTCCTTTCACTTTTCATTTAAGTAGCAAAAGATTTTAGCTGCTTTGATTGATAGAATTTTAAATAAAATACTATTCTTTAACAACATAAGCATATAAGAATAAATATTTTGTAAATCAAATGTAATTATTTTTAGTGATATAACAGCAAAGTAATGTTTTGCCAGCAATACACCCATAGACACAAAAAAGTCAAGTTTTAGCTTAGGAAATCTCAAGTAACATTAACAGAACAACATTATATTGCTTATTTAGTGGATTATTATGTATTTAGAACCCTGTGCCTGTACGTAAATCATGCTTTCAATGGTTATTTTCTTGAGATGCCATTTGTTTAAATACTCATGTTGGAATTAGAAGAGCAGCCTTAAACATTTTCGATTTACAGCATTCCTGGTGTGGAGGCTACAACTACTTTTTTTTCTGAATTATTTGTTTATCATGCATAAAAGCATGTGTATTGCAAAAAAAAAAAACAATCATAGTGTAATACAATCCACAGGTCTTATTTTTTCTATAATATTGATGTCTGTCCTGGGCAGCCTGGTCTAGTAGTTGGTGACCCTGTCCATGTCAGGGGGGTTGAAACTGGATGAGGTCTTTTTCAACCCAGGCCATTCTATGATTCTATGATTCTTTTTTTATTTTCAAGCAGCAGATAACGTAATCTGTCCTGTTGTCCAAAAAGTAAAGTCAGCATAGATGCCAATTTAGAAGTAATTACTACCAAATGAGCCAAAATGCTTTGGAATATTTATATACTTAAGAAAAACACAACTTACTGGAATGTAGATACTGTAACACTGGCCTTATTTTCATCTTCTGATGTTAAAAAAATAGCATTAAAAGCCAAATACCACAGCAAATCAGGAGTGCTCCAGACACTACCACCACTCATCTTTTTTTTCAGCAATTCATTCATGCACTACCTTCATTTTGTCTTCATTGTCATCAGGATCACTAAGACTTCTCTATGTTGTATAAGCGAACTATACCCGTTTTTGTCTTCACTGGCATTCTGAGGTACAATCTATAAACATCAGTCCCCAGACATCAATCTAAAAATGTTTACTTATTTCTCCCCATTATAAACACAATTTGCAGCCAAAATTAGCTAAGCCAAGTTAATTTCCTTATTGTATTCTGTGCCACTAGCAGCATGTCCTACTTATCCACTTAAGAGATGTTTGTTTGCTTTTCATTTATTTGTTTAGTTTCTGATTTCCTTATGTAGTTCCCATCATCTGGATCATAGCTGTGCTTCTGTACCTGGTTTCTCAGTGGAGAAATATGCTGAACTACTATTCAGGCAATCAGAAGAAAATTATCATAGATCATTTTATCTTCTATAATGCTCTAGTGAAATTCCTGTTCTGTTGCATTTTAATAGACTCTGTGCTTTGCGTTTGGTAGACTTTGTGCTTTGCATTTTCTTTTTTCCTCTTTTAACTCATCCTGATTTAGAATTAGAACAAAAGGCAAATAAATACAGTCAGCCCAAAAGGCACAGCCAGTGACAAGGCTGGATGGAGGCACTTCAGGCTTCCTGTCCATGCTACCTCACTCAACCATGCAAGTAGATCTGGGAAGGACATTTCCTATGCAGTACTGCTTTCTGGTCCTGGTTTGCTGAACCCTGATGACATGCTCTTCTAGCATAGCTTTCATTCTGGCCTCATACATCAGAGCCCATGCAGGCTAACTTCCCAGGCTGCTTGTGGGTACACAAAGCTATTGGAGACCCCAAAGATTACTTCATCAGTAGCTTAAAGTTAAAGGCACGAGCTTACTAACTTGAAATCATTCTTCATCAATGTGTGATTCTGTGTGATGATTATGTGGTGACCTTAGTAACTAAGAGCTGCTTTGGCAGACCAGATATTTATTTACAAACAATGCAGTGTCTTAGCTGATTCAATGAGATGGTTTGAATCTGGCTGTGACACCTTTGTGGCTTTTGTTTTACCTCTGCATAGTTGCAGTAATAGACTAATGTAACTGTGAACCATAAGTAGGGTTGGTTGGGGATGTACTTTAAAACTCCTTGGTCCTTCTAAGCTGATGGCAAATTACAGCATTTTTTGGCCTTGATGAGTAATATGAAGCCGCAGAAAGTCTTTCTTACCTGTACTATCTCAATTAACTCTTTTTTCCTTCCCTCGGCTACTTTCATCATTTCACTGAACTATGTAGCCAGTAAGAGAAGGCCAACCTTGTACTGTAATGACCTTCCTCAGTTCTGTCACTGCACAGGCCCAAAACAACCCTGAAATAACACAGGCTGGCATTATGGTTTCTTGAGTCAAATTTTGGCCTTAGGCTACTGGGGGAAGGTTTGGGGAGGTTGGAAGGAGAGGACAGTTGTGTTCGATTTGTTTTGTGAACATTTTTCATTCATCTACATGAAGTCTCTGAGTATTTAGCCAGCTTTCTCTTTTTGCTCTTAAGGGTCTGTCTATCTTTATTAAGTTTTTAAGGTCCTTAAAAAATGCAGTTCATTATTAAATACTACAGGAAGAATGAATCATTTGTCTTTATTTGACAATTCTGTGTGAAATTCCACAAGTGATTTGCCTTTCCCAGTTGGATGTAGAAAATGATCACATTTTTCAGAAAGTATTGAATCCACTTTCTTAATGAATGCCAAGGAGATGACTGTTAATTTCATTTGTTTCTGCTGCTGTAAACCTTCAGTTACAGAATGCAGTAAGACTTATTTTATCACTTAAATTGAGAACTGAAATGTGTGAACACAATGTGACATTACAATACAACTTTATTTCATTTCATTGATACCCACATAGAATAATCTTGACAGTGCTTATATTTTTTGATTCAACATTTTTCACACTTTTCCTTCTTCTAATACTTACAATATGGCAATTTGCTACTTCTGTTACTGCTCCCTTTTGTCAGCAAAAGCAGCACGTAAGGAGACCACTGAGGCAATGTGAGGCAAAATTGCTTAATTAGGGAAACATAACTAACATGAATCAAAAGGCTGTAAGTCTAGGTCCCAGTAATTATCACTTCACATTTTGACAGATGTTACTTTCATACCAGTGGGCAATTTATCATTTTCTGTATCATACAGAATGGGTTTTTTTTAATTATTATTATTGTTATTGAAGAGGATTATGTGTTCTTGGGAAGCTGCTTCTTTAAATGTTTTATGTTTGACCTCTGAATGTTTCTCTCTCTGACAGTCAGGCAAGTGCACACATGGAGGTTTTCCTCTTTTCCTTCTCTTAAAGTACACAAATGAATAAATGTGCTCCTCAGTACACTGCTGGCTAAGTCTTAATAAAGCTCTGTTGGTTAATGTCCTGGAAGAGCAGCTTAGCCTGAATGCCTTTGAGACATAGGTGCTCTAATGCAGAAAGCAGTTCATAATCTGCCTCCTTTCATGGTCTGGCCTGTGACCTTTGGATCCAGGAGACTGAGGAGGTATTTCTCTTCAAATTGCCTGTATTTCCTCTGGAGAAAAAAAAAAAAAAAAAGTGAAAGTTACAGTTATGAGAGTGCACCAACACTATGGGATTATGAAGGCTTTGCTTGAGTTCTCCACAAAGCATCTAGTGAAGCATCAGTCTCCAGTGCTTTCATTAGTCTTTTCCTTTTGCACCCATCAAGAAGGGTACTGTGATATTTTCCGTTGGCAGTTAGCAGATATGGGAGTAGAGTGCTGTTGGAAAATGCTATCCCCTGTGAACAGAGGCTGTCAGAGAATAGTTGTTCCTAAGCTCTCTTTCCTCTACTGACAATACAAGTTTAAGAGTCGCTACACATCATCAGAGAGCATGGTTGGGCCACTCAGCCACCTGACTGCACAGGTGATAACCAGGGTTCTTCAGGGTTGTAATCCTCTTTGATAGCTTGCCTTAGGGTATGAAAGGCTCTCAAACTCAACTCATCACATCTTCTTTTCCAGTCTTTTTAGAACTTTTTTTGTTCTCACCATTTATTTGCATTTGTGCAGATCTTTTGTCATCCTGCATGAATTTTAGTTTTCTTAAGGTATTGACTTTGTACAGAGAACTTCAAATCTGTTTCTGTTGGTGTTTCCAACAGAAAAATGAATGCCAGCACTGAATACTGGTACCACCACTGCAGGCCCAGCTCTGGGATTCTTCACTTGAGTAGCTCTGCTTCAGCTGCTTATGCAGAAAGTAAGGCTTGTCATGGATGCTAACAATTTCAGTCAAAATACTTGCTCTATTAATATTGTGAAAAAACACTGTGAACTCAACTGGTCAGTTGTAGAATAGAATCAATGTTTGATTCTCTTTTTTGCTGTCATGGCCACCTGCCCATTTTGTGTCATTGCAAAAGGCTATTAACTTACAGATACTCAAAACATGGTAGGTACATTACAGGAAAAGAAAATTTTCTGAAGCTCTTTACACCTTAGCTTAGCATCATCTCTTTACACCTTACACCTTAGCATCAGCTCTGTTGCTTCTGTGTGCTCTTCTTCTGCATGATTGATTTATTCAACTCAGAATTAAGAAGATCACAAGCAAGAATGGTTAATGTTTCATGCACAGCAAGTTGTTATTCATGTAGTGCTGGTATTACTCTTATTTCTTCTTTTTTTTTTTTTTTTTTCTGCTTTAATATGGTTGCGAAGTATTGAAAATGAAAAACTAAATCAGGTGAGATTCTAAGAAATGGTAATGGATTTGTACCACAGCTTCAGCCACTTAAGGCAAGTCAGAAAAAAGGGATAGCGTTCCACTGAAGTAGATTGCATTTGACCTACAGAACCTTCTAAATGCAAGAGGAATTTGCATAGGCGGTTTCATAGATCTAAGTACACTGTGGCATTATGAGGGCAAAGAAATGATACTAATTTTTCTCCACGGGTTAAATCTCCTCTGTCCAATGAGGATCATAGGGAAAGCAGCTCCTTCATAGATAGAGTATGCTCCTAAAATAGGTAGTGTTGTAGAAGAACCAAGGCTGAAAGTCAGAGTTGCTTTCCAAGGATGCATTTCGCAGGTGAAGAACAAGTACACCCAAAGCTATTGCTGTGTTTCTCCCCTTCAGCAAACAACCCCTCATCATGACATTTCTAGCCCCTTCTCTCACCTGTGGCCTGAAGGCACATCTACAGGCATCTTCAGACCCTCTGCAGTTCTCTCTGAATTTTCCCCCTTCTGACTAACAGAAGTCAAGGGGGGATGGCAAAAATTAGATCCTCTTCAGAAAGGCCTTCAGTGCCACTGCTTCACCAATGTGCTTGGGCCCCTCGTGGGGGGACCAGCCTCCTGTGGCAGGACAGGACAGTGCTGGAGGCCAAGGCCAGCCATGGAGCAGGAAGACAGATGGCAAGATGTCTTCCTCATGTGAGCACTTCTGTGGGAAGCAGTGGTAGGGGAAGGCCAAGAAAAGGGAGAAGCAGCTATAAAATGTCCTACAGCAGCTCCTGCAGTTAGGGTTGAAAGCCTTCCTTGTCTCAGCGAGCAGCTCCATCTCCTTCTGGTGATGACTGCATCACCCCAGCCAGAGGCTAAAGGCTTTTATTTGCTGCATAGGTTATTCAGAGAACTTTCTCTAGCTTTTTGTCCTCAGAAGACAAGACTGTAACGAGGGATTAACTGCTCTGCCTTTTAACTGTTCTTTTTAACCTATTTTATAGGTTTATAGGTAGGTCAGACAAAACAATTTAAGTTGAAATTCAACCGGACCTTTTTTGAACCTCCCAGTTATAGCTACTGCAAACACAAATTGTCAATTTTCACATTCCTCTCAATGTTATCTCCTTTAATGATTTTAGATTTGCTGTTTAATACAGGATTTCCAGATCAAATAATGGAGATTAGTTATTAAAGAAAGTATTCAAAGGAGTATAAGAATGAAAGTCTCAATTCCTTATTCCAGGCTGGATGTGGCTCTGGGCAGCCTGGTCTAGTGGTTGGCAACCCTGCACGTAGCAGAAGGGTTGAAACTAGATGATTGCGGTCCTTTTCAACACAGGCCATTCTATAATTCTGTAATTCTATGATTATTGTCCTATTATATCTTGAATTTTCTTTCAATAGCTTGAGATATACTTTAATAAGTAAAGATTGAGACAAGAGCATCAGTTCTCTTTGTTATCATCTTTGTTACATACTTTTAAAACATAAATTTACATTTATTTTTTCACCTGGAAGACTTTATTTCAATTACATCGTATTATTATTAGTTATTAAACTTAATACTTCAGTGAACTGAAATCAGGAACACTGAAGTTTCTGTTGTTTCTTATCTGAGCATTCTGGGTTAAGGAAATAGATGAAGTGAAGATGAAATATCTAAAACAATTATGAAATTATCCACTACCTATTGGACCACAAAGTTTCCAGATACATTTTTCTGTAATTTAATTTCAAGGACAATTTTTTTTATGCTCTGAAAATACTTTTCCCTAAATTCATAATTCTGTTTATATTATAGAGTATTTCACAGTTTACAGAATTTTCTATTTATATTAAACTCTCCTGTATGTCATCTCCTAAAAATCTCAAGGACTAGACGTTTAATCAGAGACATCACTGATTAACTGTTCCTTCCAAACTAATTTGCAACCTTGTCCCTATTGTGCAAAATAATAACAAAAAAAAAAAAAAAAAAAACAAACAATGATTTCATTTGGCATTATCAACCACTGAAAGATGAATCAGAAAGAGATGAATAAGTTCTAGCTGATCTTAATGGGGCAGCAACAAGTAAATTCAGGGATGACAGATGATGTTGCTGACTGGCAATTCTGACTGTATTATGACATGGATAAACACACTATCTTTCTTAAGAATCGCCCATGAAAACAAAGTAATTTGAAATCATATTGCTGTGGGAAACAGAACTCAAAAAAATTCCTTTTTGATACAGATTTGGAGGGTCTGATTATTGCAAAAGCCTGGGAGAAGCATGTTAAAGCCTCACGTCATAACGTATCCAAGATGTTTCTCTTAACTTTATGGGGATAATTTTTTTTTTTTTTTTCCTCTGAATCAGAGCAGCAGCACTAGCCACCAGTGTAAGCCCAGTAATGCTTCCTGAATGTTCACATGCTCAGGGCATTTTGAGCTGCACCTTTACAAATAAATAAATAAGGAATGACCTTGTTCGGCATTTCAGGCCTATGACCAAAGCCAGGGAGCCTGTTGAATATGCTACTACATTCTCTTTAACTTTATTTTTGTGGGCATCGTGCATTTTTAAGATGGCTATACATTTCCTTGAACCAATGCAATATAAAAGATTTACTGTTACAGTTTGTGTGTGGCCAGGCAATGGCATATGGAAAACATGTTTCCTGCTATTTAATTTAATTACTCTAATCACGTGCCAGCCCCAGGCATGTCATTCTGGACCTCTGAGGCTCTTTGTCTGTCAAAGAGATGGACAATATCTTGGCTTTGTTTAGTTGCTCTGCAGTCTACAGATAAAACCACTGAAATACTGACTGTTTGTTTAACCAAAACTTTGCATTTAACCATTTGGCTTTGATTTTTTGTTTTACAAGGGAAGATGACATTTTGGCCTTGGTGAGCTGAAAAGTACGACGAAGAACTGTCACTTTCAGGCCTTATTAGATGAAAAAGAATACTCTAGCCTTCTGGTCAGAAATTGGCTTTCTTAGCAGAAACCTAAGACATACATTGCTGTTATTTTAGAGTTGCCTGTTAGCAAGGGCAGATGGAAAAGTCCTGTTTATAATTGCTTCATTCTAATATGGTTAGCCCTTCATTCGCCTGTTTTGGTAGATTTGAGTTTCTTTTATTTTAATAGATGAAATGGTAATGGATGAAACTCTCATTAAGATTCCATACCAGGTAATCATGCCAATAACATTGCACTGAGGTACAAGTTAGCTTTTATGTTAACACCCTACAGTGATTTTTATTTAAGACGTAGCTGTAAATTAGAGCTTTAAGTCTTTTGACAAAAAAAAAAAAAAAAATCAAAAGCAGACAGTCAGATTACGGTACTCTGTTCATGTTATGAACCCCAAATCTGGAGAGAAGAGAGAAATTAATCACATACTTAGCTTTAAGTACGTGCTTAACACCACCATTTCCTTCAGCTGTAAGTGAGTGCTCAAGTCCTTGTTTTCCTGAGCTCACAAGCAGCACTAAGGAGTACTTAGGACTCCATCAGGACATGAATTCTAACAGTCATGTTGTAAGAAGGAACAATCAGAACCAGCTTTGAATATTACTGAGTTCCAACTCATAAAGAATTATTACATGTAAAAAGACTTGTCTGTTCTTACATTTTAGAAGGCTGAATTAACTCAGTTTCTGTAAGTTTCAGCAGTGCATGCATTCAGCCCTCTATATGAAGTCTATGAATGGTTGCAATAGGTCTGCACCACCAGAGGAATACATTGTATGGGATGGGATAGGATACAAAAAAAAGGAAAGTGCCCTTCTGAACAGAGTATGGCAGAGCTTATATATTTCTGAAATATCAGAAATACATAGCTTTACTTTTTTCCTTCTTTCTTGATGAATCAGTGAGACACGAAGAAAAAAAAGATTCCTTTAACTTACACACAGTAATGTATAGATGTTACCACATACTGAATTACAGCTCCCATTTAGCTTTGAGTTAACCACTAGATGACACTACTTCCCACTTACTGAACAGGTGTGAGTGTATGCTGTGATCTTCTTGTGTACCAGTTCATATATATTTTCACCCTTCTTAAAAGAATATAAAAAAGGAACATTGTACAGGAGTTGCCTTCATCTTTCTGTATTTTGATGGACCTTCTATTTTGTGTTCATTCAGGCAGATCTTTGCACGTTTCTTTGCACGATCTACAGAAAAAAATGGATTATAGCTCACAATGCAAGCCTTTAGGGTGCTGTAACTTAGCAAGCTGATGATAGCTCTACTTAGAAGAAACCAAAGGAACTCCAAGAAAAAATGAATACGGTGGAGTTTGTGGAGAACATTCCCCTTGTCTCCCCTCCCTGCCTGCCACCCCCAGCACCCTGAAAACAGGGCTGAGATGTTGGCATCTGTAGTGTGATCCTGGAAAGACAGCATAGAGAAAAAACGTGCAGAGGAGTCAGGAAAGAGCAAGCTGCACTATTCAAGTCCAAAAATGACAAACTGTGAGGAAAGGGAGAAAGGGAGAAAGACACAGAAGCATGGTCATACATAACCATGAGGTGGCTGCTGCTGCTGCTGCTGCTGCTGCTGTGGTTTTTAAATTAGGAACAATGAACTTTCCAGAAGGATGTGTGGAAAGAGTCCCACATTTCTGAAAGCCTGATTTTCAGAATCCAGAAGGTCCAAACTACTTGAAAAACAGATCCCCCAAAACTACATTTGTGCAGCTAAACATAGCATTACGCACAGGGATGTGAGGATATGCAATTGGAGAAGGAGCACCTTCAGATACACGTTCATTTTCATCTATGTCAACAGGCATCTTGCTCTGTTATGATTCGTCAGAATGATTTATAATATATGTGCTATAACTGTAACACGTACTGCTTGTGGTATACTTCATTGAAGGAGCATTTTATACAGCCATAGTAAAACAACTTTAAAATCTGCCTGTCTCCTAGTAGTGCTAGAAGGTACTACACACAGACAAAAGAAAAATGATCATCCTTTGGTTTAGTAAACTGGAAAAAAATCTTTGTCATTGGACACTGTGGCAGAAATGCTAAGTCACAGCTTGAACCAGCACCTGGTGGAAAAGCAGGGCCAATCCAGGGGAGCTCAGGTGCATGCAATGCTTCTGAGTGACGGGAAGGGCTGGAGCCAGGATCTACCCTTTCACAGACCTCATTTGAAGGCTGGCCCTGGAGGCAAGGGTATCTTGCTGGAGATCTTTGCCTACTTGAGGCCTTCTAAAGGTAAGCAGTTTTTCTTCTTTTGTTTCTATAGCTGCAGAGATAACTTGTTCTTTGGCTTGTTCTCGCTTGCTGCAGCCTGGGATTGTGCCACTCTGCTATTACTGTTGTACTTTCCATCACGTTATGGCATTACAGACACTGGTTTAAATCTTGATCCCCAGTGACTGTGATACTATGGATTAGGTAAATCCTCATTTTCTGTCATGTTACTTCTGTGCTCCTGTTGAAGGCAACCTGAAAGCAAGGTGATGAGATTCCTTGCCCTCATGTGATGCTTCAATCTATTTAAGTTTCATATTCTACTATGAATATTATTTTAGTTTTGTTTTTTTTTCTGTTTTCATCTAAGAGCTGTGACTAAAATGTTGATAAAGCTTTGTAGTTTTGAAATATGAAATCAATGTTGTGTATATGCATCACTAGAGCAGGAAGAAGGGTACTTCTGCTAGTAAGCTATTTTTGTTGTATTGGGTTTGCCCCAAGATGCAGGTTCAACTGTTGATTTGTAAGATTTCAAGAACTTCCTTAATTGTTATATTTGTGTGACAGTGCAGCTAATGTTTCCTGCAGTACTATTGAATATTTGGGAATTACGTGTTGTAGCAGAAATACTGAGTCATGGCCTGAACCAGTGATTGAGCACCTGGTGCAAAAGTAGGGCCAATCCAGGGGAGCTCAGGTGCATGCAATATTGCTTCTGAGTAACTGGAAGGGCTGGAGCCAGGATCCACCCCTTCCCAGACCTCATTTAGGGGTTGGCAGTGGAAGTCTCTTTTTGGAGATCCCTGCCTATCTGAGGGCTTCTGGAGGTAAGCAGTTTTCTTTCCTTCCTGTGTTTCTTTGTCCGTAGCTGCTGCTGCATTTGAGCTTGTTCTCACTTGCTGCAGCTTAAGATTGTGCCACTCTGTTATTATTGCTGTACTTTCCATCACTTTATAGCATTACAGCATCACATGTATAAAATCTGTTCCATTCAGATCTTCATTCTTCCAGCTTATGACAGTGTAAGTCCATAGTTCCTATAAAAGTGCAATGATGCACCAGATAGACTGTACCATATGTGAAAAATTATGCTTCTAAGTCATCATTTGTCAACAAAAAGAGATGTGTTTATCTATTTGCAGTCAGCAACTTAGCTGAGTCCATGTAAGAACTGAAAGCTTCTCAGCAGTTTAAGGTGTCCAAGTCCCCAGGAACAGCAGTGTTTGAAATCAAGACTACCTAAATTGCAACTGTTAGCAGTACAATCAAAATCAAGGTATATTTTTATCCCTGTACATGTGCTGTTTGACCAGATTAATTTATTGAGGATAATGGATCTGAGAAGAAAAGACATTTTCAATATAGAACAAGAGAGAGACTGGGAAATAACACATTAGCCAGAGATTTTCCTTCTGTATCGCAATACAATCTTGTAATTAATGTTAACAAGTATAATTACTTTTTTTGCAATTACAGAATTACTTAATTTTTATTTCCTCTACCAATCCTGTGTTCTTGTATTTCATTTTAGAGAGAACATTTATGCAAATTGCTTCTTTTATGTTGATTTCCTGTGGTTTCTTAAATTTGTCAGTAACATACCCTTGAGCTCTCTGAAAACTGTTTAGGAAAGGAGCAAACTCTGTTGTTTGTGTCTAAGCATGAGCTCCAGGAAGCTTAGCTGGAGTATACAAAAGCAGGCAAGACAAGAAAGCAGCATATTTTCAGTCCAGAGTCCGTAACACACTGAAATAAATATATCCTGTTGATGCATATACTACCCTTATCTTTGTTCTCTGCTCAGAGTTATTAAACAAGGATGCTCCAAACATAATGCCTCCTATTTCATTATGTTGGCCCATAACATCAGAGGTGGATGTTGGTGTTGTGGTAGTAAAGATTGAACTTTTCCACCAAAATTCCATCACATGTTGTTGCCATCTGACGGCAGCAGAGGGGCAGTCTGACACAAAGGCACCTGCTGTGGGAGTATGTATGAACCAAAGGTGTGTCATTGAATTCCTTCATACAGAAAAAAATTGCACTCCTTGACATTCATATCCACTTGCTGAATGTTTATATAGATCAAACAGTGGATGTGAGCATGGTGAAATGGTGGGTGTGCATTTTAGCAGAGATAAAAGTGACATGATAGACAAGCCACATTCTGCCATCCATATCTGCCAAACCACAAAATGGAGAGTGTCTCAATCAGCTCATCCACACAAATTCAAAGATAATGACTAGGGAACTGTGTACTGAGCTGACTATTGATTTCAATGTGTTGGAAATTATGGTGACTCCTTTAGAATGTCAAAGTTTGCACCAAGTGGATCCCGCAAATGCTCACCCGGGAACAGAAAGAACCTCTGTTGCAAGGTTGTCAGACCTACAGAATCACTACAAGGCTGAAGGTCATGGTTTCCTGGATTGTATAATTAGTGGTGATCACATGTGGTGTCACCACTATAAGCTGGAGTCAAAACAGCAGTCCTTAGAGTGGTGATATGTGAGTGCCCCGTTGAAGAAAAAGTTCAAGACACAGCCCTCAGTGGGTAAAGTGATGTGCATTATCTTTTGGGATAAGAAAGAGGTGATCCTTCTGGATTTCCTGGAACCCGTACAACCCATGAACTCTGACCACTACATCACAATGCTGACTGACTGAAGGCACAGTAACACCAGGCCCCATACCAGTTTGAAGACCATGGAGCACGTTGCCAGTCTTGGCTGGGCTGTCCTGTCATACCCATCGTACAGTGTGGATTTTGCATTTTCTGACTTCCATCTCTTTGGACTGATGAATGTGGACCTACATGGGCAACATTTTCTTAGCAATGATGCTGTCATAGCAGCTGTGAAACAGTGGTTCACATCTACTAGTATAGCTTTTTATGACCATGGAATGCAGGCTCTTGTTCATCACAGTTGAAAATGCACAGGTAATGGTGATGACTATACTGACAGACAGTGTTATGTAGCTGAGAATTTTCTCTATCAAATAGTATTACTGTGCTTTTGATATCTGTTGTAGTTTCCATGGGAATAAATAGGAGGCATTACTTCTGGAGTAACCTACATAGAATCACACTGTGCATCCTCAAGCATTGTTTTTGAGGGGAAAGAGGAGGGGGGGAAAAAAAGAAAATCACCTTTGTTCTCTCCTTCTGACATAAGGACCTGAATACTACAGTGACCAAAAAAAAAATGCCATCGTTCAGAGCTAGTCTTCTCTCTTCCTCTGGTCTGTGGAGCCTTAGAAGGAATGCAGCTTGGTCATACTTGCTACACATATTTAGTAGTAAGAGTGCAAAAGGTGACTGAAGGAACAGGCAACCGGACAGAGCTGTTAGTACGAAGCTGCCTTCGTGCCTACCTGGGACAAACGTGTGCCTTTTGACAACTGCCATGAAAGCACTGTGAATAGATTCTAAAATCAGTGTGTTTGAATTATCATTTTAACTGCCTTCCTAAAACTTTTGTTTTTGTAATAACACAGGATTTGTAGTAGAATAACCTACCATCTTACAGCCTATGCTAAATTCCAATGAATAATTCAAAACAATGTTTCAAAGCATTTATCCTTTTTCCAATAAGGAAAAGCAACGAAAAGTACCCTCCCATGTGTAGCTCTTCAGGCAGTTTCCACTGAGGAGCTGTTAGGAGTTATTACTTCCCCACGCCTTCTGTAGCATCAGGAATTCCTTTTAATGTATTCTGAAAACAAAACCAGCTGGGGTTAAGCAAGTCCTAAGACACCTCAGTGAGATTTTGATCTTGATAGGTAAGAATTTGCTCTTTCGTTTTCAAATCTACATTTTTAGCAAAGGCAGCTAAGGCGATGTTCTTCTTGACACAGAGTCACGTATGGTGATAATTCCTGCAAATGGAAAGACGCATTTCTGAGCTCACAAAGAGACCACACAGGCAAAAGGAAAACACTCTAAAAGACAAACAAAACAAAGAGAGAGAATGAGGAAAAAATATAGGTCAAACACTGAGGAAAAAGTGAGCAGCAGATAGAGAACAAAAAAGAAATGACTTCAAACTTGCTAGAAGGAAGCACTTGAATTGGGAAAAATAAAAAATAGACCTGTATGAAATGAACCCAGTGAAATGATTTACACCTACAGCACAATGCCTTTCTAGCAGCTGATCGCTTTACTAAAATTATTGTAATAGCTAGTTTTTACACACTTGAGGTAGCAACTTCTGTCTAAGGCAAAAGATTTATAGTTTGCTCTGGGTATAATGGTATGAGAGGAGCTGGCTGCCAAGTGGGTCTGTGATTTGTATAGGGTGCCTTTGGTTTGGTAGGTGGTGTGTTTGTTCTGTGGCTGGAGTTCACAAGAAGTTGTTTGATGCACTGGCCAATGATAACTATCTTGAGAGAGGGAGAAGCCCAAATCCTCCAAGTTTGAAGGAGAGAACAGAACAAAGTAGTCTTGTGGATGGAAAAAACGATGACAAACTCCATGGTAACATGAAGTACATCAATTCATGGGGTACTTTGTGGTTTATCACTTTAAAAAAAAAAAAAAATATTGACCCCAAATTGTGGTAATTTTTAGTATTAAACGGATCTCTTTTGAAGGCAAAGCTGCAGGAGAAGACGAGACAGTAGTTTTGGAACAGAGCCCCAAGCCTTAGAAATAACACTGTTGGTTTGGCTCTGCTTCCTATATTGTTGCCTAGCTCTAAAACTTTTCAGCAGGACTTCACTGCAGGCTGGTGACCAGCTTGAATCACTGTGGAGTAGATTAACATAGTGTTTTCCCAAGTGTCTAATCTCATCTTGGGATCAGAACACAAACAAGAGCAAAGCGTCCTTAAGATCCAAGGAGCCCTCAGAGCAAGCTTGCAGTTCAGCCCTGCTAGCCTTAGCATTTCCTCAGCATACCTTCAAATTCCCAGAATTCTTCGAAAGTTCTGACACTTCTGCTCTGACCAAAAACTTTACCTTTGCTCGTAGTAAAGTGCTTGGCTTGCCTGTGAGAATGGTGTTATGTTTGTAGCATCTTATCCTAAAAATCCTGCTTGCTGAATCCAGCCTGCTTTTTGTTGCTAGAAGGCAAGTTTTTGGAGGAGCTATGTCTGTACTGTTGTTTTTTTTACTTGATTTTTTTTTTTCCCCTGCTATTGTAACATTCCTGAAATCAGTGAAGAGCCTTGTAGTTCTGTACAAGCTTCAGAGGTAGTGGCTAACTCTGCTTAGAAACTTGCTAACCTGCTTGCATACTGCTGCCAGAAGGAGAGGGGGTGAGAAAACTCAAATTGGGCTCTTGTCCAGTTGCTAACCAGTAAATTCATTTATTGTTGCTGGATATGTTACTGTGGCATAAAGAGACTGTCATTTAAAATGTCCTGTGCTGTGTGTGAGGATGAGATGTCAAAGGCATTAGAAAATGTGGCAATCTCTGATGCCAAAGGGAACCTGCACAAGACAGGTCAACAGTAAAACCTGTGGTAGAGAACATCAGAGCATAGAAACAATAAGGACCAGTTAGACACTAAGCATGCTTCAGCTCAGTTTAGGTCACTGGCCATTGCAATGTGTATGAACAAACTTTAAGGTTGAAGTAAAACCACTAATGTGCTTAGGTATCCATTCTAACAGTGCCTGCTTGCCTGTATATATGTGTATGATTTCTTTATAGATCAATGCAAGTTAAATGCAGGTGTGCTCCCTGATATCTAATGAAAATTGCTGTGTATTTATGTATGCACAAACAAGAACAAAAAGGAGCTCACAAGTCATATAAGAAATTTCCATCCATGTTTTAAATATATTACAAATTAAAATAAATACACGTTTTTGTATGTCATTCCACTGCCTTTTCTCGTGTTACTGTTAGGTCAGAACTAAAAAAAATACAGGGACTGTAGTAAGTACCAGAATATGAAATTATATGTTGATTTTTCCATGGGCTATTAATATCTTGTTACTATGAGACTGTACTGGTTGGTGGTTTCTGGCTTAGTGGTGTTTGGCTTATAGGTAAAGGAAGAAAGGAAAAAAAGTACAGCAAGACCTCCTGCAATATGAATACTGACTTCCAACTACTATTTTATGTGACTTATTTTTGGTTATTTCTATATATTTACTGTTAATAGAACCTGGAGATAGTGTTGTCTTAGACTGTACACATTTTTGTACATGAGCAAACAGTACATGCAGAAATACTTTTATCTTGCTTACAAGTTTCACTGGTATCGAGATCAAGCCTCTCGTAACTTCTTGATCCTGGGTGGAATTCCAAGGGACATTCCAGTGGGTAATACGGGTAATATAGTAGAAGATGTAAAATTGCCAGCAAGGAGGAGGAAAGAATTTTCTGCAGCAACCATTCACAGGAGAGGGTGGGAAAAGCAGTGAAGGAGTAGTGCCTGATATGCTCTGCTAGGTCAGTGCCGTTCAGACACAACTAGCCCACAGATCAGTCATAATCCACTGATTTCCTTCTCCCTTTCTTTCAAAAATAATTCTACTCCTAAATATCTAACAACAAGATGTTGATATTTATCTCTAACACAAACTCGAATTTCCCTTTGCTTGTGTAATGAATCAGAATCAGGAGAACGAAAATGCTACCATACAGCTTGCAAAGGTTGGTGTTATTTAGTTATTGATATAAGTGCCTCCAAGAGGGACTGTACTGGTAGGGGTTTGCTAATCAAACACAGAACCTTTTGCCTTTGGGTTGCTGGATCAAATCTGTCTCTTGTGGATAGTGACCAAAGCTTGCTATAATTTAAGATTTCAGTGCCCCATATAAATGAAATATGTAGAAATTAGAGATTGAAAAGACCTGTTACAGCTTGCAGCCTATTCTCCTACCAGTGCAGAGTTATTCTCTCTAGCGTATTTCCTGATTATGGATTTTTCCACTTCCTAGTATGTTGTGGGCACGTTGCAAGGCAAAGCAGCTGGTATTAATTGATACCTGAGTCTAACTGGGTCCTTGCGGACTCTCTACACTGGCACTGGAGGGCAGGAGGGCTCTGCAGGCACCTTACTGCTGCTGCACCCCGTGGGGTCATGGAGGAGGCAAAAGCTTCCCACCCTGTTGTAAAATACCTCAGAATACAGGAAGATTACTGAATCTCATTTTCATTGCCTCACTTATCTTTAAAAGTTTTACCAGTGTCCTTCCCATAACCAAGCAGACAAAGGTCATAGTTCTAAACTATAGCTCAGGTAGCTAAAGGAAAGGCTAGATATTAGTTTAGATATTGATATGGACTAAAATTTTCCCAAAGAATGAAAGAGATCAGTACAGAAAAGCTTCCTTGGGTCTTCTTTTTGATTTAAATGAAAAGGTTTGAACCCTATTATCTTTTACAACTTCCATTTGCAAGTAATTAAGCATGCTGCAGAATCCCCATTATTGAGTGCTAAGGAACTGCATACTGACAATATTAAAGCTAGTTGTGTAAGGTATTTAATGACACCCCAAAACCAGCCAGTAACAGTGACCCTTTTCAAAGTGATGTAAACATGTCATAACTTAAACCAGTTCTTATTCTCTCTACAGGAGTCCAAGTGGGGCTACTTTTACACACCCACCTTGAGTGCCTCAAGGTGCAAGTTACAACACAGTGTAGACTGTAAGTGGGATTTCCTCACCACTTCTAATTTTGGCCATATGTGCCTGTCCCACAGCCTTTATAATCCGATGTTTCCTGCTAGAGAAGCTGGAAATACAAAGGCAGCCTTGAAGCCATCAGAGTATTTTGAGGAAGCTGTTCTTCCCTCAGCACAGCAAAGCCTGTAGTGCCATGGAAGGTGATGTGGTGGGGCTGCCCTGCATATGCTGTGTGGTGCCCTGCAGGTGGTGCTGGGGCCTGCTGTCACCTCCTGTGGCATCATGTGTTGTCCCTATCCAGGATTTTCAGGTATCCCATAAAGTGCAAGTCTCTTCATCTGCAGTGTAGCTAATTGCTGCTGTGTTACTGGAGTCAACATCTCTGATGTTCACAGTACAAAAGTTTCAGCCACTGAAAAATTCAAGCGGTTGTAAAGGAAGATCCTTTGGGCTTCAGGAATTTTACAGTTGGATAACTTAAGAAAAGTTGCAAAGAAATTAAAACGAAAGAGCACCAAGCTGGAGTACAAGTAGTACAAAACATTGCAGAGAATTTTCAAACTGACACTCCACACTTCTATTCCAAGGGGGAAGAAAACAAACAAGCAAACAAAAAACCACCAAACAAAAAAACAACCCTGTGTTGTGAAATGTCTTTTTGAACACAGATTTAAAGAATGAAATTGAGGGTTATAAAGTAGTAGCCAACAAAAGCAAGAAAGGCTGGAATGTTGGTAACCAATTGCAAGTGCAGGATCCAAGCAAAACATCTTGAATTGCTAGTACTGTAATAAATTATAGTTTTCACTTTTGTATTCTGCAAGTGAAAACAGCACTAAGTCAGGCCTGAGAGAAGAGTAATGTTTGACCCTTCCAATGCACCCACACCCCTACATGTAGAGGAGCTGCAATGTGGAGCAGGGAATACTGGTGATGAAAAAGCAGCGCCTATCACAGTGTGAGGGGACAGATCCTGCTCTCATAAAATGGGGCTCCTGTGTCGCTGAAGAGTTAATTGTCAGGTAGCAATAGATGAAAGCCAAACTAGGCTCAGGGATGGTCTGCTATGGTGGCTGTTATCTCATTTTCCTCCACAGATTAATTTTCCCCTCTTTAACTTTAATTAGATAAAAGTCCAGGGGTGAGATGTGGTCCTGGAGTGCTCAGAGGGCAAGAAGTGGTCAGGAACTGGTTTCTCTCAAACTTTGATCAGCCTATTTGATAACTGATACTAAGCACCCCAATTGGTTAATGAATGAGGGGTTCCCGTGAGGTAAGTGGCTGGGAAATTCAGCCTCCCCCACAAGGATCACGAGTATGTAAACTTCTGTCCTTCAGTTGGGTTAGGAGTAAGGGTGATTTATGCCCTATCTGGGTCCTGGAGTTTATCTACAGTGATTGACTCCCTTGATCTTGACATCAGTCACTTGGGCTTTCAGAGAAAGGGGGAACATAGGAGATAATGAAAGCTACATTAAAGAAGACATTGCTATTTATGTAAAATGTTATTTTATCTTCAAAGGCAGAACTATCTTTCAACAGAAAGGAGATTTATTTCCTACTTGAAAATATTAGAAAGAAAAAGTTTCAATATATTTAGTATTGCATAATATGAATTTTGAATCTCTAGCTTTGATCCTGTCTCTCTTGGATTTTTTTTTTTTTTTTTTCTCTTACTATATTGTATTATACTTACAAGTTGTATTGCATAGGGCTTGCAGGCACAAGTGCAAATACACCAATTGCTTGTGCAAGGAGACATCACTCTCTCTTGTATGAGTATAATCAGAACAAAATGAAGAGAAGGGAGGAAAGAATTTAGAGTTTAGAGAGTAGAGATGTAGAGAAAAACATTTGGAAAGCTCTATCAAGTAAATGTGGCTCTTACATGTGCAAGTCCATGGCAGTTGAAACCAGAACATTTAAATAAAACTAAAATGAACCTCACAAATACTCCCTTAGTGAATACCACCTACATAATGAGATTTCCCTGACTGGCTGCCAGGCTCTCCTTGGCCCCAAGAGCAGGGGGCAGATGTGGGGCATGCTGGGACTGGGAGGAAGCTGTCTTCACCCCACTCAGCAGGTAACCCACCAGCCTGACTGCAGCACAAACATCAATTAAAGCAGCTTTGTTGGAAATGCTGAGCAGAAAAGTAGTTTGTGGAAGGTTAATAATTTCACAAACTCTACTGGGTAATCTTCTCTAATTCTCCTACAGAATATCTAGCTTAAGAGAGATGTTTACAAAATTATGAATGCATCAAACAAAAGGATGTGAAGAATTGTTTTTCTCCAGATCCTGCAACATCAGATGTGGGAGTTTTTTTCTGAAATTATAAGGAGCTTAGTTTAAAACAGACAAGAGTTTTCCTTTGCACCATGAGTAGTGAACTTCTGGAATTGGTTGCCACAGGAGACTGAGGAAATCGTAGTTCAAAATGGTATCAGACAAGTATATGGACAACAGGGTCATAAACAGATAGTAAAGAGGAAGGGATGCATCTCTAACATCTATAGGGCAAAAATTTGGGATGCTGTCATTAAATAGCATCTCCTGTTGCTATAGTCTGAGAGAGTGTTCATCTCAATGGGCTGGTCTGATTCAGTAATGCATTTCCTGCGTTCTTATCTTCTCAAATCTGATTTGGCTCTATTTGGTGCTACAGTCATAGCCTAATATGGATTTTTCTTATAAATTTATGTATTTTTCTGTCTAGCTTGAGGGGAAAGCTCCTTTCTGCTTTCTTTTTCATGAGCTGTGAATTAATCTCCTCAAGACGTGCCATCAACAACCCCAACAAAATAAATCTCCTTCTTATTTCAGCCTTCCTTAGTTTCAAATTTGTCTACACTCCACACAAAATGTAATAGTTATATTCCTGAGACTTACTCAGTTCTTAAAGTCAGTCTGAAAATGCAATAAAGTTCACAAATCACAAAGGAGGGAATTTATAGTAAGGAATCATCTTATTAAATATGTGAAGAATTATGACAAGAATATAAAACCTTCAAGGTAAAAAAGAAAAATCCAGGGTAAATCTTTGCATTAACTAATATGTTTAAAGGAGAAGAACATGTGAAGAAATTCTTAGTTGCTAAGTCCTTCATGGCGTGTTTGGTAACTAGCAGTCATAACATTTGTACCTCTAAATGGAATATGATCCTCTGTCTGGGACAACCAGTCATTAATATGTAACATGTAGAGCTAGGATATGTCTGTAGTACTGAATAACTCTTTTTGCATTGAAAACATTGGGAAAATGATATAGATCAAGGAGAGAAGGGAAATGAAGTCTTTTTCATCTCATACCAAAAAATTTCTAATTCTGAGCATGGAAACATAGAATTTTACCATTTGAGAGAGAAGCTTTAGTTTAGTAACAATATGAGTACAGTGAACTGTAATTATGTTAAGAGAAACCCCCTGAATGAAGTGACATTAATATCTCTGTTCAGAGCAAGGTAGCAGGCAGTAAAAATTGTTCCTGGACAGATATCACCTACAGTGATAAATGTAGCATTACACTAATTCTGCTATGTTCCTTGATTATTTTTTTTTTCACTGCATTACACACTTACATGTGTTAAACTCCACACCTAAAACCATCTTAAAAATCTAATAACTGAAGCACAGTAAAAAGAGCATGAAAAACAACCCTCTGTCCAAGGAACTGTTCTCAGGGTTTCTCCCCTGTGTGCTAGGAGGTTTAGCTGTACTTGACTTTGAGGTTTAAGCTCTCCCACTTCCCTACTCTTAAATAAACAGTAGTTTCTGGCAATCAAAAAAAACCACACCTGACCTTATATTTATACCTGTGATTTCTTTAGGTCTGCAGTGGTATTCTGAGAGAATAGAGAACTTATGAGCAGAATTCCTTGATGGATTTATTGGCTTTTTCTTACAGAAGTAAACAAATGCAACTCCTGCACTGGAGTGGCTGAGTTACGAGATAAGATCTGCATTGATAGTCAGCCTCTAGCTCAGATGATGAAATCTTCACTTAGCGATCAACAATCCAGAGCCATTACAGCCATTCCTGAATCGCAGTCCCAAAGACTCCTGGGAGTTGCTCAGAATTGCAGGCAAATCCCTGTCACCAGCCTTCAGAACATCCACTGGGCAAACAGCCCAGATAAGCAAATAGTTTGGTCTAATGTACACACAAGCCAACAGTGCTAGACGAGAATCACACATGTGCACAAAATGTGCTCTAGACAAAAATATCTACAGAAAACTGTGTTCATGCTTTGTCAGGGTGTAGCATATACTCAAGGTGATAAATCATCTGTTTCTCCTCTCTCCCTCCCATGGCTGCACAGTGATTAAATACCTCTATCAACCAAGTCTTTTAAGTTAAATCAGCCTTTTAAAGATTCCTCTTTCTTAATGCTTCACCACGCATGGGTTCACAAAATTAAATTACAATATTTTTATCTGTTTGGGATCAGTACTGTTTCCTCCTCCTTCTGTTTACTTTCTTTCAGTAGCTGACATCAAAATGTTTTCTGGAATGCCGAGACTAAGTAAGTTATGCTTAACTCAATATCTAATACAAATAGCCCTGGGGAAGCTCCAGCAGCTCAATCATAAAAGCTACAGTTTCTTTTAATAGCTTGCCACACTTTGCTGATATTATATTTCTCTAATCACCAATCTTTACGTGCCTTCCTGACCTTGGAGCTCTCTGTCCAAATGACTTTGTGGTATCAAAGGCTTGTGTCATTGGAAGAATGAATGGCTTTCATTTTTCTCCCTGAAACTTCCGGTTCCTGGCATCTGCAAAGAATTATTCCAAGCAGTGTTTTGCTGCCTTGCGGCCAGTGCCCTGTAGTGGCCCGACTGATGGAAGTGACTTTTCCCAAAAAGGTTATTGTGGGCAGTGGTGGGCGGGTGCTGCCATTGGTGCGCAGTCAGCTCTGCTTTCTCAGCTGATTCTGTCCCACCATCAGGCTACCGCAAACATCGTGACTCCACAGCAATTAATTACTGTGGGTATTGGAAGGCAGCAAATAGAGGAGGTATGTGCTGTTAGATAGTGGAATATAGAAGTAAACAAAAACCTTCCAAAATAACCACAGGTTCAGATGCCTTAGTGTTACAATAAAGGTGAAGTCCTAAGTTCAAAAGCTCTTAAAGGAATAATCATTGCAGGGAGACCTAGGGGATCACTCAGCAGAACCTTCTGTATGAATGTCCAAAAATTACAGTTGCGTTGCTCTGACCATTTCTAGGCCATGCCAGTCAGTATTTGGATCCAAATTCTAAGATATTTAGCCTGCATGATTTGTCTCTATTAAAGCTGGTTTCTTTTTCTCACCATACACACAATAAAACAACCTAAATGAAACTCATACTTTTTTTTTTCATTATTCCTTTATTATTCCTTTTTTTTTTTTCTTTTTTCTTTTCTTTTCTATGGGAGAAGAGAATTTTTTATTTTCAGGAGATTCTTTACACACTTTAAGTATATTATGGTCTTAGCTCCACAACTGCAGTCAAGCACTCTTAGTGCTGAGCACTGAACCCTCATGTTGCAAAGGATAAACTGCTTGAAAACTTAGTAGTTGGGATAGATAAAGCCAGATGATGTAAGGTGATACAAAGTCTCAGGTTAGAAGACTGCTATAAGCTCATATAGCTGATCAATAACAGATAAAATTTGAAAATCCTGCTTTGTCTTTTAAGAGAGAAGATTAAGACAATCCTTTTCTGCGGAATGTTGTATTTGAATTACTTAAATTAAATTTTAATTCAAAGAATGAAAACAAAACATCCTCAGAGTTCCAAATCCTCTACTTGATCCAAACTTTGCTCAGGGCTTTCACCCTCCAGTGCCTCTCTCCCAGCAGCATGACTCTGCAACCCTTTATTAAATGGAAAGGAGAATCTCTTCTGACCGCTTTTCCCCTTAGGGGGAGGACAGCCACCAGGCACACAAAATTTACGGAGCCAGAGGGAGTCAGCCATGATCCCCAGCTCAGGACTTCTCACTCCCTTTGTTCTATTAAAATGTAAAGATCAGGTGACACAGTTCACACTTCAGGTTTAGGCATTAGATGTGAGCAGTGGTCATCTCAGGTTTTATCCTTAACCCATAGAAAAAAATTGTGCTTTAGAGAATGGTTCATTCAACGTATTGCCTTCAACAACAAGACTCACAGCTTGTTTTCCCTCCTTTGGCCAGAGTCTTGAACGCAAAAATAGATGCCAGTGATGTGAATACCTAATATAAGCAAAGAGGAATTCAACAACTAGCTCCTGTGTCAGAAGTTCTTCATTTCTTGTTGGCAAAGACTTTCAACAGTCCTAGAATCTCAGTACCTTCAAACCTCTGATAGATGTCAGTTACTCATGAATTAACAGAGGTTTCTCCTCCTCCCATCTGAAATTACAGAATCACAGAACAGTTTAAGCTGGAAGGGACCTCTGGATGTCAGCTTGTGCAACCTTCCTCCTCAAGTGACGGTATGTTATTTTGACTCTAAAACGTGAATCTTGCTGTGAGCAATCACTGAATATGAAGCAAAACTTCGATTTCAAAGAGTTTGGCCCTACTAGCTTGTGTAACTTCATCTAACACTTTTTGTAAGGAAATAGTGTGTTGAATTTCCAGCTATTACAAATGGCCTTTCCTCCTGAATATCTTCAATCCTTCCAGAGGCTGTAAAGAAAAGGGCTGGATGTGCTGAGGACTACAATGACACCCAAAACACAACAGATTAGAAGTTTCTGGGAGTCCTTTGCCAAAAAGCTTCTATGTGGGTCAAAGAGGTGATCAGCCTTCCTCTACTCACCCAGTCTGTTCAGAAACCTTTTGGTTCTACCTTAAAGCTATGGAGCAGGAGTTCTCCAGTGTGTCACTTTGTAGTGCCTTATAACTCTGATATTTTTTAATTTCCATTGCTCCGACTTTTCTCTTACTCTTTTCCAAATCCAGCACAAAACAATTCTGACTGTACCTCCACTTCTATCTGCTGTAATAAGAAACACTGAAAACCACAGTCCTGCATTATTTCTCCATTAAAACAACCAGAAGTTGAGATTATTATTGGTGTAATGCAGTCACTACAGATGTAATAGCTACAGGAAGAACTAGGAAAATGGGATATCTAATCCTAGTTCAATTGGATTCATAACTCATAGTTTTTCTACACCTTGGTTTCCCCACATATAAAATACTCTCTTTATAGCAGGCAAATTACAAATTAATTTCATGATAGCATTTAATAGGATTGCATCATGCAAGGAACGTATTTATAGGTATTTGCACAAAAATTATTATAGAGGAAGAAAGATCTTCTGAGTAAGGAAAATGCAAGAAGTGTAACAGCATATATATTCCAAAAGAAAAAAGTGCATTTTGTGTGCCATTACATTATATATCTATCTGAAGATTATAAAAAAACCCAAAACCTTAAGAAATTCCAGCAAAAAGATTTAAAAACGAATAAACCATTGGCAGATAATAGGGAAGTACAGCTTTATTTTCAGCATATTAGTAGCTACAGTCTTGCAGCACAGAAACAAATATTTCCAGCCACTAAATGATTTCATTTGTCAGAGGCCCCAAAGCTGAAGTATTTGGGGACAGCTATAATGTTATCTTGAGTGAACACAGAACCAACATAATTAGGAATAAAGAGGTAAGAAGCAGGGGAATTGCCTGCATAACTTCACTTTGCAAAATCCTCCCATGGAAGGTGGCAGATAGGAAATCTGCATAATAACAAACTTGTCATAAGACAAGGCCAACTAAATACAACAATTAGAATTAACATTTTGCTTTGACTGATTTCCCAGATTCCCCCTCTTCCCCTTCCCAGGTTTCACTTGATGTAGTTGTGGGTATTGATTTTGTGCAATATTTTCCAGTGCATTTTATTCTAAACATTATATGGTTGCAAGATGACTATTTCTCTTTGTGGACATTGTTTTAAGAAGCTTCTATTGAAGTGCAAAACCTTTCTCTCAGACATCCCAATGAAAACCCAGAATAAATTTCTTGGATTCTCTTTAGTCTATCTAGACTTAGATCTGTATAAATAATCCAATCTTGCCCCAAAAAAGATTTACAGTATATGTACTCACATCACTCTGACTTAATAGTGGAGATTACCTTCTGCGCTAACTGTCAGGTTCTTTTTGGAACTACTAGAAGCCCTCTGCTCTCTGGCTGTACCAAAACAGCTCACTAGATGCTGGATTTGGTCTTTCCAGCTGGCCCATCCACTACTTCCTGTCTGCTTGTGCTCTTCCAGCTGAGTCAGACTCCAAGACAACCTCTGTCATGCGGACACCCTGCAAGGGGTGCTGTGGGCCATGCTTGGGGGGGAGTGCTTTAGGGACAGAATCACCAATGCAGCTGATCTTCCTCACTATACTAATTGTGGTAATGCTATCTTAGCTGGCCTTTAAACCTGATATAGTACTTCTGAGAAATAAGCAGACATCTCCTGAAAAATTAGCCACTTTTTAATGCAGAAAGTGACTTTCATATTTAGGCACTTCTGAAAACTAATAAATATATCTATACTGTTGTGCTTTCTCTTGTCTCAGAAAGGAAGGAGGTCTGATTAAGGAGTAACAGGGTTCAGATTAGTATACATGAGGGTGTGGTCCTCTGTTCTTTTTAGCATGTAGAATTATTTTCCTGCAATTTAATCGTCTATGCTTAGGATTTCTTACTGGAGAAAAATATGGTGTTGACTAACGCAGTGGTGAGATTCTTTTGTAGCATGATCAAATCAATGAACCACCTCCCAGAAGTGCTGCACTGGGACAAATGTTCTTACTCCCCTCATTTCTCTTCTCTAGTTAGTCTTTTTAGTCTCATGGTTTCTAGCTCTTGCAGTTTTCTAACATCTTATGATAGCTGAGGATTCTGCAAACTCAAGTTCATAAAAGACAACTTTTGGTAGAAAAAGAATAAAGGCAAAGAAGAGGCTGTGGAAGACATACAAGCAAAACAGCTTTCAAATTTTAAAAACCGTAAAGAAAATGGAGAGCACTGGCACAAAGATGAGGGTGTAATTAGAGAAGAGATTGGACCTCAGGATGTTTGGTCCTTTCAATTCTGTAATATTACTACCCTGCCCTCCTTTTTAATCCCATTCAGTCCTCCACACATCTCTTTATGATAGCAGTGTAACCCCTAAGTTCTTTTACAGATGGGACATCCTTGAAGTAAATTGTGATAAAGCAAGTTTAAAGTTCAAATAAATTAAATAATCATTCCCATGAAATTTAATAAGCATTATGGTCTTTCTGAAACGTACTTTGCAACTTGAGGGCCAAGATTTTCTGAAAGAATAAGAAATTGGAGAATTTATTCTGTAGTCTGCATTATAGAATTAATGCTGTGTTAGCACATACTATGTTCCACATTTCTTTTTAATCCTCCGGTTGTTCCTAAATCAGCAAACATAAAAGTTTCTCCTTCATTTTCAAATTGCCCATTCTGGCAGTTCTCATCCTTGTTAAAAGCAACAAAACCAGTACTGAGAAGCATTTAATGGGAAAGTGGTTTCAAGAAACATTTAGAAGTAATCTTTAGGTGTTCAAGATGATTTTCTTCAATTTACTTGTAAGTTGATCTTACTATATATATAAATAAAAAGCATAGGAAGCTGTACTTGGTGATTGCAGAAATAGACATTTATACAATGCTTTTTATATTTACAGAATAAATATGCTCCTTTAAGTAAACAGACCTCAAAAAATTACTTTGTTATAGTTTCTCTTATTTCATCCCCAGCATCCTTCCTATATTTAAATCCTGCATTTTGTAAAGATTTGAATTATGTCACTGTTTAACTATATATCAAAATTACTCTTTCTGCCAAAAATCAAAGAAGTGATAAGCTAAGCATTGCAGAGATAAAAATATTTTTGAAATAGTTCAGGATATTTGCAAATTTGTGTATGTTTTCAAGAAACTCTGTAGTTGTTTCTAAAAACATGTTGGAGAAAGATATTTTAACCATACTGAAGAAAGGTGTGAGGTTTGGTAATCTCTCTCTCTGAAGTCTTCGGAGAGGCAGAAATCCTCCCGCAGAAGTCTGAAACCTGGTATTCATCAGGTTACAGCTCTGCTGTCACTCAAGTGACAGCAGAAATGGATGGATTGTACAGAAGATCTGTGGCGTGGGCAGTGTCAGTACAAATGCCTGTTGGAGTTTTTCCATTAGATGCATTTAAGGAGATGATCTATGGAGAGGGAACAAAACACCATGGCTCTCCCTCTATTTGCTGATTACATCATCTGTTGATGCATCACTTTCTACCTGATATACATCCATGCAAGCAAGAAGGAATCTGCAGGGGGCTTCAATATGCACATGTGATATACACAGACATCGACATATTAGTGTGTATGGATTGTACAATGAAGGGCAGGGTTTTCCAAAGCTTTTTCTTTATATTAGACCCAAGTAATTTCCATTTATTCTACAATAAATCCTGAAGTCAGCAGAGTTGCCTATAAAACCAGTGCATAAGTATGCAGAAAACACAGATCCTCAGCAGGGCTGCTGCTGAATTTAGCCTGGAGGCAACAATTTCTCTCTGTGAAGGCCAAACTAATGATATTTCACTTAAAAAGAAACCATACGGTCTGCTAAGAAAAATGGTTCCAATGAAAAGCAGAAAAACTGAAGTAACTGAAATGATCTGCATAAAGTAACACCAAGCTTATTTGCTGAAACTGTTGACGAGATTTGGAAACAGTCTGGATAGATGTTTTCTCATTAATTAGTTTTGGTCAGCTAACGGTTTAACAGAATGACTGTTAGAAAGCCGCTGGAACTGGATGGTTGTAACAATCATGAACTAAGATTATAAAGCCAATTTATTCTTCACATCAGTGTAAAAATAAATGAACACTTGATAATACTGAAATTTAGGGCAAGATGTGTGCAACTATATTTTGCTATTGGTATTCATTTCTGCTCTCTTCTGCATTCTTTTATGCAAAGTACCAAATGATTTCGGGAAAGCCTTGTGCTATTTATAGTAAAGTAATTGTAGTATAATGTAACAAGAATCTTCTAAAGAGATTTTTTTAAACAAAAAGAAGAAAAAAAGGAAAGAAAGGCGCGAGATATTCTGAAGACTCCTTTCTCCCCTTTGTTGAACACCCCAATTATTTATGTATTTATTTTAAATCTCTGGGAGATTCAAAAAGGGAAGAAACGATTCAGCCAGGAGTGCAAGTTTTTTAGGAGGTGCTGCATTTACTTTGGATGTGTGCTGCACACATGGCAGAGTCAGCACTTTAGCGGAAGTGACAGAAGTCAAGTAGCTGCCAATGTCAGGAGTGGGGAAGGCAGATCTCACAGGAGTGGGAACCAAGAGAAAAAACAGAAGTTCAGCTGGGCCTTTGGAATTTCCCACCAGCAGAAGGTGGGAAGCAGTCTTCAGGGCCACCTTGTTGCCAGTCCCAGCCATTTCCCATCACTCTCTTTTCTCTGAATCACACCATACTTCAGCGTAGCGACTTCACCATGGTAAGTGCAGGCCTGTCAGTCCATGCGGCCACCTTGATTCCTCACTTATACAGATGCTTAGTTTTTTGGAAATTCCCTATCTAAGGAATGTAAACTTGACCATTTCTCTTTGAAACCACCGGTCAGCAGCCCACTTACCTTTTTGAGCAGCAGTAAGGGCAAGAGATAGGGCTCCTGACCCTGCTGCTATCCTACAACCTGGCTGTGATCCCAGCCCTAACCCATGTGTTTTGTCACATAACTCAAGGCAGGGAATGCATCCCTGCATATGACTCAATGCAGAAGCACCTTTTTGTCACTCCATCAGTAGCAGTCATTCTTCCCCTCCTCTTTAACCCACAGGATAAAACATTGCCCGCTTAATGATCTGTTTTGTCAGCACAAAGGTGCCCCTGCCCTAGAAGGGTAGCATGTCAACTGAGGGGCAGAGAACTCTGCAGGAGCAGCTTTGCTGCTCCAGGAACAGAGGAGGGAAACAAAGCTGTTTTGCGTGGCGACCATGCCCTAAGCAGTCACTGCTGTATGGCCGTACCATGTACTAAGCCCAACCCTGGCAGTAGCTGGAATAAGCCGTTTTACAGTCTCCAGGAATGCAAGGGAAGGCAGATGGGCCATAGGGTTGTTTCTTCTGTACGCAGCAACCTGTTGCCCAAGGCAGGCCTTCTCTGCCCAGGACACCAGGCAGATCCAGGATACAGACTTCATCCCAGTGTTTTGTATCTCACCCAACACTCAGTTAATAGCACTTCATTACTGTTTCATTATTTTATAGTCAATACAGAGTTCTTTGGACTACAGAATTGAGTTTTTTGTTGCAGTGAAAGCCTTGATCGTTTGTGAACTAATATATCGAGAAGCCTCAACACTATCTTCTGCACCCCTTCCTCCTGTCTACTCTTCTACTTGCCCTAAATCCATTTCTTTATTTTCAATGTGCGTGTCAGTGTCTGTACTTGCTATTTATTTTATTTTTTTTCATGGAAATGCTGACTGAATTTGTGGCTGGCTATATATTTCAGATAGTAATACTGATTATTTTTTTTTTTTTTCCACTTTTATTGAAAGTGATGACTGTTAATGTTTGTAGCTTTACATGTGGCTTTGTCAAAAATAGCACTGGTACGGTTTCTTGGTCATGTGTTTTCTGTAAGTGATAGAACAATTTAAAAGAAGACCTCAACATCTTCATATTTAGAGACATCTCTATGAATCTAGACTACCGAAATAGAAATAAATCATTTCTGCACTTTCAAGTTTATGTGTACAAATATTTTCAGAATATTTTATGACCTATTTTCTCCTCAGTTCCTGAACACAACTGCTTACAGTTTCATTTGAGGAAAGCAGGCAGAACAGTAATTCACAGAATTATGCCATCAAAAGAGCTTTAATTTCTGTTATCCTAGAACTCATCTTGATACTGCTTGCTTAGGAATTCATTGTATTCTTCATTTTTTCCTTCATTTCTGGAAGTAATAGGTTAATCCTATTAATACTGTCATGAAATCCATGATTTCTGTCAACAATCTACACTTGAATCACCTCAGAAGTTCCTAGGTGTCCAGGACTTCTTTAAGAATCAGTCTTTGAGTGATGATGTTTTGGTTTGAGCCACAAGCTGCCACTGTGGGCATCTTGCAGCACACAAGTAAAGTTCAGCTGTCTGTGTGGGTGCAGTCACAAATCAGCCTAAATACCAATGCCTTGGATGCATCCAGCTACCGCAGAATTGGAAAGGAATGGCAGAGGATGGCTAACATTTGAATGATCCTTAACATTTACTTGACAGTACACATTGTATAGTTTAGCAGAATGCATTATAGGCACAAGAACAGACAGCTATAAGCCTGGCTACAAGTACATGGGAAACTATAAGCATTAAACTTGATATTAGGAATTGTAAATTTTGAAGTCTTGAAGAGGAAAGTTCTGTATCATAAAGAATAAAAGAAAAGAGCAAGCCCTGACAAGAAACATGCAGGTATCCATACTTAGGATTATGATATATATAATTTTAGAATAATTAAGCTAAATACAAGTGTATCAAATTGAATTCAATAACAGAGCAGCAAGAAAAGTTATCAGCGAATCCCACCTTTTTTTTTCTTCTTTAAATTGAAGGGTATTAAAACACAGACCACATAACGATCCAACCATATATACATACTTGTAAGACACCAGTTCTCATAGGCGGTTAAAATAAGAACATTCATTCAAATCTTCTCACTATTTGCATCGTTAAGTACTAAAGCGTAGAAGAGGATATAAAGAGGATTCACACCAACCCAGATTTCTTCCAGCTCATCTTAAACAACAATCCCTACAGCAATATGAAAAGAAGAACAAATATTTAGATCCCAGACATCCAAAATGGTCATTTTCTCTTTAGATGTTGATTCTCAAAATCCCCGTCAAGATAATTACTGAAGGCCTGAGCTGGTTTCTTGGGAAGGTGAAGAGTGGCCCTGGGTTTGCTCCAGCCAAGGCCCTAATTGCTTGCCTCTACTAATGAACTAATCTCAGACACCTGGAACTCGCAGGCTCCATGCTGGGTAGACAAGGTTCAGGTTACCTAAGAAATGCTCCAAATATATTTGCACAAATCACTAACCCTGCAGATGTGTAAATAGCACTTTTGTCATATTGCTGGAGAGATGGACATGTGTTTGCAGTGCTGTAGCACATAAAACCAGAAGATGAATTCATTGTGTTGCACTAATCCCTTCCAGAGGCCAGGTGGGTTTTAGGGGAGCTAGATAAGCATGTTGATTATCCACATTACTCTTTGTATTAATCCACTTGTCTATGTGACACAGAATATCACAGACATTCACAGCATAAATATATAGACTGCTGGAAAAAAAAAAAAAGTGCTGCATAAATGCTTGTTGTCTGTAAAATGTAACCTAATCAGGAAGTTAGCTGAAAACCTTGGATAAAACCTAAATAAGTTAAACCATTAAATGCAAACTGCCAGAATGCACCGATTCACCAATCAGTTGATCCTAGAGAGTACTTTTGCCACAGACAGCAAAGTACTGCTTGTGCCTTCACTACTGAGAACTCAGTCGACACTGTAGACAATAATCCTAAATACTCACAAAGGAATTTATCTACTTCTGTTCTCCTTTGGGAAAATATTTAACACAATAATGTCCATGCATTCTTTTCTTCTGTTTTCCAGTCACACGCACCTTCAACAAAGGTCACAAAGATGTGCATACCTCAGAGAACAAAAATAATCCCCTCTGAAAATTTATCACAATTAAAATCATTAGTGAAACTAAATGAAGAAAATAAGGCACTTGGGTATTTCAGGGAAGAATTCCTAAATGTTCTGTTATGCTTGTAAGGAAAGGGAATATATAGACCTGTTTAGACGCTTCCAGATATTTCCTGAAATGTTGAAATGTATAACAACATCCAGTCTTCATCCATTAAAAAAAAAAAAAAAAAAAGAGCTTGGGACTGTATTTAAAGAAAGAGAAATGGTTCATGACCCCAAACCAAGACACTACTTGTAAAGTCTCTTCTGCCTACTCATATTTTCTTTTTTATTTAGTCACTTATGACAAGGTCTCAGGTGATTTACCCTTCCCATGACCTTACATCTTTTCACTGAAGTGGTGACCTTGGATATTAATGTGGGTTTTGAGACTGACTTTTTAAAGCATTTGTTCTCATTTCAGATGTTACTAACATACACTCATTCTCATAAAGGGCTCCCTTCTTGCATGCAGGGCAGACATTCTAATTTCCCACAAGCTATGGACTCTTTCTGCACCTGGGCCAGGGGTACTCTTGCCTGCTTTTCTACACAGCTTGATCTGCTGCCTTGACTTGCAGCATTCACCAGTGCTAGTTTAAAGAGAAAAAAAAAAAAAAAAGCTATCTATACCTCTACAGGTAGATCTATCTATCAATATATATGAGGCCTGGGTGAGAATAAATAGTCTGTAATTCTAAGATGCAAGTGTGAATTTCAACTGAATTTGTATGGCAAAATAGTTTTGAAATCTCTTTCTTGAATTCACTTTCAGTTGAGAATTTGAATTAGATGCACAAAAACAAAAAATAGAAGGAAAAAGAAATGGACATGGGAAACAATCGTGATCTGTAGAGTGATTGAACCCCAAGGGTCTTATTGACTTCAGCAGGGCCATGGCTTTGGCCTTTGCTGTGCTAGCAAAAGTTGTCATCTGTTGATAAGCAAGATAGAGGATGAAATCTACTTTTCTACTCTGTCTCAATCTTTCACTCTTGCCTACCTTTCATTAAAATCTTTGTCACTGCCTACTGCCAGCAGTAGTCATGACCAAAAAAAAAGATGGTCCCAAAGTGGGATCTCATATAACAATCTCTGAATTTCTAAGTGATTTGTGAAAATGGATGTTCAAATTATTACTGCTTTCCAGACAGCTCTGGGAACTCATAGTTGCTTAGCAAATTTGATACTGAGTAATGAGGACACTGCTCTTTGCTTTCAGTCTATGGGAAGATGTGATTTTAATTTATTTGTATAGGATCATGAAGTGCATGTTCTAACACTATATTATGTATTCATGATATTAGAGAAACTTTGGTCTTTTGTAACTCTCTGCATGTGAAGCTGTCAGGGAGAACTGACAGGTTGCCTGCCATCACCTCCTCTCCAGCTAAGTCAGCAGCCCACACTGTCAGTGTGAAAACATCTGTTGAATGGATTTATTGACTAGGTCTTAGGAGCCTTTTTCTTTTTTTCTCCACACTGTTTATTACAGCCCTGACCTAATGAACTTAATTTGTTGACATGTTTCCCTCAGTGTCTTACTTGATCCCATCTCACATTTCTTTCTACTGTGCTGTTTTCTTGGCAACAGGAGTTCCTGGCGCATCAGCGTGTCCACCAGTTGCAAATCTACCAGGCTCAGATGGCTACAGTTGGCATGGCGGGATTAGATAAACATCGGCTGGTGTCCAGGACTCCATCTTCCCCCACTGATTCCACATTACCTCACCCAGCCATGGACCAGCCCAGCCAGCATGTCTACACGACTGGTAGGATTCCCTAAAGACTATTTCTAATAGGCAGGGCAAATGCGTTTGTTCACGTAGGATCAACAGATTTAAATGCCTTGAATACCTCCTGCAGCAATGCATTCAGTTTTAGCCTTACTGTTCCTTGGTTTTATGGTGCTGTGCTGGCTTCAAGTCAACCAGTGCAGCTGATAAATCACGGGGTTAATATTCACACAGTCATAAATTATTATCATTGACTCACTCTGGCAATATAGTAACAGGTGCATTTTTTGTGCCTTTAAGTCATTTATAGCTTTTTCTTTCATTTCCCTATCCTCTGGCTTTTTTCTCCATGTTCTTGTTGCTTGTTCTGTAAAGAGGCCATTAATAAGTTGAAGAAAAATCTACAGGAAGTAGTAAAGCTGCAGAATAATTCTCCATGTCTTCATTTGACAAGTCAGACTACAATACAAGGTTGATTCCCCTACAGAAAAAGCAAAGTTGCAACTCTGACTGGAAGGTAATATTGACTTCAACTCAGGTGTCCTCTAGCAGTTGTGTGGAGTCTCTACAATAGAAGGTTTTCTGGTCAGACCTGGATAGTCCTATAATGAAGGGAGCATCTCCTACCAGTGTAGTCTAGGCATTCCAAAGTCAAGGGATTTGAACACTCAAAATCATCAGTGAAGGGAAGAAAATGATGACAAAAAATTTCTTCTAAGTAACCTAGCCTCTTTTTAAAAGTTTGAATCTCAGCGTAATATTACAATATGATTATAAGCAAGTTTCACTTATTCTCTGCAAAAGAAATGGGAAGCAAGTACTTAGATATACTGTTTATTCAGGCTTCTGCCAGAGATATTAATTCTTTCACCATAGTTACCAAAATTTGTCATGCTCTAAAAGCTTGCATTTCTTGAGGCTGCAATGATGCACATAGAAAAAAAATATATATTTATATATTTTTACATATATATATAAAGAGACATCCTTAAAACACCGCAAGTGAGTGAGTGGATGCAAAGTGGCATTCAGAGATGAAAGAGATAATTTTTATTTTAACTACAGTCAACGTAAGAATTTCACTTGTTGGGTGAGAAACATTTGGACTTTATGGAAGGAAATCTGCTAATTCACTTTCCATGAGTTTCTGCAAAAAGGCCAGCTGTGCAGAGACAGTATTATTAGGGCAGGCCACTGCTTTTCTTGATGTGGTTCATAGAGTTCCCAAGACATCATAAACTCATTCTAAAAGACTCACAGAAGACAACAAAAGGAGAAGCTCGCTGCATATATGCTTCAATGTCCTGTTCAAAAGTCTGCAAATCTTCTAGAGGTATGGTGTGATATCATATTTCATATCACAGCTTTATTTGTTACTAATTTCTTCAGGGTTTTCTCATTGTTACTGCTGTTTTCCAGAACATTTCACCTTCTTCAAAGCATGCTGTTAGACAACAATTACTAAGTCTATTGATCTCCCCCACTTTGTTCAAAATATTATTTAAAGTTGATTCAATAAAGAATTTTAGAAAAGAACGAGTATTAGGGAGCCATAGTGGGGAGATTTTGCTTTTTCTGACTTCATGCAAATTCAGTTTCTTTTGTCCGGTGTCCTCTATCATTCTATGGTTCCGTGTTGCCACCATTTCAGTCTGTCATCAGGGACACATTCTGACCTCAGTAATATTGGTGTAAATCCAGAATAAATCCACCAGTCTCAGTGGAGCTACTCAGCTTTACACAAGGAATCTGAGAGCGCAATCTGGCTGTGTAGACATTTGTTCTGGAGAGACAGAATAGCCATCTTTTATAAATATTTCACAGCCGTCTGCAATTGAAAACAGTTGTCTTTCTCTCTTTTTCTTTTGTGGGGGTGGGGAGATTATTGGCTGAATCCTGTTAGGGAAATCCTACAGGCTATTTTTAGCAGTAAACTCTACTACATCTATTGTACCAAGCACATGTGCTCTACAGCCAGCAGCAACACATCTGAATTACTTGCGCATCCTAAATCGATTTAGATGCTTGGAATAAATGAAAACATATCTCAGTCTTTTCTTAAGTTAACCCTGTTTATAAATAAATTTTTGCACTCTTCAGTGTGAATAACTATTTAAAAGTTTTTTGCCATTCAGTGCTGACTTGACCAATTAAACTGAAATTTGATTGGACAAAATAATTCATGCACATCAAGATTACATTTTTATTTATATTCTATTGTCTATGTAACTCTGTCTCTAGCTATATATCTCTATCTTGGTCTCTATCGGTTTGGATTATGCAACTCTAAGCTTGTACAAAACACTCATAATTAGAATAAAATGATTGCTGAAAGAGAGGCAGCCAAGCGATACTTTCAACTTTTAAACTATTTTTGTCAGTAATTAGAAGCATTTATGTTCACTGAAGTCCATTGGATGTCAGTGCCTACTTTGTGCAAGTGCTTCTAAAAATCCTACTGCATGTCCATTTACCTTCCTGCTTGGGCAGAGGAATGGGAGGGAAGGTTCTCTTAATTAGCAGTATAATGACCACTGAATAGTTTTACAGTCTGGGCGTGCAACAGACTTTAGAAGTTAAAACTCTAGGCACCAAGATAAGGAAAGATGAGTATGCGAGCATGCATCTATTTGCATGCATACTTGCTATTTCAAATAACTTATAAGAGCTGATAATAGAGCTTCAAAATTTATAAACTGTGCAGTGCAAATAACTGCACAGAAAGGAAATTATTAACTTTTTTGGCAATACCAGCAAAGATTTTAAGCTGCATTAGTTTATTTGTTCCAGATTCCCTGGGTCATTTTTTTTCTTTTAAAGAAAACAAGCTGAAAAATCTGTACTAGAATTTATTGCTATGGTATTGTTTTGCATGTTGGATCATCTTTTAGCATAAAACTAGTCAAGCTACATGTAGGTATTATTTTTGTGTTCTCCTTATAATAATTGTCATATAATAATAATTGTCATAATTTCATTTTGACTTAAATAGCATGATCTCTAAGTATTGGATCTAAAGGGCATGAGATAAGTAATATGGCATATACGTCAGCCTACCTAGAGCAGCATAATTTAAAAATTTTGGCTTCTAACTGAATCATCTCAAAACCTTAACTTTGCTTTAGCCACAATGGTTACAGATTCCCATTCAGCAGGGTTTTTAAACACTTAATATCCATTCAACTTCTTTGCAAAATAAGGGTGGTACTGAGCATGTTCTTGAATCTGTACTTTAGTATTTTCTTCACTGGTTGACTCTTCAGTAGTAGACTACCAGAATTTTCCCAGAACTGTGTTGGCATAGCATAGTTCTATTGGCTGACACATAAGAAGGAGGTTTTGAATACCAAGTTTTGCAGCTTGGAGAAGTTGTTAATTTGAGTTCTTTTCAACTGTAAGAGCAAGAAAAATGTTTCCCAAATAAAAATGGTTGACAGGGGTAAGAAAAATATTTCCAATTCCAGACATTTCTGTGGGATATGCAAACAATGAGTAAATAAATAAAATTATATTTCAGGTCTCAAACTTGGTTTAACAGCCTTGAAAACTGAAGATTTTTTTAGTCCTTAGCCTAGTTTTTAGAACTGCTCTCTTTTCTAGAATTGCTCAGCTACAGAGCAATGTGATATTGATATCTCCGTGTTATAAGGTTGTTTTCTCCTGGGAGAAATGAGTATAGAAAATTCCAAACAAACCTTGCACTGTGGTATAACAACAGGATTTGGTCCTAATTGAGCAGTGGATGGAACAGAAAAAGGACTCTGGCTGCCACTGCTGCAACTCTGAAATTTCCATCTGTTATACTTTGAGATCTGGACTTATATACTGTATCAGTTAAGTAGTACAAACACAGAGTGTCACTGTCATTGCAAAATTTATTTTAAAAGACTTTTCTGAATGATTTTTCTTAGACCGTTATGAATATATAACATTTTCTTGTTATACAGAGGTTAACCAGCCTCTTAAAGAGAGATAAAGAGATAAAGAGTAACATGATTTTTTCTATTCATAAAAGATATAACAAGACACCACTCCATTTTTTTTTCTTTTTGACATTTATGTTTTTAGTGTAATTTCTGAGCATCTTTTTTAAACTTTTTTGGTATAACAAGATGTAGCTTCTAAGTCAAAATTCGGACTCTTTGAAACAAAAGAGGAATTAAAGATCCAGAATTTTCATCTTTCTTCTACTGGCAAATAAAATCCAATTATGCAACAATACGCATGACATGAGACTGAATAACTTGCATTTGTTTTACTCTCTGTATCTTTTTATGTTGTTTTTGCACTGAAGGTGTTGTGTATGACAGCCTGATGCTGAAGCACCAGTGTATGTGTGGCAACTACGCTAATCACCCTGAGCATGCTGGAAGGATCCAAAGCATCTGGTCGAGGCTGCAAGAAACTGGGCTGCTAAACAAGTGTGAGGTAATAAAAAATAAAGACCAGATACGTGACTTTTTTTTTCAAGTGAATAGCATATTTGTTAAATACAAAATCTATCTTACTTCTGTAAGAGTAGAGTGAATTGACACAGGAATTATTTAGATTTAATTGACTATATTAAAATAATGCATTTCAGTAAAGCACACTTTCCAAGTGTAAAACAAAAATTTTGCACAATGAATATCATTATCTACATACATCAGAACATAAAATCCAGCTACACCTGTGTTCTTCACCTTGATACAGGAGTTTAGCAAGATACAATCAAACCACAAACACAGACCTTTCAGTAGAGCACCTTTTAATTTCTTCAAGCAGCTAACAGGTTTTTTTTCTTCTGAAGTTGTATATAGCACTGCTTGTTTAAATGTAGTTTCTATCACTTCATAAACATGTTTCACCTTGTCTTATTTCAGGCTATAGTCTGTTTTCATAAGCATTTACATTTGCCTGAAATACGATGGGTACCAAGTCAAAAATCAATACATACAGGTGCAATATAATAAACATTGCAGAAAATAATATCAAAGCAACAGTGGAGCTTTATTCCATTTCAAAATCACATATTAAAATATTATGCTTAAATAAAATATGAGCTCTCAGATTCCTATATCACCTGGGCTACTGAAAAACAGCTTTTCCTGCCACTCACTGCTTCCCATGAGTTGTACAGCACTGTCAACTTCTGCAGAAGCCAGTGACAACTGAAGGTGCTTACTGCACTGCAGCATAAGTCAACAAAGTTCAACAAGTCTGCTTATGTTTTGCAGGATCCCCAGATTGTTGGGACTCAGTCAGTTACTTTCATTATATATTTAGGTTTTTACAAAGGCAAAAGAACTTGTACAACAGATCCCTTTTTTTTTTTTTTTGTAGGAATTTTTCTGCATGTAGCCTAGCATACTGGGCAGTGAGACATTGCAGGCACTGGAAATGGATTTGTTGTATACACTCATCTAACTAGATGGCAGCACTCTAACAGGCTAATGGTTTTGTGGTTTTTTTTGTTTGTTTGTTTGCTTTTTGTTTGTTTGTTTTGTTTTTAGTTTGAATAATTTTTTAAATCTTAAAGACTTTCTTTCAGCAAGGTCCTTAAGGCCAAATATCAAATAAGTGGTTTCATTGATGGGATCACATACTTAAGAAGTAAGTTAAACACCCAGTTGAGTGCTTTACTAAATGAAGGTCTAGATACCTTGTTGATTCCAGACTCATAGAGAAAAGTCAAGTAAGTATGTGGGGTCACTCTGGAAGTAACGCTTCGTATTTATTTTCGTAGAAACTAGAACAGATAAGAAGACCAAAATAACAAATTTTTAGCTACAAAACACTTTTTTCAACATAGTCCTCACCATTAGCTGTGCATTTTTGCCAGCAGTGAACAGGAGCCTGCATGCCACTCGTAAAAATCTGCATCAGCGGAGGTGACCCGTTGTCACAGTTGTCACTGCTGAAATGCACCACCCACTGCCTCACTGTGCTCATATCCACTGTTTGGTCTCTATAAACTTTCAGCAAACACCAGTGAATGTCAATGGGTGCCATATTTTTTCTCATGGAGGAATTCACTTCCACAATTTTTCTTCATGCACATATCCGTGTCAGACACCATCCTGCTAGACTGCCCCTCTATACTACCTGTCACACAGCAATAAAATGTACTGGAATATTTGTGGAAAGGTTCAACCTCTGCTACTCTAGGACTAACATCTGCCTCTGATATCATGGACCAACATAATAAAATAGGAGGCATTACTTTTGGAGTAGCCCTCTTAAAGCGCAACGTGCCACCTTGTATTATTTTATTCAGCAATAAATAGATGTTGCTAACAGCAAATTGTGTAGATCTGAAAAAGTTGTTAATTGGTGAAATAATATAGGTTAATTCTGAAGTGCATGCAGTTCAATATGTCCTGTAAGGTTTCTCTTATAATTCTGCCATTTCAAAAATTGATATGCAACCTAGTGAGTCTTCCAAAATCCAAAATGAGAAGAAAGGAAGTAAATCCTCATGTTGAATGACACTCAGCTTATTTTGACTCCCACTGTGTGCTTAGAAATGAAACTGGAATGTGAAATGAGCTATCAAAATGCAAACTCTGGTTATAAAACTTTGAGGAACATCGGTGTGAAGCTCATGCATTGATCTGGTGTTTATCTTGATTCTCTTACATAGATAAAGACAGGATTATATCTGATGGTGCAATCTGTTCTTTGCTTCACTGAATTCTCTAGCATTTGCTCAATAACAAACTCATCTTTAAATCCACTTACTTTTAAAAATACAGAAGGATTAAAATGATTTGCTTCACTGTTAATTTGATTATTTAGGAAAGTTATTTAGACAAATATCTGACTCATATCACCAACAGAGTGGCAGTTGCATTATTCAAGAAGTAATGCATTACAACAGTTAAGCTGCATTCTAGAATATACCACATTGAAAATGCAGAGCCAAAGCAACACTTGCACTCCACTGTCATTTTTACTGACTTCTGAATGTCTCCTCATGGACATTAGTATTTCTTAATGTAATTTCGCAATATATGTTTTGTATGAGTTTCTGTCAGAAGGAGTTTGGGGTAGGGAAAGGTCACTGGTCCAGTTTTGCCAAAAGCAATGCCTGTCGCACTAAGTCTGAAGGGTTGTTCAGGTAGGCTGCGGTATTGTACTTTGCCTGATGAGGAGCTCCAGGATCAAAACTCAGTCAGGGGTGGCTCAGATTTCTGCACTTCCAACATGTGCATCCTTAGCCAGAGGAGTGTGTCAGGAGGCCCTCCATATTTTGTTAATTTAGCAAGAACCTTTAGTTAAATGAACAATCCATGTCTGTATGATCTGTATTACTTCTGTTGGGGAAAAAACAGCCCCTGCCATCAATACATGTGAAATCAAACATACCTGGCTGACACAGCTTATTACAGTCAAAAGATGAATCTGGGCAAATTAATCACTCATATTGTCCTCATAGATAGAATATTTAAAATATAACTTGGTAAAATTACAAGAAGATTTGACTGGAGTATTTGAAGCTGTATCTTCACTACAAAATGAAGTGTGGTTCTCCACTACTGTGGCCAACTGGCATTGGAAAGCCCATATTTACACTACCAGAGTGTACTCTTAGGACTATGTCAGTGTCCAAGCCATGTTTGGGATTTTTTTGGGGATAGTGCCCATTGCTGCTCAACCAAAATGGTGTGAAGGGCCCCATTAACAACATGGCAGTACAGAGGATTGTGTTCCTTTGCCTGTGAATGTTTCCTAGCACTGCTCAATTTATGAAGGCTGCTCCAAAAATAATGCCTCCTATTTCATTATGTTGTACCACAGCATCAGAGGCAGATGTTGGTGGTATGGCAGTAGAAGCTGAACTTTCCTGCCAATATTTCATTGCATTCTGTGGCTGTGTGACAGATGGCAGCAGATGGACAGTCTGACAGAATGGTGTTTGACTAAGTCATGCAATTTTCTCTTCATAAAGAGCAGTACATAGCTGCCCTACCTTTGGGACAAAAGAAAGGCTGAATGTTTTGGTAGTGATGTCTGCTTTCCAGTTGTTTTATGGAGAGGAAGTATTTCCGTAACTCCTGTGGGGCCTTAATTTATGCACAAATGACTGACATTGGACTACCCTGATCAGTACACTTTTGGAGAAGAAAAGAAGAATGTAGACAAGGTCTCACTTCATGCTCCCGCCTCTCCTTCCTGTAGGGACTGTGGTTCAGAACATTTTCCTCTTCAGCCTGGAATTTGATCTTGGTTTGACTAGTTTTCTGTAATGGTAAGCATTACACCTCCTGCTATCTATAGCTCATGAACTGAAAGGGAGAGAATGAAAGAATTTAAAGTTTTGAAAATCTTTGTTTCTTCCAGATCACATGATCAAAGTATATTAAAAAAATCCTATCCTCTGAACCTCAACTTACCACTAATGAATAAATAATGCAGGAAAAGTCCATGAAGACACTTTAAGAGCCAAACTCTACCATTTAAAACATATTCAGACTAGGCACTGGGAGATCAAAACACGTGAAGATAATAACTGCATCTCTCTATAGATGCACGAATGTCAGAGATACAACTGGAGTTCCCACTAAGAGGAGAGAAAGAGATGTACTGACTGGCAAAATACCTGTATTATCTGTATGTCCTTTAAATATGATAGAATTGAATAGTGATGAGAATTCCCTGAAAAATAAGACCTTGTCTGAAGACCTTGTTTATAAACTGGATAGCCTGGGAAAATTTCACAGAAATTCTATATCCATATGAATAGCTGCAGTAAAGGCAATGGACACATACTGAGAGACCTGAGCGGGAAATATTGCTTAAGCTAAGTCAACAATTCCTGTTATTCAGCAAAGAGAAACAAGTGGTGTCACCTTTGTCTTTGTGAATCTCTGGGTGTGCAAGAGTTCATTTTGCTGAAGGGCTAACTGAAATCTCTAGGTTAATAGAGGTTATTTGTGTGAAACTTTAATGGTATATTTTAAACTCAAGACCAGATTAGACAGTCCTTTTTACCTTAAATTCCGTGAGAGGAAAAAGCATTTTACCATTTTCCTGTTCTGGGGAAAATAACTTTCTGGTTCTGGACTGTTCTTTTGAAGCACTCAGATGCATTTTGCTCTCCTGATACGTGCAAATGTCTCCATTGATGAGGGAACTGCATATGGCAAGGGAGAAAGCACACAAATTGTCATGTATGTTAGAAAAGGATGACTTGCCCTCTGCTACTGATGTATGACTAGTGAAGCCCTTTCAGCCTCCCCCAAATGAAATATGTTCCACAAGTTCTGTGCTATTTCACCTTTTTCACTTGTTTTTTATGCCTATTTTCTACTTTAAGCTTTTGATAACAGCATGGGCAGTGAAAATGAAGAAGGATATAAAATAAAAATGACATGTATAAAAATGTATGTCTAAAGTTATACAAATGCATGTTATATCACTGGATAGCTCATGTCAGTAAGAGCCATAAGCAATTACTCTGCATAACAGATTTTATATGATTCCAGACATTGGCAACAAAAGCACGTTATAAGATGTGCTTTTGTGTATCTTCTAAATCCTGACATCACTGTGTAAAAACGATTGTTCTTTAGCAATTATCACAGGTAATTTTTAGTACCACATTTTTTTGTGTGTGTGGAGCCTTAGATAGTTGGAATTTTAATGTTACTGAAAATAGCTTTACCTGCAGGGATAGAATGTGGGATGAAAGGAGTAATGAATGAGGAGGTGTGAATACAGAAACAGCACAGACATGTGCTGTGTTTACCCTTGCCTTTTCTCTTATCAATTACTGTGTATAAGTGCAGGCTGGTGCTCAGTGTAGGAGCTGGAGAAGCCTTAAAGAAAGGACAGTACTGGGCTCTGCATGGCCTGGCAGTTCAGCTGTTGGCTGCACCCCAAGAGCCTCACTGCTAGGAGTAGCTGGGAAAGGGCTGTTTCACACTATTTGATTTCTTCACTGAGCCTGTTTCTGCACAACCTGTTTCTTCCTAGAAAATCTGTCAATATTGGGTAATAGGTAGCTCCTCAGAAAAATACTGCTCCACTCTGATTCAGTTTGGAGATGTCACTACCAGACCCTACTCTGTTAGTGCAGAGCCATAGGACACCATGCAGCTCCATGCTACAAGAATAACAGGTGGCTGTGGATCTCTTTATATTTAGAGTGATATAGAATTTAAGAGCACTTAAAAAAGAGCCAGACAATTAACTGTCTTAAACATACAGAGCTTTTGTGTAACTTGCAGAAAATATACAACCAGACAGTGAGTATTTTACTCAAGGTTCTTTGATGTGACTTTCGTAAAATACCACTTTACTTTTCTTTCACATTTGTTTTAGTTGTTCTAGAAACCAGCCTTCCTTTCTTGTTTCACTGTGAAAAACTGGGCATACAGATTTTGAAGCAGCTTATTAGAAAGGCAGAACTTAATGAAAATGGATGAATAAATAAATATTACCAGTCACCTCACTTGTGAAGCAAAAGACTTCATCTGAGTTAGGAGAACTATTATAGAGTGTACTGATTCCATGAAGTAACATAATGTGCTGATTTTGATTATGCAACTATGTGCTTAGAGGATGTGAATACATTGCTACAAATTCTCATGTGAGACTGGGAGAGGTCTGAATAAATTGGAGATGAAAAAAGGGTTTATTAAGTCATTTAGTTCCTGGATCATTCCCTAAAATGTTTTTTCCACTGCTGTGATCAGACAACTTTTTAACACTACAAGGAACAGGGCTCCCACCATAACTCTGCATAGCAGCTTGTTCCACAGTTATCTACATTCAACTTTTAGGGCACTTTTCCTCATTTGTCAGAAAAAGTTGCTGCTGCTTAACTCGATATAAACAGGGCATAATTCCTCTGGCTGTCCCTGGGCAACTCCTTTCTTCCTTACTATGTTTTCTTTAATGTTTATAATACTGCTTTCTTCTCCTAGTAAGGATGTTGGTGCTTCCTGATATGCATGAGTGGATGATGGATATAATGACAGCTTAACCTGTAAAAAAATAGATGCGAGCAATATTTCTGTAAAAGGTTAATCAGTCTAGTAAAAATAAGATGGTCTGTTTAGGTAACTTCTGTACCTATTTATTAGTAGGCCTTGACAGTCAGACAGATCCACATTCTAGATTGTGAAAGGTTTTGCCCAAGGTGTTCAAAATGACCAGCTCTTCAAACAGAGTCTAAGACCTTAAAAATAGTCTGCTTTCTCTTTGTGTTATTCAATATCAACAGGAAAGATGATCTTGGGATCAGAACTTTGTTGACAGTGCTGTTTATTATGCCTGAATCTGAACAGAATCTGCTTCATGTTGTTGTTTGCAAAGGCACTTGCACTGGCAGATAAGTAAATATTTTTATGACAGGCTGTAACTCCAAATACATACAAGAAACAGATCTACTGAATAAGAAAGAATTAGTCTTATTGTTTCTCCCTTCTTTCCTATCTACCTCCCTTTCTAAAGTGATTAAATGTGTGTAACTGATTTATAGAAATAGTCCCACCCTTTCTTTTTTTTTAACACTGATTTAAATGAGGAGACTACAAGCTGGAGAAACAGTTAAAGAGACAAATCTCACTTACAAAAACATCAGGAAGCAAGCGAGTCAGTATCTGCAACAAGAAAAATGACCCTTAGAGATCAAACATACATTCTAAAAATAAAAATACAGAGAAATATTTTACTTAAGAACGTAATGCTAATTTTCTTCCTGTCCCTTGCCCTCCTCATGGTGATCATGCTATCCCAGCAGCATAAATTGCAGTAATTATAAAAAAACATAAATCTGCATTCAGAACACATCTGCAGCTTACAGGTGTGAATAAGGTTTTGTTATTTAAACAAGACACTTTCTAGTCAACTCTCTGATTTAAGAAATATCTTACGTTTTGGTTTGTATTTCTTAAAATAATATATAGGAGAGTCAGAATCTTTTCTTTCTCTTTGAAATCCTTTATTAACTCTGCTACAACTTAAGCATTTGTGATAAACCACACAAGCATTTGTTTTTCATATAGCATTACTTTAATAAACAAATCAGTGTCACATTCCTGCATGACACAATTTCAACCCATTATTAATCATACTAAATGTTATTTCAAACCTTTACTTTTTTCTTTTTTCCTTTTTTCCTAAATATTGTCAGTGGAATATTGTAGGCCTCTGCTGTTTTCTTTCAGCGAATTCGAGGTCGAAAAGCCAGTCTGGAGGAAATACAGCTGGTTCACTCTGAACATCATTCACTGCTGTATGGCACCAGCCCCCTGAACAGACAGAAGCTGGACCCCAGGAAACTCCTAGGTCTGTACAGGCCTCTATTCTACTGAGAACAGCACATTCCAGCACTGTCATTAGTCATAGCTGGTGTCAGTTTAAAATACTTGGCAAGCAGTGTGACAAAAATTCACTTTTTCCAAATGCATTGCTATGTGGAAGGAGAATGTTACAATGGAAGCCAAATATAGATTAGCAGAATGTGCAGGCTGGAAAGCACAAAGAGAAGTTTCTTCTCATTTGCTTCAAAATTGTCAAAACATTAACCCTTTATTGTAATTTGTTCTCCATCAGAGATCGATAGCAATTTTGAACACAGTCTTCAGTCTCCTTGTGTTCTCTGCTTTCAAAATGAGAGTTTAAGATACACTTGCTTGTCAGAACTGCTTGTTTGCTGTTCTCATTTGCTTTATTTCGATGACTTCAGCCATGCTAAGTGCACATATCATGCCTGATTCTTGCTATGAAGTGATCTTTATTTTAATGCCTTCCTATTATGCAGAATATCATATATTTCTGAATAATGGGGAACAGACTTATTAAAATATTAAATGGACTTATAAATATACAGAATGCCATAATACTGTCAAGATTTTCATATAAAATATCTTCAGGAACAGCCAATGCTCATTGTAAGCTTCCATAGTAGAGAAGTAAGGTTAAACTGGGCACTGTCATGACAAGAGCAAGAAACAGAGCCTCTTCTCACACCTGCTTCAATGATGTGAAAGGAAACACAAATAGAGCATTTTGAAAATAATCTGTGAATGAAATCCTGCCTTTTCTATCCCTGCATACAAGATGAAACACATTTTCTGCTATTTTTAATACACATATCCTAAAATGTGGAGATTTGCCTAAATGTAATAAAACTCAACACAGAAACCACAACACTAGCCATCAAAAGAAACTGCTGTTCTAGTTTTATTAATACACAGCAATTATTTTGCTTTGGAAAGAGTTTTTTTCCATAAGGTAAACTGTGGCTTCAGTGAGCCATAAAAGTAGATAGGAGAAATGTACTGATTATCTAAGTTTATACACCTTTGACGAAACAAAATCAAAGCTAAAAAATAATTACAACATGATAGGTTCTCAGAAGCTAGAATTTTCAAGGTAGGAAATCCCCACTAAAAACAAACAAATAAATAAATAAGCACTAAATTCCTGCAAAATTAAGAATTGGAAACATTTTGATTTGGGTTCATCAACATTGTCAAAATGTTCCATTTTGATAGAGTCAAGCATTTCATTTAGATTTTTTTTTATTTTGATTCATTTCATTTTAATTTTTACATTATTTAATATAACATACATTTATATGAAGTCTTGTTCCCGTTTTGGACTGTTATATGGGATGCAGTGTGTAGTTTCAGTTATGGAGGAAAAAAAGTAATGGACCAGGTATTCTTGCTGTATTTCTACCTATGTATACAGAAGGCAGAAAGCTCTGTTTACCTAATCTCAAAATCCGTTTATTTGTTCACAGTTCTTTGCGCAACACTCTTTGCCTCTGTCATTTGGCACTCAGTCCAAAATATTTTCTCTGAATTTATATCGAGATCACACTCTTAGCATATATCCTGAATGTATCTTTGGCTGAATGCCCTTTTCTGTCTCTGTAGGATGTTTTCTTGCTGCCTCTTGCATGGCCTTTTACCAAGACAATGGTCAATTAAACACCCTTCCTACATGCTTTTGCATGTGCCTGTTTTTTTGGCTGGAAATTCTAACCATTTAAGCTTTCATACTCCTATATGAAATAACTTAATTATCTTTTACATTTTTCTGAAATGCAGTGTGACTGTTCCATCTCTCATTGTCCCAAGTTCAGTGTGGTTGAACCTAAACAATGCTGACATTAAAATTAACATCTTTGTATGGTACAAAAATTCAAAATGATGTGTAGTGAAGGAGAAAAATCTAAAGGAAATGTTTCTCATAAAAAATGTCATCAATAACAACATCATCTCACAACTTTCCCATTTCAAGTAAAGTGCATTTTTTTTCCTAAAGAAATTGTTCCATCAGATTATGGTTTTGCATTCTAATGAAAAGGGTTTTGTTCCTTCCCTTACTCCTCTGTGCACCAAAAAAGACAGAGTCACACTTTGTTCTTCATTTAAGCCTCAGAAAAATATTTGTTCCCTGTCCCTGTTCAGAAGAGGACATCTGCATTTTCTGAAGGTCTTTTCTTGCTCACATGAAGTTTCTGTATTTCGTAAATAGAAAAGAAACACCTGAAGGAATAAAATGTATTGAATGACTAGAATTAGAAATGTGCTACCTGTCAATAAGTGCTGATTTCTCTGTTAAGGAAAACTACTCTGTTCTGGAAGACTGTGAAGTAAAACAGCTGTGAACTACTGAAGTCAGTGAGAATTGTGCACACAGATATTGTTCACATATTCTTCATGCTTTCAGAACATAAACTGTCTTGAACTCCCAGCTTTATTTCTCCAAATCAGGGGTTGCCAAAGCAGCTATTGGAAATGATTGCTTCAATTTTTACACTATCATGCAGTTTAGCTTTTAACTGATCATATTTCACCGTGGTGTGTTAAACAACATGTTATGTTGCATTACATTTTCTTGACGTGAATGAAACTAATATGGAGACTGTGTGTCACATCACATTATGGTTTCATGTGACAGAATACAATCTTTCATACCTCTCTGAATGACCTCAAGGGCAGAACAGTTTGATTGCTTTTTACCTCCTCAACCATAATTAATAAAGTGTTTCTAAAAATCAAGTTTCCTATGATCACAAGTTTTTAAAAGTGGGAAATACCCTGTCAACACATCCCTGACAGTGAGGCAATATTTAAAGTACAACTAAGGGATGCATTTATAGAGCATCTCTGCAATTGCAATTACTTCCTTAGAAAAAATGTCTTCGTTCTTAAAGGATGATTCTGGAAGCAAGTAGATTCTTCAAACTGACATTGCTCTTTACTAAATGGTGCCTTTTAACAAGTAAACACATTTTTAGTGGATTTTTTTTTTTGTTGGTGGGGGTGGTGTTTTTTTCTGTTTGTTTGTTTTGTGTTTTTTTTTTTGTTGTTTTGTTTTGTTTTTCGTGTATGTATTTTGGTTTTTTTTCCAGAAAGGGAGCGTTTTCCCATCACTCTTCTTTCTCATCAGACTCTCAGACCTGAATTGCAAATCTCAAAAGTGGTATTCTTGGCTTCTACACGGGCTTCCTGCTTGGCCACCCAGTTTGACTAACCAGCTCCTACTACCTTCATGGGTTGACATTTTTGAGTACAATATTTCTAGCTCTACCTATGAATTTTTGTGGTGAATCTTCTCTAGATCTTTCCTGTCAAGTGATTTGCCTGTGACTGCAAACTCTGACATTGTACAAAGCTATCTGTCTTTTACATAAGTCACTCTGAAAGTAATGCTTTCTATTTATTGTGATGAAAACTACGACAGATACAAAGATCACAATAAAACTACTGGATAGAGCGAATTCTCAGCTACGAAACACTATTTTTCAACATATTCATCACTGTTAGCTATGCATTTTCCTCCAGCGATGTGCAAGAACTTGCATGCCATGCTCATCAAAGCCTGCACGGCCATTCAGAACATGGCTTGTTTTTCACATCTCTGTTACCACTACTGAAATGCACCACCCACCACCTCACTGTGGTCACATCCACAGTTTGCTCTCCATAAATGTTCAGGAGGATAAGGGAATGTCAGTAGGTGATGTTTTTTTGTGCACAGAGGAATTCAGTTCCACACCTTTGCTTCATTCCCTCTTTTACGTCAGATGCCATTTTGTCAGGCTGCCCCTCTGCTGCCATCTGTCGCACGGCAACAACACGTAACAGAACATTGGTAGGAAGGTTCATCTTCTTAGTGCTACAGCACTACCATTTGCCTCTGATGTTGTGGCCAACATAATAAAATAAGAGGTATTACTTTTGGAGTTCTCCTCACCTACTGAAGTATCTCAATGTCTTCTTTCTATTATTGTTTTATGCTGGATGTATCCTAGGTAAGAAAGAGTGGTACTGGGAAATATCTACTATTTACCAAATTCAGCTGAGGCAACAACTCCAAGCACTATTCTCACTATTCATCTTCAGGGTTTGCTTTTTACTATTGATTTTCATTTTCGGAGAGGTGTTGTGAGCTCCTTTCTTTCTTAGAGGATAGCCAAGTGATGATCTCTCTCTCTGTCTTACTGGAGATTTTCCCAAAGTTCTTTTAATGAATTCTTGATGTTTTTCTTATTTTGAAACTTCTATCTTCAGCTTTTTTGCTCTTGTGCAATAAGAAGTTAGTATCCTGGCAGATTTCTTGATGAACTGAAAAGGCTTTATGATTGTTTTTCTCTGTTTTAATGCTATCCGTTGATTGATTTTAGTGTCTTTCCTCACCATCTGCTTTTCTGTTTCCCCTTTGTGTTTGTTGTTTCTAATAGTGTTTACCATGTACAATGTGCCCTGCTGCACAGAGATAAATGAGAATTCATCTGTTCTCTCTTATGCAATGGAATTTAAGAAAAAAGTCTAATCATTCAATATTCTAAAAACGCCTCCTTTTATCTCAAATTTCACTCTGTGTTTCTGTTAACATCTGTCACTTTAGCAGCACTAATTCTTTAGTTAGCTACTCAACAATTTCTGATCTTCCCCATAGCAAAAAGTGAAAAACTGCTGCTCATATTGGTCCCTGGATCTGCTTAGCAGGAAATCTGTAAAATCCTTCCATACCTCTGCTCTGACGGTCTTTGTCAGTAAACATTTCCTTGCGTGTCTGAGGCCATTAGGACTCGCAGTACGATAACTTTGCATAGCTGCTGCACCTGCATTTCCCTGGTAGCTCAACAGGAGGTTTTGTTTCGCTTCTCTAGCACACTGTGCAAAGTGATCAAAGGCCTCTAGTCGGTTAAAAATGCATCTTGGATTTTACGCAAAGCGTAAAGCACTTTCTTCATCTCAGACCTTTCAGTCTGGTCTCCCATACTTCAAAGATGATGGCTTATAATTGTCTTTATACATTTCATTGGCACCTGCTAAACATGAGTAACTGCAGTGTTTGCCCCTTCCATAACAATGGGTGGCTCCTCTTGGTAATTTGAGTGATTCACTATCTAACGCTTCCTCCATATGGCAAAGCCACAAAACCAGTCCTGTGATATGGCAGGAGAAAAGTCTGTGTTCTCCTCCACAGCTGCCTTAGGATCAGATTACATACTTGAATAAGAATGGCATCAAGTCCTGAGATTCTTACCCTGTTTTGAGATTGTCCTTATCAAGAAAAACAATGAGTTTAGTGGTTCAAAAAAAAGAAAATGTGAACAAATAAAAAGTGGTTATAATTATTAGCTTTATCACATTATCTATAAAGCATAATAAGCTAGAAATTAGATTCTAAAACCTATTAAGTTTGTGTTCCCTTTGGTAGAATGTATACACTGAGTATTAGTGACATAAATAATGAAAAAGATATTTCATGTTATGTTTTAAAATATTAAAACATAAAAATAAAAAAAAAAACTAAAATATTCGTTAATGGGATATAAAAAAATCAGACCCACATTTGAATAGCTAGGAAGATGAAGACAGTAGTTTTCAAAGGAGAAACTTTGGAGAGCTGAAGTTAAGAAACAGTCACCAGTTGCATGTGAGGCTTAATGACGTTCCTTCTGTTGTCAGTGAAAAGAAACAGGCACTTCTCAAGTACAATTCATCTCATCAGTCATCCAGGCTGGGGAGAAGTGTCTACCTCACTCCACTGGCTGTGTAATAAGCTGAGATGAGTAGCATAGGCAAGCCGCTTATCTTTTCAGCAGCTAAAGATACCAGGTTGACTACTGGCCCTAATTCAGAGTGATTTTCTGTGAAGTTGAGTTCATTACTTATACACTCATTAGAAACCCTTGCTTACCAATCTTAGGATTTTTCACTGTTGCAAAAAAAAAAAAAAAGTAATTTAAATGTCCCATGGCTGATTTGCTTTTGAGGTATTAATCAAGTTCTTTGTTTTCATTTTGTGATGTGTAAATTCAGAAATCAGAATTACAGTAGAGATTGCTGTTCCAGTACTCAACTGATTTTTTTATAATTGATACTTACTGTTTCTTTTTCTTTTTTCTTCTTCAATATATAGGAAACGTATCTCAAAAACTCTTTTCCTTGCTGCCTTGTGGAGGACTTGGGGTAAGTAGATGTTCGGTTGTTTCTTTCAAGAGGGAACAGCACACAACAAATGTGTTAATTCATAGATTCCATAGCACTGTTTTACTAACAATTCAAAGTCACAAGAAGTTGATAAATCTAGAGAGGAATCCTTGGACATTATCTTACTGTTTTCAAATACATTACTAAAATACATTGCAATAAGCCTATGAAACAGATAGGAACATGTTTTGTGTGGAAGTGTGTACATTTCTTATTTGCCCTATTTTTTTTTTTTTTTTGCATGTGATTTATTTTTGAGAAAAGTAACGTGTGCAATTGCTTCTAGCAGAATGAAATTTGATGAAGCTGCTTCATGTAGTGCTGAAAAGTAAACACAGCTTTGTATTGCTCAGAGAGCAGAAAAAAAAGTACCAGATTACCAGAACAAATTCATTCTGAAATACAAGTGTTGAGTATTAGTATTCAATGGGCAAAAATTTATAGATAAGAATGTGTTGAAACAGTAGGTAAACAATTCATCCAAATTATTGAAAACATTTAGAATGGAGAATTTCTACTGATCTTGGTGTCATGCTCATACTAAATTCAAGGGAAGATAATAGCAGGATAAATCCTTTTTCATGTACAGGTGTTTCAGGTATTTTCTTTTTTTTTTTTTTTTCCCACACTTTCATTCTTTTTTCCCCCACACAGCAGTTTTTCACATGTCTAGTTCAGCTCGGTGCATTATTTACTAACGTCAGTGAAATGCTGATATTACTATGTATGGATGGGCTGTCTGAGTGATGCTATATGCTTTAGGTTTTGGGGTTTTTTTGCTCTTTCTCAGTACTCAGGAATAAAACCACAATCTCTGGAATCAAATCAGAGATATAGTTCAACTTCCAATACAAATTTCTAATATTTTATTTACTTTTATCCTTCACAAAGGATAAATTCCATGCCATAGTAATCTTGTTTATAGTTTCTTTTTTTTTTTTTTAATAATGAGATACTCGTCAAATAAAATATATGTTGTAAGATTTTAACTCCCAACAATAATAATTCCATTTGAGTTTTCAGTCTTTAGTAATGTTTGAGGATTTCTGTACTGTGAGTTATAGAGAACGAAAGGACCAGGAACTGGTAATCAATCAAGTTCCTTTACTGTGGATTTAGGCTTTCTAAGGATTCTAATAAAAATCTGGCACTTGGTGATTAACAACTTGCTATACTTGAAAATTGGAGATCATTCCTTTGTATGGATCACCTAACGTTACATGTAGTCATGTACTGCATGTACACATGCGCCTCTGTGCATTTCTGTGTACACAGATGCATGCACACATGCTTATGTACACAAATTTATCTATAAAAAAGGTGAAATTAATTGTCATCAAGGTATTTTTTCACAGTTACTGCAGTAATCAAGATGTTTAGAGAGGATTAAATAGGAGATGAATGATGTTATGAAAGAATTTTGTTCAGACTTCTGAGGAAGGAAAAGTTGGTGCAAAATTTCTTGACAGTTCTTTTTGAGGGCTTTGGAACGTAAACTGGACTGTGGTATGCTTTGAAAATAAAACTATAAAAGGTTTTTCTATGAAACATGTTATTGAGACACGGGTGAGTTAGTACTATAATATCATAAATAGAAATGGAGTTTGAAATCCTTTGAAATCCTTTTAGTAATGAAAGTGTGTTGCCCACTGTAAGGAAAATACAAGATAGTAATTCTCAGCATAAATTAGCTTTTTAAACACTTAAATTTATCTGTACTTTCGTGTGTCTCTTTGCTTTATTTGTGATTTAGAATCATGGAAAATGGATTAAAGAAGCTATTGTAGAAATAGATCCTTTATTTATATTTTTCTAGTTGGTTTCCCTTTCTACATATTATTATTGTCAGCCTTGCTGTGGGCCTCTTAAAGAAATGGGTTGTGACCTTTTTCAAGGTAAATAATCAGATTAGGAACTCTCTTTCAGTGATATTTAGCTGTCTGTTGGTTAAGATGAGCTCTGGGAAAGGGAGCTGCTTCAAACCGTCTGGAAAGCAATTTCTACATTTACTTTCAAAAAAGATGGTAGAGAGAAAGAAGCATTGCTATTTAATGGTTTTCAACTTAGATGGGGTTTATGAAGCAGTAATCAGTGTGAAAGCCATAGTTCATGCAAAGACTGTGAGGAGGCGTAGAATCATTTAATTTTTTTCTTATCTTCTATGTTTGTTTGGTTTTTTTTGCTTGCTTAATTGTTTATTTGTTTACTAAATAAGACAGTGAGAAAGGCTATTACAAAAATAAGAAAAAGACCTTAGTTCTTGCAGAATACTTTACAGCTTTCTCTTGATTCTCGATTCTCCAACAGAAATATGGGAAACTTGCTGACTGTTATTAGGCAGCCTTTCTATTATTAAATAGATGTGTGGTTAAACTACTCACACAGGAGATATTCCCATCTAGGATTATTTCTCTTCCCTGCCAGGTTGTATTTAATATCAGAGTTCCCATTTCTTAAGGAATGATGTTATTACAGAGGAGATCATAAATTGTTTCTGGGTGGGGACCCTCACACCACACTAAAGCTGCACCACTGTTGAAAGGTGCACTGGGCCAATAAGACAGAGCACAGGAGGGAGCAAAGGCCATGTGCCTAAGTATATAATCTACCTATCATACATTAATAAAGTGAAGTCCTAGTACCTCTTTCACAAAGCTTATATATTTCACATGAAACAATCATGTTGACAAAATGTGAACTATTCTTGGAATAAGGATTGGAATTTAAGTCTTCATAGGCATTGCAAGCATAATGAGCCAATGGGCAATAAAGATTATTGGCATGAACTTGGGATGGCTTGCCTTGTCCTGAAAGGACTTAAAGGTGCAACTAAACTCCTCAACCCTAAATTCCACTATATTGTTGATTCTGTTGTCATCTCTATCTGTTCTAATAACACTAATAAATTGCAGCCAAGATGAGGGATCCTCTTTTTTTGGGTTTTGCAATTGCAGAAAAAGAAAACTTTATCAAGAATTTTGAATTTTTTCCATAAAAAAGTTCTGGTATTTTGGGGTGCTCTTCCATTGCAATTCTGAACTGTTTGCATCAATACATGTAAAGCTACTGCTTACTGATTCAATAAAGAATTTTCATCTCTATGAATATATTTTCAAGTACTGATAGCGACTAATTAAGTCGGAGTCACTGGTGAATTTTACTTCGTATATGCCAGGATTTCTGAAGAAGAAGGAAAGAAAAGAAAGAAAAAGAGTCAGAACAACTAATAAATATCTCCCTATCCAAGAACCCAAAAATGACTTATACTGACAGCCAAAGTGAACAGATCTAATATATATATATAGAAAAAAGGAAGTCTATATCTGACCTCCTAAATTTACCCATAACAGGTTTTCTTTCAGTGTCAGTTCATTTTTCATTTGAGAGCTATCTAAAGTTAGCAACACATCTGCTGAAGTATGAGACTTCCCTTTTTGCAGTAATGTTTTTTATTCTTTTTTTTTTTTTTTCAATTTCAACGTTGCGACAGGCTTAACTGTTATTAAAGAGTTCTAATACTGGGGGGGTGTGATTCCTTGCACTAAAGAGACACCATTAGCTCTACAGCCAATGTTTCTAATAATAACAGATTTTTCTTGTAGCTTGTCAGAGGTTTGGAATGTGGAAAGGTTTCCAGGAGGTGGGTAAATTGCAGGTGAAATGGCCAAATGGGGAGAACAATCACAAATTACTTTCTGGTCCTGCAAATTATCAGAAAAAGTCATAATTTTTCTTCTGTGAACAGCCACTAGAGATATAACTGATCATTTGGTCAGTGCATCCATCTATTGCAATTCCTCCTCTTCTGCTGCGAAAATGACAAAAAAAGAAGCAGAAATCTACTTTTAATGGGAGCAAGTTTCATCTCTTTGCCTCGGTCTGTCACTAAAAATAGTGGTTGTTTTCCTGCCTGTTTGACCTGCTGCTGTGTGAAGAAATCTTGAAGTCATTTCTCAGCCATATTTTTTTGCCTAGTTGATCGGCAAAAAAACCCACAAAAGCAAAGAAGAGCAGGCTTTTATGATAATGTCATCATCGGCTCCCAGCTTCAAACACTTCTGCGGCTTTTGAATTGTCATTTATAACTTGGAACTGAACCGACCCATAATTCCCTTGATGCATTTAGAGAAATTGATAACAGACTGCTTCTTTTATGGCTCAGAGGAGGCAACTCCAATCACATCACTATTGGCAGTCAATATTATTTTCTGACATGGTTGTAAAAGTATAAAGGGGCTTATGGCATTTGTTTAGATGAGGAATGGGCTCTCAAGCTGTGCTGGGGTTTATGGGTCCAGATTACTGAGTAGCAAAGGGAATATGATGTTTGCAAACAGGATATGATTTTATTTAAGTTTGGGTTTCATACGTTGTTCCCTGGGGATTACTCTGCAGACAGAAGAGAATTTCACTTTTATCATATGAAATTGGGCAGTTGTCCAATCCTCCCCCTCCTTCTCCCCCTCAAAGACACTGCTCCAAACCTGTAATGCGTAAGGTCAGATTTTTAAATTGCAAGAGGAGGGGATGGGGAAGAATACCACCCTGTAAGAAATTAGACTTTTACAGAATAAATCTTTAGTAAGCTTAGCAGTGTTGTTCATGAGCTAAATACTGAGCTATCTGAAAATGGCTTGTACATATTAAGAAAGTCCATTGCATTTCCTTTAATTTTGATGTTGTTGTAGTAAAAGAGGAGAGATTTTCTGCTAGGATAAGCTGGTTTTGTTTCATTTCTGGAGTACAGCTTAATTATTGCATACTAGAAAAGAATTTGGCCTGTAACTATTAAGAAAAGAAATTTAAAACTATGAAATCTCTCTTCTCTTTTCCAAATTCTGCAAAATATTCATAGTATCTCTCTAAATATTATGAATGTTGATTTTGGGGTGGCCAACAGGGACAGGGAGGTGATTGTCCCCTTCTACTCTGCTCTTGTGAGGCCCCATCTGGAGTACTGCATCCAGGTCTGGAGCCCCCAGTACAAGAAAGACAGAGAGCTGTTGGAGAGGGTCCAGAGGAGGGCCACGAAGATGATCAGGGGACTGGAGCACCTCCCCTACGAAGACAGGCT